>BSBK01002499.1:705000-1363852 GCA_027943335.1 Chamaecyparis obtusa
TTAATAATATCAAAGGTCTAAGTAAACCCTCATGGAAAATTGAGCATATAATTGAAAAAATTAAAGTTATTGCTCTCAAATTTGAAAAATTCCACTTAACTCATGATTACCGCAAAACCAATATGGTTGCGGATGTGCTTGCTAATATTGGGGTTACAATGATGTCACCTGCAAGTGGTCTGGGATGAACAATATTAATGATGATATTAATAAGTTCATTTATTATGACAATATTAATCAAAATGAGGGAATCATTAGAAGTAATGATGATTTTGAGTGATATGAAGTAGATTTTATGTACTGGTGATATGAATTGGTAGGAGGAGTGTAATTTCATTGAGACTCATCCTTTCACACACGTTTTATGGATTTTCAAGAAGGCTCTTGTGCTGAAGGTGTATACTCTATGTTTTGTGTACTCTATTTGAGAAAGTCTGATCTCAAACTTATGGTGCATAATTATAGAAACTATTTTATGGAGCTTAATCACATGAAGGAAGATATGGGAGGGGATCTTAAGAGATAAGAACCCTCAAAATGTAAATGGTCTCAGGAAAAAAATTCTGAAAGAAAACTAAGAAGGGAAAGGTAGACTAGTATCTTTAGCACTTGCATCACAATGATAAAGAAATCACTATGGAGTTTGCCTCTGGTTGAGATAATGGTGTGGTGTACTTTGCGGGCAAGTCCTTTCCTTTGACTTTAGACTTGATTGTTGATATTACGAGTCTCCCACTTGATGGCAAGAATTACTTCAAAGATAGGAAAATTGACAATAAGGTGTATAATGATTTTCCTAAAATTGTTGAATAGAGGGCTATGCTTGTTAAGGGAAATGTTGATTATGTCAATATCAACAATATTAAGCTCATTTTGGCGTAGGTCTCGAGGGTTAGTATGGAATACTTCACTTTAGAAGAAAGATTCTCTAGGGTTTACAATTTCTATTTTGTTCTTGTGAATCATTTTCATCATAAAACTAGGGTTTCTTTCCCTTACTTTATGCTGAGTTCCTTAAACCAGAGTATCATGAATAATAGAATCAAGTATAGCTCTCCTATCCTTCATGAAGATTTTATTTTTCTTATTGCTGAGTATGCAAGAGATAAGATTCTAGAGCCCCTACTTAAGCAGATTGGTAAGGAGAAGATAAAGAGTGTTGAGATCAGTTCAGGGAAGAAAGTTAGTTTGTCTCCTAACAAGAAAAGAAAGGCTACTCCTAGTAAGAAAGAGGTTCCCCTCTCTATATTTGACGAGGTGGAGGGTATGAAGTATTATTATGATGAGGAAGACAACACTTTTGAGGAGGAAACTCCAGAAAAAGATGAGCCCAATAATAAGGAGATTCTTAAGAAGGATTTTACCCTCATGGCTGAAAATGAAGAGGAGGATAAGAACCTCCTAGTTATTTTCCCTCCTTCTCTGGATGGTACTAGGGGTATTAGCTTTGAGGCTCCCAAATATGTGTCTAGAAAGGAAATTATGATAGATTCCCAATAGGAGATGTTTGAGGATACCATAAATGTGTTGGAACAACACCAGACTAAAGACAATAATCCTCGGGAGGGGAGTGGTGAAGATAAAGAGAAGGGAAATGTGGAAGATGAGAATATCGATAGGAATATTGATAATGGGAATGATGCTGGCAATGGGGACACTAGTGAGATGGTCATGCCTGATAATGAAAAGGGTTCTACCCTTCTAGAATCTCTTACCAATATTGTTGATTCCACTATCAACTAGGTTGTTGATGCTTGTCCAAATACTCTTGTTGAGAACCTGAATATTGAGGATAATATGGAGAAGGGAAAGACTACTAAGAACCAAAAAAAAGGGGAGACTACGTCTCTTGAGGAACATGACTTCAACACAAAAAGAGTCACCAACATGAGCATCTTGAATGCGGCTAGAAGTAGAGCTATCATGTCTTTCAACTTGGGTAAATGGGCTTTTCATGACATCCAAGATCTAAAAATTAAGTATAGAGCCCTTGATGCTAGGAATGAGGTGCTCGAAGAGATGGTTGATAAAATGAGGAACGATGCTGCCAAGTATAACAGTAAAGGTAAAAATGTTCTTATTGAGGATTTTGAGAGTTCTAGTATGGTGGAAGAGAAGATTAATAACATCATCGAGGAGAAGCTTACCCCATCCTCAAAAGAGCTAATAACAATGATCTGATGCTCAAGAAGCTCTTGACCCTCAACAATGATTATATCAAAGCAAATGTCACTAACCTGAATGCTTTGTATGCTCTGATAGATGGTAATCAAACAAATGTTAAGGCCATTATCATTGATGATGATATTGTTAAGCAAGATGAGAAGAACTATGGGCCTGGCTCTAGAACTAGAGCAAGCACAAAGAAGAAAATGGCTTCTCAGCCCAAGTACCTTACGAGCCTTAAGGATTCTATCTAGAAGATATAGGCCCTGTTGGTGGACTCTGAGGAGTTCCTCAACAAGCTGGATTGATATGTGTCGCTGGGCATTTTTTTGTGTTAGTTTGCTGGTAGTTTTTTGTTCTTTTTGAGGAAGGAGCTTTTATTGTAATATCTTGAGATTTTCCCTTTTTGGTTTTGTCGTTTCCTTTTAGCAATAGTTATCTTTTCGATGTTTTTAATGTTTTTTCTTGCTTCTAGATTGTAAAGGGCTTTGAGGCCCCTTTAAAACCCGTTGTTACCTCAATAAAAAAAATGATTTTATAATGCTGCAATACTACCTCTAGGTTCTATGTACTAAATGATTCAAAACCTATCGTCCATTTTGTAATTTCTTTAATGAATGAATGAGGAATGTTAGTTGGTATGTCTGGTGCTGCTCACTTTTCGAGCGTGACTTGTAATGAGGCCTCTGGATTATGAGGGTCAATAGGACCCACTATTTTAGTTACAAACTCTTTCAAAACCCAATTTTGTTCCCAAAGACTCTATAGAGGTCTCTCATCCTGGTCCATGTATTTGAACAATTTCCTTAAACTGAGACCTTCCAATGTCGTATCCCCTTCTCTAGTTGGTACCCCCAAGTTTACCTCTTCCATGACATGGTCTTCCAAGGTAATATCTGTAAGGTTCATCATGGGGAGAGGAAATGCCACCTATGCTTTCCATTTTCCTAAACTTTCTCATGTTACATAAGACATTCTTTGAGTAGGCTATGTATATTCCTCTTTGTGAAAGGCTTGACCAAGAGTGGGCATATCAATATCTTCTTCTTTTGTGTACGTCCTTTGCCTTGGTTGGATTTCTTTTTCTAGACATGTGGGATTTTTATAAATTTTTAATGGCTCATATGGAAAAATTGGGTCAGTAGCTATTTGTTGTACTTCTTCTCCCTCTTCCTACCTTATGACTGCTTTCTTTAATGCTTCCTTGATCTCATAATTAAGCAGGGTCTCCTTAGAGTCTTGAGGTTGATCTAATTATTTCTCAAGAATTTTTTATTGTTGAGCTTCTTCTTTCTATGGATCCTCTTTAGTGGTTGGCTCAGTATCTTCCATAGACACTCCCTCCCACAAGCGTACTAGTTTTCTTTTCTTATTCTATTTCTTTCCTATACTGACAGGAGCTTGTGAAGAAAATGGAGGTGGCCAAGTCAAAATTGGTGGTTCCTTTTCAACCTGTAATAAGTCATCATCCATAGGTTCCTCAGTTGTTTGTTCTTTTGTAATTTTACCCTCCTCTTTCTTTATTTCTAATGCACCTACAATTTGGGCACCTGTATCTATTTCTATCTCCTTTTCCTGTGAAGGCCCTTATGTTGCTAGAGGTGTAGGAGTTGGAGGTGATGTCAGAAGTAGAGGAGGTGTGGAAATAGGTTGATTTGGAGCCAAAGGACTAGAGACATGAGGAAATGGAAAGTTGTGTCTCCACTTTCTCTTTTGTAGCTTTTTCCTTCTCTACCAATGCTTGTATTTTAGCACTTGGCAGATATAAGATCCAAGTGTAAATTGTGAAGGAGGAGCATCAAGGAATCCTGAGATATCCTCAAAATTAGATATATTAAATTGATTGAATCTCAAGTTCTCTTATCCTTCCTTCTCTCCCTCAACACTCTCAACAATGTTTATAGGCTCTCCAGATACCCATGGTTGAGAAGTTTGTGCTTTAGTAGCCTTCCGGGCAGCTACAGTAGCTTGTCAAGTTCTCCTTATCAAAGGTATACCATCTTATTCCATCTCTTCCTCTTTCTCTTTTAGATTCTCCAATTGTGGGGATACTGATGCCCTCTTTCTTTTATATACCTTTTCTTTTGTGGACTCGTAATCCTTAGGTGATTGGGCTTGTGGGGAAGATCTCTTCTTCATTGTTGTTTTGGAGGAAGTTAGGGGAGGTGGAGCTATCTTTCTAGGAGGTACACTAGAAATAGCCCCTTTCCTTTGGTCCATTGGATCGTAGGCTTCCGGTCTAGAATGTGATAAACAGTTTCTGGTTTCACCGATGTTGTCTTCCTGAATGTAAGTATATGTTCCTTCTTCCCTTTGTCTTCTCAACCTTTGGTGGGGGGTCCAATTTGGGCTTCATAGGAACTAGATCCAAATAGAATGACCTTTCTATCCAGTCCAAAGTCAAATTAGTAACATGTTGGGTCCTATATACAATATCATCTCATTCATCCCTATCCACCTCAACATTCAAAATTGGCCTTGTATATACTTTGTCAATATTATATATGGAATACAAAATATTCTCACTATCTCTATCCCAGGCCTTTTGAGGAATTATTACTTCCAAAATCTCCTATGCAAAATCTAGTTCTATTCTTTAGTGGTCCCTTATCCTGACTTCATAGTCGTCCACACAGTTCATCTAGTAATCCTGTATGTATGGCTTGTCCTTATAGAACTTTCCTGCTATGTGACTATAGGTGCCAATTGGATCAAAATGTGGCCTTATAGAATAAAATTGGCTAAAGGACATTCATCCCAATCCTATTCAGTAGATTTATAAACCTTAATGTCCTGAACTAAGTATGCTCTGATAGAAATTGGGAAATCCCAACAATGTTGCTTCTTCGTCTTAATATGTTCATAGGCATCAACAAGTTTCCTAGCCATCTTCTTCACTACAATTTTGTTTGAAGGATATCTTGGGAGCTTCTTGGGAGCCAAAGTGCACCCTTCAACTCTGAGGTAAGAAAGGGTTCAGAATTGAATGAAGTATGCAACTATGGCGTAGATCTTTGCAATGACTTCTTATGAGAGCCTTTTGGCATAATCTCCTTCTATTGATATAATAACAACAAAAACAAAATCATCATTCATGATCTGGTATTTAGGACCATCCTTCTTCAACTTCTCATTTTGGACTAATTGGGGGTAGACAGTATAAGGCCAGGAATTGGCATCCTTGAAAGCCCCAACATGAGACAACCCTAGGTAATGGTCCATGATGACCATTAGATATAAAATATAACTAGTCATATAGAATTTGTGGTCCTTCAAATTAATGAGTTGATCATGGAGGTTATCACTAATTATGGTTTTTTAGTCAATCCTGAGTTTCCTAGTTTTGATCTTTTTGATCATATGTACTATCCATGGTTGAAGTTATTGTGCAATGGGAAGACCATAAACCTTGCTTAGTAGAGTCACTACACAACCCATTTCATCTAGTAAGTATCCCCTCCTCATATCAATTATATCCATTTTATCTTTCTTGAAGGGTTTAATCAAATATTTATCATTTATCAGATCATAGACCTTTGGGTTGCCCTAGAACCACCTCACTCCTTGATCAATGGTGATCGAGTAATAATGATCAACCTTATGCAAATAAAAGACCTCCTCAATGATATCTAGCTTGAGGGAAAATTATATATCTCTAGTCTTGTTCTTCACCACCTTTTCATCCTCAAAATAATGCTCATCTAGTATTAGAATTAAATTCGGAGACAAAATAGAAACTGGGTGAGGTGTTTCATTGACTAACCCAACCAATATGAGAAAGGTACAGTTGGGAGATCTATTATCAGGTTTATCACATTGGGTCAAGAATGAGGCCCAATCCACATGCCCAATATTAGTGTCAGTTATCTCACTATGGAGATTTCCCATTTAGACAGGGCATGGTATCCTACAAACTTGTATCTCATGGGGTTTGGGGTCAACATCTTTGATTATCAACACACAATTGTAGTTGTTAGAAATTTTTTATGGAAGCCTTAATATTAATCTAATCTAAGGACCCTAAAAGACCAAAAGAAATTGAGAAAATAGGGAATACCAGTAATATAACCAAGTCTCTGATGTTTTTAGTGTCCCATACCTTCATACTTTGAAGAATTTTGCATAGTGCAAAAGGTCGAAAAAGAAAAAATTGGGGCAAAAAAGCATGAAAATAAATTTTGAAGATTTTATGTGATGCGAGGTGACAACGTGTGAAAGGATAGTAGGAGCGCAAAAATGTGAAAGTGAAAAAGTGTGAAGCATGTAGCAGAGTAGTTAGGAATTGCAAGTTTCAAAGTGTTAGGGTTGTGGCTTGCAAAGAAATTGATAGGGTGCAAAAAATTGAAGGTGAAAAAGAAAATTGGCAGAATGCAAAGTCTTTGCCATAAATTTATAGTTGCAGGGTGCGACAAAATATGTGGACTACAAAGGGCTAAAACATCGTATTTTGTTTGGGACTTAGCTATTTTTTTTTATCGATGGATCGTTGCTAGTTTTTTGATGTGTGAGGTATTGTGAAACTCTAAAAATTAATAGTGATAGAGGAACGAACCCTTGGACTAGGGTTTTGAACAATGACCACTACCTCAAATCTAACGAACCCTTAATGAAAGCATAAAGAAAACTAACAAAAAATGAGCTAAAACACAAAAACCTACCTTGAAAGATTAAGAAAAGCATGAAATTTTGTGAATGGAAAGTAAAAAAATGCACAAGGGAAATCTGATCGCTAGAGCATTCTTTGAAGACTTCAATCGTAGAATGATAAAAAAATGACCCCTCAAGGTAATTTATAGCCCAAAAGAGAAATGACACCAACTATCATTAATGCATAATTTTAGCCATTTGTAGTTTGAAAAGTTTACTAGATTGTGAAAGGTTGAAAGGCCGACATCTCCTGCATCTCCAACATTTCATCGTAGTGTCAGTATTTCACAGTTGTGGAGTTAGACGTAACTCTGACACTGCAAAAGTATAAAAAATACCTCAAACTAACTAGAAATCAACAATGAAAAAAAATGGGGATCAAAATCTAAGACTAAATAAATGACAAAAGAAACCTAAACGGACACTAGGAAAGATACTCAATTATTGGGACCCCTTGTAGTGATCACAATCTGACTCACCAAGTGTAACTAAAGACTCCCTATGCCTAAAAAAAGCTAAAGTGGGGGGGGGGGGGGGGGGGGGGGCGGGGGGGTGGGTTCCACATTAGGCTAAGTAGCCAAAATGGGGTGTGTGTTGTGGAACCACAACAGTTTTGTTCTCAAGTTGAGGGAGCCAAAGTGGCAGAGGTGAAAAAATAAGAAGTAAAGGAAAGGTTGGGAAAGAAGAAAGCAAGAGACATTGTTCAAAAAATGAAAGAGCTTGTGTCTAAGGAGACATTTGAGATAGATGATGAATTGGTAATAAGGCCAATAGATCTATATGTTCTATCCCTTGATCAGAAAATTAAACTGGATCAAGTGGCACAATCTCAAGCAAGAGATGAGTTTCTCAAGAATCAGGCCAAGGATAATAAACTCATGGAAGAAGTATTAGAAGTGTTGGGTATGTTGATTATAACATATTTCAAAGATGAATTATTATCTCCATCAGATCAAGTTAGACATTTACTTAGTGTAGTAAAGACACAAGTCGAATCACTTGAAAAATCTATAGAATTGAAAGTTATCAAGAAGATCAATACCAAGAGATTTGAAGAATTGAAGGCAATACTAGCTTATGACAAAAAACTCTTGGCTACTCACATAAAATAGATGTAGATTAAAATTAATAAAGGTAAAAATGTTTACAAATCATGTCTATCAATGAAGAAGTTTGTAAGATAAATTGAAAAGAGAATTCAAGAGAATGAACACCAAATGGAGCAGCTAGCTCAGTTATTTGATTCTATAAATGCTTCTACATCTGAACTGAGAGTCAAGTAATCTCTTTACTTGAAAATATTCATATTTTTTAGAATGAGACAATGAAATCAAGGGTCAATGAACTATGAAGTTTGATAGTTCCCAAACTTCAAAAACTTTTTATTGTAGTCAAAGAGGTACACACTTCTTTAGCTTCATTAGACCCAGTGAATCTTCACAAATTAGAAGCTACAACATTCTTGTTCAATGACCACATCTTATTTTTGGATAGTCTTAAGAAAGGATGAGACAATGATTTGTAATTACTAAAGACTATATGCACAGACATCTTTCAATTAATGTAAGATTCACAAATTTTTTACATGTACATACATACATACATACAAGGGGGAGTATCTATGCATGCATCAGACATTTAATGGCTAATCCTTTGACATTGATGTCAAAGGGGGAGTATATGAGTGTGTGAAAAATATGATGATGATGGAATTATTGATGATTCTATGTAGTAATACAATGTATGGGTACTTCATCAATTTTTCACTCAGTGTTGCCATCGATGCCAAAGGGAGGGATTGTTGGTAAGAGACACTTCATAGAGTTCTCATAATGAATGAATATTGTCATTGATGCCAACTATGTGATGTATATATATGCTATACATGTCCATGATAGGTTTGGAGATCATACCAGAAGTTAGTTGAATATCTAACTAAGTCCAAGATGAAAAACAATGAACACTAGAAGGTTACATAGAAAGGGCTGGTGAAACCCATAAAGGGAAGATTTTACAATGCACATCTAGGGGAATCTTGAGGGATGTGTCTATATTCTTCACACATAATTGGAGGGTATAATGTTAAGATTTGATGAGGCTTTTAAGATCTAAGAAGTAATTTTTAAAAGTCAACATAATTTCAGGATGACAAAGTGATTAGATCATAGTGCAGACATTGATAAAAGTGATTGGAGATGACTTTGATGGTTCAATTATATAGGAAACATAGTTAGCCACCTAATTTAATTTTTGTTAGAGGGAAAAATAATGAATTAGGGAAGTAGCTAACTTGATAAAACATTTTTATCCTTCCAAGAACATTTTAGGACAAGCCAACTTGTTTGATCAAATATTTTTTTTTGGTGCAAACCTATATAATAAATTGATTAGGGCTCATCAAGGTGAAAAAGTAGATTAAAGATTGTTTTTGATGATTAGAGAGAAGTAGATCCTAGAAGAATAGGAGAATTTATGTAGCATACTAAGATATGATATTTAGGTTGTGAAAAATAGGGTGATAGGATAATTGGTTTTGGCTTTTAGATCTACTCAGTATTCAAGCTTATATGGAACTGTAATTAGACATTGATAGACAGTTCAACAATCAAAGATAAGGGTAGTGATCATTTTATAAGATAGTGAGTCATTTTTTGGGTTGTAGCCCAAAATATTTTAATTAAGAAGTGAGCTCTAGGCAGAGAGCCCAATTGCGTGTGCAATCCCCATATTCATATGTAAGAAATTTTTTTGTAGAATATTATCTTTGTGGGTACCATCCCTACTATGGCTTTTCCCTTAACAGGGTTTCCATGAGAAAAATACTTTTGTTATGATTTGTTATGTGGGTTTGATGACCTAATACTTTATGTTCTTGCATGTTTACATTTCAAGTGGATTAATAAGATATGTTGCAAGTTCTTGTGAGTTCATAAGTTGTTTCAATAAGTTTTGGGACTTGACTAATAAAGGTTTAAATTTACAATAATGTTGATAAACCCCCCCTCTCAATGTTCCTTCATACTAACATATTGTACATTCTCCAAACTAGTTTTTCCCCTAGGGCTCTACTTTGTTCTTTCATGTTTTTAATCCCCAATCCTCCTTCCTCCGTAGGTCTACAAAATTTATCTCATGCAATTAGAGATATATTTTTCATGTCCTTCGTTCTTTTCCAAAAGAAGGATCTCAAACTTGTATTAATTTCTTCTCTTTTATTGGTTGGAATTTTTATGCATGATAATTGGTAAATAGAAGAGTTGAGAGGATTGTTTTTAGCATAATGACCTTTCCTGATGATGAAATCCACCTTTCTTTCCAAGATTCAGTCTTATCCTTAATTTGTTTAACGTAATCCCATAGTTTACTTGATCTAGTGCCCTTATCCAAGGGAATGCCTAAATACTCATAAGGTAGTTTCCTTTTTTAAAATTCAAAATGTTGCAAATATCCTTTTCTACATTCCTTTTAGTGTTCAAGAAAAATATTTTAATTTTCTCTCCATTGATTTCTTGTGCATATGCTTTTATTTAGGAGTTGAGAATATTTTTAATTTCCATCACCTCTTGTCTCTCACCTTCCCCATAAATTATTTTATCATCAACAAACTTTTGATGAGTTGGCTCTAGATCACTTGTTGATGAGTTGATGACTTTAATCTGACCATTTTCCCTATCCTTAGCGATTGATATTCCTATTGCTTCTGCTATGATGATGAATATAAAAGGGGACATATGATCTCCTTGTCTTGACCCCCTAGAGATATTAAAGAATCCTTTAGGTGATCCATTAATTAATACTGACACTTTGAGAGTGGAGGCATTCAAAGATCAAATTGATCCATTGTCTTGAAAAGCCAAAGGCCTCAAGGCATTTACATAAGAAATGCCAATCTACCTTATCATAGGATTTCCTTATGTCAAGCTTGATCAAAATGCTAGGGTTATGGTTTTGTTGGACCAAGTGGATGGATTCTTGAGCAATTATTTCTCCATTATAGATGGATCTGCCTTGGAAAAAGTCAATTTTCTCTTCACTAATAAGTTCAGGGAGAATATTTTAGATTTTGTTGGATAGGGTTTTTGTAAGGATTTTATAAAGGGTATTACAAAGTGATATAGGCCTAAAGTCATCAAAATTATCATCTTTATCCTTCTTAGGAATGAGAGTGAGGAAGGTTTTGTTAATTTATTTTAGCATATTTCCAAAATTCCTAACACCCTCCACATCCCCTAGAACCTCATCCCCAATAAAGTGCCAACACTTTTGAAAGAAGAAATATGAGAATCCATTTAGCCCCGGAACCTTATCTAGTTGCATCTACATAACTACTATTTATATTTCCTCTTTAGTGAATTTTGCATTTAATACCCTATTCTTCTCTACAGAAATAACCCTAGATATGTTTTCTAAGATCTTCTTTTGATGTCCTATATTTGAGTCTTCCTAATTATTTAAAATACTCTCAAAATGATGAACAACTTCCTCAACAATCCTATGGGGGTCCTCTATAATGGTTTCATCCTTGTCTTAAACCTTGATTATCCTATTAATATTCTTGTGTTGTTTGGTACTATTGTGGATTTTTTTTTGGTATTTTTGTCTCCCACCTCAAGCTATGCCTCTCTTTGTTTCTAGTGCTAAAAAATATCTTCCTTAACCAGTATGTCTTCATATTCATTAAGCAATTTATTTTCCAAGTGATAAAGGTCAACATTCATACCTTTCTCAGTTACTTCATTGTTCACTATTTCAAGCTCTCTCTTAATCTTGACTTTCGCTTCAAAGATGTTCCCAAAGTTATTTTTCTTTCATTTTAGCAGTTTGTTCTTTAATATCTTCATTTTTATACTAGACAATATAGTTTCGATCTAGAAACCTCTGACTCCTTCCACCATTCCTCCATAACCTTCACACGGTTCTCATCTCTTAGCCACATCATTTTAAATTTGAATGGGAACCTCTTGGGTTGTATTTCCTTCATGATATTTAAGAGGACATGGAAATGATCAGAGACTGACTTAGGGAGGATTTTTGATAAAAGAGTGAATGAAAAGTCTTCCCAACTACATTTAAGGAGGAATCTATCAATTTTTTTTAACAATATGACTAAAACATAGTCTCCTATTACTCCAGGTATATGTACCCTTTGTTGTTTTAATTTCTAGCAAATTGTTTTTGTTTACCCATTCTCTGAAATCAATGGTTGACTGAGCCTCTCTAGTGATTCCTCCCTACTTTTATTCAGTGGTCCAAATTTGCATTTAAATATCCTCCTATAATTCCTATATGATTTGATGTGTTTTCCAAGTATTTTTCTATCTCCTTCCATACCAAAATCTTATTCTTATTTTGGGTTGGCCCAGAGACATTAATCAGTAAAAATTGAAGGTTGTTCCTAATGCTTCTAACCAACCCACTCATCCAATTTTCATGGCACTCCTTTTTGGAGAAGGAAAATACCCTAGAATACCATATAATTTCCAAAAATCCAAAATATCCATTAGTAGGAGCTCCTTCCATGTTCAAAACTCCTAATTTATTTTAAAAGATAGTTATTTCATCTTGGTTGAATTTAGTTTCCTGCAACATTATGATTTCTACCTTTGTTTCAGATATGCAACATTTAATAATATGTTCCTTGTTAGAGGCATTCAAACTCCTAACATTCTAGGTGATGAATCTCATGGTTTTGTGGGAAGGACCTTCCCCTTCCCAACATTGAGCAGAGTACTTATTTTAGTTTGGTCTTCTACATTACCAACCTTAGCCCTTAATTCTTAAAGGGACATTCTAGCCCTCTTTTTGTTAATCTTTGCACAGTTTTGGGTATTCATTCCTCTTTCAAATATCACTACTCCCAAGTATGTTTCCTCAACCTCCTTCTTTCTCCTTCCCAACTCAATGATCTCTTCCACCATTACCTCTTGATTTTCCTCTTCCTCATCCAAATCCATAATCCTTGAAATGAGAGATTTTTTTGTTTGGCCAACATTCTCCTCTTCATTGATGAAATCACCAATTATCCCCTCCATAAGTTTGTCTAGACTCTCATTACATAAATACTCCAATCCTAATTCTATATCTTCTTCTCTTTCATCTACCTCCATGATGTCTTCATTGGCTTCCTCCTCTTCATGTTATAGATTCTCTTCTTCATTCATCTCTTTGTTCTTATCAGAGATGTTAGTCTTTGTACTTGTGTTATTTAGTCCCAAGGATATTTATTTATTACTTCCAATAACCCCACTCTTACTCGGGATATCCATTCTTTCTTCAATTACCTATTCCCCAAGGGTATCTATCTCCATCATAGGGGAAATGAAAGTATTCTCAACCTCTATTTCTTTAGACACTCGAGGGATGACCACTATCTTAGGTACTATTCTCTCCTTAGCATTATGATTTAATGATATAATTTTTCTATTGCTTTCCAGCGGTTGATTCGCTGCTACATTTTTCTCTATTATTATCAGGGAATTCGATGGAGGAGCTCATTTTGTATTCTTCCTCTAGTTTTCAATGAAAAAACCATTGATATCTTCATTTAAACATATATTGATCTCCTTAGTTTGGATTAGCTTATTATCTCTACCCTCTTGATGTGAAGATTTGTCCCTACATCTCAATTGATTACCATTGAATGACCTATTGATCATTCTTTATACTATGTTCTCATTAATGGAGCCTTGGTAAAACTATGGTTTGATAAAATAGTTTTCCTTGTTTGTCCTTAGATTTTTCAGTTTCAAGTTTCTCAACTTACTGCCTATACCTACTAAAATTTTAACATTTGATGAAGATAGGTAGTTCTCTTCTAACCCTACAAAACCTCCCAATAAATCCAATTTCAATGAGTATTTTACTTTGAATTAGTTCTACTGGTATGTTTGGAAAGCTCATCCATCTTGATATCTTTTGTAAATGGTATTTTCTAGAATCAAACTTAGGTTTCCAGTTAATAAATTTAAAGTTATAACCATTATAGAAAACATGGTTTCCATTCAATAGATAATATTTTAGGACCCCAACTTTGTAATTAATAAACAAGAAATTAGTAGGGAGGATTGATATACTTACCTGACTTGAATAGACTTCCATCCACCATTCAATAATGCTTTCCATAGGGATTCTAGACCTACACCATTTCACGAAAAGACCATGTGTTTTGTACTGATCCCACATTTCATCTATATATATATTCTTGATAAGTGCATTCATAACACTTTCATTGGGATTCTCATTCTTGGGTCTTTTCTGCTCAAAAAAAATGAGGGCTCTCCTATTTTGCATACCCAAATTTCCCTATAAGTAACAAGAATTGCCCCTTTTATTAGAGTTGCTCGACCATGAATTTATCAAGAGTAGAATGTTACTTGACAAAATCCTCTATAGACAATTAACATGTAATCAATGATGATTTTGATAAGATTGTCATTGCTGGCAAATAGAATTACAAATAGAGATGAAGAAGGGAAAGACACGTTGACAAAAACACTATCAGGAAGTGTTATCGAAAATGGAAAGTGCTATCAACATAAAGGGAGAGTTATTGTTTAAGGTAATCAGAAAGTGTTAGCGGTGAAAGAAATAAAAGGTTATGAATGAGGACAACATCAAATTAGAAAAAATGGTTTATGGAAGATTGAGAAACCCTAATAAGGGCAAGAAACTATAAGAGGAGATCTAAAACATAGGTTAGCTATACTGACAGATGAATATAGACAAAGATATAGATCAAAGGATGTAGATAGAAGTGAAGAGATGTGTTATTGGAAAAGGTCAAAGGATCAAAGATTAAAAGAAGATCAATTTAGAAGAAGAGTGGAATGAGATTTAACAAGATTTTGGAGAAAGCATCTATAGGTCAAATTTATTGTTGATTTATTCCTAATAGTTTAGCAACAAGATTGTGAAATCCCTTAACCGAGTAGTCCCTCAGTAGACTTAGAAGTTATATTTAGGAACTTATTGTAAATCCTTTAACAGGATGAACACTGTATAAGTGGGATAAAATCTCTTAACAAAGTAGTATTTAACAAAACTTTCATTACTCCTAACAGGGTATTAGACACTCCTAACAGGGCAAAGTCATTCAGAAGATGAAACTTATGCAAGATCCTAATCGGGCACCTTATTACTGTAGTGATGAGTTGTGGGTATCATCACCACCATAGTTTTTCCCTCTGACCAAGGGTTTTTTGTGACACCAAAATATTGTGTTAAGTGTTTGAATGTTTATGTGTTTTATGTTTAATTTTCATGAAATCAGTTATCAGTTAGACATTACATCAATTATCGGTAAAAGACAAAAATAATTATCGATATAAGTAATTTATTGGCTATCAATTTATGATCAGAAAGTTGAATAAGTTTGAAATCTTTGTAGTACTGATTCACCCCCCTCTCAGTACCCTACCTAGAACTTTCCAACAATTGGTATCAAAGCATTGGTTCTCTAGAGGAAAGTTTAACAACTTATGAGTAGATTTGGAATGATGGGAAGTTAAAGGTATCATAGAGAGTTGGAGGAATCCCTAGAAGGTGATAATGAAAAAATCCATGATCTGAAGAGTAAGATAAGAAAACTATTTGCAAAAAGAAAGGAATTGACATAAAGACTACAAATGAGCCTTAATGACCTTGACAAACTATCAGAAGACGATATCAATTTTGAGCAAGATGATGTAGCTATACAAGACCTATTAAAAAAGAATAATGAATTACTTGAAGAAATTAGTCAAATGAAAAAGGAACATGAAAGTCAACCATTGATAATGAAAAAATTACTAGAAAGAATGAGGACTGTTGAAAGTTCCAAAGAAACTCTTGAAACCGAAAAGAGAATGCTGAAGAAACAATTAGAGATAAAGACTTACTCTTACAAGTGAAAATAGAAGAATTCTAAGAAAGAAATGATATAATAAAAGGTATCAGTGATAAGATTCAACAAATGTAAGTATAAAATTAAGAACCGAGACAAGAAAATGAAGATTTAAAAAACAACCTGAAAGCTGAAAAAGAAGCCAAAGCTAGACTCACAAAGTTTGAACAAAGCATGCATAAAACTGATGAATGATTGAAAAATAAAAGGAAACTAGGTGACACTACTAGACTAGGGTATATCAGTAACAACATAATGGATATCAGAGAATCATCAAAATTTAGACAATGAACTTCTGAAGTATCTAGTGAGACACAAGGTAAGAAACCCTACAAGCCTACTTGCTACAATTATTGAAAATATGGTCATACTGCAAATACATGTAGAAGAAAACAAGTGACCATTTCTAAAAGCACATTCTTTAATGGTTGCTACTATAATTGCAACAAGTTTGGTCATAAAATTGTTGAGTGTAGATCTGAAACTATTAGAAGAACATCTGAGAAAAATTTATATGGATATTGCTACAAATGTAATCATTAAGGACACAAACCTAAAGAATGTAGAACTAAGGTACTGAAAACAAGGAAATTACTTTATTATCAGAGAAGAGAAACAAACAATTCTGTTACATGTTTTAACTGTGGAAAACTTGGACATCTAGCATCAAAATGCAAAAAAAAAAGCAATGAAACAAGAATTGAACCATGGAGACCATTAGTATTGCCATGTTATATTTTCTCAAAGTTTAGTCATGCCACCTACTACTATAGATATTGGTACACTACCACCAATGACACCAAAGGAGAAAGAATTATAAATAAAGAACAAGTTAGAGAGGAAATGAAGAAGATCTGGAGAAAGAAAGAAGATGGTGAAACATCAATGGAAGACCCTATGTCGGATGATGTAGGGAATTCATCTACAAACTAAGCAAGTACATAAATGGTTAGGGATACATAATTTTATTGAAATACTTAAAAAGTTCCTTAAATCAAAATCTGAGCTAAAATATTCATGTGTATAAAATAGATGCAATGATAATTAAGAGAAAGAAAAGTTGATGAAAAAATATTAAGTATGAGATTACTATCAGTGAACTAAGCTCATTATCGATATGAAAGATACTATTAGCCTACAATAAATGTTTTAGTACAATAGTCATTGGAAACTTTTTCCTTATATATGATGACACTTATCATAAAATAGTCACATTTTGAAAAGTCATTGGGAAGAACAAAGCCCAAGGAAATATTGTTGTGCATTGTGCTAATTCATTCTATAAAAAAGATCCAGACGAATTGATTGAACTTTAAACCCTATAACATTTTGGATAAGCAAAGGAACATAACAAAATCACAATGACAGAGAGAGTGGTATTAGTTAACAAACCAGAAGAGGATGAACCAAAATATTAGTTGAGTACTCTAAGAATCACATATGTGAGTGGAACTAGAGAATTATCTTGAATACCATGCAAAATCATGTTGACAGAAGATATAAGATCATTTATTCAGTACAAACAGACTAAAATTGGTAATGAAGATATAATGTCAATCTACCAAGAACTATACATAGAATAAGGAATGTTGAATGAAGAGTATGGGTATCTGGAGAAAAAAGGACTAATACACATCATGCACATACCAAAGAATTTTGAAGCTGAATGGATCACGTGTGTATTGAGTCAAATACATGGAGACTACATTTGACTAGAAGGAGTTAAACAAATCAAAATCACAAAAGAAATCATCAGTACATTCACAGAATTATCGACTAATGGGAGAAAATGTGTAAAAGAGTTAGATCCTAAAACACAAATTGAAGGTTTAGTTAGGTATAATCAAGATCATATAACTTTTGCTGTGAGTAACATTTTGGATAAGGAAATGAGATTTGCATCAATGATTATTGGCTACAAGATTTATCAAGCAAACTTGTTAGACAATATATTAGGAGGAGTACTACAAGTTGCATATGAGATTGTTACTGAAGGCAATAGGTATGGTTTAGCAGAGATGATGCAGAATCAACTAATGGTAAATCTAAGGAAAATCAAGAAACAAGGATTAAAGTTTGGAGCACTACTAGTGTGTATATTCTTCTATATACAAAACTATTTTGCAAGCATCGAAAGAGTAAATTAGATATAAAGGGAACCAATTATACATCAAATTAATAAGTACATTGAACAATTGTGAAGTAATTTCAATACAGTAATGTGGATTTATTTCAAATAATTTCAAAGAAAAATATATGACAAATATCGGATACCATCTCATATTGTTGAAAAATATAAGAAAGATATATGTTTACTAGTAAGCACACATTCGTGCATAATCAAAGTAGTGGAGCCATGGATATCTTGGTTACAACCATTTGGATATGAAGCAAAAGAGAATGAACTCATAAAAAATATTGAGCAACTGTTGAGTCAACCTAAGGACATGGAAGCTAATCGGTTTGGAACATATGAGGAAGTATACAAAAGGATACCATTAGATGAAATTAAATGAAAGGAAGAAAGAAAAAATACAATGAGAAGACATAAACCAAACATAGTACTACCAAAATAAAGAATAGGTTAGCTAAACAAAGACAAGCTACTGACAATGAAACTGAAGAAGAGTTGCCACTAACAAAGAGAACAAGATCTAGAACAACACAAACTACATCAAGGAGGAATACAAGAAATCAATCAATATTAAAAGGAAGCACAAGTACAAGAAGGAATAAGAATGAATCTAAACCCGAGATAGAACCATCAAGAGTAAGAATTCCAAGAAAGATTATAGATATATAAGACATAATAAGAAATTATGTAACTATCAGAAAGATACATGAAATCAAATACAAGAAGTGGTCAAAAGAAGATAAGAAAACTGTAGAAGATGCTATAGTGTTTCATCTTCATAAGTACATAAGATTTTTGAGATACTTAAGATGGATTATTCCTGAGGAATTACTTAACAAAACCAACATAAGATGGGATGAAGCTGCTGAACAAGAGAAACAAAGAAGATAAAGAACCTTGATACTTACAAATCCAGAAGCAAATGTTGAAGAAATTGATCAATTGATGAAGAAAAATGAAAATAAATTTTATAAATGGAACAAAAAAGCTAGAATATTGGTAGAATTACAGGAAGAAGTAGAATAAGGATTAAAAATATGGAAAATAATATTTAAAGCAAAAAATCTAGAATTAGAAACTGACAAAATGTATGCACAGGAAGAGGATGCATATTCAACAACCGAGGACAACCCGATAAGGTTTGATGGATGAAAAGTGAGTCAAACAATCAAAATACAAGATGAATCTGATGATGATATGAGTATTGAGGAAGGTAAACATTTTGAGGATCAAAACACACCAAAAATTGAAGTTACAAACACTGAAATAAAACTAGATCAGGAAATACATGCTACTGATATGATGCCTATTATCAGTGAGACAATAGGAGAAGAGATAATTGAAAAATAGTTACTAGATCTAGAAAAGGACATGGAATAAATTAGTGAATCTAAGGAAGTACAAGTTGAAAGGACACTACAAAATATGACAATAATCTAACAACAACACAAAAGAAGAGAAAAAGGGATTCATAATCTGAAGAAGACCTTGATAAAAGTTCTAAGTTTGAAAATTTGAAGAAAGACCCTACAAAGATGCATTATGAGGAACAAATTTTATATGCAGAAAAACTCAAAGAGATAACAACCACAGAAAGAAAGATGAAGGACAAACAAAGGAAAAAGATCATGAAGAAGATAGTTCAAACATTTTCAAGCTTATTATCGAAGATTATAGTGGATGAAAAAGAATCGAGTATGAAATAGATGAAAGAATATGTGGAGATAATAAAAAATGATCACAAAGTGAAGGCAGAACTACAAGCAAAGATACACCAAATTTCACTTATTGAGAAAAGAGAAGACAAGCTAGTAGAAATAACAGGAGTACTATCAAAGAAACTTGAAGATCTGAATGAATCATTAACTGAAGCAACATAAATCTCTAAGAAAATATTTGAGAAAGGAAATACGATAATTGAAGAATCATACATAATTTCTATACATATGGACTTAATATAAAAACTTATTCAAGCTACAATTGATCTGCTGGGTACATTAGAAATGAATGATGAAGAAGATATTACTAACAAAATAATAAGAGTCAAAGGACATATCAATGCTAAGATAATCTAAAGAAGAAATGGAAAATAGTGCTGATGGATATCAGGAACAAGCATAAAAATATTCTAGTAGAGGCAGAAACAAGTTGACACCCAAAGGGAACAATTTGGTTTTCACCTTTGGCATTGCTGTCAAAGGGGGAGAAGTACTTTAAGGAGGAGAGATTAGAAAAGGAGAGAAGTATTGCAAACAAGAGAAGTACAATCAAAGGGGGAGAAATAGTATAATCATAAATAGAATACAAAATCAAGAAGAAAGGTTTTCCCATCAAGAAGAAAGGTTTTTCCATTAATGCCAAAGGGGGAGATTGTTACTTGACAAAATCCTCTATAGAAAATTAATAGAAAATAAATGATGGTTTTGATAAGATTTTCATTGCTGGAAAACAACATTATGAATAGAGATTAAGAAGGGAAAGACATGTCGGCATAAACACTATTGGGAAGTGTTATTGGAAACAAAAAGTGCTATTGACATAAAGGGAGAGTTATTAGAAAGGGTTATCGGAAAGCATTAGTGGTGAAAGAAATAAAAGGTTATGAATGAGGACAACATCAAATTAGAAAAATAGTTTATGGAAGATCGAGAAACCCTAATCAGGACAAGAAACTATAAGAAGAAATCTAAGGAAAAGGTCAGATATACCGACGGATGAATACAAACAAAGATATAGATTAGAGGATGTAGATAAAAATGAAGAGTTGTATTATCGAAAAAGGTCAAAGGATCAAAGATCAAAAGAATATCAAAGTAGATGAAGAGCGGAATGAGATCTGACAAGATTTTGGAGAAAGCATCTACAGGTCAAATTTATTGTTGATTTATTCCTAACAATTTAGTAGAAAGATTGTGAAATCCCTTAACTGGGTAGTTTCTAACTAGACTTAGAAGTTCTATTTAGGAGCTTATTATAAATCCTTTAATAGGGTGAACACTGTATAAGTGGGATAAAATCTCTTAATAGAGTAGTCTTTAATAGGAATTTCAATACTCCTAATAGGGTATTAGACACTCCTAACAGGGTGAAGTCATTAAGAAGATGACACTTATGTAAACTCCTAACCAGACACCTTATTACTGTAGTGATGAGTTGTGAGTATCATCCCCACTGCACTTTTTCCCTTTGACCAAGGGTTTTCTGTGACACCAAAATATCATGTAAAGTGTTTGAATGTTTATGTGTTTTATGTTTAATTTGCATGAAATGAGTTATTGGTTAGACATTACAACAACTATCGGTAAAAGACAAAATAGTCATTGGTATAAGTAATTTACTGGCTATTGGTTTATGATTAGAAAGGTTAATAAGTGTGAAATCTCTATGGTACTGATTCACCCCCCCTCTCAGTACCCTACCTAGAAATTTCCAACATAGAATGCAATAAGGATCCAAAAGAACACTTCTTGAATAGATCGACTGTGAGGATATAAGTGGATCCTACTTTTTTCCCAAAGCAATTTGATTCACTCCCATTTCAAAATTTAGGATTTTGGAAGTTACAGGGACTACCCATATGTGATTACCAATGTTTTTCCAATCCTTCTTCTTCCTTTTGTTGCTTCCACAACTAGGGCATTCAAGGCTTTCCTAGTCTTTTGGATTCTCACCACTTTCCATTCCTAGTTATTCCACCCTAAATCAATAAAGTTTTCTTTGGTAGTAGGGTTTCTAAGCCACCGTTCCCTCTCATTTTTAATCACAATAGAAGTAGGGTTCCCATGAAATCCATTTATCCCATTAACAAAGGGAGGATGATGAATTAAAACCTCAAATTTGTTTGCATTTTTAATCTAAAAATGCAAACAAATCTTTAAATCTAAAATCAATTATTTTCTCTAATTCACATTTTAGGAAAAACATTTTAAAATTAAAAAATCAATTCTTTTCTCAAAATTAAATTTTGGAAATTTATTATTCTCAAAATCAAAAAAATCTCTTCAATCTTTATCTTATGTTCTGTTTCCTAAATGAACTCTCTACTTTTGAGTTCAATTTGGAAAGAAAAATTCTTTTCTAGAAGGTTACCCAAAATCTCCCAATTCCTAATTATCTCATCCATCGGTTCTGATTTTCCTATTTTGATCTCAACCGTTCATCCAATTTTGAAAATCTATATAAACCCCCTTCGAACTCATTTGAAGGATCTAATAGTTTGCATTCTATTTCACTTATGCATGTTTCAATTTCTAGTTTATTGCAATCAATATCATTTGTCAAATCTCTTGATTCCAAGTTTTCCCAAAATCAACTCTAAGTGCCACTTCAACAAGAGTGCAAACAAGCAACAAAATATATTAGGAATAGATCATAATGGTTTGAATTAAGTTCAAATTTCAATTTCTAATTATCATGTCTATATTTTTTTGTTTAGTAGGGTTGTTATTAGTAGTTTAATTATTTGATTATAGCACTACCAATCTCTTTTCCCCGAGTCTTGTAGAATTCCTACATACATTTGGAGCTCGATGTGAACTTTCAACCCTTGACAGATTGGAGGGTAATGGAATCAAAAATCCATTTGCATGCATGTGTGTGTAATTTTTTAGGTATTCATTATTGGATGTTGGAAATATCTAAAATGACAGATAATCTATTTTCCTCATCTACATATGGTACCCTTGGTAGGGCCAAATCACATGGTTTTCAAAGATTTGGTCATAAATTTAAAAATGATTTGAATTTTTCTATGAATTTTTTTATTGTAGATTGGGGTTAATTTGAGGAGCCTACATTCTAAAAATTATATTTTTCTAATTACTTTTGTGCAATATATAATGTTTTTATGATATCTCATTAAAAAATAAATTTGGGCATAAATTAGTGATTTTGTCTTAAAAATTTACGTTTCCAAAAATCTCTTGAAATTATAGAGGGGGTATGTTATTTGTGGTTTTAATTTTTATGACAAATAATTGCCAAAAAGGGTAGATCTTTGAAAACTAGTCTATTTTAATAAATTTGGTCCCTAGAGCACAAATGAAGATTTTTTTTAAAAATTATTACATTTTTGGAAATCCCACTAATTTTTAACAAGGGTTAATTCTTTCTATTTCTATTTTGGGGCCTACAATATATCTAAAAAATAGGGACTTGATGACTAGGTCAAAAAGCACAAAACAAATCAAGGTAAACTTGTTCCAAATTGTCTTTTTGGAGGAAAAAATGTTTGTCAAAGACCCCCCACTTTTCCCTTAATCCTTGCATGTAGATTGGGGGAAAAGCAAAAAAAACTATTGATTAATGTTGGTTGTAGGGGTAGCTTAGTTGTCTTTTCCTACTTTATTTTGAAAACATTTCAATTTGGGCTTCTAAAAAGAGTCATGCATTTTCAACACACTTGAATCAGTGATTAATAATTTAACCCATCTATCTTGAGTTTTTGGTGTGATAAGCACATTTGTATAATCCCAAAAAGAAAGAATGAATGTATTCTCTCCCCTCACCTTCTCGGATCTTGGGTGTAAAAGAAATTCATTCTATCTTTTTTAGAGGGTGACCTCTGGTGGGAAAAGAGGTACCCATCCCAAGGGATGGACTAATCAGTAATAGTCAAAGCCAAGTACTTCTAAACTTCTATATAAAAGATGTGGTTGTGATTAGTGTCACAACCACAAGGTGTGAGTTCATTACACTGGCAAAAATTTCCCTTAGTACCTGTGTGGTGTGTTAAAATATTTTGGTGCAAGATGTAAAACACATTTCTTTGATAGGACTAGGAGAGCCACCTTAATTGGGAATATTGTTTGAGTATAGCCACCTAAACGGATTCCCTAACTAAAATCCAATTATGGTATTTTTCCAAAAAATATTCTATCTGTTGGCTCAGGGGGTCTCCCATACCTGTGAAGCCACCTCACACTCTTGTAGGTTCTATTACAGATAAAGCTTCCTTGGGAAGTAATGCCCCTCAGAATCCAAAGTCTAATGCACTTGAGAAGTGAGTTCACTATAAGGAGGAGCATGTGCCTCCAGACTTCTAGGTTATCTACTTTAAACAAGTGCAGTTTGGATTTATCTGTAGAGAGGATTCAATAGATAATATTTTGGCCTACCATAGGATTGTGAATAATATCTAGATAATATAGCATACAAAACATCATGTCTTCTATGTTTTCTATGTGTTATTTTCAATGAAGCAATATTTTTAGACATGAACTTTTACTTTTCAAAAAGTTCTAGTGGCTTAGGAAGTCAATAGTCTATTGGTCAAACTCAAAACTATAAACAAAGTATCTATTTGTCAAACTAAAATTTCAAATTGTCAAAACCATTCTCTGGAATCTATAAAAAAATTGTCTATCTATCAAACACAAACTACAATTTGTCAAAAATATTCTCTAGAATCTACAAATTGTCTATCTATCAAACTGAAACTACAAACTATGAAAACTATTCTCTAGAATCTACAAACAATTTGTCTATCTATCAAATTGAAATTGAAAATTGTCAAAACCATTCTTTGGAATCTGAAAACTGTTAATCTATCAAACTGAAATAAAAAACTATCAAAACCATTATCTATAATCTACAAACTATCTATTCGTCAAACTAAAACCTAAAATTTACTAAGCAACTCTGTGAAATCTGCCAAAAACCTTCAATCTAAAAACTGTTTACATTCTGCCTCAATCAATCTATTTTATTAGTGCAACTGTTGTTATCCTATTGTAATTGAAAAATATCCTTGTTTTGAAAAATCCTCTATTTCATCAGAGTTCTATGTTTCACCTAATCATTTCCTCAATTCGTAACTTTCCAAATATCAATTTCTCAGTCTATATACCAAAATCATAAGAGGATTATACCAAAACTATAAACATTTAGGAAACCTCTTTTTTTATTTTAAGTTATTATTTAGGATTGTTAATTTAATAGAACAAATTAGATTTTTCTTGATCTCTAT
This sequence comes from Chamaecyparis obtusa, assembly GCA_027943335.1. NCBI lineage: Eukaryota > Viridiplantae > Streptophyta > Pinopsida > Cupressales > Cupressaceae > Chamaecyparis > Chamaecyparis obtusa. The sequence continues at coordinate 729,796 of BSBK01002499.1, forward strand.
ATCACAGTTTCATCAAACAATTTATAATAAATCTATGCTTCATCTAAAGAAAGATTCTGATCAATATCATACCATCTTCACTTTGAGATCAAGAAGAGTCAAGTTTTGTCCCTAAAATTAGCATTTATGAATAGGAACTAGGACTTATTAGAAAAGGCTCTCCCTTGTGTTTACATCAATCATATCTTATCACTCAAGCTAGTATCAACATATCACTCCCACCATACCCTTTTGGTTGGAGACCAATAATTTGATCTCAAACAAGAAATAATACAAATGACTTGTACTTCAATCCATTTCCTCTATACGAAGAGGGATAAAATCCTAACTAATATAATAACATAGAATCTTTTGTCTATCTAGAAAGTTTCTTAAAGGTGGTACAACCACCATCCAATCCCTCTACGCTTCACAATCCCCAACCTCGATATCAGTAATCACAAAATATTAATGCCTTACATTTTAAACAAGTGCCATAGTCTAGAGAACAATATCAAACCTACAATAAATCATATGTGCCTACATCAAAATTCTAGTATAAAAGGCCAACTAACGTATCTAATAATGTTGGAAACATGTCACAATCACAAACTGATATTCTCATGTAATAAATGCAATACCTACACACTTAATTAGATGATCTTCAAATTCAAAGTCAACCAAAGTCCTACACCGTAGAGGACTTATATCCCTAACCTATTGATCAATCAACCTATACACCTCCAATCACATGACATATTAATTAACATCCTCTTATTTCCTTTGATCACATAATAAATAACTTACAACATGCAAATGTCAATGTGGTATTACTAACAAGACTGCCCAAGAAACAAAAATACCAATCTAACCCTTTCAATCGTTTGCTTCAAAAACTGGTTCATAGATATCATCGTATTATTGAACAAGATCAAAACCATCTATTTGTGTCTAGCAATGGAATATTTCAAAATAATCACACCAATGACTCATCTACTTCCCATTAAGAAGTTGTCTCTCAAGAAGCCTCCATATTTCCCACAAGTCCTTCATCTCCCAAATTATCACAAAATAAATCTTTTTGATTTCCATCAATTAATATATATAGTAATGAGACCTCCCAAGGGCTATCCACAATGGATTTCTAAGCTAATCCCTTCCTTGATATGATTCCCTTTTATAATTTAACAGTCCTAATCTATTGCCACCATATGATCCATTCCTAGAAAAACCTACTTTAGTTACTCTCATTCAAAGTCCATTCATATCATGTCAAAACATTGAAACCTTCCAAGAATGTAGCATATAGGTCCAAACTCATATCGCATGTCAAGAGGATGATCAAACTCATGAATAAATAAGTCCTAAAGAAAATCATGATCAAGATCCTAACAATGACCAAACCTATCCTATTTTTGACCAAGAACCCATCTTTCAAGAGTTTCATGAATATTTCACTATCCATGTCCATCCTATCAATGTGGATTCCCATATATCCCAAGAACAAAGTTTTTTTCTATGTCCTATTTAACTTCCACTTCCTATTCCTAAGAAAGATCATGACATCTTGTCCATTCTTCCAAATGTTCCTCTTCCAAGTTAAGATCAAAGTATCCTTCCAACTTCATGCCAACCACAATATCCCATTATCCCTCTACATCCTCCTCATGAACCTAACATTCCTTTATCTCCATGTCCTAACATTCCAGACCCTCCACAAGATTGTATCCTAACAAATGATCCTTTCATTTCTCCTATTCCATCACAAGATCCCATTATTCCTCTTGATCTCCCTCGTGATACCAGCACACTTACACAAGTTGTTTATGAACTATTTATATATCAAATGGGCTCCTTTAATTCCCTATAGTATGGTCCACTTCATTATCCTATTATGTCTTGCATATCTTATCCACCTCAAAATGGACTCACATCTTGTAGCAAGTATCTCACTAACCAAAGCAAGCATTATCAAGTCAAAGGGCTAAACCTCCATGGAAAAGATATATTAGAACCCTTTAATGTCAAATCAAATTTTGATGATCATGACCTCAATTCCATACCTATAGAAATTGGCATCCCTTCCAAATCCAAATTCAAACGTATACCTTCCCCTTCACCCCTTCCATCCATCTTAGATGCATATATTCCTCCATCCACTAGTTCACAATCCACTTATCCTTTCCTAAATAAAGATTAGAAAAGGTACACATCTTGGAGAACCTTCTACCAATCCAAAATGCCTCCATATAATTCCTATCTACCCATGACTCAAATTCCCTTTTTAAGAAATTTGGATGCCAAACATAAGGTCTTTAAGTCGATGAATCCACATGCAGTCAAGGATCAACATATAAAAATAGAGAAAAATATGATCCAAAAGGAAAAATAACTATCCAAAAGGCCACAAAGATGCCTTGATAAAAAATCAAAGTCAAAATCTATATGGGTTCCTAAATCCCTTGTGAAAGTAATGCATTCAAAGGACCCACAAAAGAATTAAAATCCAAAATCCACGTGGATTCCCAAGCAACTTCTTGAAGCACAGTGTCCTAAATAAAAATCCAAGTTGGCATCCAAAATTGCTATCCATTCATATAAACCTTTCCCACCTTCCAAATCCATTTTGGGTTCTTATATCCCAAAATTCATATCCATTCCTCTATCAAATCCAATATCTCCTTTTCCTCCATTACTCCATCACCCCTCAAGTTGTGTGCCAATGTTGATCTTGCCCACATTTTTATCTACTCAAAATTAATTCTTCTCATAATCCCTCTATTATCCAACACATATTTTCCATCCTTTTATTTATCCTACCTAATCCTTTGCAATTACCCTTGTCCCACTTCATCCAACCATATATTTTATCTCCCTTTGTCATTACCCTACCAACATCTTTGAGCATACCATCAAAAGCTATGGTCCATTATTACGTGTCACTAAAGAGCACCATACACAGAGAAAGATGCTTGATTACTTTGTCCATGTCATGTCATGCATCTATTATCTTTCCAAAAAGTAAAAAAAAAAGTGAAAAAAATTATTTCCTTGATGAAAACCTAGAAAACATGCATCTTGGTGACACAAAAAAGAGTAAAGAGAAATAATTTCATCCAATAGTGAAAACCTGATAAATAGGCGCTTTGTGAAAGCACCATGATGAAAACCTGGCAAACATGTATCATTTATAAGTTATGAAATTCTTGCATTCCATAGTTGGGGGCAAATTTCATCCATGTTTTCCTATCATATCATATCCCTTTCATTTCCTCTATTATCCTACGTCTCTCATATCCCTTATCTTATCAACATCCATATTCCCTTGTTTTCAACTTTGATCTTGACAAGACTAGGGATCTCCCTAGAATCATCACATGTCCTATATGCTTCATGTTGTCCATATCCCTTATTTTATCTACATCACTTTGGTCCATATTGCCCATCTTATCACATCCTTCATTCCATATCCCATCCCCTTCTTTGTTCTTGAAATTTCTTTCCCTATTCATGTCCTATCATTTTACAATCCAAATCCCTCTCTTGGCCTTATATATAATAAGGATGTAAAAATACAAAACATGTTTTTTCAAAAATCCTCTTAACATGTCCATTTCTATGCATTGCATGTGACATCCTGTGCAAAAAAGTATCATTACCTTATCTTGTCATTCCTTTATCTTGGGAAAAAGATGTTATCCTATTTTATGGATAGGCCTTGGTATCCAAACAACTTCAAGCCATGCTAAGAAAACTTTGACCTTCATCCATCTACTATTCCATCCATCAATTCATAATTTCCTCACCTTGCTAGACACTAGGGGTAATTAATGTCTTGAAAAAATCCATAAAAAGAGAATAAAGTCCTTTAAAAAATCCTAAAAAGAGTATAATGTCCTGAAAAAAATCCTAAAAAGAATTTTGAAAAGTCCTAAGAAAAATGATTAAAAACATCATAAAAGATCCTAAAATAATCCTAAATATTGTAAAACATTAAAATTCATCTAGGGTGACCATGTTTGGAGTGTCTGTGATAAGTACTTTCATTTTCATGGTAGTCATACATACCTCAACTCCAAACATTTGAACCTTACGATGAACCAAAAATGATAAAAAAACATCTTGAAGAATCTAGTTATTAAAAAAACAAAACATATCAAGATTCTTGCAATAAAATCATCTCTATCATGACAAGATGAAAGTGATAATAAAACACCAAATCTCATATAAAAATAAAGAGCTTCATAAATTGGCAATGGACTCATATGATCTATCTCTATCAATAATCTAATTTTTCATCAATCAATCAAATCAATCAATCGATTGTCTTATATAGTTGTATACAAATAAATGTATCTTCATAGGATTAGGGTTAATCAATGAAAAATAAATGAAATAGCAACTAAATACAACCACAAATGAGCAAATATTTCACAATATCAAAGACTAATTGAGCATCCTATGGCTCTCTAATTAGAATGAATAATGAAGCTCTCAGCAAGTTCTCACTAATGACAATTCTAATATGAGAATGACAATGATAAAATAATGCTAATGCTAACAATTATTAATATGAAATGCTAAAATTGCTCTCCAAATGCTTTCTAAATTCAAATTGCAAGAGGTTTGATGCAATTCTCAGATAGGTGGTTGATGAAATCTGAAGGATTTTAGCCTTCCTTTTATAGATTTTTCCAAGGTGAGGGGGTGTGGTTGCAATTGATCATGGTTGAGTTGGGGTGAGGTCAAAAACTTTGCTTTGTTCATAAATGGGGGGACAAGAAGACAAGATGGATGGCTAAGATTCTCTCTCACCTTGAGTGATTGAGATTCACTTTGGCTTAATCCATGTGAGTGTCTTTCCTCCAATTTCATTGGTTGATTGATTTCCTCTCCTTTGTGGTTGTTGAGAGTAATTGATTTTAATTAATTGATTTAATTGATTTTCTTTAGCCATGTACCCCTTGAATGGGTTGAATTAATTTAATCCAAGACTATACAATTAATTAAATTAATTATATTTTAATTTGATTGCACTTGATTAAAATGCTCTCAATTTTGGTTGGTCTTGATTTAGAATTTGATTTTCATTTTGATTGGCTAATTATGCATTGTGCTTCAATTAATTCAATTTTGTCCTTGATTTGCTTTGATTTCACTTCATTTGCTTTGAATTATTGTTGAATTGCCTTTGTCCATTTTTAGGTGATTACAAATGCCCCTCTTTGAGTTGACGTGTGAAGCATGTCGATTCAAAGAATACTCTGATCTGCTCGATGATAGGTCCTGATTCAATAATGGTTGATCTCTGATGTTCGTTTGATGTCTTTCGATGGTCAATCTTTTGATTCTTGATATGAAATTTTGATGCCAATAATGATTGATATGATACTCTTCCAATTGATGTGGTCCTGTGATGATCGTTCTCAATATGATGATTGATTTGATGATCTGATTTGATATGATGCCCCTTTCATTTTTTTTTATTACGAAATTTTTTTTGATAAAAGATTTCCCTTGGAATTTTTTGATTAGTCCTTGATCTTATTTGATGTTATTGATGTTGTTGATCTAATTATGTGATGGTATGCCCCCTCAGAAATGAAACATATGTTTGTTTTTAATTTGATAGATTGATTTGATTTGATAGATTGATTGATATGTTTGATTTCTGAAAAACACTTTTGATACACCCCACTTCATAAATTGCCTCTCTTAACTGGGATAGATTAATATAGGTCAGAGTTCAATTTTCACCCTAGAATTGTAATACCCCAAAAATGGGCTATAAGTTCATTAATCTCCTACATCTTCAATTCGAATGAAATCGACATCAAAGTCCTAATCTAAGGCACATCTAAACATCATCGAATCATAATTGATTATCTTAAATTCTACATCGGGAAATATTCCTAGTAATATTCCTAATCATCATAATTATCTTTAATTTTATAATTATTTGGCAATAAATCACATTTATCCTAAAATTTGATTAATTAAATATTTTGCATATTTAATTAATTAGATTTAATATTTGCCACTTAATTATTTAATTAAATTTAATTATATCTATTATTAATTGTATTATTTAATTTTGACAATAAATCAAAATTCCTATGAATAATTGATTAAATTCTTATTTAATTAATTAAAGCATGTTGTCATTATTTAATAATATAATTTTTAATAAAAGTTTGGTAAAATAGTTAATTAACCCATAAATTAATTATTTTATTTCAAAAAGCAGTTAAGTTGAGAATAAATCACTTTATTTATTTATTAAATCATAATTATCCATGTGCACATTCAAGGACCAGTTAAACTCAAAATTGGAAAATCAATGCAAGTTGTTAGCTTTTTGAAACTCAACATCTTTTCGAGTTTTAAAGTTGATCTAAACTTCTAATTCAAGTTGAACTGTGCTTTTGCATGATTTTTGTGACTTAATTATCTTTATTTAAAAATAACTCAAAAATCAAGTTGAGTTATTTGAGTGATTTATGGCTTTTTCTCATGCACCTCCAAAGCCTTGGATTTCTATAAAAACAAGACTCAGCTCTTCATAATTCATCCACATATTTTGCACAATCACGCTGGAGAATTGGAATTGAAGAATCAAAGCTCTTGCGAATCGACATCTTTGTGAGATCAATCTTATTTTTGCATTCATATTGCATATCATTGTTAGATTAGCATTGCATATCAATTTCATCTAGCATAGATTTCATATCAGATTAATCATTCATATTGCATAGAAAATATCAAAAAAAAAAGAAGCTTAATTGCATTCAATCTCATATCTAGATCAATTGCATTCAAATCCTTCATTTAGGTGTCGTCTAGGTCACTGATCTCGATTACAATCTGAGAACATCAATCTCGCACCTACTAGAAGGTAGTAAATCACTTGGTTAGAGTAGATTTCAATTTTGCACGATTTTGATTATAGCTAACCTCTAATGTTTTACTGAAGTGTTGTGTCTATAGATCAGGTAAAGTTGATCGAGAATGAGTACACATGTCTCAAAGAATCAGTACACATGAGGAAGAAATTCTGATCGCCGCTATGATGAAACAGATACATGCTATGCAAGTCTAGCTTGACAAACTTGAGAAAGAAAAGGAACCTAAAGAGTTCTCCATGGAATCTCTATACTCTTTTCCATTTGATAAAGACTTGTACATGTCACCATGCCCCTAGACAAAATTTGAGCAATATGATACCTCTTCCACAGAGAGTGACACATCTAGCTTTGGAGACTATGATGACTATGATGATAGACAATGTAATGATACCTATGACACCTCTGTTCCTAAGAGTCCTCCTCATCGTTCATTCCTGCTTACTACAAATGGGCCGTCACATTGGATAGATTGTGATGGTGATCCATATGATTTTGATTTTGAAAGAGATTTTGATGGCTTTTGTGGAAAATACCTTGATGATGATCCATCTACTACTGCTGAGGACTATAAAATACATCGTGCTAGCTTGAAACATCAATACTATAAGGATCTCTCCTCTAAGAACTCTCAGGCTGAAAATAAAGATTACACTCTCAAGCAAGATCATGTTAATGTTGGACCTTTGTCTTGTGATGGTTCCCTTCCATCCCCTACTTCCTCCAATACTCGTACATTTCCTAAAGCTTCTGAGTCTTTCAAATCTTTCACAGAACCTTCATTTGACACAAGCCCTGATACTTTTCATGTGGTTCCCTATAGTTATCCTCCAGGGCTACCTCTTAAAGAAACTCAAGCTATCCTTCACTTGGCTGCAAATACTTTCAATGATGATAAACCTAAAGAGCCTAAGCCTTCATATGCTATAATCCCTACTTCAGCTAGTCCTCCACCATCTCTTCCAAAGTCTTCCATACAATCCCAACATGCTTCCTTGTCCTTAGAAGTGGCTCCATGTCAAGAGGATTCCAAAAATGATGAAGAAAAGAACATAAAGAAAGATCAAGATCAAGAACCCTCCATGTCATCCACTCCTTTTCCCAATGTCTCTTATCCTCTTCATGGTTCTTTTGATCCTGTACACCCTTTTTCATGCATTCCATCATGTCTTAAGTCTTCTCCTAAGCAAGATCAAGCTACTACTTACATTGTTGAGCTTATTGGCAATCAAAATAACCTTACTACACTTGCGTTTTCCAAAGATGATACTTCCATTAAGGTTGTTAAAAATAGTGTTGTTACTTCCAATGTTAAGCCTATTGAAAATCAAAAGAAAAATTATGCACTTGTGCTATCCAAAGATCCTTGTCAAGATCAAAGTCTTCCATCTTCTTGTTCTACCACTCCATATTCACTTCCACTTTCTACTCTTCCTAAGTCTTTGCAAGCTTTGAACAATCCTATCAAAGAAGGTGCTCATATTCAAGATGTCCACGATTATATTGAAAATTCTAATGCTCACTCTAAAGTTGCTGATATCCTTGGTTGTCATATAGATGCTAATGAACTTATTGATTATCCTTTTGTGTCTTCCACTTCCATCCTTGGACCTCTTCCACCACTACAAAGATCTTCACGCCTTCCTTCCATCTTGGGTCCTTATGTCCCTTCACTTTCCCCTCCTAACTCTCCTAATTTGCCATCCATCTTGGGTCCTTACATACCTCCATCTCCCATCTTTCCTCAAGATCAACATAGATGCATACCCTTGAATCCTTTTCATCCACCCACCCATCTAAACTAGTCATATCCTCCCTCTTCCACAAATCCCAAGTCTTTTGGAAGTAACTTGAATGTTCAATACAAGAAAAAGAAGCAATGCAAGAATCCATAAAAAAAAGAAGATCACCATGTCTCCTTTAATCGACACAGAGGCATAAAGTCAAAAGAGATATCTAAGAAAAAAACTACAAGACAAGTATGGGTTCCAAAATCCATCATTGAAGATATTCTCTCTAGATCATCAAAAAGAAATAAAAAGCCTACGACTATATGGATTCCAAAGTCTCTCTTGAAAGAGTCTGGTGTTGAGAAAAAAGTGAAATTGGCATTCAAGCTTCCAAAGGCTTCCACTTCATCTCCCTCCAAAAATATTCTTCCATTTCATGTGCCTAAACCACAACCTCTGCTATCCATTCGCCATATTCCTTCGTGTATTCCTTCATTCACAATTCCTCCATTCTCTCACCACCCTTCAAAGTATGTGTTGATGTTGAACTTGCCTTCCTTTCCATCTACCCTTTCACAATCCATCCATGCATTATCCTTCTACCTCCTATCCTTTTCCCTCACTTGCCTATTCCTCCTATCTTCCAACCTCACTCACTTTACATAAAACCTTATCCTCCATTTTTCTCTTTCATCTCCCTTTCCCTATCAGCATCTTTGAGCGTGTCATTTTGAATCCTTGGCATATCATGGTTTATCCTTTCAAGGAGCATTATCTAAAAAGCTTGCCTTCTTCCAAAAAAGAAATGAAAAATAAAATAAATTGAAAATGTGCCTTGGTGAAAACCTGGAAACAGGTGCCTTGGTAGCAAAAGTAAAGAGAAATAAATTCATCCTGTGGTGAAAACCACTCCCTTGTGGTGCCTTGGATAAGTACCATGATGAAAACCTGGCAATCAGGTATTATGCGTAGTTCTTCTACATATTTCATCCATTCCATCTTCTCTCTTTGATCTTGACAATGTTGATCTATACATGAACATTTGACTATTTTGTGAGCTATCTTACGATGATCTTGCTTTCATTCCTTCCATGTTTAGCCTTCATATCCATCTTCCTCCATTCATTTTTGCCTATCGCTATCCTTTTCCCCTTTGGTCTTGATCTAAAAAAAAAAAAAAAAGAAAGAGTAAAACAAAGTGCTATGAAGCCTCTTGACATGTCTACTCTTTTGGATTGCATCCTTTCCTGCTCTTGCATCACGCTTTTGTGACTTATCCTATGCTAGTCTTTCATTACTTGTCTAAATGCGCTTTACATGACAATTTTTCCCTAGCTTGGGTATTCTTGAGGAGTTTGCCCTTGAGGATTTCTTCCCTTCATTATCCTTTATTCTCTTGTCTTCCATCTCTTCCACTAGCTTGCCAATCCCTCTTGTTCTCCACCTTGCTAGACATTGGGATTGCATGATATGATCTTGCTTGGGAGTTTGTAATAGAAAAATATGCTATCAAGTATACCCAGTATCAGAACAATTATTAGAATCATTATCAGAATCAGTATTAGAACCAGTATCAAAACAATTATCATAATCAGTATCAGAATTAGTATCAGAACTAGTATCAGAACAATTATCAGAATCAGTATCAGAACCAGTATCAGCACAAGTATCAGAAAAAGCATCTCATGATTAATCTAGCTCTATGGACCTATAGAACAAGTATCAGAACACCTACAAGGGCTACACCTTTTGCTTTAGTTTATGGGTCTGAAGCAGTACTACCTATTGAGGTCAAAATCCCATCACTAAGAATCAGAATGCATGGACTTGTCATTGATGAAGACTACAGAGTGTCTAGGTTACAAGAACTTGAATTACTAGATGAGCGCAGACAAGCAGCGTATGATCATCTCAGAGTGTATCAGAAAAGAATGTCTAGAGGCTACAACAAGAAAGTCAGACACAGAGAATTTCAGGTTGGCGATCTAGTGTTGAGAGAAAATCCTAAAAATCAATCACATCGAGAACGCAAGGGGAAGTTCAAACCCAATTGGCTGGGTCCCTTTGTTATCACTACTAATTTTGGCTCTGGTGCCTATCAACTCTCAACGACTGTAGGAGATTAGCTTCGAGAACCAATCAACGTTCTCCATCTAAAGAAATTCTACGCTTAAAGCATTCAATCTATGGTAAAATGTCTTGAAAAAATCTTAAAAATTGAAAAAAGTCCTGAAAAAATGAACATCTTGGTGAAACCCTAGCAATAGGCACCTTGATGATTCACAAAAAAATCAAAAAAATATCAAAAATTCAAAAAAAATTGAAAAAAATGAAAAATACAAAAAAAAAAGAAAAAAGAAAAAGAAAAAGTGCCTTGGTGAAAACTTGGAAACAGGCGCCTTGGTAGCAAAAATAGAATCTCTGCCAAGATGGTGAAAATCCGGCAAACGGGCACCACTTGTTCCAAACACTCCATCTATCAGCACAATCTTGGTCTTTCTCAGCTTTCAGTCTTGCTTTAGTTGTACATATCTCCCGATTTGTTTCAACATTTCCAGTTTTCAATAAGTCAGTTTGTACACCAATCAGCTTGCGCGTCTGTATCCTATCAATGTTCAAACTTGGGGGCAATCAATGTCATATCCTATGGTCTCCCATGTATCTTAGATGGATCATATCTGGTCAAAGTCCTTTGAAGCTTCATGTGAGTCAGTCAGTCAGTCTTGTCTCTAGAAAGGATTTTGCATCTACAACAACGCAATCAAACATCCAAACTCAACTGAAAACAATCTGTGCTTCATGCTTTTATCTCCTTGTATGCTTGCTAATCCGCATTGAGATTTTTGCATATTGTGTCCCTTCGAGCTCTTCGATGATGTCCTTTATAGGATTTAGAGGGTGATGACTGGGGGCATAATCTTTTCTTTGTCTTCTGCTTGTATGTGAAAATCTAACAACTTTAGAAATTTTGGATTGAAATGGTGTCCGACTGTAAGAGCCTCTATCTCAAATTGGATGGGCATGCATATCTCAACCATTGATACCCAAAAAATTCAAGGACATTTGATCTAACTATTATCTTTTTAAAGTAAATTATTTCTCCTACTGTGAAACGCGATCTTGCCTAAGGAGGTGAACAATAAAGGGTCACTACGGGTAATTCACACTAGATTTAGAATGATCTTTTGATTGTTTGATGTGTATGTTAAATGCAAGGCGTACTTAGGTCATCACGACGTTTATGTTTTGATGCTTGTACAAATTGCTATATCAAAATAGACATGATATTCAGGTCATCCTAGCGTTTGTGCCTTGATGCTTATATCTAATCCAACATTCCGAGTACAAATCAATATTCATATGTCCATGTTTGTATAACCAGTGGGTGTTGTATTGATTCTTGCGCATACAAATCGATATTCATATGTCTATGGTTTCATGGCTAGTGGGCATTGTATTGATTTATCCGGTTACCTAAAAGTTCAATGATGATAACAAATCGACACATGATCAGTGACTAGGTCCTAGGTCTTAGGTTGCATTTTATCTTGCATGTCTCTTTGCATTTTGCATGTTTGCATGATCTCACAATGGCTAAATAAACTTCGAAGCTTAAATGATTCTCCACTCGCATCTTCCAATCTAACAAGAGCTGAATCCCACATGAAGGTTCCTCCAACAAAATAGCAAGTAGAATCCTTTTTCGGGATCAAAATCAAAATCTGAGATCATTCATATTGTCAACTACTTGCATAATCAACCTTCAATCATCATAGAAATCCAGTGTTCAACTTAACTGATTATCTAACATCAAACTATTGAAATTTCAACTTGGTCAACCATGGTCAACTCATGGTCAAACCTAGTCAAACTTAGTCTCCAGGACCTCTAAACGATGCAGAATGCATTCTCAGATGTGTTTAACCACTTCTCAAATCAATTAACATGCTTCTAAACTATCAACGCTGACTTTTCTTGTTAGATTTCAATTTTAATCCCGAAGGGGGCATGGTATTGCATATCATTCAAAGTCTGTAATCAAATTTGAAATCATATCTTTATTTCTATCAATATCTTTCATCAGTGATCAAGACAACAATCACGTCTAGTCGCTGATTCATCAAAAGTCCTCATCGCTCGGGACAAATCTATCATCACTTGGGGCATATCAGATTCATCGATCCATATCAATCTGGTATTCTCCTAATCTTGTAAACTGTATCAGTTTTTGCAACCATCAGATCATAGTGTTATTTCCTTGGTTCTTCGGCAACTGAAGGATTCGAATGTGATACTTGCTAGTTCTGCTAAGACAATCGAGTCTAGAACGGGTCACTCACTTCTTAGCAATCCTAAGGTTTGGAATCAGGTGTTATGACACTCTTTCACAATCATAGGTTCATTTGCTGCTACAGTGAACATTATCTTTGGTCATTCAAGACCTATTATCTTCATATCAATTCAATATCAATCAGCTTCTGTCTTATATCAATTATCAATTTTGCATCAGTTTCATATCTCTATCAAACACAGACTTTCTTTGAACCACTGCGCTTCGCACAGTAATTCAAAGAGGGGCAAAATGTAATACCCCAAAAATGGGCTATAAGTTCATTAATCTCCTACATCTTCAATTCGAATGAAATCGACATCAAAGTCCTAATCTAAGGCACATCTAAACATCATCGAATCATAATTGATTATCTTAAATTCTACATCGGGAAATATTCCTAGTAATATTCCTAATCATCATAATTATCTTTAATTTTATAATTATTTGGCAATAAATCACATTTATCCTAAAATTTGATTAATTAAATATTTTGCATATTTAATTAATTAGATTTAATATTTGCCACTTAATTGTTTAATTAAATTTAATTATATCTATTATTAATTGTATTATTTAATTTTGACAATAAATCAAAATTCCTATGAATAATTGATTAAATTCTTATTTAATTAATTAAAGCATGTTGTCATTATTTAATAATATATTTTTTAATAAAAGTTTGGTAAAATAGTTAATTAACCCATAAATTAATTATTTTATTTCAAAAAGCAGTTAAGTTGAGAATAAATCACTTTATTTATTTATTAAATCATAATTATCCATGTGCACATTCAAGGACCAGTTAAACTCAAAATTGGAAAATCAATGCAAGTTGTTAGCTTTTTGAAACTCAACATCTTTTCGAGTTTTAAAGTTGATCTAAACTTCTAATTCAAGTTGAACTGTGCTTTTGCATGATTTTTGTGACTTAATTATCTTTATTTAAAAATAACTCAAAAATCAAGTTGAGTTATTTGAGTGATTTATGGCTTTTTCTCATGCACCTCCAAAGCCTTGGATTTCTATAAAAACAAGGCTCAGCTCTTCATAATTCATCCACATATTTTGCACAATCACGCTGGAGAATTGGAATTGAAGAATCAAAGCTCTTGCGAATCGACATCTTTGTGAGATCAATCTTATTTTTGCATTCATATTTGTAGACTAGGATTTGAGAGTGCACCTAAACCTGTTTTGAAGGCCAAAGACAAACAAATGTCATAGCATATAATCAAATCAAATTTAAAGGTAAACAAACTAAAATCAAAGCCACCTCAGTTTAAGCCTAAAACGGATGCGCCCATGCACCGTTTGATATGCTTAGATATAGAGGGATGTGGGTGTGCAAACTCAAGCACTTGGAGCATGCAAGATGGATGATTTGAGGATCAAGAAGACCCAAAATGACACAAAATAGGTATGAGGAACCTATTTTGCCTCAAAGGCTTCAAGAACACACAAATATGCAAAGCTAAATGAAAGAACTAAGATTAAAACAAGAAATGAATCTATGTTAATCCATTTAAGCTAATTTAGATGTGATTTAAGCTTGAAAATGATCTAAAAAGATGAGTTTATGCTTATGCTAGAATGAAAATGACATTATAACTTTGCTATTTGAGTTTGAGAGTTGAGAGATGATTTGCCTTAGGAAGTGAGGGTATTTATAGGATTTCTAAAGGCTTGGGGTAGGAGGAATGAATGGCCAGGATTGAAATCCTTAAGAGAGGCCAAGATTCACTCAAAGGGAAGCACATGGATTGTGCTAGTTCTCAGCCAATCAGGAGGTGACACATGTCACAAGGTGAATGGATGAAGGGAAGGGCAAAGAGGAGTCAACAAAGGGGGCTCCAAGCTCATAACTGTTAGGATTAACAAGACAGAAATAACAATTATGTGCAAATATAACTAATATCAGAAAATAATAAACCACACAGAATAGAACACAATGGCACACAGATTTAACGTGGTTCACCCAATCCCTGGGCTACATCCACCAACAGCGAGTCCAATATTATTATTATCCAGTGATTACAACCTGATTACAATCCGTAATCCCTTACAGCCCAACTCTGCCGCAAGTACTAAAATCATACTTCGTAAAAATCCCTAACCCTAAGCCATATTATACAATATTTTCCCGCTTTAGGGTTAGAATGAGTTATAAGTAGTACAGTACTTTCCTGGATAGTACTTTCCTGATTAGTCACCACAAGCTAACAATAACTCTCCAAATAAATGCTTGTAAGAGCAATGAATGGGCTTTAAGAGGCTTTGAAGACTTTGGGGAAGCAATAAATGCTTTGTGGTTGAGATATTTGGAAGGAAAGACTTTGCTTTGGTTTAGGAAAGTCTTAAGCTTGGTTAGGATTGCACAAAGGTTTAAAGGGTAGGATTAGGATTAGATTAGGACAAAAAAAGGATTAGGATGGGTGAAGAGGGTGGATTTGAGAAGATTCTAGAAGAGTCTAGATTTCTCCTTAGTTTCATGGAATAAAAGTTATTCATTCCAAAAGCTTAAGTTTTAGGAATATTTATTAAAATATTTTCAATAAATATGGAAATTAAATATTTAACCTTAATTAAATATTTAACCTTGGGATTAGGGTTAGGAAAGATGGGATTAGCCTTTTAATCGAAATTAAGAAGGGATTAGAAGATTTTGGAAGAGGTTAGTGGTCTTAAGAAAATTGGCCAAGTTTGGGATAAAAAATAAATTAAAAATAAATTAATTTATTTTTGAAGGTTTTTTGGTCAATTTATTAATTAAATAATTAATAAATTAGGGATAATGTCCAAATGACATTTTTAGGCTAGATTCCTTAATTAAAGATTTTTAATTAAGAGAGAGGGATTTAATGCCATAAAAATAAATTAATTAATTAAATAAATAATTAATTAATAAATGATGATGTCATCAAAGATTTTCAGAAAACAAAAATAATTTATTTTCTAAAGGATTTTTCGGTGTCTACATTTTGCCCCTCTTTGATGCGATGCCGCAAGTGGCATGGTGTCAAAGACAAGAAAACAAGATGCCAAGGCTAGAATCAGAAGAAGAGGGTATGACGCCTGGGTGGACTGGAAGAAAGAGGAGATACATGCCCCGGTGGGACAAAATCATGGAAGATGCGCCCAGTGGGACAAGGAGAAAGAGGGATTACGCCCTGGGATAGAGTGTGCCCGGTGGGACAAGGAAGGAAGGGCCTAGGAAGAAAGGGGAGATAGATAACCTCACTTCTAAGAACAAATATGGATGATATGCAAGATGAGATGGAAATGCAAGATGCAAGATTAATCTATATGATAAATGCAAGGGACCAGATAGCTCCAAGTGCAAACGGGAATGCACAACCTAGATTTAATATAGCAATGCTAGAGACCTGCCAAGGATACTGGGATCACGAGGCCTTGTCACCAGTGTTGCATAGGACTGACGAGGACTGACGCTGAACAAACACACAGGGTTGCCCCAACATCACACATGAAGCGCAGAGGCGACATGGCGGAATCGATGCTGAAGGAACCACAAACACACAACTGACTCACAGGCAGAAGCGAAAGATCAAAAGACCTTGCCCCAGATTATCCGCACACGCAGCACACCGTGATATAATGAATCGTGGTGACCCTGGTGGGATAATGAGAAGCCAAAAAGATTAACAAGACCCAAAGGACAAAAATCCAAGATCAAAATGATAACTCCAAAAAGACATCCTTTGCCAAGGAGAGAGATTAGGTTTGATTGATGGTGGGAAGATTGGTCGGACAGGAGGAACGATATATCCTCAAGGACCAGGATAGAAGATTAGGTCAGACAGGAGGAACGATATATCCTCAAGGACCCATGGGTTGGTAAGAGAATAAGTGTAGTTGTTTGTTGGCAAAAGCTGAAGTTCAAGGAATAATCAGGATGAGCAAGGATAAGTCGACAATTGATGTTGCTGAAGCACAAGGCCTGAGTGGGACTACAAATTTTCTGAGGCTGGGGATGGGACAAGATATTTGATCAAATGCTGCTGCAGGACGGACAAAGACTATGTACAACAAGGAGGAATGATATGCACAAGGGATATGTACAGAAGCTCAGGATTGGGGATAGGAAGATCACACTTGGCGGGACTCTCACTAGGACGGAGACAAGAAGGATAAATACAGGGAGGAAAGCGCTGTATAGGAAAGGGAAAAGGATATGGTACAAGATATGGTACAAAGCTTTGGAATAGGATATGGATTGCAGATGGGTTGGAGGAAGATGGGAGCTGAATGCGTGGAAGATAGGGGAGATGGAACTGCTGGGAGATCTGTTATGGATGGAGGAAGAGGACGGTAACTGAAAGGACTACTGAATAGATAAATAGCTCAGTTTACTATGTTGGCGCCTGTTTGCCAGGTTTTCACCAACATACTTGTCCAAGGTGCTTGAATTGTCAAGTTTTCACCGTTGGACGATTATTTTCTCTTTCTCTTTTCTTTTTTGCTTTTTTGCTTTTTTGCTTTTTTGAATGTTTTTGGATTTTCTGATATATGCAGGATTAGGTTCAGGCATAGAACCTCTTCAGATGGATGATGTTGATAGGATCATTCAAGGGCTCACCTTCTGGTGTTGATAGCTGATAGGCGCTAGAGCCGAAGGATGCGGTGACAACATAGGGGCCCAACCAAGTAGGCTCAAACTTGCCTTTTTTTTCTCTATTTGCTAGGACCTTCTGATTTTCTTTAAGGACCATGTCACCGACCTGGAATTGTCTAGGATGGACCTTTTTGTTATAACTCTTTTTGAGTCGATTCTGGTATGCAACCAGGTGATCATAAGCTTGCTGTCTCTTTTCATCTAGCAGATCTAGCTGTGTGAGCCGGGCCACACGATAGTCTTCATCAATTGTATAGTTCTTCATGGAGACGCGCAAGGATGGAAGCTCGACCTCGATCGGTAGAATGGCTTCAGCACCATATACAAGGGAGTATGGGGTGGTGCCTGTGGGAGTGCGATAAGAGGTGCGATAGGCCCAAAGGGCAGGATTAATTTGGAGGTGCCAGTCACGACCAGAATCATTGACAACCTTCTTGAGGATTTTCAAGATAGTTTTGTTAGTTGCCTCAGCTTGGCCATTTCCTTGAGGAAAATATGGACTGGAGAAACGGTGATGGATGTGGAGTCTGGCACATAGATCATCCACATGCTGGTTTTCAAAAGGTGTGCCATGGTCTGTGAAGATGGTAGATGGTATGCCGAAGTGGCAAATGATATGGTAGAGGATGAACTTGGATATTTGGATGCCAGTGGTTAGGGTGAGCGGAATCGCTTCAACCCATTTGGTAAAGTACTCTGTGGCTGTTATGATATACTTGTGTCCATCCGAAGAGAGGGGGGTGATCAAGCCAACGAGGTCGAGGCCCCAACATGAAAAAGGCCATGGTGGTGCAATAGGCTGTAAATCCTGTGCTGGTGCATGTATCAAATTGGCATGCTGTTGACATGGGAGACATTTCTTGACAAATTCACACGCATCATGTTCCATTGTTGGCCAATAATATCCAACTCTAAGCAGCTGCTTTGCTAGAACCATGCCACTCGTGTGGGCACCGCAAATTCTAGCATGAACTTCTTGTAAGGCCAGGACGGCCTCGTTTGAGTCTAAACATCTAGATAGGACATTGTGATACCCGCGACGATATAGGGTGTTGGCTACAAGAGTGTAGCGGGAAGCTCTGTGAATAAGGTTTTGGCGTTGGTTATTGGTGAGATGGGGAGATATGATACCATTTTTTAGATATGCATGGATTTCGTGGTACCATGGGGATTGAGGACCAACCAAGACACACACCATGTTTGCATCGGCATTCTCATAAGCTGGTGAATGTAGCTGCTCGACTAGAAATTCATACTGTGATGCATCTCGTGGTATTTCCAATAAGGATCCGATGGTTGCCATTGCATCTGCTACTTTGTTCTGAAGCCTTGGGATCTGATTGAATTGTAGATGAAGGAAATGCTCTTTCAGTTTATCCACCAATTTCTTGTAGGGTAGCAATTTGTCATCCTTTGTCTGATACTCATCAAGGACTTGATTGATAATGAGCTGTGAATCTCCAAAGACTTGTAGTTCTGTGATGTTCCATTGGATAGCTGTTTTGAGACCTAAGATGAGTGCCTCATATTCTGCAATATTGTTGGTACAGGGGAATCCCAACTTGAATGATTTTGGAATATAGTCACCTTGAGGTGTGATGAATAGGATTCCTGCCCCAGAGCTATGGGATGTGTTGGAACCATCAAAGTATAGTTTCCACATGGGCTGCTCTTCAATCATGCATAAGTGTTCATCAGGGAATTCCATGATTAGTGGATAGGCATCCACCAGTGGTGCTTCTGCTAGTTGATCGGCAATGACTTGCCCTTTGATTGCTTTGCGATCTACATACTGAATGTCAAATTCGCTGAGTAACATGACCCATTTTGCCATACGGCCTATGAGGGTTGTCCTTGATAACAGATACTTAAGAGGGTCCACCTTTGATATGAGCTTGATTGTGTGGCTAAGCATGTAATGTCTAAGTTTTTGAGTGGCAAAGACCACTGCTAAGCATGCTTTCTCCATGGGTGAATAGTTAAGCTCATAGCCCACAAGAGTGCGACTGATGTAGTAGATAGCTCATTCTCTGTTTTCATCATCATGCTGTGCTAGGAGTGCCCCTAGTGCTGTAGCTGTTGTTGAGATGTAAAGGATGAGTGGGCATCCTGAAACCGGTGGTACTAGGATTGGAGCATTAGCTAGATACTCCTTGAGCTTATCAAAGCTTCTTTGACATATGGGATCCCACTTGAAGTTGGTGTCTTTGCATAAGAGATGTGAGAAGGGTTGGCACTTGTCTGCTAGTTGTGAGATGAACCGCCGTACTGATTGAAGCTTGCCCTGTAGGCTTCTGAGCTGTTTGAGATTTCTTGGTGGAGGCATCTCTGTTATTACTTTTACCTTTTTAGGATCGATCTCTATGCCTCGTCTAGAGACGATGAAGCCTAGAAGCTTGCCAGATGTAACACCAAAGACACATTTCTTAGGATTAAGCTTTAAGCCATAATGATTCAGATGATCAAATACACGCTCTAGGATGTTGAGGTGTTCATCCCTTGTTTTAGATTTTGCAAGGATATCATCCACATAGTCCTCAAGGATCTTGTGGATCATGTCATGGAAGATCGCTGTCATTGCTCGCTGATATGTTGCTCCTGCATTCTTTAGCCCAAATGGCATCATGTTGTAGTAGAAGGTACCCCATGGGGTTGTGAATGCGGTTTTATGTTGATCTACTTCCGCTATATGAATTTGGTTGTAGCCTGAAAAGCCATCCATTAATGATAACATCTCATGACCCGCTGTGAGGTCTACAAGCATGTCTATGTTTGGTAATGGGAAGTCATCCTTAGGACATGCCTTGTTCAAGTCCTTGAAATCAGTACAGATTCTGATGTCGCCAGAAGGCTTTGTGACTGGCACCATGTTAGAAATCCACTCTGAATAGTCGATTGCTCTGATGATCTTAGCTTGGAGGAGCTTCTCAAGCTCTGCTTTAACTAGTAATGCTACCTTTGGATGCATTTTCCTTAGCTTCTGCTTCACTGGCTTGACGTTTGGATCTACTGATAGGTGATGAACAACAAGGTTTGGATCAAGCCCAGGCATATGGGTGTATGACCATGCAAAGTTGATAATGGATTCCTTGAGCAAGGCACTAAGAGCGATTTCTTCTCCTTCTGTTAGGTTGACTGCAATGTAGGTGATCATTGGACATTCTTCTGTTCCCAAGTTGATTGACTTGGTTTCCTCTATGATGATTGGAGATTGCTCTGGTCTATAATCTTGGATAGGGGGAAGAGGCAAGGCTTCATCTTCTAGCACCTGGATTGCCAGGTTTTCACTAGAAGATACGCCCTTTATTTTTACTATTTTGGAATCAGAATGTGCCCCAAGGGGGTTTTCACATAAAGACTCATGATGTTCTTTTGCTATTTCATTTTTGCGACTAAAGCTTGCCTCTTCCCCAAAATATCCTTCTGGGTGAAGCTGATAGACAGAGGTTGATGTTGGATCCTGATTGCTTGCTGGACCTGATGCCCCCATGAATTCTAGGAGTGCTTGTGCGCTTTGGAACTCATCGATGTGTGCGATGCTTGGTTGGTCCCAATCTATGAGGTCGGGGTGTGTGAGGGGAAGATCTATGAGGTTAATGGAGAGTTGTTGGAGGACAGAAGTCCCCAGGAGGGTGTCATCGGCAAAGATATCATCGTAGGATCGGATGTCTTTCTCTTCGGGGATGTCTTCGATTTCCACGAGGTCATCCTGGCTATTCGAAAAGTTCACGTTGGTCATGTTAGTGCCCGCAGTTGTGGTATTGGGCTTTTGTTCAAGCAGGCGAGAGGTATTAAAGCCAAGTCCTTGTAGTTCTGGATTTTGGGATGGTATGATAGGAAACAAATTTCCGTCCTGTTGTGGTCCTAGACCACCACCTTGATAGTTATAGTGTTCTGTGACATTTTTGTAGGGGATTGGATATTTCTCTTTGAAGTACTCAAGAAGTTGTGTGTCACGTGATGGGGGATCTTTGTATAACCATTTGTTAATATCTGGATCCATTTCTTTGCTGTTGATGGTGCCATGAGACTCAAAAGTCATGTTTCTGATTTGCTTGAGCTTATAATGTTCCTCAATAGGCTTGTTTTGACAACTTGGGTGCCCTTGAGTATGTGGATCACGTGGAAGAGCTCCTACAACAAATGCATCACTGAGGCTGTATTCGCCACAACCCTGGTTGTTGATCTTGACAGATGATAAGGTGGAAGAGAGGATGGTCTCTGGATCGCGATGGGATCGGGATGAGCTAGCAATAGAAGTACCAATATCGGTTCCAGGACAATGAGTAGAATGAGGGAAAGATGCTTCCATCGCAAGGCAGTATGCGAAGGGGTTAGGGTCAGCGTGGATGGTAACCTCAGTGCCTTGATCTGGAAACTTGATGCACTGATGGTAAGTAGATGCTACGGCCTTAATGGAATGGATCCATGGACGACCGAGGAGGATATTGAACGGTAGGTCAAGATCAACAACGTGGCAGAGAGTATCTTGCGTTGCTGGGCCTAGCTGGATAGGCAAAGTCATAGTACCTTCAAAGGTACGCTCCAAGTTATCATATGCTTTGATAGTGATTTGCTCATGTTGTATGTCGGCCTCCGTGAACCCGATCTTCTTGATGAATTTTAATATGCACAAGTTGAGGGCTAAGCCATTATCCACCAGAACTCGTTTGATGGTGAAATCTCTGACCATGACAGCAATGCGGAGAGGGAGAGTATGGTTAGGAGCAACATCTGGTATATCAGATTCTTTGAAGGACAAGGCACATGCTGCTGATAGGTGTCCCACAAGAGTTTCAAACTGAGTTGTGTTAATGTCCGTGGGGACATGGCCTTCTTTTAGAGCTTTGTCCAAGATCTCCTGATGGATGGGTGATGTGCGGAGCAAATCCAAGATAGATATTTGGGCTGGCATGTTCCCAAGATGCTCTATGATATTGTATTGTGCTCTTGGTGCATTATGCTATGTTGCACGTGCATTTGATGCTGGTCTAGTGTTAGACTGTGCTGTGGATACAGTAGATGTTGGCCTTGGAGGAGCAACTGATCTCGGAGGAGCACCGACAACAGTTATCCTACCACTGTGGGTAGTTGCAGCACATTGTCGATCCGGCCCTCTGACGTGGATGGTATTGATGGTGGGCTCATCTTGGATGGGCTCAACTCGAGTAATGCATCCGACATACTTGTCATAGTTGATGTAGGCCGCTGTGTGATCTTCTTGCTTGCCTTTGCCACGATTTTGGGGCTAATTGGCGTTGGCTTGATTCTTCCCGGTATCGTGTTGAGGGAACACATTTTGATATATTTGCAAATCGGCGTTGGGTGAGGCTTGAGTTGGTGCATCGACCTGGATTTCCTTGCGATCAATGAGATCCTGGATGTAGTGCTTAAGCCGCATGCACTTCAATGTTGTGTGCCCCTTCACGCGATGGTAATCACAGTATTCATTTTCTTTATACCAATCAGACTTTGGTGCGTTGTCATCCTTCTGTGGGATGGGCGGATATGTGATCATATTTGCCTTGGCTAGCCGATAAAAGATCTGATCCAGAGGCTCACCCAAAGGTGTGAAAGTCCTCTTTGGATTGTTCTGATTGTTGGGTTTGTTCTGCCTTGGGGCAACATTAACTGCGTTAACAGGATTGCCTTGATGTGCTGGCTGCTGCTGTTGGTATTGCTGCTGATACTGTTGCACAGGCGGTTGATGAGCTTGAGGAGGCTGCTGATAAATAGGTGCTTGATATGCGGGAGCTGGTGGTTGCTGATAGATGGGCGCTTGTGGCGGTTGGTATGTTTGAGCTGGTGTAGGACTAGCCACAATGAATTGTACATTCTTAGTGTCAGTGGCCCCATCTGTAACAACATTCTTGTTACGATTCCAGTAACGGGATTTATCATTGTTGGGTTTATTTTTGGAATCATCCTTGAAGTGACGAATAGTGCCTTCGTCTAGGAGAGCTTTCTCGATGCCTATGCCTTTGCTCTTGATGTCTTGGTATGTCTGGAGATAGTTCATTCGCATGTGATGGGATAGCTTTGGATGCAGGTTATCAATGAAGATCTTTGTTAGATGCTTCTCTGGCGGCTGATATGATAACCTGGTTGTAAGATTCTGCCATCTTTGCAAGTATTCTGCAAGGCTTTCTCCATCTTTTTGCTTTGAGTTGCATAGGTCTAGCAAGGACAACTCATTCTCCACATTATGGGCATAGTGTGTGATAAACTTCTCAGAGAGTTCAGCAAAGGTTTTTATTGTCCCATGTGGTATTTTGTAAAACCACTCAACAGCAGTTCCTCCCAAGCTTTTGGGAAACAGGCGCAGGAGATAGTTATCACTGTAAGCTACTTCTTGGCACGCCATATAAAACTCTTTGATATGGTTTACTAGATCTCCTTTCCCCCAATACTTGTCAAACTTGGGCATCTCAAAATGCTTGAGGAAAGGGATAATTGCTATGGACCGATCGAAGGGGTATGAGCACACCTCTTCGAACTTGTAGGTTTTATTCTTTGTTCCACTTTGTAGCTCTTTTAGAACATTTTTCATTGCTTCCCACTCAGCATTGAGTGGCGAGGGAACTGGAACTTCTGCTTGTGATGGAAGATGTGGAACTGGATATGGTGCTTGCTGTGGATAAATGGGTTGGAACTGATTTTGGGGCAATGGTTGCTGGGGATATTGCTGGTGTGGCATAGGGGGATATTGTGGTAAATGATATGGAACCGCTTGATGTTGTTGGGCTGCTTGCTGTTGTTGAACTGGTGGTTGTTGTGGGACTGCTTGCTGATACTGGGCATTTGGGACTTGCTGTTGTAGCTGATGGGTAGGAACTTGTTGTTGCTGGGGGATGATAGGGATTTGCTGAGGCTGATAGCAAGGGACTTGCTGTTGTTGAGGAATGATGGGTGTTTGCTGAAAGGGAACATGTGGTTGCTGTGGGGGAGGCTGTTGGAACGATGCTGCTTGTGGGTATGATGGTGGTAGTTGCTGAGGTTGGCTTTGCGTTTGGCTGACATAAGCTGGGTGCATGCCTGCGTTACTTAGAGGTGGAATAGATGTGGGGAAGCTAGAAGCAAAGGGTGATGGGGTAAGATAGCTGGGGAAAGTTGGCTGTTGAGGTGGTGTAACTTGCTGGAAGGTATTTGAGATTTGGGATAAATAGCTTGAAGCCGGCGGTGGTTGGGGTAGTTGCTGCTGTGCTGCTTGGGTGAAGGCGGTTTGTTGATTTGCAACCATAGATGTAGGGGATTGAGATGGGATCCCCCATGCCTTCATTTCTTCTTGTGTAAGGCCCCACTGAGAGCTTGTGTTAGGGTGCACTGCAGCGGATGATGGAATGGTAGGAGCAACGGGAGCTTGGGACACGAATGATGGTTGAGATAAGGAGCTTGTTGAGGTTGTGGTTGAACGGATGCTTGTGAGGAGGAAAATGAAGGAAAAACCCAAGAGAAAGATGAGGTTGGAATGGGGAGCGATTGCGCTAACCCCAAAGAAGAAGGTATGGGTGCTTGGGGGGTGAAGGGTGACGGTGCTCCTTTGATGGTGAAAGGTGTTGCTTGACTTGTGGATGGTGGCAAAGCTTTTGGTGTAAAAGCTTGCATGAGAGGTGGAAGATGACTTTGGTTTAAGTATTGGTTTTGGGCTTGGGCAGCCATAGCAGATGATGAAGCAAAAGGGGTATGAGATGGAGCGGATGGTGCTGCAGCTTGTGTTGCGAGATTGGCGAGGCTTCCTTGCAAGAAAAAGGGAATGGTGGAAAGCTCTTGGGATGTTTGCATGATAGGATCGGGGAATGATTGGACAAACGGAGAATATGCTTGTGCTGGAACTTGGATAGTTTTGATGGGGATGCGTGGATAGAGAGATGGTGGGATGGAGGTACTTTCTGGCAGATAATGGGCAAACGTGTTTTGCTGATGTTGTGGTACAAGGGCATTGGTCGCTGGTGGGCTTTCTGGAGGATTTTCAAATGCTTGGATTGCCAACGGGGATGAAGGGATATTTGGATCTTCACATGGGTTACTGGCTTGGATCTGGGGATTGTAGGTCATCATGGCGTTGGTGAAAAGGTTGGGATCAGATGAGGTTGTTGGTGGATAAGGATTCATGCTTCTTCTTTTTCGAGATCTGGTCTCAACAGGCATGGAGATGCAAGTGTTAAATGTATGCAAGATGTTTGGCTAAAAGATGTTGAAGGATGCAAAGTTGATGAACTTCTAAAGATGATGATTTCTAAGATGCAAATGCAAAGACAGGGATCGAGATGGCGATGATGGAAGCTGGATGGAACTGATATGGATCAAGATGGTGGAGGAAAGATAGGTTGCTGGTGGAAAGATGGTGAAAGATTACTGAGTGGTCAACAAATGAGCTGCTATTTTTCCCAAATGGAGGATCAGAGATATGATGGGGTCAACCTAAGATAGACTGATGATCTTCGGTCAACAAGTTTCTTATCAATACACTCGAATCTCTTGCTCGAGATGATGGCTATGCAAGGACAAGGTTTGATTTCTTTATGACAACACGTTGTGCCAAAAAAGAGGATGATGGTCTCTGATCTTGGATATAGGATAGGAACAACTCAAAAGGTAGAACACTAAGTGTTGGTGGATCTCTGGATTTGGAGCAAAAGATGATGGATCTACTGGAAAGACATGGAAAGCTGATGGGGGGATGCTGGTGGAAAAGGTACCGAAGGCTGAAGGGACAATGCTCTATGCAAATGACAAGGATTGATTCTAGAATGCTGGTAGGAAGATGAATGCAAATGCAACTTTTATGATGTTTTGAAATGCAACTAAGGTTTTGATGCTGATGCAAAGGGTGAAACTAGGATGAAACTAAGATGCAAGGCTGTTGAGACAAGATTTCAAGATCCGAAGATGGAACAAGACATGAATAAGGAATTGGCTAATTTTCTGGCTCAAGGTTGACAAAGTGATGGTTAACTCGAAAACGGAAGGCGAACTGTTTGATGCGGGCGTTATAGACAATGTTCTCAAGTCTGGTTTGGGACTTCTCTTCTGCTTGGTTTGCTTGGATAATGGCTTGATAGCTCTTGGTGTTCTTCTTGATAAGTTTTTGCTCTTGATAGGTTTGGGATTTGGGCAACTTCGCTTTAGGATGTTTGTTCTTGCTGGGCATCACTTGGAAAAGAGGCTTCTGATTTTGAGGCAAAGGTTTCCAATGGCAAAGGTTAAAGTCAAAGAAATCTCCGCAAGGGACAAAGCAACCTTGCGAGATACAAACAAAGACAACTGACTCTGACAAAGCTTTGAAAGTGTATGTTTCAACAAGTGTTTTCACGGAGTCTTTGACTATCAAGCACTTCAAACAGATCTACCTAAGGAAGGTGAGTATCAAAATCGCTTGCCCACAGCTTGGTATCCCCTAGAAGGGAATACAAATGGTGAGTAATCTTGAGGCGACCCGGTAAACCCCTTGGAATCGGTCCTTGCACAAGGATTTTGATACTTTCGGATGTAGATAGGGTAGCCTCTATTTTATCAGGTTGCTAATGATTTCGTGGTGTCTCCATACCCGGTTTTGCTGATCATCCGTGACTCACTTAAGAGCCTTGCCAATTATGCTGGGGGAGAGGAATGTTTACAATCCCCAGACACGTGTTTGGCACGAACGCCCGGCGATTAGGAGATGTAAGTGATTCTTTTGGTATTCACTTATTTGTATACCGGCCGGGGGGGATACCGGTTTGAGGTCGTTCTCCGAGGAGGAAGCGCTTCTCCTTGGACAGGCCTCGCTAAAAGTAGAACAAGTGAACTTGTCCAAGTTCAAATGTTCCACGTTGCTTATTCTAACAAGGATTATGCAAGAATTGAAAAACTCCTACATGCACATCAAGCAGATTTTGTTCATTTTCCCAAATTTGATTAAGTGATGTTTGAACTTTGAAATGAAGACACTTGTGGTTAGCTTTTGATTTGTTCCTTTCCTCAAAATGTAAATGAATTGAACATTTGCAAGTTCTTTCCTTTTGTGCATTCAAGATTTGATTAGCGAGTTGTTTTAAGAACTTTGAAAAAGCTTTGTTTTGTCCCTTAGATCACTCAAGATTGAATTTGTTTTGCTTGCTTTGGAATTTGAAATGAGATAGGGAATAGAGTTGTTTGTTCCTTTTAGTGCATTCAAGATTTGGTTTGCTTTTCAAATTGACAATGACACTCTAGGACCTAAGTTCATTTCCTTAAGTTTCATTCAAGATTGGGTTTGACCTTTGCTGTAATAAAAGAAATGAAAAAAACCAGTTTTATGCAACTCAAGACAAAAACCAAAAGCGACACTGTCCAGCTTATAGGCGACGCTGGAAAGTGCAGAGGCGACATTTAATTCCTACAGGCGACATTCTGTACCTCAAAAGGCGACAGATAAAAAACCAGAGGCGTGATTTCTTTTGTTATAGGCGTGATTTAATTAAAAAAGGCGACAGAAGAGAATTCTGGAACGTAACAGAAGTTGCCGACAACAGGAAAATCTCAGTTATGCAGGCGTGAAAACAGAGTTCACAGGCGTCATTTCTTTCTTCAAAGGCGTGATTTAATTGCATGAAGGCGTGACTGAATTCCTTGTAGGCGACATTTCTTTTGTTGAAGGTGACATTTCTTTGTTTGAAGGCGACATTTAATTACTATAGGCGTCATTTCTTTTCATGAAGGCGACATTTCTTTATTTCTTGCAAAAAATAAGTATATAAAGTATAATTTTATCAAAATGATTGTGGTTAGTGTCCCACCGGGCGTGCAAGAATGTAGACTAGGATTTGAGAGTGCACCTAAACCTGTTTTGAAGGCCAAAGACAAACAAATGTCATAGCATATAATCAAATCAAATTTAAAGGTAAACAAACTAAAATCAAAGCCACCTCAGTTTAAGCCTAAAACGGATGCGCCCATGCACCGTTTGATATGCTTAGATATAGAAGGATGTGGGTGTGCAAACTCAAGCACTTGGAGCATGCAAGATGGATGATTTGAGGATCAAGAAGACCCAAAATGACACAAAATAGGTATGAGGAACCTATTTTGCCTCAAAGGCTTCAAGAACACACAAATATGCAAAGCTAAATGAAAGAACTAAGATTAAAACAAGAAATGAATCTATGTTAATCCATTTAAGCTAATTTAGATGTGATTTAAGCTTGAAAATGATCTAAAAAGATGAGTTTATGCTTATGCTAGAATGAAAATGACATTATAACTTTGCTATTTGAGTTTGAGAGTTGAGAGATGATTTGCCTTAGGAAGTGAGGGTATTTATAGGATTTATAAAGGCTTGGGGTAGGAGGAATGAATGGCCAGGATTGAAATCCTTAAGAGAGGCCAAGATTCACTCAAAGGGAAGCACATGGATTGTGCTAGTTCTCAGCCAATCAGGAGGTGACACATGTCACAAGGTGAATGGATGAAGGGAAGTGCAAAGAGGAGTCAACAAAGGGGGCTCCAAGCTCATAACTCTCCAAATAAATGCTTGTAAGAGCAATGAATGGGCTTTAAGAGGCTTTGAAGACTTTGGGGAAGCAATAAATGCTTTGTGGTTGAGATATTTGGAAGGAAAGACTTTGCTTTGGTTTAGGAAAGTCTTAAGCTTGGTTAGGATTGCACAAAGGTTTAAAGGGTAGGATTAGGATTAGATTAGGACACAAAAAGGATTAGGATGGGTGAAGAGGGTGGATTTGAGAAGATTCTAGAAGAGTCTAGATTTCTCCTTAGTTTCATGGAATAAAAGTTATTCATTCCAAAAGCTTAAGTTTTAGGAATATTTATTAAAATATTTTCAATAAATATGGAAATTAAATATTTAACCTTAATTAAATATTTAACCTTGGGATTAGGGTTAAGAAAGATGGGATTAGCCTTTTAATCGAAATTAAGAAGGGATTAGAAGATTTTGGAAGAGGTTAGTGGTCTTAAGAAAATTGGCCAAGTTTGGGATAAAAAATAAATTAAAAATAAATTAATTTATTTTTGAAGGTTTTTTGGTCAATTTATTAATTAAATAATTAATAAATAGGGATAATGTCCAAATGACAGTTTTAGGCTAGATTCCTTAATTAAAGATTTTTAATTAAGAGAGAGGGATTTAATGCCATAAAAATAAATAAATTAATTAAATAATTAATTAATTAATAAATGATGATGTCATCAAGGATTTTCAGAAAACAAAAATAATTTATTTTCTGAAAGATTTTTCGGTGTCTACAATATTACATATCATTGTTAGATTAGCATTGCATATCAATTTTCAATAGCATTCATAGCATATCAATTTCATCTAGCATAGATTTCATATCAGATTAATCATTCATATTGCATAGAAAATATCAAAAAAAAAAATAGCTTAATTGCATTCAATCTCATATCTAGATCAATTGCATTCAAATCCTTCATTTAGGTGTCGTCTAGGTCACTGATCTCGATTACAATCTGAGAACATCAATCTCGAACCTACTAGAAGGCAGTAAATCGCTTGGTTAGAGTAGATTTCAATTTTGCACGATTTTGATTATAGCTAACCTCTAATGTTTTACTGAAGTGTTGTGTCTACAAATCAAGTACAATTTTCACACACACAAGAATTAGGTCAAATTAGCATAAATAGGTTGAAAAACCTAATTTTACTATTCATTTTTACTTTCCTCTTCAGTGATTTTGCTCTGGTCCCCTGCTATTTTTTTATGATGGTTGTGCCTATTCGGGAGCATCGATTCGAGCGGTGTCAGAGATATGCTAGACCACCTGACTATGATGCTCCGGTAAGTGGTTTTAACCTTCGATAATGCATTTATTATACCTTAGGTAGCATTTATTGCATTTTCTAATTTCAGCGATGCTTTGAATTATGTCATTCATGCGTATGAAAAATTTAATTTCGCCTAGCATTTTTAACTCTTGCATCCGTGGTTTTTAATGTCGCTTAAGAACATTTTAGTGTTGCTTAACACATTTTCATTATTGCTCATAATTAATTTGATCACGCGTAGACCTAGGTAAAAAACTGAGTTTACCATCTTCTTACGCGTTGAAAACCCTAACAATTTTTGATGTCGCCTGTCAAACAGTAGTTGTCGCCTAGCTGAAACAGGTGTCACCTATGAAACTTTTGTCATGTAGCATCAAAACAATGTCGCCTATCAAAATTTATGTGTCATGTAAGATAAATGTCGCTTGCGATGATGAAAATCATGCCTGCAGCATGTTACGCAAAATTTTTAGTTGTACTTGACTATTTTTGATAAAATTTAGTACATCCTGATGATTGATTTGAATAATATGAGTAGGTCAGTTATGTTTGATCAAAACAATTGATTAGAATAGTAGTATAGGAATACCAATGACTTTTAGTTATCAATTTGTTATGATAGGATGATGATTTAATAGTTTACCCTCAAGATCTAGAGATGTAAACCAATGATTTTCCCTCCTCCAGATAAAGAGTTAGGAGTTTTGATGTACTCATGATGAGAAAATGGATTGTGTAATAACTTTGATCGACTTTAGATGTTCCTTGGTATAGTATGTTGATATGATTCTCTCATTTTTGTCAAACAGGCTGACGATCTGGTATTATATATCCGTTCAGTTCCATCTTGGGTTATTGACCTTGGGCAGACATTGACTGATGCTGAGTTGCATGTGATAGAATTATGTGGTTTGAGCTTTCTTCTTGATCTTCCCCAATTCCAGCTAAACCATGGTTTGATGACAGCTGTGGCAGAGCATTGGCACTTTGACCACAATACTTTCCATCTCCCTCATGGTGAGATGACGATTACTCCAGAGGATGTATATCATTTGTTATGGATTCCTTGTCAGGGAGAGCTTGTATATTATGATTCTGTGTATGATTCGACTGTCTGCCGACGAGTGTTCAGAGACAACCATATTGATGATGATATGATCACCTGGCCATAGTTTTCTTCATTCCTTGTATTGCCAGCAGTTCTTGGTGCCTTGATTGGTGGACTACTTCTTCCAGATCGTCGAGGTCGTGGCTTCTCTATGGGTTGGGGCAGGATTTTGGAGGATCTACTAGCACATCCATGACATTTTGATTGGGGTTCTTGTGTGCTAGCCCAGCTATATCATGATCCTCATGAGGTTGTGTACAGAGGGAGCTCTTCATTATTTGCTGGTGCTATCATTCTACAATTATGGATTTGGGAGCATCTTCCCATTACTAGGCCTATTTCTAATAGGAGATGACCTTGCGGATATCCTTATGCTTATCTGTATACTGGGATGGTGATTCAACATCATTTGGGTGACCTGGATTATTGGAGACATCAGGTAGATGATCTAGATGTTGTGACATAACGCCCTTATCTTGGTTGCGAGGGTTGGTGGGAGGATGATGACGAGTTACCATATATGTTTTGTCCACGTTGGATGATTGGTAGGTCAGATACTGTTATTGAGTGATTCTATTTTGGTTAGGTCTCCAGATAGTATGGTAGGATTCAGGAGATGCCTTTGGGCAATGCCTTATATGCTCGAGTACAGGCCGAGAGATCTTTGTGGGGTCCATGTATTGGTTATCAATTTGCTGCGAGTCAGATTTCCAGGATGCCTTTTTGCAGATGGGAGATGTTACCAGGGGTAGCTGATGCCGGGATGTCCCATGAGTATTGAGACTGGTGGTCTCGAAACAGGTTCATTCATTTCATAGATCCAGCGGAGCCTATGCCCGCTCGCCATGGTGGTGATGGTGATGACAGGCATGGAGGTGGTAGACATCGAAGACGTCGAGGACGTAGAGGTCCTTGAGGTGCAGCAGGTAGAGGCCATGTGAGAGATGCACAAATTCAAGATAGGGCTAGAGATAGATGGGTAGATGCAGTCCCTATAGTTCATCCTAGAGCAGCTAGACAGGATCGAGTACATCACCAGCAAAGAGCACAGAGACAAGCTCATGTTAATGCTGCCCAGTAGGTTCCAAGAGGTTTAGATCCTTTAGTATAGTTACAGAGAGTGGCCTTGGCACAATAGGATGATGGTGCCCCTCAGGTTCAGGCACCACAAGTTCCAGCGTAGCAAATGCCTCCACTAGGTTAGCTACCATAGGATCAGGGACAGGGTTCGCAGGATGTAGTAGTATGAGAGGTACAGTCTATGAGGGCAGAGATGTCTACTGTTGTGGGCCGGTTAGATCAGGTTGCCACCTTGATGCAATAGTTCCTATCGACAGTCATTGGGCAAAGACAGGATGGAGCGAGCACTTCTTAGGCTCCTCCCTCACAGGATGGTAGAGGTCTAGATGGTTCTGGTGCTACAGGGTCATGATTGATGATTGACAGATTGATCTTGCAGTGATGTCCTCTTGGTGTACATTTCCTATTTTTGATCGATCGGAACTTGTGATGTACCCTTTTCATGAGATTATATCTTGATATACTTGATGTACTAGATCCATTGATGAACACATTTTTGATGATATATGATGATCTATTCCTTTAGTTTCATTGATGAGTTGATGTTATGAGATTATTTTTATATGCAGCTATATGATGTTTAGGATGCACTTACTTTTGATGATGCAATTGATGCAATGTATCTTATGTTCATGATATAGATAGATGAATGCAATGATGTATGAATTCTTATGAGATGTTTTCTATTATTGCTCATGTATGGATGCAAAATTGTTTTTATGGCTAAATGGATGATTCTATGTTTTCTTTGATTTTTCAAATGTATGCAATGTCTATCTTTAATTACATGTATGCAAATGATGTATGAAGAATGATTTCTTTTTCTGCATTTGGATGAATAATGATTAATGATTAATGCTATGCATGAATGCAAAAGATAATCTCATTTTCATTGTTTGAAACGACAGATCATGATGTTTGATTCAAACCCCTTCTATTGTATTGTTCCCCTTGCAATTTAAACTAAGAAAAGCTAACAAAACACAATGCACTTAATCTAACATGGATGCAACTAACTGTCATTATTCAAGATTTGGAGCTTATTTTCATCATTGAGCATTTTTGGAATCCCATTGCTAGTACAATCATCACTAGTTCAACTATGATGGTATGAATACTTTTTGCCACTTTGTTTGCTTTCCCATCGGTCTCTTCGGTATGCCTATCACTGATTGCATCCAATCATGAGAGGGAAAATACCGATTTTGTCAGATTCTATGTTGCAAGTGGATGTTGGTATTATGATATTGAAGATCAAAATAGCCAAGGTATCCATTTACGTAAACAAGCAGAAATCTCTATTTTATTCTATGTACAGGTCCTCGATGATTCTTTGATGATCACATCTTTAGACAATGTACATGGTTTAAAACGTTGATTTTAAGACAGTTAGACAAAAATCAAGAAAATATCATCCTTTCATCATAGCTCATCTAGTCTAAAACTTTCATTGATTCGCTAGAAAAAGATAACTTCATCAATTATTTCAACACTTAGAACAAAAATTTTGCCATGTTTTTCAAATCCATAGTTCAAGTGTGGTTCTATCCATTTCATTTTTTAATCCTGATAAAAAATAAGGTCATTTAATTCTTGGATCAATTTTTCTTCATTTTAGGCTCAAATTGGATTAGGATGTAGATTTGATTCAGTGTTCCTCTTTCGAGTGTGATGAATTGATTCTTTGATTGAATAAAGCTTGTTGATGAACCTTTTCTCCTTAGGAGTAGATTGCCCCCAATTTGATATTGATTCTATTTGTGGGGCTTAGGACAATTTTTTGATTAGGTGACCAAAATCTTGCGGTACTCGCAAATGCAACTGTGGGATTTTATTATGCAATATATACAAATGCTGGTGAATGCAATAGTTACAAGGTGACCTTCTAAGTATGCAACTGACTTGGACGTTCAATGGCACCTGTTTACCAGGTTTTCACCGATTGAATGGATCAAGCTCTTTTTTTTATTTTTAAAGCTTTTTCTCTTTTTTTGCTACCAAGGTGCCTATTTGCTAGGTTTTCACCAAGGCACCTTTTTTCCTTTTTTTTATTTTTTATTTTTTCAAATTTTTCAATTTTTTTTGTTTTTTTCCACATCATCAAGTTGCCTATTTACTAGGTTTTCACCAAGACAACATCTTTTTGAATGTTTTTCCCTTTCTTCATGCTCAATTTTCTCCTTTTTTTTTTTTTTGATCTTTTGTGTTTTTCAAATGTTTTTGATATTTTCCACTTTTCTAATGTTTTTGGGATTTTCAAGATCTCTATTGAACTATGTACAATAAATATGATGCTCTCCATCTGATACTCTTTATACCCTTTCGTCTACCTCATGTATAGAACCTTTTAAGATGTATTCTATTTATAGGCTCCTGAAGCTCTCCACCATCACAATCTGATAACTTGTATGTGCCGATTCCAAAATCTTCAACAATGAGAAATGGTCCTAACCAGTTGGCTTCCCACTTTCCTTTCTTCTCCATTTTTTCTTGGTTCTTGGGATTTTCTCTTAACACTAGATCACCTATTTGGAATGTCCTTGGCTTGACATATTTATTGTAAGATCTTGACATTCTATTCTGATACACCTTTAAGTGATCAAAGGCTTCTTTCTATTTTTCATCCAATAGTTCTAGTTCTTGTAGTCTAGCAACCCTATAGTCCTCTTCATTAATCAAACCATGCATAGATATCCTTAATGATGAAATTTCTACCTCCAAAGGCAATACTGCTTTTGTTCCAAAAACTAAGGAGAAGGGTGTAGCCCCTGTTGGCATCCTTATGCTTGTTCTATAAGCCCACAAGGTCAGGTTTATCTTGATATGCCAATCCCTACTAGAATTATTCACCGATCTCTTCAAGATTTTCAATATGTTTTTGTTTGTTGCTTCAGCTTGTCCATTACCTTGAGGATAATAGATTGAAGATGAATGATGTATCATGTGGAATTTGGTACACAACTCTGTTATATCTTTGTTCTTGAAATGTCTTGCATTATCCGTTATGATGGCATGAGGTACGCCATGTCTACAAATTGTATGATTTAGGATAAACAAGGATATTTGTTTGCCTGTTGAACTTGATAGGGGTATAGCTTCCACCCACTTAGTAAAATATTCCATGGCCGTTATGATGAATTTATGCCCATTCGAAGATGGTGGATAAATCATTCCTATTAAATCTAGACCCCACTAATAAAATGGCCAAGGTGTGGTCATCAGATGCAGCTCTTGCGTCGGTGCATGTATCAATTTTTTGTGAAATTGACATTTCTTACAAGTTTTTGCAAAGTTACAAGAGTCTTTTTCCATGGTAGGCCAAAAATATCCTATCCTAAGAAGTTTCTTAGCTAAAGACAATCCGTTTGAATGTGATCCAAAAATTCCTTCATGAATTTCTCATAAGGCTAAGTTTGATTCTTCCTCTTCTAAACACCTAAGGAGCATTCCGTCAAGACTTTTTTGATACAATGTTTCAGAAATTATAGTGTACTTGGAGGCTTGTCTAATGAAACTCTTCTTTTGGTTTCGTGTTTGGTTGATAGGAAGGGTTTGGTCTTTCAAATAGGTGTAAATTGGTCCATACCAAGGTGATTCGGTTGTAGTAAGTAGGTAAATGGTATAAGGATGGGTTGGATCATACGCGGGTTGAGTTTCTTCTTCTACCAAGAACTCATATCGAGCACTCTGATCAGGCATCTGTAAAAGTGAGGCCAAAGTTGCCATAGCATCCGCTGCTTTATTCTTTTCCCTCGACACTTGTTCAAATGTGATGATAATGAAATACTTCTTGAGGTTATCCACCATTGTTTTGTAAGGTACCAATTTGTCATCTTTAATATTATATTCTTCATTGACTTGATTTATGACTAATTGCAAATCTCCATATACCTTTAGTTTTGTTACTTTCCATTCTAAGGCCAGCTTGATTACAATAACCAAGGCTTCATATTCTACTATATTATTTGTACATGGAAATAGAAATTTGTATGACTTAGGTATAGTAGATCCTTGAGGTCTGATTAGAAGTATGCCTACTCCTGATCCATGGTGAGTGTGAGAATCATCAAAGTAAAGCTGCCATGTTTTTGCCTCAACCTTCACAATCTCTGAATCTGAGAATTCTACTTGTATAGGATGATCATCATGAAGTGGTGCATCTGCTAATTGGTCTGCTATGACTTTCCCTTTAATTTCTTTTCTATCAACATATTCTATATCAAATTCGCTTAGGATCATCACCCACTTTGCTAACCTTCCATTTAATGCAGTTTTGCTTAGTAGATATTTCAAAGGGTCAATTTTAGCAACGAGCCTTATTTTATGGGCCAACATATAATGGCATAATTTTTGTGAAGCAAAAACTACAGCCAAGCATGCTCTTTCCATGAAAGTATAATTCAGCTCATATTTGACTAAGGTTCTACTAATGTAGTAGATTGCCTTTTCTTTTCCATTCTCATCCTCTTGTGCTAGGAGTGCCCCCAATGAATTCTCTATTGCTGAAATATACAAGATTAAAGGTTTGCCTCTGATAGGCAGCATCAATATTGGTGGATTCATAAGGTACTTCTTTAATAGATTGAAATCCTCTTCACACTTGGTATCCCATTTGAATATAGTGTCTTTATGCAAAACTTGATTAAAATTGTGGCACTTTTCTGCCAATTGAGAGATGAATCTCCTAATGGATTGTATTCTTCCTTATAGGGATCTCATTTGAATAACTATTTTGGGTGCTTCCATTTCCATTATGGCCTTTGTTTTAGTAGGATCAACCTCTATTCCTTTAGCGGATACAATGTAACCCAGAAGTTTTCCATATTGGACTCCAAAAGCACACTTCTTTGGGTTAAGTCTTACTTTGAATTCCTCTAATCTTCCAAAAATCTTTGCCAATATGGGAAGATGTTCTTTCCTTGAACGTGACTTAGCTAGAATGTCATCAACATAATCTTCCATGAATTTATGCATCATGTCATGGAATATAGTAGTCATTGCTCTTTGATAGGTTGCTCCGGCATTTTTCAAGCCAAAAGGCATGACATTCCAACAAAATGTACCCCATGCACATGTAAAAGCAGTTTTATCTTGATCTTCGGGGGCTATCTTGATCTGATTATAGCCACTAAATCCATCCATGAGTGAAAACATGGAATGTCCCGCTATTAAGTCTACAATAGCATCAATGCTTGGTAATGGGAAGTCATCTTTAGGACATGCTAAATTTAAATCTCTAAAATCTGTGCAGATTTTGATAGACTTATCTGCTTTTGATATTGGCACTATGTTGGATATCCATTATGCATAATCAATGGCTCTTATGAATCCAACCTTTAATAGCTTCTCTAACTCTACTTTGACAAGTAGGGCTATATGCAGGGGCATTTTCCTTAGTTTCTGTTTGACTGGTTTAGCTCCTTCCTTTATATTGAGATGATGCATTATCAAGTTCAGGTCCAAGCCCGGCATATCATCATAAGACCAGGCAAAGTTGACATACTTTTCTTTGAAGAACTCAATGAATTCTGTTCTTTCTTCACTTGATAGGGATGATGCTAAGTGAATAATCTTGGGCTCTGTATCTGATCCAATGTTTATCTTTTCTGTTGGCTCGATTAGAATTGGAGACCTTTCTTCATAGTGGTCTGGTAGAACATCCAACCTCCCTTCCAAAGGTGCCACAGTTGGGTTTTCACCTTTAGAAACATCCTTTATTCCTTTTTTTTTTGTTTTGGATCTAATGTTGCCACAAAGTGGTTTTCAACACTCAATTATTTTCCTTTTCTATTTTTAAATTTTTTTTTCATTTTTTCTCGGATTAAGAATTTGGATGCTCCCTTTGATCATTTCTTCTTGATAGTCCTTGGTAGAAGAAGGTTCAACCGCGTTGAGGCATTGGGACAATGTGTTGTCATTCAAGAAAGTTGGCAAGGTATCGGGTTCAATGGCATCCCATTCAATTAGGTCCGACCTAATGAGAATTAATGGGTCAACGCTTGGATTTGTCTCAACAGGGCTTAAAGTGTTTATCACATCATTGGAAGGTTCATACATTGTATCTTCAAAATCTTGGACATGGGCTTCCTCTAAGTGTTCTAAAGAAGAAGGATCAAACTCCTCCTCACTAGACTCCACTATGGTTTCTGTTGGATAAAAATCATGTGGATTAAATCTAGCATTTGATTCTTCCATAGTAGGTCTCCATGATGGAACATGTGGCTCACCTACCCATTGATTTATTTCAATTTCTATACTTGGTATATCATTTTGAATCTCTTGAATAGAACTAGATGCTTGATTTGAAGTGGATTCATCCATTGGTCCTTTGTTTTTTGTAGATGCATATGTATGAATAACATCAATGCCTTTGTCATGGCATGACTCATTTGATAGAGTCACCCATTCCCATTCATTAGAATCCTCATCACTATGAGATTCTAATTGGAGTATTTGATCATATACTTTGGGATAATGCTTTTGTGTATATCCTTCTTCAAGATGTCCTAAACCTATCTTTTGCTTGGAATCTCACCATGTGGACTCTAGGGGTTCAATTAGCCCTTCATTCCTTGTACCTAAAGGTCCTTGACCTTTATAACCCATTTTTTGCATGATTGCAAACCCTTTGCCATATTGATGTGTAGGGATGGTTGGATTTTGAATGTGTTTAACATGGGCACTTGATTCTTCATCTTTATATAGCCAATTCAGAATTTCATTGTCTTCTTCATTCATGGCGGATGATGTACTTGCTCTCACAAAGTTATCATTATACCTATGAGGTAGTTTCGAAGGTTTTCCAAAGGATTTTGGTGATAAAGGTAGATCCATCATTGATGAGGAGTATTCACCTACTTCTTGTTGTTTGAGTTTGCATTGTTGATCAAAGTTTTTCATCATTTTATCCATCTTTTGGTAGTGTGCTTCTTTGGTGAGCACTTGGACAACCTTTTTTGATAAGGAGTCTTCTTTTACTTTTTGGGTTTCTTGAAGATATCTTGTGACAACCTTGGTAGATTCTTCTTTTTCTTCTTCACTAAAAATGTTATTCTCATTAACCTTCTCTTTTCCTTTAGTCGATGTGGATTGGTTAATGAGTTTTGGAGTTTCTTGAACAACAATTTCTTCTTCCATCTTTTCTTTTCCTTTCCCTAAAGGAATCTCCTTGGAACTTTGACCTTGTTTCATTTGATTTGATGTAGACCCTTCAACATTATGTGGAACCAATGAGTCATTAATAGGTTTGACATTATTACAATATTGGAAGGGATTGAGGTCTCCACTTATCATTATATCTTGCCCTTGATATGGGAATTTTAGGCATTGATGGTAGGTTGAAGGTACAACTTGCATTTCATGGATCCATGGCCTTCCTAACAAAATGTTATAAGTCAATTTGAGGTCCAAAACTTGGCATATGGTTTCTTTTTGTATAGGACCAACTCTTATGGGCAAAACTATGACTCCTCTCGACACTCTTTCTTCATCATCGTAGGCTTTCATGGTTATCTTTTTCTTTGGGTCAATAGCATCCTTAGAAAATCCTAAGGCTTTCACCAAGCTAAGGGTACAAATATTTAGGCCAGCACCCCCATCTATAAGGACTCTTTTTACCCTATGTTTGTGGATCAACACTTCTATGTGTAAGGGCAGATATTTGGGGATGATTAAGAGACATATCATCTTGCTTGGAGAATGATAGGCAATGAGGTGCAATTAAATGCCCGACCATGTTTTGGAACTTATCTACCTCCAAATTTAGAGGCACATTTGTTTCCAACAAGGCTTTTTCCAAAATGTCCTTATGGATTGGTGATAGTTTGAGTAGTTCAATGATAGAGATTTGAGCGGGAGTCTTTTGCAATTGATCAACAAAGTTATATTTTTTTGATGATCACGTGGAAGCTTGGTTTGGTATCACCACTTTTGAAGCATTATTAGATATGACAATTTTTTATGCTTGCCCCCTAGTGACCACATTTGCTTATGCTTCTCTTGATTTACCTTTTATTACAACCACATTTATGCTTTGATCTTCTTGACTTATGGTATTTATTGTGTTGTCATAAGTGTGGGCAAAATTCACTTTATCATTACCCTTTTTATGGTTTTTATTTGTATTGGATGATTCCCCCTTTTCATGATTCAAAAAGGGGTTCTTATAGGCCGTGTGATCCTCATTGTTTCGAGGTCCTTCAACTTGGATGATGTTGTTATTAATCAAATCTTGTACTAAATTCTTCAATTTCATGCACTCGTTGGTTGGATGACCTCTTTTCCGATGGTATTCACAATGATGAGATGCATTCCACCAATGAGGTTTGACTTCGGGTTCATAATTTGATATATCTGGTAGTGTCATAACTTGATTAGCCAACAAAGTTCTTAGTACATTCTCCAAAGGTTCACCCAAGGGAGTGAATTTCATTTTATTATAACTGGAGTTTGATTTTGATTTATCCCAAGTCTTATTGTTGGAAGTATTTGAATTATTTCCGTTATAATTATTGGAATTATATGGGGCTTTATTTGCTTGATTGACATTGTTTGAAGAATTCGCTCCATATGGTAGGATAAAAGGGGTAGACTTCAAGTTGTGTGACTCCACAACCCCATCATTCACAAGATTTTTATTGTTACTTTTATTCCATGATTTCAATTTATCATTGTGATTGTTGGACCCTTGATTGAAATATTTAGGAACATAATTATTGTTATTGCTGTTGTTGTTGTTGTTATTGGATTTATTGTCTTTAAACAACTTAATCTCCCCTCTTTTGACCAAAACATATTCAATCTTAACTCCATTTTCAATAAGTTTTTCAAATGTTGGAGGACATTGAAGTTGTAATCGATAGTTCATTTCCGCGGTCAAGTTATTGGTGAAGATCTCCATTTTCTCTTTCTCAGGAATAGTTCGTGGATACCTTGCGAAAATGGTCCTCCACCTTTGCAAGAATCCTAAGAAGGACTCTCCCTCTTTTTGTTTGGTATCGCATAACTTGAGCATCGTGATCTCATGCTCAATGTTGTAAGAA
Organism: Chamaecyparis obtusa; assembly: GCA_027943335.1. Taxonomy (NCBI): domain Eukaryota; kingdom Viridiplantae; phylum Streptophyta; class Pinopsida; order Cupressales; family Cupressaceae; genus Chamaecyparis; species Chamaecyparis obtusa. The sequence continues at coordinate 771,365 of BSBK01002499.1, forward strand.
TAATGGGTTATAAACTTTGATGCCAACTCCTCAAAAGTCTTGATTCCTTGGGGTATTTTTGAAAACCACTCCATTGCGGGTCCTCCTAAGCTTCTAGGAAAGAGTCTCATTAGGTACGTATCATCATGCATGAACTCTATACTTAGGGCACAAAATTCCCTTAAGTGATCCTGTGGGTCTATTTTACCCATGTATTTATCGTATTTAGGAAAGATGGTGTTGAAGGGAAATGACGCCATAACTAGGCTTTTGTCAAATGGAAAAGGACACAAAGATTCAATTGAGAAGGCTTTAGGTTTAGCCACCTTCTTTAGGGTATCTATTTGCTCTTGGAAGGCCTTGATTTTCTTAGTCATAGCACCCATTGGATCTTCTGGTTGCTGGCTTTGCTTAAGCTGGTCTATATCAAAGTCATGAGGAAGCTTTACTCCCTTATGTGCTAGGTTTAGGAAAAAGTTCTCCTTATCCCTATCTATTAATTTCTCCATAACTTCTAAGAAGTCTAGATCTTGGGCAGCCTTTTCAACTCTTTCTTCAAGTGTGTCCATTGGATCTTGGTTGGTGTTATTGATATTTTCGTTACTTCCTTGTTGAAAATTATGGGATGTTGAATTCCTATCCAAGTCGTCAAGGTTTTGTTCAAATAGGTTTGGGAAAAGGTCCTCTTGATTGTGACCTTGAAATGCACTTTGGTACTCAATTTCATCTTCTTTTCTTTCCACAAGAATGCTATCACCTTGTAAGGATACTCTATATGCTTGGGATTGCATGGAAACTAACATTCAACAATGATTCATTTTGGAATGATCCTTGATATTTAGAGTTGTTGGTTTTATTATTGAAGAGATTTAAAAGATAAGATGATTTTAAATGGATATCTCTCACTTGTTTATATATTTGCAAACACAACAACCACACATTCACTTGTCTCTTTTACCCTTTTAAACACAAAATGTTTGATGTATAGAATGTTATCACAGGTTTTTCACAAGAAAGCACTTCAAGCACCTACCTTAGCACAATTTGGTTCGTAAACATGGCTCTACAAGGTGGTCTTTGCTACTTTATCAAGGTTTTAGTAAGTATTCCATTCAAATAGATTTCAATCTCTCATCCCCCAAGTATGTTAAGGGGCTTCCCACATGCATCGAGGTATGATTTTGCGCAATCCATGAGGAATACTAGAGGAATTTCAAGAAATTAAGATCCATTTGTCATGAACCCCATTAAGGATACATGCATTTCATTTTATAGTGGGTCAGGTTCTCACGGTGAAAGCAAGTGTATCCCACTTTGGGCTGTCCCTCTCACTAGCCTTGCTAAGGCAAATTCGGGAGGCGAGCCCACTATATTTTTAGCATGTGCATGTAAAGCAAGAAATGAACTTAGTAGGAAAAGTTTGGGAGTTTGATCCACTCAAAGAGTGAAGAGCATATCCCTATTGTCTTCCTTTGTTCCACACAATCAAATACACATTTGTTCTTTTTCAATCCCTTGACAAGGGGATTCTTATAATTGAAGTGTGAAATTCATTTCCTACTTTATCCACAACTTATATCCAATGAAAAACCACAATCTAAGCAAATGCAATCTTGAATAGATGAATACCTTGTTCGTAGCTAGCATAAAGCTAGGGGCATTTTTGAGAATATTTCTTTTTTTGCAATTTTTCAACTCACCTTAGGCATAGCTCCATCCAATGTGCTTAAACTCCATCAAGTTAGTCAACACCACCAAACAAAGTGAGGGGAAACCACAATAGAATTGACAAAACAAAAATTTATGTAAAGAACTTTGATCACCTTTAATTGTAAATCTTCAAAAAGAATTTAAGGACTAAAGATCCAATTAAGAGACACAAATTTTCTTTTATAAGAATCAACTATATCAAGGTATTTCTAATATACCTGACTATCTTCATCTTGTGTTTGCTCAAGGACAGCTTTGAGATGTGCTTGATTCTCCTTCTTAATCCTTTTTGTAATTATCTTTTCCTCTTGATTGTATCTGGATTTTGGCTTCTGTACCTTCAGATGTTTGGACATTTCCTATCAAAACACAGAAATAGAGAATTAGAAATCTGAATCTATCAATTTGCTGACAAATTAAGACAAAAATCTTTAGGCGACATTATCCAACAAATAAGCGACAGTAAATTTCTCTTAAGCATGAATTAACTGTTCTTAGGCGACACTAAACCTTTCACCAGGTGACACTGAAAACTTAACAGGCGTAAGCAAATTACTTCAAAGCGTAATTAAAAATAGTCAAGGCGACAACGAATTAACTCAAAGTGAGAACAAATTAATGCAAAGCATAAGATAAAGTTCTCAAGTGTGAGTGATTTAACCAATTGCGTAGCAAAGCTTGACAACAGGTGATAACAAATTGTTGATGCATGACACTTCTTGGCTCATACACGTGACTATTTTGCGCAAAGGCAAGCACACTTTATCGCAGAGGTGTGAATTCTTTTCTTTGAGGCGATAACAGAATGTTTAAGATAGCATCAAAATGCATCACCAGGCGTGAATATTTAGTGAATAGGCATCGATACAGAGTCTGTAGGTGTCATTAGATCTGTTATAGGCGTGATTGAATGTTTTGTAGGTGAGACTTCACTTGTTTCCTGCAAAAATTCCATGAAAAATAGCAAATACAAGCATACAAAAATTGATCTAAATGATAAAATCAATGAAATGAGGCTTAAAGCCCCACGGTGGGTGCCATTTTATATACAAATAAATGTATCTTCATAGGATTAGGGTTAATCAATGACAAATAAATGAAATAGCAACTAAATACAACCACAAATGAGCAAATATTTCACAATATCAAAGACTAATTGAGCATCCTATGGTTCTCTAATAAGAATGAATAATGAAGCTCTCAGCAAGCTCTCACTAATGATATTTCTAATATGAGAATGACAATGATAAAACAATGCTAATGCTAACAATTATCAATATGAAATGCTAAAATTTCTCTCCAAATGCTTTCTAAATTCAAATTGCAAGAGGTTTGATGCAATTCTCAGATAGGTGGTTGATGAAATCTGAAGGATTTTAGCCTTCCTTTTATAGATTTTCCAAGGTGAGGGGGTGTGGTTGCAATTGATCATGGTTGAGTTGGGGTGAGGTCAAAAAATTTGCTTTGTTCATAAATGGGGGGACAAGAAGACAAGATGGATGGCTAAGATTCTCTCTCACCTTGAGTGATTGAGATTCACTTTGGCTTAATCCATGTGAGTGTCTTTCCTCCAATTTCATTTATTGATTGATTTCCTCTCCTTTGTGGTTGTTGAGAGTAATTGATTTTAATTAATTGATTTAATTGATTTTCTTTAGCCATGTACCCCTTGAATGGGTTGAATTAATTTAATCCAAGACTATACAATTAATTAAATTAATTGTATTTTAATTTGATTGCACTTGATTAAAATGCTCTCAATTTTGGTTGGTCTTGATTTAGAATTTGATTTTCATTTTGATTGGCTAATTATGCATTGTGATTCAATTAATTCAATTTTGTCCTTGATTTGCTTTGATTTCACTTCATTTGCTTTGAATTATTGTTGAATTGCTTTTGTCCATTTTTAGGTGATTACAATAGTGATAGATGCACTCAAAACTAGACCAATCAGTCTTATATGGGTAGTCCATTTATGAAACCAAAAACATCCACATCCAACAACCCATCTTTCTATGGTTTTATGAAGATTTAACCATCCATGTCCATCCTATCAATGGGGATTACCATATATCCCAAGAAAAAAGTTTCCTTCTATGTCTTATTGACCTTCCACTTCCTATTCCTAAGCAACATCATAACATCTTATCCATTCTTCCAAATGATCCTCTTTCAAGTCAAGATCAAAGTATCCTTTCACCTTCATTCCCATCACAAGATCCCATTATCCCTCCATATCCTTGTCATGAGCCTACCATTCCTTCATCTCCATGTCCTAACATTCCAGACCCTCCAAAAGATATTATCCTACCAAGGTCATTGCTTCTATTCCATTACAAGATCCCATTATTCCTCCTGATTTCCCTCATGATCCCAACACACTTACACAAGTTATTCATAAACCATCTATATATCAAGTGGACTCCTCTACTTCCATCAAGTCTAGTCCACTTCATTATCCTATTATGTTTTCCATATCATATCCATCTCAAAATGGACTCACATCTTGTAGCAAGTATCTCACTGACCAAAGCAATCATTATCAAGTCAAAGGGTTAAACCTCCATGGAAAATGTATATTAGAACCCTTTCATGTCAAATAAAATTATGATGATCATGGCCTCAGTTCCATACCTCAATAGATTGGCATCCCTTCTAAATCTAAATGTAAACATAAACCTTCCTCTTCATCCCTTCCATCCATATTAGGTCCATATATTCCTCCATCCACTAGTTCACAATCCACTTATCCTTTCCTAAATCAAGATCAACAAAGGAACACATCTTGGAGAACCTTCTACCCATCCAAAATGCCTCTATATAATTCCTATCCACCCATGAATCACATTCATTTTCTAAATAATTTGGATGACAAACATAAGGTCCATAAGTCAAGAAATCCACATGCAATCAAGGATCAACATGTACAAACAAAGTAAAATATGATCCAAAAGGAAAAAGAAATGTCCAAAAGGCCACAAAGGCCCCTTGATAAAAAACCAAAGTCAAAATCTATATGGGTTCCTAAATCCCTTGTGCAAACAATACATTCCAAGGACCCACAAATGAATAAAAAATAAAAATCCATGTGGATTCCCAAGCATATTCTTGAAGCATAACATCCCAAAGAAAAATCCATGTTGGCATCCAAAATTTCTATCCATCCATCTAAACCATTCCCACCTTCCAAATCCATTTTGAGGTCTTATATCCCAAAATTTATATCCATTCCTCCATCAAATCCAATATCTCTTTTTCCTCCATCACTTCATCACCTCTCAAGGTGTGTTCCAACGTTGATATTGTGTACATTTCCATCCACTCAAAATTAATTCTTCTCACAATCCCTCCATTATCCATCACATATTTTCCCTCCTTTCATTCGGCCTATCCAATCCTTTGCATAAACCCTTATCCAATTTCATCCAATCATCCATTTCATCTCCCTTTGTCATTACCCTACTAATGTCTTTGAGAATACCATCAAAATCTATGGTCCATTATTATGTGTCCTTCAAGAGCACCATACAAAGAGAAAGATGCTTGAGTCCTTTGTCCATGTCATGTCATGCATCTATTACCTTTCCAAAAAGTCAAACAAAAAAAAGTGAAAAAAGAGAAAAAAAAATGTTGCATTGATGAAAACCTAGCAAACATGGATCTTGGTAACACAAAAAAAGAGTAAAGAGAAATGGTTTCATCTAATAGTGAAAACCTAACAAACATGCACTTTGGGAAAGTACCATGATGAAAACCTAGCAAACATGCATCATGTGTAAGTTATGAACTACTTGCATTCCATACTTGGAGAAATATGTCATCCATATTTTCTTGTCATATCATATCCCTTTCATTTCCTCCATTATCTAATGTACCTCATATCGCTTATCTTATCAACATCCATATTCCATTGTTTCCAACTTTGATCTTGAAAAGACCAAGGATCTCCCTAGAAGCATCAAACGTCCTATCTACTTCATGTTGTCCATATCCCTTATTTTATCCACATCCCTTTGGTCCATATCGCCCATCTTATGACATCCTTAAATCCGTACCCCATCCCCTTGTTCATTCTTGATCTTTCTTGACCTATTCGCGTCTTGTCATTTTCCTATCCAAATCCCTCTCTTGGCCTTGATATATAATAAGGATGTAAAAATACAAAACATGTTTTTCCAAAAAACCTCTTGACATGTCCATTTCTCTACATTGCATGGCATCTTGTGCAAAAGAAGTATCATTACCCTATTTTTTCATTCCTTTATCTTGGAAAAAACATGTTATCCTATTTTGTGGATACTCCTTGGCATCCAAACAACTTCAAGACATGCTAAGTGACTTTTGACCTTCATCCATCTACTAGTCCATCTATTAGTTCATAATTTCCTCACCTTGCTAGACATAGGGGGTAGTTAATGTCTTGACAAAATCCATAAAACACCATAAAGTCTTGAAAAAAATCCCTAAAAAGAGCACAATGTCGTGAAAAAAATCTTTAAAATAATTTAAAAAATCTTGAGAAAAAATGATCAAAAACATCATAAAAGATCCTAAAATAATCCTAAAAATTGTAAAACATTAAAATTTGTTTAGCGCAATCATGTTTGGAGTGTTTGTGATAAGTACTATCATTTTCATGGCAGTCACACATACCTCAACTCCGAACATATGAACCTTACGATGGACCAAAAAAAATAAAAAAACATCCTGAAGAAACTAGTCATAAAAAACAAATCAAAACATATCAAGATTCTTGTAATAAAATAATCTATGTCACAACAAGCAGAAAGTGACGATCAAACACCAAATCTCATATCAAAATAGTGAGCTTCTTAAATTGGCGATGGACTCATATGATCTATCTCTACCAACAATCTAATCTATCATCAATCAATCAATTGATTATCTTATACAATGACATATACACTCAAAACTAAAGAGATTGGTCTTATATGGGTAGTCCATTTATGAAACTAGACACATCCACATCCACATCAAACATCAACATCAATCCAAACAATGATCAATAAGACTATTGATAAAGTTAGTCATGTTAGTCTATTATCAATTTATCTTTCGTGATTATGTTCGTATGCTCCTCAAGGATACCACTGAGAGGTGAGAGTAGCTATGTTGGATCATAGTTTTGTTTTATTTTTTTACTATTTGTGGAGTGTTTAGATGATGTTCTGGGTAAATTATGTCTGGGGTGTCTGTGATAAGAGCCTTCACATATCTATCAAGTATCTAATTGTAAAGCACACTGCAATAGATATCTTTATTGTGATACACTGCACATACCTTGAATCCAAACATATGAATCCTAGGATAGAGTGGAACATTCCTTGTCTGCTATCTACTTATTCAAATAGAGATCAAGCAGTGTCTAGATAGTCAATATATGGATGCTTTCACGTCTCTTTTCTTTTTAAATAAGGCACGATGATGATATCACTGATTTTTTAGCTACAACTCAAAATCATCACTTATCTTGATTGCAACTCATACATTCTTTTAAATTCTAACTAATTCATTCTTATCAATAAATTTCTTCTAACTAATTCAATCATTCCAAATGTTGCATTCTCATACAAACCATTCATCCTTCATCTAAGTTTGCATTAATCATTAATATTTGCATAAGAAAACCACATAAATAAAAGTGCATTCATACATCATCATCATATAGAAATCATATCATCATTTCATATATCGTTATCATATAGAAATCATATCATTATTGCATACATTGTCATCATTTAGAAATCATATCATCATTGCATACATCATCATCATATAGAAATACAATGCTGTCAACAAATTAATGCTCAATTTGCACAATTTCGCTTGATTTTTTGAGGGGGAATAAAATCTACCTACTATCACTGGGGTAAGCTGGGGCAAGATCTAAATCAAATATTCTTTGACACAATGCTCATAATTACATTGTATCAAAGAGGGGCAAATGGAGACACCCAAAATTGGCACATGCTCGCGAGTTCACATTAATTACTAATTATTTTTCCATTAATTAAATAATTATTAATAATTATTTAATCATCTAATTCTTTTAAAAATTAATCTTTTCATCATTTAATTATTTCCTTAATATTCATTAAATAATTAATATTTTTTAATTAATTAACCTTTAATGGATTGTGGAAATCTAATAGATTCGATTAATTAAATCCAACTTCTAAAGTCCTATAGTTTAAATAATTGTTCTTAATTATTTAAATAAGTTAATAAGTCATCTAATTAATTTATTCATCCCAATTTGAATTTAATTTAATTTCTAATTAATTTCATTTATTTTCATATTAATTTCATCTTTCTCAAAAATTGAATTTTTAATTCAATTTAAATCCATAAATCTCTCAAAAATTTGAAAAAATCAAACTTATGTGCTCTCAAAATTCTAAAAATGCAAAAAATATCTTCAAATAAAAAATCAATTCTTTTCTCCAAATTGCATTTTGGAAAAAAATATCTTTAATTAAAAAATTAATTCTTTTTCCAAAATTGAATTTGGAAATTCATTATTTTCAAAATTAAAAAAATCTCTTCAATCTTTATCTTCTCTTTTGTTTTCTAATTGAACTCTCTGCTTTTGAGTTCTATTCGGAAAGAAAGCTTCTTTTCTAGAAGGTTACCCAAAATGTCTTAGTTCCTAATTATCTCACTCGTCGATTCTGATTTTCCTAATTTGATCTCAATCGTTCATTCAATTTTGAAAATTTATATAAACTCCCTTCAAACTCATTTTAAGGATCCAATCTTTTACATTCTAATTCACTTATGCAAGTTTCAATTTCTAGTTTATTGCAATCAATATCATTTCTCAAATCTCCTGAGTCCAAGTGCTGTCAAAATCAAGTTTGAGTGCCACTTCAATAAGACTACAAAGAAGCAATGAAAGATATTAGGCATAGATTGGAATAGTTTGAATTAAGTTCATATTTCTATTTCTAATTATCATGTCTATATTTTTCTATTTTGTAGGGTTGATTTTTAGTAGTTTGATTATAGTACTACTAATATCTTTTTCTAAGTCTTGCATAATCACTACATACAATAGATACCACTTTTCTTTTTTGAATATTCATACTTGGATGTAAATATTTTCATCATTGAGCCACTTTTATTTAGCAAGTGGGTATGTCCACATCAAGATATTGACAAATCAAGATGGGATGTCCCCTTTGCATTTAATATACACTTAGAATAGATAAGGAGTGTTATCCAATCCATCTAAGGGTGTGGGCATTAACTTAGAATGTGTTGCAAGCACGCGCATTATTATTCCTGGCAATATTTTCTATTTGAGATACTTTGTCATATGTAAATGTGCCAATCATAGACACCCAAAATACTTGTCCTCAAAGTTCATGACAAACATCCCAAGAGACAAAGGAAAACAAACCATAAACCATCCCAACCTCTCTATGTTGTCAAGTTGGATGTGTTTTCATTGATGTCAACATGTTTACTGTGATGTTTTTGATGTCTACTATGTTGTTTGGGTGTCTAGTGTGAAGATCAAATGATTTTGATATTTGTTATGATGTTTGGTTGAAAGATATGCAATTTTTCTAGTAACAAAGAATGTTTAGATGAATGGTGGCATAACGTTACTAAAGATGAGGATTCATGCACTTCATGGGATGATGTAGAGGTTGTCTACATACTTCATGTCAAGTTTGAGTTGCTGACATGATGATTTGATCAAGTTACAGTGTCACAAATGAAGGCTTGTTATTCTATCGATTGTCAGTGTTTTTGATTAAGGTAAAAATAGGTTTTACATGGACCCAAAACTAGAGTTTAAAACAACATAAAGATAGAGCATCAAAGTTAACAAAATGAAACACCTACTGGAAAACAATAGCAGGGACCACCAGCTGAATAGTTCAATAGTTGAAACTAAAGAAAAAACCAACAACAAAACATCTACTAGCCAGAACAAGCTAATTAACTATTATCATCTCCTCAACTATCTTCTGGAGATCTTCCATCTTCTGGATAGTTTCTTGTAGTTCCTTCAGCTCTTTAGGTTTTTCAAGGACCTTTCTCTGTGTATGCCCTCTAGTTCTCATCCATAGCCTAGTGTTTCTAGCTTCCTCATCAATGGTGATAGTAGTTCTTTCCAGCATGTTCTTTTCCAGGTAGTTATGCAACATTTTCAAATTCATAATGGTCACCTTCAGACCCTCGTTGTTGTGGTTTAGAACACCTTTTATCATACTATCATGGTTGTTGATTTTAGTTTCTAATTCTTTCATCTTGTCTTTAACCTTCTTACTCATCTCAACAGTTCCCTCCTCTTTAGTATTTTTATTTTTAACCTTATCAAAAAGCTTATTCTCCATTTTTCCCATCCTAGTATTCATGTTTTTCATAGTTTTTCCCATATCCTGGATATGGATTTTCATTTCCTGCATTTCCTTTTTCCAGTCCTTGTTCTCATCCTGTATCTCCATATTGCTCTTCTCCTTCTGCACAAAAAATTCCCTCTGAAGAATAACAAGTTCCTCTGTGTTGTTAATAGTCTCTAGCATGGTCATCTCGTCCTTACCTTCCTTTCCTCTTATTGAGGTCTCTTCACCAGTATCACTAATAGAAGGATTTTTACCAACCCCCTTACCATCCTTCTCTTGTCCACCATGTTGGAATTAGGAGAGATAGGTACTGAGAGGGGAGGGGTGAATCAGCGCCTTCAAAAATTTTACTTGTAAAACCTTTTAGATCTAAAACTATAAACAATGATAACCGACCAATATAACTTGAATCTAATTGCATGAATCATTTATCTACTTAATATAAGTAAGTAAACAACATTAAATCCATAACACAATCACATGACACAAGTATTTTGGTAACATAGAAACCCTTGTTAGAAGGTAAAAACTACGGTGGGGATGACACCCACAAATTCTTCACTACTGCAGATAGAAAAGGTTTGCCTGTTAGGGCTACAAGTTTTGATCACTTCTGGTGATCTCACCCTATTAGGAGTGACATGTTAGATTAGCTAGATCTACCTAGTTATAGGATTTTAGCAACACTAATGAAGTGTGCACTCGGTTAAGAGATTTACATAAGACTGTTAAGTCTACTATGTTAAGAGATTTTATCCAAAAAATCTATTACAATTGTCAGAAAGTAATAGGTATTTATTTTCTATTTGACATTTAATTATCTGTTATAGATCTATAAGCTCTAATTTTAATTGTCAGTAGCCTCTGCTAATTCTGCTCAACTGAATTCTACTATGCTCAGTTCAGTTCTGTTAACTGATAGACTTGAAGATAGACAAAATGCTTCAAGTGCTCCGTGATTCATATATCAGCACACACCAAAAATGATGCGAACACATAAATATATAGTGTTCTATTTTGCCACTTTAACACAATTAGGTTACACACTATAATCATAACCCTAAGATCTACGGTGTACAATAATAACCTAGATCATCTATTACAAAAGATATACATTGTATTTAATGAATATCATTACATTAAATGTTCCTTGATCTTGGTAAAACATTTTACAAATTGTTGTAACTGTTTGCATAGAAGAATGTGCCATTCCTGATTACTATGTCATTTCCTATGATCCTCGGTAAACATTGTGTAAACTAATCGGTGTATACTGCAATGCTCGATGTTTACTATTTATCGGTGTTGGTGTCTGTTGGTACTCGGTAAATTGTCTACTGCTCGGTGTATAGGCTTTACCAACTAGTCTGTTTTGCTTTATGTTACCGATTAGCTCATTGTAAGTAACTGACCGATATCTTTACATACCTTTGGTACTAATGACAACCTTAGAAGGCTCAATAGAGATAACACACCCATAATTCCCTCTGAAAAATCTTCTTCATCTTTAAAATCCTCCTCTCTGGTTTTTCCATCCCCCTTCTCAGGCATAGCATTGTTTATGTTTTCTTCCACAGGGGAATTTTGAGTATCAGCCTCCATGGAATGTGTGCCATCATCCCCTTTCTTAGCTCCCTCATTATCATCAGGGGTATCTTTCGTTGCTTCGTTAGAAGAGTAAACCTGGGTTCCTTCCTCTTCCTCTTCCACTTCCTCCTTTTCTTCTCCATCTTCATAGCTAGTCTCCTCTTTATCATCATTCCCCTCATCCAACCATTCATTCATTTCCTTCTTGATCTTTTCCATACTCTTCCTCTTTCTCATTGCTTATCTCTTCCTCCTCGGACTCCTTCTCATTGTCTCTCTTGAGAATACCCTTTCTTCTCATTTTTTGCTTATTCTCTAACTCCTCTATGATATCTTTGTCATCAAAAGCAACAGGAGATTTCCCTTTAATTTTCTTCCTCTTCTTACTAGTCTCAGGTTCAAACTCCCCCTCAATCTTCACCTTTCTCTTATCCATGATCTTTTTAGGGATAGGGTTCAAAATGTTGTCCCTTATGTGCTCAAAAATAAGAAGGATCAAGCCTTCATGCATCACAAGGTTAGAAGCCCTTTTCCTATGCCCTGTAATGCTGCTATTCAGAGAACTTAAAAGATAGTAAGGGAAAGAAATTATCCTTTTATGCATGAAGTGGTTAGCAAACACAAAATGGAAATTATAGATTTTCGAATACCGCCCATCTAGAGTAAAATATTCAATCATGGCCTTCAAAATTTTAGCCCAAAATTCATCAATATTAGTAATATCCACATAGTCACCTTTCCCCTTAGTCATAAGGGCTTTCTCATCATCAGTTTTGGGAAAAATAGAAAAGGCTTCAGTTCCTAGCCTATGATTGCCTCTATGAAAATGGGTTCCTTCGACAGGTAAACGAGTAATATCAGCTAAGCTAGAGATAGTAAGCTTGAAGGATTTGCCCCAAAGAAACACCTTACCATTATTCCAGCCATCTGCAAACAAAGACATGATATGTTTGTCATGCCCATGGAGCTTCTTCATAAACTGAGTAACCCCCCCTTTTTTCAGCTTCTTCCACACTTTTTTGTCCTATCTCCATTTGTCACAGTCAGAAGTTTCCTCCCTTTTCAAACCACCTCCCATAATTTTTTGGTTTTTCATGTACTGGTTCGACTTCTTACCAGGAATCTCCGCCTTGCTTCTCAAGCTCACAATGCTTTTTTGGTTATCGATGATAACCCTTTGTCTGTGCCTTATTATTTACAGAGTAAAGTTCCCAGACTTTGCCTTACATGCAAGCCTCCTCAGTGAATGATTTGTCCTTGTCATCATTAATTTAAGTGATATTTCCTTCATTGTGATTAATCCTATCATAGTTGATTAGACTTGAAATCTCACTCTTGAGATTCAATTCCCCTCTCCACTTTTGGATGATGTCACACAAAGTACCATCATTAGCCAACCTGTCCACCAGTTTATTTCCTTCACGATATACGTGGGTGACATGGCTTTCTTCAAAGGAGTTCAATAGAATTTTTATTTTGTTGATGATGTGTTCTATAGTCCAAGAGCTGTTAGATTTCCCTTTTATGGCCTTGATTATATTTAGTGAGTCCCCTTCTAGCCATAATTTCATGCATCCCAAATCTTTCACCATCAAAACCAAATAAAGAGTAGCTTCAGCCTTCACCATGTGGCTGGTTTGAATTCCTAGCGGGATTGCAATCGCTCCTAAGTAGTTTCCAACATTATCTCTTATTATCCCTCCACCTCTAGTCCTTCCAGGGTTTCCCTTCACCGAGCCATCAAAGTTCCCTTTAAACCATCCATAGGGAGGTGTAGTCCACTTAACATTATCTCTAGGATTCTGATTCTGGCTCTTCTTTAGTCTCTCCCACGAGATAGTATTGTCCTTCTCAAGTTGAGGATCCCAAAGGCTACTGTCATCCCTTCCCATAATTCTATAGTTTTCCATTATGCTTCTAGTAACAGAACTAGCAACCACTGTAGGAGGGACCTTTCTCTCTCTAAAGATTCTATTATTTCTCTCCTTCCAGATAAGCCACATAAAGTGGGGAAAGACAATTTACCAGATATTCCTGGCATTTTTGTCATTGAAAGGACTCTGCCACTGCTGGAAGAACTCCTGGATAGAGTTAGGTTTCACCCAATTGAACTCAATGGAAGACATAGCAATGTCCCACACCTCTCTAGTGAAAGAACAATGTATCATAAGATGATTGCAATTCTCTGCTTCATGACAACACAGGGCACATCTATTAGGCATTTGAAACCCTCTTCTCAAGAGATTGTCCTGTGTGAGAATTTTATTCTGAACAAGCAGCTAGAAGAACATGTTAATTTTAGGGGTAAGGTCCTTATTCCATACCTACACCCACAAAGGCTAAGCCTCATTAGGGAGGAGAAGCAACAAAGCAGAAGCAACCGAAAACTTTCCAAAAGTTGCCAGACCCCAGATAATTTTATCAACCTCATTCTCTCTAATAAACCAATTGTTTAATTGTTTATTCACTTCTTTTAATATGATATCCTTTAGCCCTAGGTCTATCCATTCTTCATTTTTCAAGTAATCACAAACAAATTCTCCTATAGTGTCTATACTATCTTGAATAGCATTCCCCCACTCTTCATTCTCTATAAGAGGCTTCTCTGACATCCATTTATCATTCCAAAAATGAATTTTTCTATCATTTTCGAGTTTCCACATAATCCCTTTGCTAATGAGATTCTTGCCTTTACTAATACTATTCCAGATAAAAGATCCCTGGATCTCATTTTGAGTTTGGAGCATTCCTTCAAGATTGCTAAGATGATATTTCCTTTTCATTATCATATTCCATTCTTTCTCATCTTCAAAGATTCTCCAACATTGCTTAGCTAGGAGAGCTTTATTGGTATAATTGATGCTCCTTATTCCTAGACTCCCCATCTTTTTAGGCTTACAAATATTCTCCCAAGCCACAAGACTAAGTCTCTTTTTCTCTTCCACTCCAGACCATAGGAACCTTTTTTGGATCTTCTCTATTAAGTCAAAAAACTTTTGAGGTATTTTGAATAGGCTAAGGGCATAGATCAGAAGATTTTGCAACGTAGCCTTCAATAATTGAACTTTCCTAGCTTGACTAAGAATCACCCCTTTCCAACCTACCAGTTTCAATTGAAATCTATCGAGGATTTCATTCCAGAAATTAGCCTATGGTTTCAAGCACAGAGGCAGACCAAGATAAGTGGTTGGGAGGCTTCCTATCTTGCACCCAAGAATCACAAATATTCTGTTCATTCTGGCTTCAGGAGTATTGAAGAAAAATAGGGCACTCTTCTCCCAATTTATGAGTTGACCTGTTGCATTAGCATACACATTTAATGCCTTTTTAATATTCCTTTCCTCTTTAACAGTAGATTCTCCCATCAGAATTGTATCATCAACAAATTATTCATGTGAGTAGACAATCCCTCTAGAAGTTGGATGTAAACCCATAATCAAACCTTAAGACACCTGAAGGGAAAGGAATCTCTCCAGACTTTCTTCCATGATAGCAAAAAGGATAGGTGATATAGGATCACCTTGACGTAACCCTCTGGAAGGTCTGAAGAAAGGAGAGGATCCCCCATTCACAATCAATGAAGAAGAAATAGTAGTAACAAGTTGCATAATAATTTTAATCACTCGCTCATCAAAACCAAACTCTTGAAGAATTTTCATAAGAAACTCCCAATCAACTCTATCATAGGCTTTTGATAGATCAAGTTTCATAAGGAACCCCTGTTTCCTCAATTTTTCCAGTAAATGAATATTCTCATGAACAACCATGATCGAGTCCAAAATTTGTCGACTCAGCACAAAACCATTTTGTTGGGGGGAAATGAGATGAGGGAGGATCTTGAGAATCCTAGAGGTCATAACTTTAGATATAATATTATACAAAGAGTTACAAAGACTAATAGGTCTAAAGCTATCAGTTGTGTTAGCTCCCGATTTTTTAGGAATCAAAGCTATGAAGGTAGAGTTGAGCTCTTTAAGCATAGCTTTAGAGCCATAGAATTCTTTCACAGCACCACAAATATCTTCTCCAATAATTTCCTTGAAGTGTTGAAAGAAAAACATTTGAAATCCATCGGGCCCGGGGGATTTTTCACCTTCAAAGGATTGGATTGCCTTAAAAATCTCCTCCGAAGGAATAGATTTAAGAAGGATATTTTCCTTAGCCTCCACTAGTGTGGGAATGGAGCTCAGCAAAAAATTTTGATCATCATGATTGAGACTTTGTTCTCTATAAAGGATCGAAGCAAAATGGTCCATCATATCTTTCCTTATCTCTTCCTCTTTATCAAGAGTGCCCCTTTGGGTTATCAATGAGTTGATTCTATTCATTGCCTTGTGTTTCATCACTATTAAATGGAAGAATCTAGTATTTCTATTAGCCACTTTTAGCCAAAGAGATCTGGATCTCTGTCTCCAAAATGTTTCCTCTTTTGATATGATATTATGGTAATCCGCAAGGATAAACTTTCTTCTTTTCTAGAATCTTCTGTCAACCCTATACTCTGTATCTTATCTTGGATTTCTTTAACGTCCATTTGTATTTTTCTTTTAGTTTGGAAGATATCTCCAAAGACATCCTTATTCCAATGTCTAACTTTAGATTTGATATTAGCCATTTTTTTTGCCACCTGGAACATAGCCTTTCCTTCCACTTTAATACTCCACCACTCCTTTGTTTTATTTTTGAAATTAGGGTGATTCAACCACATTTTCTCCATTCTAAAAGGAGTATTACCTTTTCCTCTGAAGGAATTAGCTATAAAGGAAATAGGATAGTGATCCGACCCAATACGATTAAGAGCAGAAAGAGAGCAAGAAAAATTAGCAATCCAACCATGAGAGACAAGGACTTTGTCCAGCTTGACCTGAATGAGATCCACTCCCACTATCCTATTTGATCAAGTATAATCAATTCCTTCAAGATAAACATCCAACAAACCTTCATTAGATATGAAATCCATAAAATCTACCCTACTATCCACTTGGGTAATGTTCCCTCCTTTCTTTTCAGCTTCTTTCAGGGGGGTATTGAAGTCTCCCATCATCATCCAATTTTCATCTGGGTAATCCTTTCTAAAGTCATGAATCCTTTTCCAGAGATTAAGACAACCAATTTTAGTATTTGGGGCATATACATTAATCAGAGTCCATGAAAAGTTGTCCTTAATGCTGCAAACTTTAACTGCCAGAAAGTTCTTGTCTTCTTTCAATAGAACACAAGTGAAGCTAATGGTATTCCAAAAGAAGGCCAAACCTCCAGAAGCCCCTTTAGCATCACTACTATACTTATCCCCATTCTTTAGAAAATTAATTTTAACTATCTTATCTTTAACTATTTTAGTTTCTTGAATAAGCAAAATATCAGGCTTAGCATCTCTAACTAGGTTCCTAATAACATCTTGTTTATGAGGACCATTGAGACCTCTAATATTCTAGGATAAAATCTTCATTTAAAAATTTGGAGGACAAACCTGATCGATGGTACGTTGTCTACCATCCACTATGTTTTGCTTCGCTTCCTATTCTCTCTGATCCTTCTCAGAAGGTCTACCCCTTTCTCTTTTAGGCATTCCAGTATCTGCCTTTTTCTGTTGACCTCTTGTCTTAACTCCTCTAGGTTTTATTTGACCCCCTTTTTTGTTAGATTTAGAAGCTGAGCCTCCATGTGTTGCCTTATAATTATTTTTTCCTGGTGTTGGGGTCAAATCCTTCAGGTTATCTCTTCTAGATTGAGACCCTAAACCCACTCCAACAGGAGACCTATTATTCTTTTTTTTTCACACTGATCCAAGGACTTTTATTCTTTTCTTCCATAGTTTCAGAGTCCTCATACTATTCCTTTGATATGTCATTCTTTGAGTCAGGTTCTAATAAATTGGCATTCGATGCTTCACTGCAGATTTGTTCTAGAACATATTGGGTTTCAGATACCTTTTGCGGGCTTTAGTAGTTCATCCTTTTTTCTGAGATATACAAGCTATCCTCAACCCTTGAAGCCATCAGAGGTTCTGACTCTAAAGAGGTTTCATGAGTTTCCTTAGAAGAGGTAACTGAGATATTATTTTCCTGCATTTTCTTTTCATTAGAAGGGGATCCTACTTCCTTAGGCCCTTCTATTTCATTTGGCCCTTTATATTGGTCGGCCTATTGCTCATCTAGGTTTAGGTTTGAGCTCTTATTCTCTGGGCGATTTTGCATTTCTCCTTTTTTTCTCCTCCACTCCCACTTCTTTGACATTTTAGATTCTTGGTCTTTCTTCTCTACAACTAACTTCAAGGGACAAAGTTTTGCCCACTGACCAGCTTTTCTACAAGTTAGACACATAAAAGGGGTGGATTCATATTCTATTTCTTGGGTCCATTTACCCACTTTTGAGTTTAGATTAATGACTTGAGGTAGGTCACTATCATGCTGAATATTGACAGAAATCCTCATATATACTTGTCTAGTTCAGGCTATAGTCATCATATCAATAGTTAGCAATTCACCAAAAGACAGCCATCACCACCAAAATATCCTCATGCCAATACTCAAGAGGGAGACCTGGAAGTCTAACCCAAATGGGAGTAGAGACAAAGAAATTCTCATTGTAATCCAGGTTTGTAGTCCATTTCTGCAAGGATAATGAAGATTTGCTCCACATCCAAGGACCTTCCGTCAACACTTTTGAAAGATCCTCCCCATTAGAGAATAAAAAGGAGAAAAAACCTTTCGGCATAGCAGCCACATCCACCTAACCTTTGAGCTTCCATTTTTTAAGCGTAAAAGCTCTCACCAGATCTATATTTAGCCTAGGACTTGTAAACTTTCCTATTAGAGTTGAGGCCATTCTAGAAATAGTATGATCTATGATTTGATCAGGAATATTGAAACCTATCACATGTTTATTTAGATTTGAAGCTATATAAATCTTTGGGAAGGACAATTTCCTAGTTGATTTTATCCCAAAAAGACAACTCCATTTCCCCTTACCTCGTAACGAGTTCCCTCCATGTGATAGATCTTCTGGCTATTTCATTGGCCCTTTGTTTTGCTCAGAATGACCAGCTTACAAAGTTGTTAGTGTTACAGAGTTGCAAAGATTTCTTTTGCACATGTGTTTTAAATGAGAACTTTGATTGCATAGCTAGGAATGTGTTAAAGACATAACAATGTATCTACCATTCAAAGGGTTTGTGATTTTGATGATCCAGAAGGAAGTTACAAGTATTTTAGTGAGGTTGACAATGTTCTAAAAAGTTTATTATAAGATGCTGGTAGATCTAATGAATGCAGTGTATTTGTTTGTTTAATGTTTGAGCTTAATGATGTCTTAGGATGATCTAGGATTATGTGCTTGATGAGTTGGTAGTTTACATTGATCAATGTGACCGAGTTCAATGAATCTAAGTTATGTTTTTGTGATCTTATCCAACATGATAAAGGAGAATTATAAAATGGTTTATAAGAGATCGGTAACAAATTTTTGGGTTATGATCATGATATCAAGATGTTATTGATAGTTTGAAGGGATGACTGGAAAGTGCATAGAGATCTTAATGGTTGATTTTGGTTCTAAGAGATGGATGATTATGGATTAGGTTTTTTATGGCCTAATTCTTGATAAGTATGGTGAATTAGGGTTTGATCAGTGTGCCATGTGTATGCACTAGCATGTTTGAGATTGTAGAAGCAAGTGTATTCTAGTGAAGAATTTTTGTAGATCTACTGAGGGCTAAATTTCTTGTCTATGGTCTACCAGAAATAATTACAAGGGATCTGACTATACTAAAAATGAATTGATTGAGACATAGTGAGATGCTACTATACAATTCATGAATTATTAGATTCGTGTCTGAAAAGTGTTCATAAGTTAGTGATACTTCTTAATTATAATCATAAGTTAGTGAGACTTCTTTAGGGTGGGTGCCCAAGATGATTTGATTAGTGAAATCTAGGTAGTGTGCCTAAATTCAAGTGCATTCCTTATATTTTAATAAGCTATACTTCTAACAAGGTATCAATCTTATCATGGGAATCAACCCCTCCATGGTTTTCACCCTAGTTTGGGTTTCCATGATATAAATATTTGTGTTATGTGGTGTTGATGTTTTCTAATTTGTGTTTACATTCTTTACATTTTACAAGTTAGTAAAAAAGTTTATGAGATCAAGGGTTTTATGCTTGAAGGGTTTAAGGGTTTTTGAAGTTTAAATATTTTGGTAGCAGCTGATTCACCCTCCTCTTAGTTTATTGCTTTGTATTTCCTACAATTGGTATTATATCTAGTCCCTTGAAGGAAGCCTAAAAGCTTGAGGGAGATCCTAATATGGTAGCATATAAGAAAGATGGTCAAAGATTTTATGGAACCAACTTTACACTATGGAAGAACCAAATGATTGTACATCTCATATGTATTAATGAAGTATGTTGGAGGATTACAAAGAATTCATATAGCTCTCCTCAGAATCCTACAACTCTTGATGCGACCACTGATGCCAAAGAGAACATTAGGGCCAAGGAAGCTTTGCTAAGTGAAATGATTGATGCAAAGATGACTAATGTCATGGAAGTAGAGATAGATAATTAGATATGAGAAAAGTTAGAGATTATTCATGAAGGGGATACAACAATAAGAATGGAAAAGTTGCATATATTGAAAGGGAAGTATGAAGCCATGAAGATGAGTGAGGATGAGAATATCTCCTCTTACATGTTGAAAGTAAATGTGATAGTGTGTACTATTAGATGTGTTAGTATTAAAAGGTCCAAGATTACTAAGAGGGGGGTTGAATAAGTAATCTACCAAATCCAAACTTTTCATCAACCATTCAATAACATTCATCAACATATAACTTGTGCAACAATAAATAATGAAGCAAATGAAATCATCCAAACATGAATCACAAGAACGCCAACTTTATTATCATGGAAACCCTTGGTTAGAAGGAAAAAAACATGATTGGAATTAGCACCCACTAATAATTTGTACTCTTCTTAAGTACGCCCAGTTAAAGGCCTAGTCTTGTTAGTAGCTTAGAATGATGCCTTGTTAGGAGCACACCCTGTTAGGAGTCACCTGGTCAAGGGATTTTCTTCTAGTCCTGTTAGGAGCTTTACCTTGTTAAAGGATTTAAAACCTAATTAAAGAGCCACTTGGTTAAAGGATTTACTGACCAAGACCTATTAGGATCTATCCGTTTAAGGGATTTTCTTACAGAACCTATTAAGATTCAACAAGTACAATGATCTATGTGTATCACTTCTCATCTACTTGTTTAGATCCAACTAATCACAAAAATTCTTCTTCTTGTAGAAAATCTTCACTCTTCACTCAACCACACCTTCACATCCATGATCTACACTTGCATAATTCATCGATTTACATATAAAAAAATTTAATATTCATTAGTGCATTATCCACCTTATAAAATACATTACATTTGAATTTCATTCATTATAATCATTCCCGCTCAATCCTTTAACCCTAATATTTATTATAAATATAGAATATTCAATTAAAAATTCAGGTTGGCCACAAGATTCGTCGCACATTGATTTAAAATAAGAATAGTCAAACTTTATTTGACTTCCCCAACATGCTTCCAAAACTTGATAAATCTGATTGCATCGAATAAATAAAATGGAAAATAAGCATTACACATATATTATGCAATGTAACCTTGACACCTAGATCATGAAAACATCTACTACAAATGATTGCATCATCACTGCTCACTGATCTAACACCAACTACTCAAACTTGTTCAAACATTTTTCTATTTTGTACTCAATGATCTTCTATCAATTGAAATGATTCCTTGCAGTACTCCAATCTTGTAGAGATTATAGTAGCAATAACATATCCTAGTCAAGATAATCATATCATGGCCACAACACTTAGATCCATGTTAATTTGATAAAAAACTCAAATCATTCACTATATATCACTGTTTGTTCTTTTGTCTGCCTTGTTTCTCTTCAATCGATCATAGCTTACTCCATTTTTGTTTCTAGCATACACGGTCATAAAAATGCATCAATAGACATCCCTGAGTCTCTAAAAATGATCTCTTACTCCAATTCCTACTAAAACACATAATTCATCTGCACAAATACTTAGTAGCACATCAAGAACATTGTCAATAAATAAAACACCAAGTTGACATCAATGACAACACAATAACTGATCTTCATGTCATCAAAACTATACCAATCAACACTCAATCAAGATCTGCATTAGTTATGCCAACAATCTCCCCCTTTGGCATTGATGACAACACCACATTGATCTGATAACAAATTCTCCCCCTTAGCTGCTGAACAAAACTTCTTATCTTGATCTTCCTAATCTTCTCCCCTAGTGTCTTCATCTAGTTCTTCTCCTTAGAAGTCCTCTTCTCATAGTCTCCCTAGCAAATGTATTTGGTTCTTCTTCCACTTTGATAATAATGCCAAAGATCCTAGATATGTTACCTGCTACTGCAACATCTTCCTTTTCCTCTGACTCCTCCTCCTAAGGAGTAGTCCCCTTAACATCAATCCAAAGTGAAAGATATTCAGTGAATCCACTAGATTGATATTGTAACAACATCTTAGTTTTATTTAGGTAGCGGCACAACCCCTATCTTACCTCTTAGATACTCAAAAGTATCCTTAGGTAGTGGCTTAGTAAAGATATTTTATATTTTCTCCTTGGTTGGTGCATATTCAAACTTGACTTCTTCTCCTACACTTTTTCCCTTAGAAAGTGATACTTGATTGCAATGTGCTTTGTCTTAGAATACATCACCATATTCTTGGAAATGTTGATTTCACTTGTATTATCATAAAATATAGTCACCGGTTCAATTATCTTCTCTTGGATTCCTTCTAGAATCTTCTTCATCGATGCAATCTGTGTAAAATTGATAGTAGCTACCACATACTCATCTTTTGTAGTAGATTGGGAAATATAGTTTTTCTTCTTTCTTATCAATAATACAATTTTTCTATCTAGGAAGAATGCACCTCCACTTGTTCTTTTTATGTCATCAATGTTTCCTTCCCAATCCACATCAGTGAACACACTCAAAGAGAAATCACCTTTGTGAGCATACCAAATACCATAGTCTTCTATCCCTTTCAAGTACATGAATATCCTCTTCATTGCTACCATGTGAGATTCCTTATGATTATCTTGAAATCTGGCCACTATTCCAACTGCTTGTGCAATGTAAAGTCTACTAGGAAGAACATAATGTAACTTACCAATCATGGATCTGTAAAGAGTTGTATCCATTGCACTTGAATCATCATACTTAGATAACTTGCATCCTATCACCATGGGGGTTCCAATTGGCTTGGAATAGAATCTTCTATTCCAAAGGTCTTTAGTACTTCCTTTATGTACTTGGACTAATTGATATAGATACCATCCTTTAGTTGTGAAATCTAAACTCCAATAAAGAACTTAATTTATCCTATCATTGGCATCTCAAACTCTTTCTTCATCTCTTCTACAAACACCAAGATCATCTCATCATTTCTTCCAAAAAATTATGTCATCCACAAACACTTCATCTAATAGTACCTTATCACCTTCAACCTTCAAGTACACATTGCTATCTTGACTTATTCTTATGAAATAAATCTTGATGAGATAAGAGTGTAATCTTTCAGACCTTGTTCTAGGTGATTTTTTGAGTCTATATAGTATCATTTTCAGCTTGCACACCATATCCCTATTCTCCATCAATGCTAATCCTTCTATATGTAAACCTATTCTTCAAGAATCCCATTTAGAAAAGAAGATTTGACATCCATTTGAAAAAAATTAAACTTCTTATAGGAATAAGAAGCAAGTAAAATTCTTACCCCTTTAAGTATTTCCATAGGAGAAAATGTCTCTCCATAGTCTCGTCCTTCCTCTTGTGCATAGCCCTTACACACAAGTTTTACCTTATTACTGTAGACACCTAAAATGCCTTTGCCAAAATAAAAATATTTTATTTTGCAAAAACCCTGATGACATCATCATTTGTTAACTAATTAATTAATTAATTAATTAATTAATTTATTATTATGCCATTAATTCCTCCTATCTTAATTAAAAACATTTAATTAAGAAATCCCTTCCAAAAATGTTTAAATCTAATTTAAACATCATTCCCTCCAATATTTATTAATTATTTAATAAATTGACCAAAAATCCTTTAAATAAATAAATTATTTATTTAAATCCCTCAAAACCCTAGAATCTTCTAGAGATTCCTAAACCCTTCTAAACTTTCCTAAACTTTCCTAAACCTGTTTAGAAGGTGTTTCCTAACTTTCTTAGCCTAATCCAGTCTCCTTTGACTTTTGGTCAACACCCCTCATTAATAAGCCTTACAAACTCATTAATAGCCTCTTACACACTCATTAAGGCTCTTACAACCTCATGAATGAATCCCATGTCTTCTCTTTCACCCTTGTTATCTAGGCACACTTCCCTAGTGTTTCTCACACATGTGTGAGCAACCTTAACCCTCATCCTTCTAACCTTAGCCCTAACTCAACCTCAGACTCTACCTCAAATCTTGAATTTGACCTTAACTCTCCTTCCTAACCCAAGCCCTTAGGAAAATCCTATAAATAGTCTCTCTTCCAAGAGAAAATAATTAGCTTAGTTCATATCATTCATGCATTGTTATCATGCTCATTTCTATCTAGATCATCTTAGCATTTAGCTTAATTGTTAGATTTCATTATCTTTTATGCTTTCTAACTCACATCCTAGAATAGCTTAATGGATTAAATTAGATCATCGTTAATATTTTCTAATTATTTATGCATCACATCACACTTCATTTGGCTTAAAATCAACCTTAGCATAAGCATTCTTAGCTTAATCTACATTTCAACATCATTAGGCTCCTTGAGGCTCTAAGGGCAAATTAGGTGATCTATACCTGATTCTGTGTCATTATGGGGTTCTCATGATTCCTAATTCATCCCAATCCTTCCTAATCTACATTAGGGACAAGATCCATGTGTTTTGAGAGCACACCCACATCCCTAAATCGAGAGCAAATTAAACGGTGACAAGGTGCTCTCATTTAAGCTCTATATGAGTGTCTTTGAAAATTTCTTTTACTATATGCTAAGAATAGATTTTTTGACTAATGTTTGAATGTATACACCTATTCCAAATATATTAGGTTTCCTTTGATCACAATTAAAAACTATTTTTCCATCTTCATTCAGTTTGTTCTTGAAAACCCACTTTGTACCAATCACATTCTTATCTTCTAGTCTAGGAACACTAGTCCATGTATCATTCTTCTAAATTTGATCAAGTTCCTCTTCCATGGATTTTATCCAATTTTCATTCTTTAATGCTTCATTCATAGTCTTAGGCTCAAATCAAGAAATCAGAAATGTACTTTCTCTGATCTTCCTTCTAGTTTGCACTCCTACATCTTTATCACCTATGATCTGATCAACAGAGTGATTTAACTTCACATACCTTGGAATAACTAGTTCAGGCCTAGGAGTAATTAGTTCAAGAGTTTCTTCTACTGGTTGAGATTCATCTTCCACATAATTCTATTCATTTGCATCTTGCACCTCAATTTCAACAAACTCAATCTCCTAGACTCCCTCTATTGTTTTCTTGCTAGAATAATCAGATCTCTCTAGATATTCACCTACCTTCACATTTGCACTTTCAATCATCTTGTTTGTCCTTTTGTTGAAACACTTGTAGGTGATCCATGTGGTTCCAGAGGGTTAAACAATTTTTAGTCTCAAAATCTCTCATATTCAGCATTATTGTGAAGAGCTCAGAAAAATAAACCCAATGTAACTTGAACAGGTGAAAAAGGAGCTCGTACGCAAAAGTTATACACAGTCAAAGTTCTTGTCAAACAGGAAAACTAGGGGGCATAAAAAGGTGAAAAATTGATCATCTCAAATCTAATAAAAAATGGCACCAAGTCATAGTGCTTGTCGCATTGATTCTAAAACTATATTCGATTTCAAAAATAAAGTTAGTATGTGAAATTTACGACTAGTCAAAGTTCTATAGTCAAAGGTTGACCAATGATGATGTCAACATGATGTGGAAAGGAAAGTGACATGGAATATTGACCAATCATAATTTGACACAGGGCATAGTGACATGGTAGTACCATGCTAAGTTGACAAAACCAGTCAACAAAAAGGTGATGTGGTAGGGTGTACAATTGGTCCAATCGGGTGCTACCACATGTACCCTCACAGTCCAATGGCTTGCTTCCATGTGGAACCTAGGTGGTGGTCTTGTACAGATCAGTTGGAGAGGTTTCAAACTCATGACCTTTGCATTTCTATTTTTCCTCTCCACCACCATGTCACTCAAGAATGTTGCAATGCAAAATGACGCTACTTTCATTTTAGTGTATTAAAAGTAATGAGGAATCTATATGAAAAGGTAGGTGGGGAGGTTTGAACCCACGACCCCCTATTCTCCATCAAGAACTCCCAACCATTGCACCATCCTTAATTTTCAGGATTCTATATTGCATAATTTTGTTTTGTTAACATACTATGGTGAGTCGACCAAACAGGGACCCAAGCCCCATCATCATAAACCATAAAATGATCTCAAATTAATGAGAGCCATTTAAAACATTAGTAAATCTGAAAATAAAAGGATTTTTATTGTTTATAGGGTTTTTAATTAGATTATGACTTGATTTAGAGGATACGGGGAATAATTTTTTAAACCCTCAAATAGTATGTAAAATAATATTTAAAGGGTAATCTTTGTAATGGGGGACATTGGAGTTTGAGTGTGAGAATTTTGGAGAAGAAAATTTACAAGGTGTTATTTTACACCAAAAATTGTAAAAGTAAGAGAGATTGTGCAAGTTTGGAGCTTTGATATTGTAACAAGGCATTTTGATTACTCAGCGATACTAATAAAGTAGTCCCTGAATTGAGAAGCAAACCTAGAGACATAGTCCTTAAAGACAAAATCCATTATCAAGTGTTTGCATCTCTCTCTCTCTCTCTCTCTCTCTCTCTCACTTCTTTTAGTTTTATTGTTATCTCTTTTATGTAATTAAAAACATAGTTGATTTAAGTATTTAAAGTATAACTCTTTCTTGTAATTTTAACGGTTAAATACATAGCCACACAATTACTACTTAGATTAGGGAATTAAATCTATAATTGGATTAAAGTGGTAAAAATTTAACATCCTAGTCTATAGATGAAGTTTGGTATAAGAGTCCATGTTGCAGGAAATTGCTGGTGGTGAATGTTAACAAGGTTGATATTAAAGCGAGGAGAAGGTATACTTGAAGAATTTAATCTAGAGATCGGTTTGAGGTGAGTAACTCAAAGATCAAACATGGAAGAACAAGGAGAAGGAAAGACTCTAACTCCCAATTCTGAAATATTTGATAATGAATAATAATTTAGCAAAATGTTCTTGGACATGAAGATGATGATAGAAGAGTTGTACATAGAATGATAGGAAAAATGAGACAAAGGATAGAAAGAAGGAGAAATTTGAATCATCATCAAAATATGACAAAGGTAAAGGATTAGGAGGTGGTAGTGACCCTCCTGAATCTCCATATCCATCTTCTTCATCCTCTTCATCCTCTTCATCTTATTTGTTTACTTATTCTAAAAAGAAACAACCTATGCACACACCTTTGTTAAAATTGGATATTAAATTTGAGTTGCCTATATATAATGGTGAATTGGATGCAAAAAAATTTAATAACTGAATTAAGAAGATTGAAGTGTATTTCAAGTTTCAATAGATCTTGGATGATTCTTCCAAAATCCAGTTAGCTACTCTTTGAATGAGAAGTATTGCATTCGTCTAGTGGGAGAATAAGATATAGGATGAGCTTGCCACAAATGATAAAATTATTTCATCTTGGTATGAGTTTACTTCTACTTTGAAGAAACATTTTTATCCTTTGGGTTATATGCAACAAGATGTTATGAACTGACAAAATTTAAGACAGGGTAAAGGACAATCTATGCAAGAGTATACATAAGTGTTTAGGAAGAACACACTTACTCTTGGTATCCCTCTGTATACACAAGAAACTTTATTAAAGTATATAGGTAGATTACATTCACATTTGAAACATACAATCCTAATGTTTAGTCCATCTAACTTTGATGAAGTGTGTGTACAAGTAACCCATATTGAAGTAGGTGAAAGGATCACAAGTTTTAATTCAAAGAAGGAATTTGTTCCTCCTGAAGGAAAAATGAAGGGCAAGAAAGAAGCTACTATGAAGAAAGAAGAAGAAAATCCTACTTGATCACATTGTCTAAAGAAAGGGAACAATGATGCAAAGTGTTGGAAACTGCATCTAGAATTACAACCGAGGTGGTTTAAGAAGGATCATTAATGAAAGAAGAAGACCACAACTATTGTCTAGGATCTGGAATCAAATTCTAATGATGAAACAAAGATATCCGCTATGGATTTGAAAGGTAAAGATTTGATTGGTAATGATTCTACCACTAATGTTTCATGTGCATCTACTTCCAAAATTCATGTTATTCTTGAAGATAAAAGATGTGAATTATTTCATATCAGGGTGATTTTAAAGAATACTAAAATTGACACACTGATAGATAGTGGGTCCAAAGTTAATCTAATTTCAGAAGAATTTGTTAAACAGTTGGGATTGGAAATGAAGCCACATAAAAAACCTTATCCTTTAGGTTGGGTGTGCAATGATAATAGATTGCAAATAACTATGAAATGTAAGTTAAGATTTTCAATAACATCTAATTTCATAGATTAGGTTGAATTTGATGTGGTACCACTTGATATATGTGGGATTTTGTTGGGTAGCATATACTTATATAACATGAATTCTATCTTCTATAGGGAGCATAATAGGAATCATTTGATTAAAGATGGAATTGAATACATTATGAAATCTCATTGCATGAATAATAAAGGATCAATTGTAAACACATGACATTTGAAAATGATTGTAAATGAAAACAATAAAATAACTCTCATGTCTGCTGCAACTAGTGAGGATCAGGAGAAAGCATAACCAAGTCTTCAACTAGTAATGGTAACAAAGGATTTAAATGACTCATTTTCTAATGATGTTTCTGTACAGGAGGTCCAGAGTGTTGACACTTTATCTTTTCTGACTATATGTTTTGTTGTAGTGATTATCCTTCTACTAGTTTGTACTATGTGGGTAATGGATATAACAATGAACGTTGGTGGATGTATGGTTGATTGTGTTAGTAGTGTTATTTAATTCTTTATTGTGTTTGTAATAAGTTAGATGTTTAGAATTATAGTAGAGTGTATAGATGATATTGGACAAGTGAGGAAAAGATTCCCTCACTTAAAGTGTATGTAAAATAGACTTTTGGAGGTCCAAAAGCTTCTCAGTGGGGAGGAATGATCCAGGTGGATCCAGAAGGTTAAACATTTTATAGTCTCAAAATCTCTCAAATTTAGCATTATTGTGAAGAGCTCAAAAAAATGAACCCGACGCAACTTGAATGAGTGAAAAAGAATCTCGTACATAAAATTTATTCACAGTCAAAGTTCTAGTCAAACAAGTGAACTAGGGGGCATAAAAAGGTGAAAATTTGATTGTCTCAAATCCAAGCAAAAATAGCACCAAGTCATAGTGCTCATCGTGCTGATTCTAAAACATATTCGGTTTCAAAAATAGAGTCTGTATGTGAAAGTTACAGCCAATCAAAGTCCTATAGTCAAAGGTTGACTAATGATGATGTCAACATGATGTGGAAAGCCAAGTGACATGGTATATTGACCAATAAAAATTTGACACATGGTGTAGTGATATGGCAATACCATGTTGAGGTGGTTGTACTAGTTAGCAAAAAGGTGATGTGGCAAGTGTACAATTGGTCTAATCAGGTGCTGACACATGTACCCTCATGGTCTAATGGATTAATACCGTGTGGCACCTAAGTGGCGGTCTTGTCTAAATGATTTAGAGAGGTTTCTAAGTCATGACCTTTGCATTTCTATTTTTCCTCTCCACCGCCATGTCATCTGAGAATCATGTAATGTAAAATGGTGCTACTTTCATTTTAGTGCATTAAAAGTAATGGTGAATCTCTATGAAAAGGTAGGTAGGGAGGATTGAACCCATGATCCCCTATTCTCCATAAAGAACTCCCAACCATTACACCATCCTTGATTTTCAAGATTCCATATGGCAGAGTTTTTGTTTTGTTAACATACTATGGTGAGCCAACCAAATAGGGGTATGAGCCCCATCGTCATAAACCATAAAATGGGCTCAAATTAATGAGAGTCATTTAAAACAATAGTAAATCTGAAAATAAAAGGATTTTTATTGTTAAAAGGGTTTTTAATTAGATTATGACTTGATTTAGAGGATATGGGGAATAATTTTGTTAAACCCTAAAATGGTATGTAAAATAGTATTTAAGGGGTAATTTTTGTAATGGGGGACATGGGAGTTTGAGTGTGAGAATTTTGGAGAAGAAAATTCACAAGGTTCTAGTATACACCAAAAATTGTAAAAGTAAGAGAGATTGTGTAGGTTTGGAGCTTTGATATTGTAACAAGGCATTTTGATTGCTTGGTGATACTAATAAAATGATCCCTAAATTGAGAAGCAGACCCGAAGACGTAGTCCTTAAAGAAAAACTCCGTTATCAAGTGTTTGCATATTTTTTCTATATCTCTATTATTCTCTAAATTCTTGTAGTTTTATTGTTCTCTCTTTTATGTAATTAAACACATAGTTGATTTAAGTATTTAAAGTATAACTCTTACTTGTAACTTCAATGATTAAATACATAGCCACATAATTACTATTTGTATTAGGGAATTAAATCTATTATTGGATTAAGTTGGTAAAAATTTAACATCCTAGTTTACAAATTAGTAGGCCTTGATTTTTGTAGAGAATCCCAAGAAGATACATTCATCAATCTTTGGATCAAACTTTCATGTTAACTTATCTCTCTTGATATAACATCTTCCTCAAAAAAAAATGAAATGTTTAACACTAGGTGAATGACCATACCATAGCTCATAAGGTGTCTTCTTTGTCCCTTTCTTCACTTGTACTTGGTTCAATGTGTACACTGTAGTGCTAATGACTTCTCTCCAATACATCTTAGGTATATTCCCTTGAATCAACATAGTCTTGGCCACATACACTACGGTTATGTTCCTCCTTTTAGAAACACCATTTTTCTATGGAGTTCTAGGCACATACATATGCCTCTTGATTCCATTCTTCTCATAGTATTGAAAAAAATATGATGAAGCAAAATCTCCTCCTCTATTTGACCTTAATAACTTCAAGATTTTTCCTTTTTCATTCTCAACAAGTGCTCTGAAAGATTTGAACTTGTAGAAAGCTTCAAACATATCCTTCAAGAAAGTCACCCACATCATTCTTGAGTAATCATTAGAAAACAACATAAAGTAATTATCACCATGGTAACTTCTTGTCCTCATAGAACCACACAAATCAATATGCACTAAGTCCAATATACTCTCAAATGAAAAAGACTTGCTACTGAAAGTAGAACAAGTTAATTTACCTAGCTGAAATTATTTACACATCGTGTTGTCTGGCTTAGCTAATTGTGGTAATCCCCTAACTTCATTCAAATTACTAACTTTGACAAGACTATCAAAGTTCACATGAAAAAATATTCTATGCCACAACTATCTATCCTCAACTCTAGCAACCAAACAAGTGTTAACAATATTATTCAGATGGAATAAATTACCTTTAGTCTGCCTTTCGGTAGCAATCAGATCTCCTAAGATTCTAAGTATCCTAAATACACCTCCTTTGAATTCTAGGTGATAAACTTTGTCATTAAACTGACCCACAGTCAATAAATTATGTGTAAGACCTTCTACAAAGTAAACATAATTATCATTTCTTTTTTCCATTCAAATAAATTGCACCTTTTCATTTTACCAAGTAGGGTGTGTTGTTACCAAAACTAATCATACCACCATCAAATTCTTCCAGCTTTATGAAATTGCTTCTATCATCAGTCATGTGATGTGAGAACCCACTATCAATAACCCACTCATTTCTATGTTCCATGTGAGAAACCATTGCCTTTTCTCCTTCTGAGGTATCCTCTTTCACTGTAACAAACACTATCTCTTCTTCTTCATTATCTTCTGACTCTTCATCAGTTACACCTTCATCTACTGAAACATAATAATGTTTTATGGATGATGTGAACCTAACCTATCAGGATAATTCTATGACATTCAAATTTTAGTTAGAACAAAGCATACATCGACATATAGAAAAAACAATTCACAAGACCACCTCAGATTGAGCCAAAACAGGAGCACCTGAGCACCATTTGATTTTCTCATTTAAGAGGGATGCGAGTGTGCTCTCCAAGCACAATGAAATTATCCCAAATATGAATTAGGGAAGATTAGGATCATTTTCAAGCCATGGAGACCCCAAAAGTGGCACAAAACTATGTATAGGGAACCTGGTTTTCCCCTAGGGTTCCAAGGGTGCAAGTGATGAAATGCAGATTCTAGGCTTAAGAATGCAATGCAAGATTCATTTTAACTAAAAGATGGATGTGATATAGATTGAAAATTATATGAAATTATTTAAATGAACTATATTAATCTATTAAACTAAGCTAGGATGAATTAGGAAACATAAAAACATGAAGGAAATCTAACAATTCTAAGATATATTATAAAAATCCTAGATGCATATGCACATTATAACTATGCTTGAAATAAAAGATTGAGTTCTATTTTTATCTTGTAAGGAGGGTTATTTATAGGATTTGAGGAAGGTCTTGGGTTAGGAAGGGTAGTTAGGGTCAGAGTTAGGGTTAGGGGTATGGTTAGGAAGGGACATAAATGGCATTAATGGTTGGGGGGATCAAGGGTTGCTCACACATGTGTGAGAAACACTAGGAAAGTGTGCTAGGGGAACAAGCATGGAAGAAGGGAGATGGGATCTCATTAAGAGACTATAAGAGCCATTAATGAGGGTGTAAGGGGTCATTAATGAGTTTGTAAGGCTCATTAATGAGGGTGTTGACTGTGGATCAAAGGGAGAGGGTTTAGGATAAGAGGGTTAGGAACACCCCTTAAGCGGGGTTAGGGAGTGATTAGGGATGAGAGCATAGTTTTAGAAGAGTCTAGAAGATATCTAGGGTTATAGGAATTTAAATAAATATTTACTTTATTTAAGGAGGGTTTGGTTGAGCAATATTTATTAAATAATTTAATAAATAGGAGGGATTAATATTTATATTTGATTTAAATATTTTTGGAAGGGATTCCTTAATTAAATGAATTTAATTAAGATATGAGGGGATAATAATAATAATAATAATAAATTAATTAATTAATTAAATAATGATGATGTCATCATGACTTTTATTAATTAAAATATTTTTAATTAATAAGATGGATTTTAGGTGTTTACATTTTTCCCCTCTTTGATGTAGTGCCACAAGTGGCATTGTGTCAAAGAAAAGAAAATATGATACCCTAGGCAAGAATTAGATGGTGAGGGGTTGTGCCCCCTCGAGAAAATAATGCAAAGAGGAAACTTTGTGGAATTTTCTCAAAAATAACCCAACGGGAAGAAAAGGGAGGAAGGAGATGGGAAGGAGGATAAATAGAAATCCAATCATGAGAAAAGAGGCATTAATGCAATATGATTGTAAATGATGCATGATAGAGGATGCAGGATGCAGGATGCAAGATGCAAGATGCAAGATGAAGCTAGATGTTGCTAATGGCACTTGGGGATTTCATTGTGTAAAATGAAGAGCACAAGCGAGTTTGATATAGAAACATTAGAAACCTGCCAAGGTTACTGGGAACTCAAGGCTTTATCACCAGTGTTGCATATGACTAACACAAAAAGACACGCAAGGGTTTCCCTAATATTACACATGAATCCAAGAAGGAGGCATGGTAGAAATGATGCTAGAGAACCCACAAACAAATGACATTTCCCAAGTGCACCATGTAACCTGAAAGATCATATGTGGAATGTGCAAGGGTCATATTTGACTGATGCACAAGCATAAACAAGATGATGAAAAGACCTTGCCCTAGATTGCCCTCATTCACAGTGCACCATGATATAAAGGATCGTGGCGACTTTGAGGAGAGGAACAATGAGAAGCCGCAAAAAATAAACAAGATCCAAAGGACAAAATCCAAGATCAAAGTGATAAATCCACAAGATGTCCTTTTCCAAGGAGAGAGATTGATTATTTAATTGATTGGGGGGAGATTAGGTTGGACATGAGGAAGGATACATCTTGGAAGGAGCCATTTTGATGAGGATAATGTTGTGTTGTTGTTGGAAAATGATTAATCAAGGATAATCATGTGAACAAGGATAGTCAAAAAAATATGTTGCTGAAGTACAAGGATGGGCGAGACAAGTTATTTGATGATAGCTGTTGTAGGAATGATGAGGATATGTACAATATGACATAATGATATAGTACAAAGGACATGGATATTTTTACAACAAATATTTACAGAAGCTTAGGTTTTGGGATAGGAGGATTTTTCTATACGAGATATATAAAAGAAGCTCAGGATTGGGGATAGGAGGATTTCACTATACAAGATATATACAGGAAGCTCATAATTGATTTGTGTGTTGGATAGGCTTGAGGATAGAACACCTTAGGAATGTGGGCTGGTGGTGGGGATTGGGAGGGGATGAGAGTTTGATAGATAATGGTCCCAACATACTTATCCAAGGCGTTGAATTGCCAAGTTTTCACTATTGGATGATTATTTCTCTTTACTTTTTTTTGCTCTTTTTTTTTCCAATTTTTATGGATTTTATGGATTTATAGGATATGGTTCAAGCATAGAACCACTTTAGATGTATGATCTTGATAGGATAATTTAGGGGCTCTCCTTATGGTGTTGATAGCTGATAGGCCCCAAAGCCAAAACATGCTGTGATTATATAAGGACCCAACCAAGTAGGTTCAAACTTGCCTTTCTTCTCTTGATTGGCTTGCACTTTCTAATTCTCTTTCAGGACCATGTCTTTGACTTGGAACAATCTAGGATGGACCTTCTTGTTATAGCTTATTTTTTGTCAATTTTGGTATACAACCAGGTGATCATATGCTTGCTGCCTCTTTTCATCTAATAGATCAGGCTGTGTGAGGCACACAACATGATAGTCTTCATCTGTGGTGTAATTCTTCATGGACATGCATAATGAAGGTAGCTCAACCTTGATTGGTAAGATGACTTCAACACCATATACAAGAGAGTATGGGGTGGTACCTGTGGGAGTGTGATAGGAAGTGAGATAGGCCCAGAGAGTGAGATTTATTTAGAGATTCCAGTCACGACCATAATCATTGACAACCTTTTTGAGGATTTTGAGGATGGTTTTATTGGTTCGCTCATCTTGGTCATTTCCTTGATGGAAGTATGATCTAGAGAAACGGTGATGGATGTAGAGTCTGGCACATAGATCATCCACATGCTAGTTTTCAAAGGGTGTTCCATGATATGTCAAGATGGTGGATGGGCCCAAAGGGTAGGATTTATTTAGAGATTCCAGTCATGACCATAATCATTGACAACTTTTTTGAGGATTTTGAGGATGATTTTATTGGTTCCCTCATCTTGGTTGTTTCCTTGAGGGAATTATGATATGGAGAAATGGTGATGGATGTGGAGTCTAGCACATAGATCATCCACATGTTGGTTTTTAAAGGGTGTTCCATGATATGTAAAGATGGTGGATGGGATGTCAAAGTGATAAATGATATGGTAGAAGATGAACTTGGATATTTGAATGCTTGTAGTTAGGATATCATAATCGCTTCAACTCACTTTGTGAAATATTCACTGGTAGTTATGATATATTTGTGTCCAACGGAGGAAAGGGGAGTGATAAAGCTAATGAGGTTGAAGATCCAAAATGAAAAGCACCAAGGTGGTGCAATAAGCTACAAGTCTTATGTTGGAGCATGAATTAGACTGGCATGCTATTGACATGGTAAATATTTCTTGACAAATTCACATGCATCATGCTCCATTCTTGGCCAGTAATACTCGACTCTGAGTAGTTCCTTTGCTAGGACCATGCCACTTGTGTGGGCACCAAAAATTCTAGTGTGAACCTCTTGTAAAGTTAGGAAAACCTCATTCAAATCTAAACACCTAGAAAGGATGTTGTGATATCCTCGATGATAAAGGGTGTTAGCTACAAGAGTGTATTAGGAAGCTCTGCAAATTAGGTTCTAGCATTGGGTGTTTATGAGATGGGGGGATATGATACCATTTTAAAGATAAGCATGAATGTCATGGTACCATGGGGATTGAGGACCAACCAAGATGCACATCATTTTAGAATCGACGTTCTCATAAGAAGGCATGTGTAGTTGCTCGGCTAAGAATTCATACTACAATGAATCTCAAGGGATCTCCAACAAGGATTTGATAGTTTCCATTGCATCAACAAATTTGTTTTGTAGCCTTGGTATCTATGTGAACTATAGGCTCAGGAAGTGCTCTTTCTATCTTTCCACCAATTCCTTGTAGGGTAGAAGCTTGTTGTCCTTGGTTTGAAATTTGTCTAGGAATTGCTTATTGATCAATTGTGAATCTCCAAACACTTGTAGTTCTATGATGTTCCAGTGGATAGCTATTTTGAGGCTTGAGATGAGTGCCTCATATTTTGCAATGTTGTTGGTGCAAGGGAATCCCAATTTGAATGATTTAGGGATGTAGTCACCTTGAGGGGTGACAAAGAGGATTCCCGCCCCCGATCCATGTGATGTGTAGGAGCCATCAAAGTATAGCTTCCATGTTGGCTGTTCCTTGATCATGCATAGGTGTTCATCATGAAATTTTATAATTCATGGATATGCATCTACTAGGAGTGCTTCAGCTAGCTAGTTGACAATGACTTGCCCTTTGATTTCTTTTCGGTCTATGTATTGGATATCAAACTCGCTCCGCAGCATGACCCATTTTTCCATTCGTCCTGTTTGTGTTGTCCTTAATAGTAGATATTTGAGTGGGTCCACCTTGGAGGTGATCTTGATGGTGTGACTTAGCATGTAATGCCTGAGCTTTTGAGTGGCGAAGACCACTGCAAGGCATGCCTTTTCCATAGGTGAGTAGTTGAGCTCATAACTGACAAGTGTTCAACTGATATAGTAGATGGCTCTTTCTTTGCTATTGTCATCAAGTTGTGCTAGTAGTGCCCCCAATACTATAGTGGTTGCTAAGATGTAAAGTATGAGAGGGCATCCTGGGATTGGTGGTACAAGGATGGGAGAGTTAGCCAAATATTCTTTTATCCTCGCAAAAATTCTTTGGCAGATTGGATCCAATTTGAAGCTTGTGTCTTTGCAAAGTAGATGCCTGAAAGGTTGACACTTTTCTGCCAATTGTGATATGAAAAGATGCACTATTTACAGTTTTCCTTGTAGGCTTCTAAGTTGTTTGAGTGGTCAAGGAGGAGGCATTTCCATTATGGCTTTGACTCTTTTTAGGGTTAATCTCTATGTCGCGTTGTGATACAATGAAGCCTAACGAATTTCTAGATGTTACACCGAAGATACACTTCTTTGGATTTAGCTTTAAGCTATAATGATGTAGGCAATCAAATACATGCTCAAGTATATCGAGGTGTTCCAACCATGTTTTTGATTTTTCAAGGATATTATCCACATAGTCTTCAAGGATTTTGTGTATCATATCATGGAAGATTATTGTCATCGCTATCTAATATGTGGCCCCTGCATTCTTTAGCCCAAATGGCATCATATTGTAACAGAAGGCACCCCATAGTGTTGTGAATGTTGTTTTGTGTTGATCTTCTTCTACTATCCAGATCTGATTATACCCTAAGAAGCCATCCATGAGTGACAACATCTCATGGCATGTTGTGAGATCAACTATTATGTTGATGTTTGGTAAGGGGAAATCATCCTTTGGACATGATTTGTTTATATCTTTGAATTCTATGTATATTATGATCTCTCCTAAAGGCTTAGTGATGGGCACCATGTTTGAGATCCACTCTAAGTAGTCAATGGCTCTAATAATTTTTGCTTGTAGTAGATTCTCAAGTTCCACCTTTACTAGTAGGGCTAATTTTGGATGCATTTTTCGAAGCTTCTTCTTGACTGGTTTTGCAATGGGATCCACTAGAAGATGATGGACAAAAAGATTTGGATCAAGCCTAGGAATGTGTTCGTATGACCACACAAAGTTGATTGTAGATTCTTGGAGAAGTGTTGTGAAAGATAGTTCTTCAACTTCAGTTAGGGATGTTGCAACATATGTAATCCTTGGGCATTCTTCTATCTCCAAATTGACTAGCTTTGTATCTTTAATGATGATGGATGATTTCTCTGGTCTGTAGTCCTAGATGGGGGGAAGAGACAAGTCTTCATGTTCGAGCACCTCAGAGAGGTTTTCACCAGAAGATACACCCTTTATTTTTGATTTTTTAAAGTCAGAATGTGCCCCAGAGGGGTTTTCACAAAAGGAATCATTCTTTTCTCTTTGATTTTTACTTTTGCGTCTAAAGACTTCCTCTTCCCCAAAGTATCCCTTAGGGTTGAGATTACAGATGTAAGATATTTTGTGTTCTTGATTTTATTGTTGTCCTGATGCTCCCATGAATCTTAGGAGTGCTTCTATGCTTTGGAACTCATCGATATGTGTTACACTTGGTTGATCCAAGTCTATGAGTTTGGGATGGATGAGGGGAAGTTCAATGAAGTTAATGGCAAGTTGGTGGAGGAAAAATTTGTCTAGGAGGGTTTCATTGTCGAAGATGTCATCGTAGGATTTATTTTCTTCCTCTGCAGGGATGTCTTCAATTTCCACAAGGTCATCCTAGATGTTCAAGAGGGTGACATTGGGAAAATTAGTACCCCCAATTATGGTATTGGGTCCTTGTATGTACAGGTGAGGGGTATTAAAGCCAAGGCCTCGATGTTTTGGATTTTGTGAGGCTTCTATTGGATCTTTCTTACCACCTTCTTCTGGTCCTAGACCACCGCCTTAATAGTTCCACTCCTCTGTGGCATATTTGTGGGATGCAAGATATTTGTTCTTGAAGTATCTGAGGAGATCAATGTCAGGGGGTGGGGAATCTTTGTACAACCACCTATTGATATCAGGGTCCATCTCTTGATTGTTTAGGATTCCATGGGAGATGAATGTTGATGGCCCCAATTGCTTTATTTTGAGATCTCCTTGAGAGGGTTTGATTTGGTGGCTTGGGAGCCCTTGAGTATGTGGATCAAGTGGTAGGGCCCCTACTACAAATGCATCATTTAGACTGTACTCATCATAGCCTTGGTTGTTGATATTAATGGAAGAGAGGGTGGAGGCTAGGATTATTTCTAGATCACAATGGGATCAGGATGAGCTGGCAACAAAAGTGTTGATGTTGATTCAAAGATAATGGGTGTAGTGGGGGAATGATGCTTCCAATGCATGAGAGTATGCGAAGGATTGGGGATCTACATAGATGGTGATTTCAGTGCCTTGATGTGGGAATTTTAGGCATTGGTGATAGTTGGATGGAACAACTTTGATGGAATGGATCTATGGTCGGTTGAGGAGGATGTTATATGGGAGGTCTAGATCAACATCATGGCAGATGGTTTCTTGAATTACTGGGCCGAGCTTGATTGGAAATATAATGGTACCTTTTGAGGTGCACTCCAAGTTATCATAGGCCTTGATAGTGATGATATCATATGATATGTCAGCCTTTGTATATCCCACTTGATGGATGAACCTCAAGGTGAACAAATTTAGGGCTAAGGAATTATCTATCATGACCCTTTTGATGGAAAAGTCTCTGACCATGACGTAGATGTGGAGGGGAAGATTGTGGTAAGGCTCAATAGATGGTATGTCAGAAGGCTTGAAGAAAAGAGCACATGATGCAGATAGGTGTCCCACGAGGTTCTTGAATTGGATGATATTAATGTTTGTGGGGACATGTCCTTGGAGGGCTTGGTTGAGGATCTCTTGATGGATGGGTGAAGTGCGAAGAAGGTTGAGGATGGATATTTGGGCAGGTGTATTCCCAAGGTGTTCTAGAAGTTTATACTGTGCATTATGAGAGGAAATTGGATTAGCATCAATGATAGATATTTGGCCTCTACTGTGGTGATTGCACACTGACTATCTACTCCTTTAACATAAATGAAATTGATGGTGGGTTCAACTTGGGATATGCATCCAAAAAACTTGTTGTAGTTGATGTGGGCAGTAGTATAGTCTTTTCTGTCAGCATGGTCTCCCTATTTGCCTTTGCCTGGGTTCTAGGGTGGAGGATTGGTATTGACTTGGTTCTTCCCAATGTTGTTTTGAGGGAACACATTATGATAGATTTGCAGATTGGCATTAGGAAAAAATTGGGTAGGTGCATCCACTTGGATCTCC
Source organism: Chamaecyparis obtusa (assembly GCA_027943335.1). Taxonomy (NCBI): domain Eukaryota; kingdom Viridiplantae; phylum Streptophyta; class Pinopsida; order Cupressales; family Cupressaceae; genus Chamaecyparis; species Chamaecyparis obtusa. The sequence continues at coordinate 811,453 of BSBK01002499.1, forward strand.
TTTCTATCAATGAGATCTTGGATATAGTGATTCAGTTTTATGCACTTGATGGTAGTGTGTCCTATAACATGGTGATAGTCACAATATTCATTTTCCTTGTACCAAGTTGTCTTGGGAGTTTTATCATTGAATGGTTGAGTTGGAGGGTAGGTAATAAGGTTATCTTTAGTGATTCAATGCAAGATTATGTCCAGTGGTTCACTAAGAGGGGTGAAGGTGCATCTTTGATTGTTCTAGACTCGGGGCTTGTTCTGTGCTGGGGTACTAGATATGGCATTTACTTGCTTGGATTGATTTTGATAGTGTTGCATAGGATATTTATTGATTGGTAGTTGTTGTTTTTGATATGAAGGAGTAGGTGTAGGACCAACCACAACAATTTGGACATGCTTAGTGTTCGTGGCTCTGTCTGTGACAATGTTCTTGTTCCTATTCTAGTAGAGAGGTTTTTCATTACTAAATTTGTTATGTGAATTGTCATTGTAGTGCTAGATGGTGCCTTCATCTAAGAGGCCTCTCTTGATGTCTATCCCTTTTCCTTTGATATCTTGGTAGGTTTGGATGTAGTTCATTCTCATGAAATGGGATAGTTTAGGATGTAGGTTATTGATGAAGATATTGGTGAGATGTTTCTCATGTGGTTGATATGATAACCTCATGGTGAGATTTTTTCATCATTGTAGGTAATCAACCAGGCTCTTACCTCCCTTCTATTTTGAGTTGGAGAGGTCTAACATGGATAGCTCATTCTCAACATTATGGGTGTATTGGGTGACAAACTTCTCATAGAGTTTTGTAAATGTTGTGATTTTCCCATAAGGTATTTTTAAAAACTACTCAATAGAAGTTCCCCCCAAGATTTTGGGGAAGAGGCACATGAGGAAATTATCACTATAGGCCACCTCTTTACAAGCCATGTAAAATTCTTTAACATGGCTGACTGGATCTCCTTTCCCCTGATATTTGTCAAACTTAGGAGTCTTGAAGTGTTTAGGAAAGGGGATTATTGTGATATATATCTCAAATGGATAGACAGACCTCTTCAAACTTGAAATATTTTCTTTTTTTTCTAGCTCTAAGATATTTGAGAGTGTTCTTCATCTCTTCCCATTCTGTATTGATAGGCGTTGGAGTGGGTACTCCCATTGGGAAAGGATCTGATGGTGTTGGTGAATATGGATGGTTCTGCAGAGGATATTATTGGATTGGATATAGAGAGTGCCCAACAAGGTAGGCAGAATGAAATGGATTTTGGGGTGATGGGTGCTGGGGAGGATATTATTGCTGAGGTGTGGGGGTGTATTGGTGGGTAGGATATAAAGTTTCCTATTGCTGCTGGGGGATGATGGGATGCTGTTGTTGTACTGGGAAGTATTGCTAATGTGGAGGAGGTTGGTGAAATGGTGTAGCTTACTGATAGGATTGGCCTTGCGCTTAGCTAATGTAAGTGGGATGCATTCCTACATTGATGAGCGGTGGAGAGGCTGTTTGGAAGTTGGTGGTAGGAGGTGGTTGTGTGAGGTAGCTGGTGAGATGAGATGAACTTTGTTGTTGTGGTGGTGGTATGACTTGAGAAGTGGCGGGTGGTATAGATAGGTAGTTGGTATATGAGGGAAAATATGAAGTTGGGGGAGGTGGCAGTGGTTGCTGTTGTGATCTATGAGGGAAAGCCGCTTGTTGGTTCATGGGAACATATATGTGTGATTAGGTTTGTATCCCAACGGCATGCAATTTTTCTTAGGTGAGGCTCTAAGAAGAGCCTATTCTTGCTATGGGTTGTGATGTGGAGGATATTGGGAATGCATATGTGATTTTGGGATGTAGATGGTGGGTTTTGGGATCTCATAAAGGGCATTCCTATTATGAAAGCAACTTGCTGGTCTTGTGTGTTGGCAATGAAAGGTGGAGGAGGAATGTATGTGAAGCTTGTTAAGTAATGGATTGAATGAATGCTTGCATGAAAGCTTGTTGAAAAGTGAGAGGAGGAACTTGTGTTGCCCCTTGGAAGGGTGGTGCTGATGTGGAAGCTTGCTAAGTGAAGGAGGGAAACAACTTCATTTCTCCTAGAAAGGACAATAATAATGCGAAAGCTTGCTGAGTGAAGGAGGGAAATGATTGTGTTTCCCCTGGGAAGGATGGTGCTGATGAGGATGCATGACTTATGAAAGGTGGAGGTACTGCTTGTGTTGTAGTTTGTGTGAGAGTTGGAAGTTGAGTTTTTGTGAAGCTTTGTGCTTGAGTGGCAGCTTGAGATGTTGCAGATGATGGTGGTGTTCCCATGACTAAAAATGGAGTGGATTGTGCTATTGTCTGCATTGTGGGATTTGTAGAATTGGTTTTCAAGAGATGGGGGATAGGTGAGGCTACCTGAGATATTTGCAAATTGGGGTCATGAATGTTTTGGATGATGGGAGGATAGGCATCAGTTGGGATATGAATGAGTTTTGCAGGAATGAAAGGTTGGAGATGTGGTGGAATGGAAATACCCTCTTGTGTGCAATTTGCCAATATAACATGATGATTTTGGTTGATGATTGCACTCACCATTTGTGCATATTTTGGATGGCTCATGAAGGCTTCCATGGAAAATGAATTAGGTATTTCGGTTGGATGTTCCCATACATTCTTGACCTGTGGGGGTTGTGGATCATAGGTCACCATCACGTTGTTAGGATCATTAGGATCAGATGAAATAGTGGCTAAGTTGTCATCCATATTCTTTCTCTTCCTGGTTCATGTTTCGGTAGGCTTGAAATGAAGATCTAAGGATGAAGATGTAGTGATGGGTGGATGCAAGATACTTCTAAGGAAACTTAAGGATGGTGGATAGGACAAGCCTATGAAAACCTAAGGATAGATGTGAGGATTTGGAGGAGTCTGGATGAGTTAAGGATGTTTGGATGTTGATCTAGATTTGGATAAAAATGATGGTGGAGGATTACTAAGTGCCTAAATGAGTTGATGCTTCTTGATTTAGGATCAAAGAGGATAGGATTTTTAACCCAAGATAGATCATTGATCTTCAAAAGATGAGATTCTTGTCAGTGTATGTCAATCTCTTACTCGAGATGATGAGGCCTACAAAGACAAGTACAAAATGCCCTAGACAATGCTTAGTCAAAGGTTAGTGCTGAGATGATTTTGATTTAGGATGAGGATTGAGCAGACTCAAAGGATATGACACTAAGTGGATAGTTTTGGATAGGACGGATTCTAATTTCAAGGATTTTGGATTTGAATTCTAATTTAGATCATCCTTTTAATTTCATTTAATCCAAAATTAAGACTATTCTTGTTTAGATCAAATTAAGCACAACACTTATTCTTGCAGAAAATATTTGCTCTTCACTCAACTGCACCTTCACATCCATAATCTACACTTGCATAATTCATCGATTTACATATAAATACATTACATGTTCATTAGAGCATTAAATTACTTAAAAAATGTATTACATTTTAATTTCATTCATTACAATTATTCGCAGTTGATCATTGAACCTTAAAACATATTATCAATCTAGAATATTTGATTAAAAATTTAGGTCGACCACAAGATTCATCACACATCGATTTAAAACAAGAATAATAAAAAATTATTTGACTTCCCCAACACGCCTCCAAAACTTGATAGATCCGATCACTTTGAACAATAAAATACAAAATGAATAGTAGACATTTGTTATTATATGTCACCTTAACACCTAGATCATGAAAACATCCACTACAACTAATTGTATCATCAGTGCTCATAGATCTAACACCAACTACTCAAACTTGTTCAAACATTTTTCTATCTTGCAAAAAATGATCTTCTATCAACTGAAATGATGCCTTGCAGTACTCCACTCTTGTAGTGATCATAGTATCAATAAAACATCCTAGTCAAGATAATCATATCATGACCACAACACTTGGATCCATACTAATTTGATGGAAAAATCAAATTATTTACTGTCTGTCATTGTTTGTTCTTCTATTTTCCTCATTGCTCTTCAATCGATCATAACTTCATTTTTTTTTCTAGCATACACGATCATAAAGAATGTATCAAGATACATACTAGAGTCTCCAACAATGATCACTCACTTCAATTCCCACTGAAACACATAATTCATCTGCACAAACACTTAGCAACACATCAAGAACACTATCAACAAATACAACACCAAGTTGACATCAATGAAAATACAATAAATGATCTTCCTATCATCAAACCTGTACCAATAAAAACTCAATCAATCTATGCATCAACTATGCCAACAAGATGTGCCGGAGGAACACTTGATAAGGATGAGATTGTTTCAAAAGTTATATAATCTTTTAATCCTTCCCATGACAACAAGGTTGCAACCATTGAAGAAATACAGATAGTGACTAATATGACAAGATAAAAGATAGTTGGGAAGTTTATGACCTTTGAGTTGAGCTCAATAAATGATGCACTACCCAAGAATGAGACAACTTTTCAAAGCCACTATGACTAGAAGGAACATACAGAGATCAGATCCAGTTGAGAAACTTGCAAGAAAATTGTCAATATGGGAACAATATTTTGAGGGACACAAAAGAGGAAGATAGAGAGATTGAAGAATTGGAAGCCAAGTATGCAAAAATGATGTCTTACAGAGAAAGAGATCCTGTTGGAAGTGTAGACACCTAAAAATCCATTGGTAAATAAAAGTATTTTTATTTTTCCAAAACTCCCAATGATATCATCATTTGTTAATTAATTAATTAATTAATTATTATGCCATTAATTCCTTCTATCTTAATTAAAAACATTTAATTAAGGAATCCCTTCTAGAAATGTTTAAATCCAATTTAAACATCATGTCCCCCAATATTTATTAACTATTTAATAAATTGACCAAATCCTTTAAATAAATGAAATATTTATTTAAATCCCTCAAAACCCTAGAATCTTCTAGATTTTCCTAGATTTTCCTAATATTTCCTAAACTTCCCTAAACCTTTCCTAAACCTATCTAGAAGGTGTTTCCTAACCTTCTTAGCCTAATCCAAGTCTCTTTGACTTTGGGACATACCCCTTCATTAATGAGCCTTATAGACTCATTAATGACTCCTTACACACTCTTTAAGGCCTCTTATAGCCTCATAAAGAGACCCATGTCCTATCTTCCTGTAGAAACTAATGAAATATCAGATTCAACTCCAAGATCCAGCTGCATGCAATAAACCTGTTACAAAGAATGAAGCTAAAAACTAGAAAAAGCAAAACCCTATTGTGCTCAAAATGTTAGAGCTCAAAATGTATTAAGAGAGAATCATGGAAATAATTACAAAAGAGGCTTATAAGAACAGAAACCCTAAAGCCACAAAAAACTAGGTTGTGCAATAATAATTAATAGAAATATTAATTATTATGCACCTAAAAGAGATAGCTTAAGTGAAAAAGAATAATAGAGGACTTAAGTAATTAAATCAAAATGATTTAATTATAAAGTCAAATATATCTATTACTCTAACACCCCCCCTTAAGCATAGCTCAAGAGGAAGCTAACCTAGCACAGCTAAGAAAGCAAGAAAAAAGGGTCTCGGCAACAAGGCCTTATCAGGTACCCAGAACAAGGAAATCTCTATAAACCGGAGTAAAGGAGAAAACCCAGTGGGAAAAACTCCTCTCCAAAAAGAGATGTAAAAGCAAGCAAAGACAAAAAAGGATGACTTCAAGAGACTCTCTCAAAGCCATAAGTACAATGCGTGCTGCCAACCCCCCCCGTGAGAGAAGGTTGAGGCTCCAAAGCCCCCCTGGAAGGAAAGAACCCCTGGATCAATGAACAAGCCACTATGACTCCAATGCAGAGGAGTGAAAGTTAGTGGACATTGAAGAGGTAACCTCAAAAGCTGAGGTGTCACTAGAAGGCTGAGCTGATGCTCAAAGGAGAAGACACGAGGATCCTGAAAGGGAATCCCCAATGTAAGTGGTATGATAGGCGTGTAGACACTGTCATCAAAGAGGAGATGAATGTCCTTTGTAGAATCCTCAACAACTGCACCTGGTGGCTCAATGAATGGAGCTGGAGGATTAGGCAGTGCTGAAGAAGAAACCTGCTGAACAGAAGAGAGCTCAACAGGAGGTGGCATGGCAGTCACAACAATAGTCTCAGGAACCACACAGAGGTTCAAGTGACCTGAATGTACCACAATATGTTCTCTCAAAGGAGGAGAGTCATGCTCTGGCAAAGGTGGACCAAAGTGTGAAAAGGAGTAGAGACAGGTGGAATGAACAACTGTCCCTGTAGCAACAATACTTCCTGTCAAACTATCCCGGATGAAAACTGAATCTGGAGTGAACTCAACTGTCTTCCCTGACCCACTATGAGTAATCTGATAAACTGAGAGAAGGTTTGTAGACAGAGATGGAACATACAACACATCATTGAATATGCCATCCTGAATGCATACAGTGCCTTTCCCACAGACTGTCATAACAGTGTTATTCCCAATGATAATATGGGGAATAGGAGAATCTTCAAAAGAAGAGAAGATCTCTCGAGAAGATGCCATATGGTGAGAAGCACCTGAATCCAATATCCAAGGGACCTGTGAAGGGGATGCAATAGAAGCCCGTAATGCATGACCCTTTCCAAGATCCTGTCCAGCTGTAGAATAGATAGAGGAAGAATGATAAGCAGACCCCTGTGAGCCAGAAGGGGATGGAGAGGAAAGATTGCTCTTCTGAAGAAGAGCTTGCAAATCTGCTATCTGTTTCTCGTAACCATCAAACTTCTTCTGATAGCAAAGTGACTCATCATGTGTTCCCTTCTGACAATAGGAACATGAAGGGCTCTTAGTCTTCTGTTTCTCCTTCTTAGAAGAAGATGGTGGGCCAGTAGAGTGATGAGAAGAGGAATCAGATATCTGCTTCAGTTTCTGCTTCTGAGAATCCTGAGGTGTCTTGGCAAGCAATGCCTATGACTGTGAACCTGCAAGTGAATCCATCTGAGTGATCTTGGACTGCTCACGAGTCAACCTGTCACAGAAATTCTCAAAAGAGGGCATAACATGTCTGGTACCCAAAGCATCCATGGTGGAGTAGAAAGTGGAAGAAAAGATCTGGTACTGTCCTTGCAACTTTGAGAGTATCAAATAGATACACTCATCATCTGTCTTGATTTTTCCACATCCCTGCAAAACTGTACGCAAAGACTTGAACTTCATCAAGAAGTCCTCTATAGTGGGGAAATCAGAAGGAGTCAAAGAGGTCAACTCTGCATCAATCTGAAGCTTCTAGAATTCGTTGACTGTACCAAACAAGGTTGAAAACTTGCTCCAAATAGCCCTAGGAGTGGTCAAACCTTCCAGATGAAATAAGAGACTGTCAGAGATGTTCAGTGCAATCAAACCCATGGCTTCATCCATTTTGTTCCTGTGCTGAAGAACCTCAAAGGGACATTGCAGGACAGGTTGGTGTTCATCCAGACATGACCATAAGCCACGTGACATGAGCAGCCTGGTCATGTGTGCTTTCCATGTGTGGTAATTGTGCGGTGTTAGTCAGGCCACAGAGGGGTCTGACATTGAGAGAAGAAGAAGACAGAAGTAGAAGGGTCTTTTCTGAAGTAAATTACAGAAATGAGAAACACCCCCCCCACAATGTATAAATCAAACCCCCGTACAGAAAATAATTGAAAGAACAAAAAATGAGGAGAAAACCTGGACTCCAGATGCAGAGGAGGAGGAAAATAGAAGTTTCTACTTTGACACCAAAAAAGAGAAGTCAAATAGCTGAACCAAAAAACCAAACTAGCATCATTGCGTCCGTCTCGGAAAGACCTTTCCGGCGATATATCATATGATGATTTTCGAGTTCGTATGAACCCTGTAGGAGCAAAAATGCCCAAGTACCCCCAAATGCAAGCACTCTGGAAAAAACCAGTGAGGGAAAAAAATTTGACGGTCGTATGACCATCACTGGGCCGTCGCTGATGTCAGCATGATGTCATACCATACAGTCGCTGGAAAATTTTGAAAACAACCGGAAAAGTTTGAAAATTGACCAAAATTTTTTTTCGGCACCAGCAAATTAAGTGCCGGTAAGTGATGTCACTGGATGACATCACCTGTTGCGGCGAGGGGCGGCCAGGCGGAGCAGGGGCGGCAGCCGGGTGGGCTGGGTGGCAGCGGGTGAGCAGAGGGCAGAGCTGGGGTGGCGGCCGGGCCGGGAGGCAGCGGGGCGGGCCGCGGGTGGCGCGGTGGCGCTGGGGCCGAAATCCGGTGGTGCCTGGGTGGCGCGGCAGTGGAGCCTTGGTGGCGCGCTCGATAGTGCTCAAAAATCTTTTAAAAATGACACTTTTTAAAATATTTTTTTTGAAATTCATGCCGTACGGCCCTAATAGGGCAAATTTTTTCTCAGATGTCCCGGATGCCAAATAGGTCAAATTTTATATGGAAATAGGGGTTTTTGGGCCTTCTGGATGCAACCGTGAGGTTGGTTTTTACCCAAAGTGCTCCAAAAAAAGTAGCCCCCCAAATCCAATAAAAAACAACTGAAAAACCCCAGAAAGAAAGGGCTGGATCCACAGCTTCAGTAAACTTTGAACAAGCTGCAGTAGCAAGGCTCTGATACCATGTAGAAACTGATGAAATATCAGATTCAACTCCAAGATCCAGCTGCATGCAATAAACCTGTTACAAAGAATGAAGCTAAAAACTAGAAAAAGCAAAACCCTCTTGTGCTCAAAATGTATTAAGAGAGAATCATGGAAATAATTACAAAAGCGGCTTATAAGAACAGAAACCCTAAAGCCACAAAAAACTAGGTTGTGCAATAATAATTAATAGAAATATTAATTATTATGCACCTAAAAGAGATAGCTTAAGTGAAAAAGAATAATAGAGGACTTAAGTAATTAAATCGAAATGATTTAATTATAAAGTCAAATATATCTATTACTCTAACACTTCCACCCTTTTTCCACTTGCACACTTCCCTAGTGTTGCTCACACGTGTGAGCAACCTTAACCCTCATCCTTCTAAACTTACCTCTAAATCAACCCTAGACTCTACCCCAAACCTTACCTCTAACCCTAATTATCCTTCCTAACCCAAGCCCTTCCTCAAATCCTATAAATACCCTCACTTCTTAGAGAAAAATATCAACTCATCTTTCATTTTCATAGTAAATTTATAATGCTAGATTACTCCTAGATTCATAGCTTAATCGTATAATTGTTAGTTTACTCCATTTTCATGCTTTCTAACTCACATTAGCATAGCATGATGGATAAAATTAGTTTTTTTTCATTGATTTTTGAATTTAATATCATCATAACACTTCATTTTGGACTAAAATCAACTCTAGATTAATCATCTTTAGCATAATTTGCATCTTAGCTCTATTAGGCTCTTTGAGGCTCTAGGGGAAAATCAAGTGTTCTATACCACATTTTGTGCCATTATGGGGTTCTCATAGTCCCTAATATATCCCAATATGTCCTAATAATCATTAGGGACAAGCTCCAAGTGTTTTGAGAGCACACCTACATCCCTAAATCAAGAACAAATCAAACGGTAACAAGGTGCTCCTATTTTAGCTCTATCTAAATGACTTAGCAAATAGATTTCTCTGATCACATTTTGGCACGCCTGATGGGACCCTACAAGCCTTCAAAACTAACTTTTTAGGGTTTTTTGGCGAAAAACTCAGTTTTAAATGCCTCCCGGATGGATTTTGTTGCACTGTCATATGAATATTGATAATTTTGTGAAATTTTCATATGGGAGGTGCCCATATGTCATATGAAAATTTACCACCATGATGCAATTGTCGTATGGGCTAGTTTTCATGCATTTTAAAGTTGTTTTTTGTACTTTTTGGCTCAAAACTCGTATGGGAAGCATGAAATTGTCATATGGGCTTGTGAAGTGTTGTATGAAACTTTAATTTGAATAAATTTATGGTCCCAAAAGTCATATGGGATTCAGGGAGCTTGTTTGAGGCCCTACTCAGTTTTTATTGGTTTTTTGGGCTTGTTTGGGGATCCTAGTGACCCTAGGCTTCAAGCTTGTAATTTCTAACCCCATACTCTTGTAGGTACTTCATGGAGGATAATTTCTCACCAAATAACTAATGCCTTAAGGTTCATAAACCTTTGTGAATGTTTAGGAATTCAAACACTTAATTTTTAGGCTTAAAACGAACATCTAGTCATTTTTGAGGGCCCTTAAGGGACTAATATGCAAATATGTCCCTTTCTTTCCTCTTTTGTTCCTAATCAATCCTAAACATTCCTGTTTGGCCCTAAAACAATCAAACACACTTCCAATGGATTTCATTTGGCTAAAAAGAACCTCATACATGCAAATCTAGGGTTTTTAAGGTAATCTATGCAAGTTAGGAACACTTCAAACTTTGGGAGCTTAAAAAGAACCACAAAATTGAATTTTCATTCCTATTTGGTTTCTAATCAATCCAAGATCATTCCAAATTGTTCTCAAATCAATCTTGAAACATTGTTCTTAAATCAAAGTGAACTTCATTTGCATCTTCTTAAGTGTTTTCAAAGATTCATGCAATCTAGGAGCAAATTTGCATATCTTTCCTATTTGGTTCCTAAAAAGTCCTAATGGCTCATAAACTTTCCTAAAATGATTCTAAAGCTTTTTTATTGGTTCAAACAGTTTTCTTGTTGCAAAATATTGAATGTTGGTCAAAGTTTTCATGAATAAATCAATCTAGGAACCTATTTTTAGGCTTAAAACTAAATTTTAGAGCTCAAAATCTTGAGTGAAGCTAAAAAATTGAACCAAAGTGAAAAGAATCATTTACTTTTAGTTATAAATGCAAACACACAAATCTTGAATTAATTAAGGTTGGAAAACAAATCATTTTCAAAGATCAAATAAAATTCCAAAAAAACTACAATTCAATCTTGAATGACAAAGTAAACCGAAATTACAATTTTTCCTCAAAAGCTTTTGTGTCTTCAAAAGTGAACAAATCAAAATATAAATTATTTGTCCTTTCAAGCTTTAAATTTAAACACTTAATCAATTTGGGAAATAATCTTCATGATGTGCATCTAGGAGTTTCCCATTTCAACATATCCTTAATCTAAGTGACGTAAAACACTTGAACTCAAACAAGTTCATTTGTCTTACTTCTAGTGAATCCTGTCCAAAGAGAAAAGCACTTTCTCTTTGGAGAATGACTTCAAATAGTACTTCCCTGACTGGTATAGAAATAAAGTGTTGAGAAAACTCTCACTTCATCCCCTCAAGCTCAGGCGATGTGTGTTGATGGTAGCCCAAGGTAGGTGAATATTCCTACTATTTTGGCATGGTCAAATAGGCTCTTAAGTGAATCACGCATGTACAAACTGATTGGGAGGACTCCACGGATCAAACTATACACCTGATAAAATAGAGGCTATCTAATCTACTCCTGAAGGTATCAAAATATTTGTGCAAGAGTCGATCCCTGCGGTTTCCCAGATCACCTTAAGACACTCACAATATGTATCCCTTTTAGGGGTATCGAGCTATGGGCAAAGATTTTGATACTAGCCCTCCCTTAGGTAATTCTATTTGAAATGTTCTTGAAGTTACAGACTCAGTACAAATATCTATCAAAACATACACTCTTTTCAGGAATACTCTTAGTTTTAGTGGTCAAGGTTATTTTCTTGTATCCCACAAAGTTGCTTTGTCCTTTGTCAGGATTGCTTTTAGAGTGTCTTTGTCAAGTTTATCCTTTTCCATTGGAAACATCAAAATTAAGTCAAAATATTTCAAAACATCCTTACAGAAAGATCCTTCAAAATCAGATACCCAAAAAGCCTTGATTCAAACCAATTGCCCAATCTTTCCAAAGCTATGTCCGATTTGACCAAACACAAGAAAGCTAAGCTTGCCAATTCTTGAGTTTATCAAGAGAAGAAGATTTTTGAAAGAGACTTGAAAGATCACCAACCCATCCTAAAAGAAATCCAAGTAGAAGAGAAGTATCAAGAGAAACTGGATAATGTGGGCTATAATGCTAGAGTAAAGCAGTTTGCTTACTGATTCCAAGTTAACCGTCGCTATATCAATCTAGAGAGAGAGGACTAGTGCAACCCATCATATGTCCTCCATTCCTTCAGAATACCAAAATCCCATCTTGGCATCCTTTCATTATAAATCATCCCTAGTTCCATCATTGCATCACCATCCATCCTTAGTTGCATCATAGGTCATCCTTTTTCAACTGCATCTAAATCATCCTCTTATAAATAGCATCAATCAGTCATCCTTCCTCATCCTTCCATCAACAATCCACAATCAGAATCCCAAATCCTTGATCCATCATCCTTGCATTCATTCTTGATCCAAATCTAGCATCCATCATCCAAATCTAAACATACCATCTTTGCACAAAATCCGGTGATCCAAAATCTTAACACTTAGTGTTGTATTCTTTGAGTTGCTTCAAATCCTTATCCCAAATCAGAAATCTCCACCCTTTGAAAGAGCATTGTCTAGGGAATCCTTACTTGTCCTTGTAAGCCTCATTATCTTGAGCAAGAGATTTGCGTACATTGATAAGAATCCTGTTAGCCAAAGATCATTAGTCTATACAAGGTTGACAATCCTACCATTGATCCCACATCAAGAAGCAATGACTCATTTGACCAAACACTTAGTAAATCTTCCACCATCTTCCACCAATCCTCCATCATCCTTGATCCAAAATCAGAGCATCCCACCAATCCTTCACCATCATATCATCCTTCAAATGTTGATCCAAATCCTTGCATCGTATCCTAGAAATCTCCCATCATTAGAGTTTCTTTAGATTTGCATTCATCATCCTTAGAAGTTTTAGAAAGAAATCTTACATCCACCCATCATTTGCATTTTCATCCTTAGATCTACATTCCATGCCTATCGAGATGAGATCCAAGAGGAGAAGAAACATGGTTCCCAATCGGGCCACTAGTTCATTCGATCCTAACAATCCTACCAACATGATGGTGACTTACAACCCAAAAATTCCACAAATGGATAATATATGAAATGATCCCAACAGAACCCCCACTCTATTTTCCATGGAAACATTCATGAGCCATCCAAGGCATGCACAAATAATGAGTGCACTTATTAATAAGAATCGACAAAACATATTGGATGATTTTCCCCAAGAAGGTACTCCCATTCCACCATATCTCCAACCTCACATCCCCATAAATTCCATCCAAATTCGAGTAGAAGCTTATACTCCCATCATCAACAAATCCCTAATCCTAACTTACAAATGTTTCAAGAAACCTCATCCATTCCCCATTTCTTGCAAAGCAGCTTCATGAGTCCTACAACACAAGTAGTAACACAATCCAATCTATTTCCCATCATGAGAACACCATCATCTTCTATAGAATCCCAAGCCATCAATCATGCTCAAGGCTTTGCACAAAAACAACCTCCACCTCCTACACAAGTTGCCACATAAATAATTCCTCCACCTTCCATGAGCCAAGCAACATCATGATTTCCAGAGGCAACACAATCATTTCCTTCTTCTGCCCAACAAACCTCTACATCAACATCATCATTTATAGGGGCAGCACAATCATTCCCCTTTCTTGCTCAAAAAATTTCCACATCAACACCACCTTTTCTATGGGGAACAAATGCATCTTCTTCCACTTCACAACTGGGATTGATTTTCCCAAGCATATGTTCCACTTCCACCTTCTATTTACAATCCATAGGCCCAATAATCTACCTTTACAATAGGGATTCTCTCCATGGGATCTCATAATCCACCATCTACATCCCAAATCCCCACATATGCATTCCCAACATTCTCCACATCATAACTCCTGCCATGAACTGGTTCTCATTGGGGCCTCACTCAAGCAAAAATTCAAGCCTTGGGAATACCAACCCAATCTCCCATATCCACACTTGCAAACCAACAAGCCACATTCCGTTGAGCAGCACAACAACAACCATCGCATCCTCTGCCAGCTTCATCCTTTCCTTCATACACTAACTATCTATTTGCACCACCTACCACTTCTCAAATGGCTCCCCTGCCTCAACAACATAGTTCATTTTATCTCGCAGGCCACCTTGCTCAACCACCACTTGCTTCCAGTTTCCCAACACCCGTTCCACCTCTAAGAAATGTAGGAATGCATCTGACCTAAATCAACCAATCCCAAACCCAAGTGCATCAAGGCCAAGCCTACCAACAAGATATTTCATTCCACCAACCTCCCCCACAACATTAGTACTTCCCAGTATAGCAGCAACAACATCCCATTATCCCCCACTAGCAATAAGCATCCTCGTATCCAATATAATAACAAAGTCCTATCATACCCCAGCAACAACAATCCACTTCATATCCTCCACATCAATACACTCTCACACCTCAGCAACAATATCCTCCCCAACAACCATCACCCCAACATCCATTTCAATCCTCTTACCTTGCTAGGCAATCCCCATATCCCACTCCACAATAACCTCTGCCAAATCACCCTTATTCACTAGTACCATCAGATCCTTTCCAAATGGGAGTACCCACTCCAACACCAATCAACACCAAGTGGGAAGAAATGAAGAATTCTCTTAAGGAGCTAAAAGCTAGTACAAAGAGAAAGACCTTTAAATTTGAGAAGGTTTTTCCCTATCCTTTTGATCGATTAATCACGACTATCCCTTTCCCTAAGCATTTTGAGACACCCAAATTTGATAAATATCAAGGGAAAGGGGACCTGATAAGCCACGTCAAAGAGTTCTATATGGCATGCCAAGAAGTAGCGTATAATGATAATTACCTTATGTGCCTATTCCCCAAAAGCTTGGGAGGAACTGCTATTGAGTGGTTGTACAAAATACCTTATGGGACAATCTCAAATTTTACTGAGTTCTCTGAGTTCATTACCCAGTATGCCCATAATGTCGAGAATGAGTTATCTTTGCTGGACCTTTGCAACTCAAAGAAGAAAGGAGGAGAAAGCCTAGATGACTACTTGCAACGATGGCAGAACCTCACTACTAGGTTATCATACCAACCACCTGAGAAGCATCTAACCAAGATATTTATCAATAACCTACATCCCAAACTATCCCACTTCATGAGGATGAACTACATCCAAACTTACCAAGATATCAAAAGCAAGGGGATAGATATTGAAAGAGGCCTCCTAGAAGAAGGCACAATACGACACTACAAGGATGATTCCCACAACAAGCCCAATAATGAGAAACCCTGTTACTAGAATTGAAACAAAAATGCTGTTACTGATGGAGCCACTGACACCAAGCATGTCCAAATTGTCATGGCTGGTCCTACACCAACTCTTGCATACCAACAACAACAAGCACCCAACAATCAGAAACCTCCACAATCATATCAAGTACCAATCAATCAGCAACCCATGCAGAATTCTCAAAACCAGTATTTGAATCCAACCTATCAGGCCAATTCCATATCAACAACTCCCAATTAGAACAAGCCTCGAGCCCAGACTTATCAAAAGAGCATCTTCACTCCTCTTGGTGAACCTCTGGATGCAATCTTTCATCATATGGCCAAGGCCAATCTAATCATGTCACTAGTACATTTGACCTAGTTTTTCTACCAAAATTTTTGACCAAAAAATAAAAAGGTTTTGCTTGGTCGGATTATAGAAGGGAACTTTTGTTTTTTTTAATTTATGCCCGTGTTTGTCAAATTTTTGACAAATCCCGTGGTGGTCAAAATTTTGACAAATCCTGTGGTGGCCGAAATTTAGACAAACACATGCATAACTTAAAAAAAAAAGGGAATTTCATTTCTCATTTCATTATTCCCATCCATAGAATTAGAAGGGTAGCGCGCACTCAAAGGAGATACCCAATTTTTTAATCTACTAGATACCCAATCAGCTGAAGGTTTCTCTTCTGAGACTTTTGCAAAATCTCCTTTTCTATAGATGCACAGGTACCTCAACTATTATACTATTTTCCTTTTTAAACCCTCAGTAAAAATAAGAGAAATAAGAACACCCAGAAATAAGAACATATATGTTGAAAACTCATATGTTCTCTCAGTGCAAATGAGAGAACATATGAGTTTTATGAATTTGTATGTACATAGACCACATATTTGAGGTTTTTCTTACCTAATTTCTTGATATTTCATAGATGGACTTGACATTGTCTTTGTAGTACATTCTTCTTTGGTTTGCTATGTATTGAACAAGGGCTTCCTTAAATATTCTTATTTCTGGGTGTTTAATATAATGAAGGGTTTGAGATCCCGTGTCTATCTACGGGTTTATGCATAGGATTCCTTATATTGTTGAAAACCCTCAGTGCAAATGAGAGAAATAAGAACATATATGTTGAAAACTCATATGTTCTCTCAGTACAAATGAGACAACATATGAGTTTTATGAATTTCTATGTACATAGACCACGTATTTGAGGTTTTTCTTACTTGATTTCTTGATATTTCATAGATGCACTTGACATTGTCATTGTAGTACACTCTTCTTTTCTTTTCTATGTATTGAACAAGGGCTTCTTTAAATGTTCTTATTTCTAGGTGTTTAATATAATGAAGGGTTTGAGATCCTATGTCTATCTGTGGGTTTATGCATAGGATTCCTTATATTGTTCCAAAGTTCCTATTTTGTCACAGGCTAGAAGGATGCTTGTAAGGGTTGTGGAATTTGGATTTACACCCGCCTTTTCAAAAAATCCATTTAGTTCATAGCCTACAATCATTGTAGTCCATGAGACCACATTTCTTTGAGGCATTTTGTCAAATAGTTGACGTGCCTTGTCTATCCTTCCACATTTTGCATACATGTCTACCAGGGAGCTTGCAACTATAACATCTAACAAATATCCCTCTTCCATTATCTTTTGATGAATGTCCATACCCTATTCCAAAGCTCCCATTTTGACACAGACTAGAAGGATGCTGGCAAGGGTTGTGGCATTTGGCTTTACACCTACCAACTTTTGTTTGAAAGCTTCTAAAGCATTTTCAACATATCCATTTTGTGTATATCCTCCAATCATTGCAGTCAATGAAACCACATTTCTTTGAGTTATTTTGTTGAATAGTTTACGTGCCTTGGCCATGCTTCCACATTTTCCATACATGTCTCCTAGGGCACTTGCAACTACAACATCTGACAAAACCCCCCCTTCCATTATCCTTTGATGGATGTCCATACCCTGTTCCAAAGCTCCCATTTTGGCACACACTGGAAGTATGATGACAAAGGTTATGGAATTTGGCTTTACATCTACCAATTGCATTTGCTTAAAAGTTTTAAAATCCTTTTCAACAAATCCAATTTGAATATATCTTGCAATCATGGCATTCCATGAGACCTCATTTCTTTGAGGCATTTTGTGAAACAGTTCACATACCTTGTCTATGCTTCCACTTTTGGTGTACATGTCCACCAGGGCAGTTGCAACCACAACATTTGGAGAATAGCATTCCTTATGCAATGAATGAGGTATGATTTTCATGTGCATATGGTTCCTTGAATGATCATAATATTGTATATTTTTAAGTGTATTGAGGATGATTAGTGCATGATATTATTAGAGGTCACATCTATTACATATATACAAAACTCTAACGTAATATATATTTACCTTATCAAAAATAAAATTTTAAAAGTTAGTGTGACAATTTTTATTACCTAAATAGTTAATATTCTACCTAGTTGACCAAATGACATAACACTCAAACTCATGGAGGAGATTTTTTACTTTTTTTTTTAATCTAAACTCAAATAGATCATACACATCCCCACACTTGTCCCAAATGTCTTACATGTGTTTCACTTTTGAAGGGGTAGTAACCTTCTCATCTCCTCATCCTTACCTTTATATATAAAGATCATTTATACTTTTTATTTTACATTGCTTTTGCATGATAATTTTTATCTTACATAATTTTTGTTTATGTAATTTTTTTAATCTTGCAAGTTCATCTTTCAAGATGCCATGTGTACTACCATTGTATATTAGACCTTTATTAACAATTCATCATATCAGATAAAGTATGTTTAAGAATTTTTGGGACCAATCGTTTGGCATACTGGATTTAATTCATAAATGGCTTTAATTTTATTTTGTATGTGAAATTTTGGGAGTTGCATGAGAAGTTTTAGTGTCTAAACACTCAACTAATCCCTCTAACCGATTAGGAGTGGTTGGGGAAGTTGAGAGGAAAGTTTTCAAACATTCATATTCACTTATTGAATGCTTTAGAGACTACTGGTTTTATTGTCCATGCGTTACCAGTGACTGAGATTCATTAAAGGATACACAACCCTTCATTTTGGGTTATTGTGTGTGGATTCAAATGTAGGTTTGATTTGGTTAATATTTATAAGAGATCAATAAAGTATTTAAAGACAATCTTACATGTTTGGAGAGGTTTGAGAGGCACTTATCATGACTGTACCCTCACAAATAGTGGCATAGACTGGTTTTACTAAGTTTCTTTTCTCTATTTTGAGGTTCTCATTGCCAAAGTAGCCAAAGACTATGTTAGGATGATAAAATATGGGGATTCTCTTTACCGCTACAAATATTTGAAGGTTGCTACACTTGGATGGATGTGTACCATTGTTAAGAGAATTGGACCGAGTTTGGCTTACCCGTTCTTTTATTAATTATGATGAGTTGTATCATTCCCATCATGTCCCATAATTGCACCATGTGTACCCTCAAATATAGGATGTAAATCATTGTTCTCTTCTCGACCAATGGCTGCCATATCTTGAGGTAGTGGAGTTATGTCACTATTATGAACTTAGAATTATGGTCATACCCTGGTGACAAATTTTAAATGGATACAAGCACCTTTTTTGTGTAATGGTTAGGCCCAACCTTTATATCTTGAATGCCAATGCTAAATGCCTCTTCTTTACTGATTAATATTTAAGAACTTGATCAAGAACATATATCACAAATGTTTCTAATTAAGGTTGGTGGGATGATTACACCTATCCTGAAAAAAGATTGTCAAATCATTATGCTTTCAAATCAATTACCTATCGGTGTATCCCTTGCAAGGGAGAGAAGCCAAACACATAAAGAACATGCACATAAACACAATAGCTAAAAAACTTAAATGGAATACACCAAGAAGTACCAAATGATGAATGCTCAATTTTTGTAATGGAAAAGCATCAGAACCATCCATTTCTAGAACTTGATTTTCTAGTCTAAATGATTTTTCTATAGTCGTAATGATTTTTCTAGAACTTGATTTTCTAGTCTTAATGATTTTTCTATAGTCCTAATGATTTTTCTATAGTCTTAATGATTTTTCTTTCATCCTAATGTTTGTTGCTCTTGATAAATTGGGCCTTGTATTTGAATTTTTGTTCACTGTTTTATTTAGCTTGATATTTCAGAGCTTTCCTCCAACACATGTACTATTGTGAAAATCATCACAAGTCCATTTGTTGGAGGAAATCTCACAGTACACATGTTTGGAGGTCTAAAGGAAACAAGAGAATTTGAAGAGTCACGAGTCTTAAGATTATAATTAATATAGCCAAGCTTCATTCAATGGTACATTCAAACATGGAACAAACCATTCTTAAACCAGATTAAACTAGTAAACTAAAGGACATACTGATTATAAGTAAACTAGTAAACCAAAGGACATGCTTTTACTACTAAGTCTCTGTTTGTTGGGTATGCTAATTATAAGTACTTGACATATATCACAAATGTTGCTAATTAAGGTTGGTGAGATGATTACGCCTATCCTGAAAAAAGACTGTCAAATCATTATGCTTTCAAATCAATTACCTATATATCGACGTATTCCTTGCGAGGGAGAGAAGGCAAACACATAAAGAACATGAACATAAACATGATAGCTGAAAAACTTAAATGGAATACACCAAGAAGTACCAAATGATGAATGCTCAACTTTTGTAATGGCAAAGCATCAGAACCGTCCATTTCTAGAACTTGATTTTCTAGTCTAAATGATTTTTCTATAGTCGTAATGATTTTTCTAGAACTTGATTTTCTAGTCTTAATGATTTTCTAGAACTTGATTTTCTAGAGCTGAAGCCTTAATTTATAGAAGATAATATGAGATGAATTATGAGATGAATAATGAAGAGCTAATGAATTATGAAGAGAATATGAGATGAATTATGAAGAGCTAAAGCCTTAATTTATAGAAATCCAGAGCTTTGGAGGTGCATGAGAAAAAGCCATAAATCACTCAAATAACTCAGGTTGATTTTTATAGCATTGTTCTAGAACTTGATTTTCTAGAACTTGATTTTCTAGTCTTATTGGAGTTTCTAGAACTTGATTTTCTAGTCATCTTAATGATTTTTTATAGAACTTGATTTTCTAATCTTCTTCTGGAATGGCACCCCATTCATACTCATTTGACTCAGCTTCTGATTCAGGATCTCTAGGAAATCTTAGAAAATGTGTGAAATCAGGATGAATACCCCAAGAAGGATTACCCTCAGTCTCTGACTTGAATTCATATTCATGGGAATCAGTGTCAAAATAACTACCCCTTCTTCTGGATCAGTTTGATCACCTTCAAGATTGGCTGGTTCTTGTGTTGCAACTATCTCTTGATTGATAGTAGGTTCTTGTGTTTCTACTACATTAATTCTTTTGATAGGATCATCTTTATCATCAAGAAGGTCTTTGATCTCTTTAGGCAATTTTTCATAGGGGATAAGCTCAGAGCTATCTGAATCATCATCAGAGGGTTCTGTTTCTTCTTTCTTAAGAAGAGGTTCTCCTGGTGCAATTTGTTCTATGACATGAGAACAACCACCTTTGAGATGATAGGGTTTCTTCTTAAAGCCTAAGCCACCAGTATCTTTGTTGGCTCTACCAATATGTGAAATGGGTGTCACAAGACCCTTTCCTCTAATTCCTAGAGGTCCTTGACTAGAATATCCCATCTTGGCTATCAATTTGTTCCCTGGACCATATGAATTAGAAGGGATTGTAGGTGCTATAGATTCACTAGGTTGAACAATTTTAGATTCAGAATCCTCTTTGTATAGCCATGGCAGCACAACTTCATCCTCTTCAAATTCTTGTTTGGATACTTGCTCCGCCACAAAATTTCTTTTGTATGCTTCCATAGGTTCCTTAGGTTCTGATTTAGACTGCTTCAAGGATTGTCCATATGACTTAGGTGAGATTGGGAGAGATGTCAGAGACAAGACAAGCTCTATAGTGTATTCTCCCATCCCATTTTCTTTGATATTGATCTCTTTAGCAATGTCTTCCATCTTGGATGTGGAAGCCACATTTTGTTGCTTGATGGAAGATTCTCTGTTATTGGGAACAAGCTTATCGACACTTTCCTTCAATGTATTGCAAGTTGTACTCAGATCTACTGGGATAGTAACTTCTACCCCTTCATAGGGAAATTTCAAGCATTGATGGTACGTAGAAGGAATAGCTTGCATTTCATGTATCCAGGGTCTCCCTAGAAGGATATTGTAAGCCAATGGCAGATCAAGCACCTAACATGTGGTATCTTTGATGACCGGACCCACTTAGATGGGTAAGACAATGGTTCCTTTAGAATATCTTTCCTGTTCATCATAGGCCTTTATGGTGATCTTCTTTCGAGGATCAATAGCCATCTCTGAGAATCCCAACTGTGTGATTAAGTTGTAAGAACAAATGTTGAGGCATGCGCCCCCATCTATCAACACACGTTTGACTCGACGGTTTTGGATCAAGACTTCTATGTGTAAGGGCTGATTATGTGGGTGACTCAAAGAGTTGTCATCTTCCTCTGAAAAGGAGATATATTGCGGAGACGTTAGATGACCAACCATAGTCTGGAACCTGTCTAGATCTAGGTCGTCAGGAACATTAGAGCCGAGCAAAGCTTTGTCTAGGATATCTCTGTGAGCTAGAGATAGTCGAAGTAACTCAAACATAGAGATTTTGGCATTGGTATGCTGGAGTTGTTGGACGATGCTATAAGATGTAGGTCTTGTATCCTTTGGATTGGAAGATTTCAAGGTAGCCTTCTATTTAGAAGCAGATGTGAGATTGAAAGGTATCTTAGGGACATTAGATGAACTTGGTGTTTGTCCTTTTAGATGAGCCTGAGCTTGTGATCTGGTAACGACATTAGCTGAGGAATGATTTCTATCTCTTCATACAATCGTGATGACATTGCAGCTCTCAGAGAGACATGGTTCAACCATATTGATGACAGCATTGTTTCTAGGGTAGGCATAGTTGACTTTTGCCCCCATGTTATGCTGAGAAGTGGAAACTCCCTTTCCATGTTATGGAAATAGTTCTGTAAATGCTGTGTGATCATTATTGCTGGTAGGATTATCGATCGTGATGTCCCCTTGATCTATCAAGTCTTGAATGGTATGCTTCAAGTGGAAGCATCCATTAGTTTTATGGCCTTTAGTCTGATAGAAAGCACATAATTCATTATCTTTCCACCAATATGGTTTTGGATCCAGATCAAGGTTTCAGATTGGTGGTAAAGAGATGATGTTATTAGCTATCAGGGTTCTCAGGGTAGATTCCAAAGATTCTCCCAGGGGAGTAAACTTTCATTTATTATCCCATCATTTGAATGGCTTCTTTGGAGATGGTTCAGTAGATTTTTGCTCTAAAACTTGAATGGATTTGGTGCCAAGGGTAAGATTGTAGGCTGGTGCCTTTGATGGGGTGTGGATAGTGTCAACAACACCATCAGTGATGATACCTTTGTTCCTGTTCCAGCTTTTGTTTTTATCTTTTGAGCTAGATCCAGATTCAGACTTGTCCCTTTGAAGTGTGATTTCTCCTTTCTTGACAAGTACTTTTTCAATCTTGATTGCATTATCCACCATTTTATCAAAAGATACATGATCTTGCATTTGTAATGGATAATTGAGCTCTGGAACAAGGTTATTGATAAAGATTTCAAGTTTCTCCATTTCGGGAATTTGTCTAGCATATAGAGAGAACTTCTTTCTCCACCTCTTGAGGAAAGTTAGGAATGATTCCCCTGGATATTGCTTTAGGTTACAAATATCGATCATGGTGACTGGATGTTGAATGTTGTAGGAATATTGTTGATAAAACAATTTAATCAATTCCTCAAAAGTTTTGATCGTAGAAGGTAATCTTGAAAACTACTGAATGGATGCTCCTCCCAAGGATCTAGGAAAAAGATGCATCAGATAAGTCAGTTCATGCATGAATTCCATGGATTGTGTAAAGAACTCTCTGACATGATCTTGAGGATTAGAGTGTCCGTCATATTTGTCATACTTTGGCATCTCCACTCTTTTTGGGAATGGAGGCATATACAAGTCTTTGTCAAAAGGGAAAGGACAAAGGGCCTCCATGGAGAATTCCTTGGGTTCCTTCTTTTTCTCAATTTTATTCATTTTGACCTGCATAGCATGCAGTTGGTTCATTATGGCCGTCATCAGAGTTTCTTCCTCATGTGTGATGATATCTTCAACATTGAAGTGAGGAGGAAGTTTAGCTCCTTCCTGGGCTAATTGCAAAAAGTATGCCTCTCTATCCACTTTCAAGAAATGCCTCATCATTCTCTTGAATTCATCGTCATTCTGACATCAATGGATTTCAGAGGGTGTAGGTTCTTGGTCGGCATTATGTTGAGAATGGGGTCCTTGGGATCCTCCTCCTAGAGAACCATGGTTTGTCCTTACTTGAGACATGATAGGAGTTTTTGGACTCTCTGGAATAGATTGAGGAGGAGTTTGCTGATTACCTCTGTGAGTTGATAGAGGAGGTAGGTAACCAGTTTTTAATCGAAAGTTACTGAGACCGTCGTCTTCGTAGATACTGGACTTGATGAGTTGTTCAAGAGTTGGACCCAGGGTATTGGTCAAAAGTAAATTTTGAGATGTTACTTCTGATTTCTTGTGTGAAGAAGCTCTGGTCTCCACCATTAACTTTGAATGAAACAGAAGAAAAGGACGAAGACAACTGAAGATTGATTTGATTCGAGAAAATTGGATGATGCAACCTTGTCAAGATTATGATTGTTTTGAAGATCTGATGAGATGTGGGTGAAGGAAACTGTGCCCTAGATGTATGGGATAGATCACCCAAAAGATAGCAGACACGAGTTCCCAACACTTAGTCTATTTTTGAAGATTGATTGAAGATTGATAGTTATGACAAGGTTTTGACACAAGATAAAAGGACTCAAATTGATCAAATAGAAGGCTAGATCAAATTCAAAAGATCAATCTCAGAAAATGGTAGAATGCTCAATAGCTACTGCTCTGTTCCTGACACAATGATATTTTTGACAGATTCTGGAACTAGGATGGAAACATTGGATATCTTGCAATTTGACAATTTTTGACAACTCTCTCAAATTTTTCCAAACGACACTCTACAGACTCATACGACACTGAGTAGTCTATGAAACGACAGTTGCTAAACTCGTAAGATAGTTGGGTAGCAATGAAATGACAGTTGACAAAACTTGTACGACAGTTGCTAACAGGGTTTTGACTTTCTTGAATTTGCTGGTTTGAAAACTCGTACGACACTGGGTTCTCAATCATACGACAGATGGGCATTACTGAAATGACACTTGACAAAACTCATATGACTTTTGACTTTCTGAAATGACTTTTGACTCCAGAAAGAATTTTACGTCAAATTTTGCAAAATTTAAGGTCTTCAGTTTTGGATTGTTTGCAAATTGTACTGTCCAGATTTTGAAGGTTATACCAGATTTGATCATTTTTAATAGCCAAGTAGATAAACAAGCGCATAGAATAGCAAGAAAGTGATTCCAAGCACATCTGAAAACAATGAACAAGGGCAAAAGCAACCTTGCGCATGAACAATCAAGTGACCAAATTGTGCTAATTCCTGAGAGTACTAATTATGTATGTTCTGAAAAGTTTTGCAATAACACACATATACCTGAGAATGAAAAATTGGCCTCTCTAGGGTTTTTAGTAATGGTTTGACTCTACAACTTTTATGATTCAAAGGGGTGAACTCCAATCCTGGCACACTAGGGTTTTGACACAGTCTGAGAACTTAATCTTCAGGAGCTGCTAGGGAGATCTGACAAGCCAACAATGAACCATACCTATGGAGATTGCTTCCACAAGGACATTTATATAGCAGCTGTCGCTACCATGGTGAAAATGGCTATGATCACTTGAGGTTCCATCAACGTAGTTTTCCCTATGAAGGGATTGTCCGCTACGGTTAACCCTCTCTAAAGATGACTCACAATAGTATACCACAAGGGGACTTGGCTCTAGATCCAAGGTTTTTGACACCTTTTCACTTTTAACCCAAACAAAGCAAGCAAATTAATCCGACACGCTAAGACAAAGTTTTGCTTCACGAAGGTCTATGATGCCAACTCCACATGATCTATCAACCTCTCTGGGGAGAGAATGTATCATTCAATAAGAGAAGACACACTAACCAATTTTGATTCACCAAAGCTCGTGATGTCAACCCCACGTGATCTATCAACCTCTCCTGGGAGAGAATGTATTGATCAATAAGAGAAGACACACTAACCAAGTTGAATGTGAAATGCACTAAGTATCCTCCCTACCTACAAGGATTCTATCATCAACAAAGATTTCACTAGGAATCCAATCTCTCAAGAATCATGAATAATGTTCATAGGGCCTAATTACTATGTGAGCACAGATATATTCCCGAAAGCAAATCTACCAAAAGTACCCAAAAAGCAGAAAGAGGAACACTTAACGCTTAAAGTGAATATGAGATGAGTCCACAAGGTGGAACACTTAACACCTCACACAAGCTGAAAATGAGTCCCCAACTTAGAAAACAAGTGAGTTCCTAAAAGCACAAAAGGGTTGCCAAGTGGAACACTTAACGCTTTTGTCCTGTTGACCCCTCCCCTTTATGGCACTGAGATTGCAACCACGGGCCGGAAATGAGGGGTCGATGGATTAGTGAGTCCAATAACCCAAAATAGAAATCAAGAACAATCACAAGTATTCTAAGACTACTTAATGAATCCTTAAGGGATCACAACCTAGTATCAAATTATGCAAGTGTGTAGAAATAGATCAAAAGCATGAAAAGATGCACACAAGCTTGACACATGAGAGATTTATTTTAAGTCCAAATTGAAATGTTTTCAAAACAAGGAGAATACCTCATGATCCTTGCAACGCGCTTAGTAGATTTTACTTGATTTTTAGCAATTCTTGCACTTTTCCCAATCAAAATCAGCAGAAATCAATCAGAAACAGTAAATTTCAATTGTTAGGGTTAGCTGTCAGTCAAAATCCAAAAATCAAATCTGACAAACTATCTGCAAAAATGAAATGATAATTGAAATATGGTAACAAAACTCGTACGACAGTGGGTATGCTCCCAGATGATAGTCCAGAAACTTGTACGACACTGGGTATGATACCATATGATAGTTGAGCTCCCAAACAACAGTGGGTATGTGATGAAATGAGTCTCGATCTGAAAGACTGTCGTACGACAGTGGGTATGCTCCCAGACGACAGTCCAGAAACTCGTACGACATTGGGTATGCTACCATATGATAGTTGAGCTCCCAAATGATAGTGCATATGTGATGAAATGATATTTGATAAAGTCAACTATCGTATGACAATGGGTATGCTCCCAGACGACACTGGGTGTCTGATGAAATGACAATCTGAAAAACTAGTACGACACTGGGTGTCTGATGAAATGATAGTCTGCAAAACTCATACGACACTGGGTGTTTGATGAAACGATAGTCTGCAAAACTCATACGACAACTGTACGGACCAAAATTAAAAATCACACTGTACGGACAGCTTTGATAGAAAAAGTGCCAAAAAAGAAACAAAAAATAACGTCCTACTGAGAATACCACCAGAACAGGCAAGAGCAAGGGAATTCTGATAGAGAAATGATAGAAGATTGATAGAAATCAAGGGAAGCCCATTTCAGGGCCCCACGGTGGGTGCCAAAAATGTGTGTGTGAAAATTGTACCTGATCTGTAGACACAAAACTTCAGTAAAACATTAGAGGTTAGCTATAATTGAAATCATCCAAAATTGAAAACTATCTAACCAAGTGATTTACTGCCTTCTAGTAGGTGCGAGATTGATGTTCTTAGATTGTAATCGAGATCAGTGACCTAGATGACACCTAAATGAAGGATTTGAATGCAATTGATCTAGATATGAGATTGAATGCAATTAAGCTATTTTTTTGATATTTTCTATGCAATAAGAATGAAAAACTGATATGAAACTAATCTATATGAAAAACTTGATATGAAACTATCTAAGAATGATATGCAAAAAAAAAAGATTGATCTCACAAAGATGTTGATTTGCAAGAGCTTTGATTCTCCCAATTCCAATTCTCCAGCGTGATTGTGCAAATTTGTGGATGAATTATGAAGAGCTGAGCCTTGATTTTATAGAAATCCAAGGCTTTGGAGGTTGTGAAAGAAAGCCATAAATCACTCAAATAACTCAGGTTGATTTTTGAGTTATTTTTAAATAACAAATAATTAAGTCACAAAAATCATGCAAAAGCACAGTTCAACTCGAATTAGAAGTTTAGATCCACTTTAAAACTCAAAAAGATGTTGAGTTTCAAAAAGCTAACAACTTGCATTGATTTTCCAATTTTGAGTTTAACTGGTCCTTGAATGTGCACATGGACAATTATGATTTAATAAATAAATAAAGTGATTTATTCTCAACTTAACTGCTTTTTGAAATAAAATAATTAATTTATGGGTTAATTAACTATTTTACCAAACTTTTATTAAAAATTATATTATTAAATAATGACAACATGCTTTAATTAATTAAATAAGAATTTAATCAATTATTCATAGGAATTTTGATTTATTGTCAAAATTAAATAATACAATTAATAATAGATAGAATTAAATTTAATTAAATAATTAAGTGGCAAATATTAAATCTAATTAATTAAATATGCAAAATATTTAATTAATCAAATTTTAGGATAAATGTGATTTATTGCCAAATAATTATAAAATTAAAGATAATTATGATGATTAGGAATATTACTAGGAATATTCCCCGATGTAGAATTTAAGATAATCAATTATGATTCGATGATGTTTAGATGTGCCTTAGATTAGGACTTTGATGTTGATTTCGTTCGAATTGAAGATGTAGGAGATTAATGAACTTATAGCCCATTTTTGGGGTATTACAGGGCTTAGTTCCATGTTTTCTTTCATTCTTACATTTGAAATGTTAAATATGGGTTGCATACAGAGGTATTATGTGTATCGTTGTTAGTGATTATTTAATTGCAATATTTTATTTTTTATTTGTTTTTCTTTGTTTTCTTGTTGTTTCTTTTCCATTTCTACAATTTGGACATGCACTTTGCTTTGAGCATCGTGCTTTATGTTGTGGGCTACAAGGCAAAGCCATTAGGCCTCTGTGATAGTCTGAAGCTATTTAGCCTATTGATACCCTTGGTATTTTGGACCACCCGTCGGAGGAAAGGAACACCATAGAGATGCTCAATATTATTACTTTGGCTCATTTGAAGGCGGTTGTTTTGTTTTTCCTTAATGTTTCGGGGTCCTGTGGTTATAGTATTGCACAATAGGTAGCTCTGTTTCACAGCATAAAACCTTTGTTTGCTAATAAGCCTCTTATTGTAGTTTGTAATAAGATTGATTTGCAACCACTAGAGACTACTCTACAAGCTTGCAGAAGTGGTATATTTTGGCAAATGAAGAGTGGAAAGAAGATGATATTCCTGAGATCATGGATGGACACAATGTTGTAGAATTTATTGATCCAGATATCTTGTAGAGGCTTGAAGGATTGGAGAGGGAAGAAGGGCTTAGGATGGCAGTTGAGGGTGACGAGGATGATGAGATGGGGGAAGTGGAGTTGAATCCTGATGAAAAGGAAGCTCTGGCTGCAATTAGGAAGAAGAAGAAGATGCTTATCGTTGAACACAGATTGAAGAAGAGTACTGTAGAGAGAACACCTACCGTACAAAGGAAGTTTGACAAGAAAAAGGAATATGGCTTAAACAAAATGGGGATACATATTTCTAGCCTGGTCTTGGATCCTTCAACAATTATCTTGATAATAAATGAAGTAGATGAGAGCTAGGCAATTAGCTTCCAAGAAAAATCTCATAAATGAATTGTGTGTACCCTAATTCCTGTGCCCTCTACGCGTACCCAAAGGATATATTTGAAACAACAAGGGTAAGGCTTAAATATATCCTTTGGGTACACATAGAGACCACAAGAATTTGGGTACACATAGTTCATTTATGAGATTTTTCTTGGGAAGCTAATTGCTCATCTTTCATCTACTTCATTTTTATGAAGCTAATTACCATAGGATCCAGGCCTAGGCTAGAAATATGTCTTCCCAAACACATAAAAAACATGCACATAAACACGATAGTTGAGAAACATAAATGTAGATATCACAACAATTGAGAAACATAAATGTAGGCATCATGGTCACAATTTTTTTGAGACAACATAATTGAGTTGTATACCTAGATGA
This sequence comes from Chamaecyparis obtusa, assembly GCA_027943335.1. Classification (NCBI taxonomy): domain Eukaryota; kingdom Viridiplantae; phylum Streptophyta; class Pinopsida; order Cupressales; family Cupressaceae; genus Chamaecyparis; species Chamaecyparis obtusa. The sequence continues at coordinate 840,992 of BSBK01002499.1, forward strand.
TGCAAAGAAAATACTACTCCTCTGGTTCCAGAGGAGTAGTGGTTCCTTTGCATCGTCTAGGTATACCACTCAATTATGTTGTCTCCAAAAACTTGTGACCATGATGCCTACATTTATGTTTCTCAGTTGTTATGTCCCAAGATCTCTTATGACCCTTTACGACCCTTTATGACCCCTAAGAATACACATCTTAGACATCTTAAAATGTTGTAAAGGGTCATAAGAGGCTCCTAGGAGGGGCCAAATGAGCTTCCACCTTCACGCGGTTGGCCTTGTTAAGTAGAGAATGTTATGCTCTTCTCAAAACAAAGAGAAGCTCAATAATTTAAGGTCTCAGTCCATAGACAAATTAAATTAGACTTACTATCCAAATTGGTACATTGATGAGAATTTGATAGACTTAATATTGTTGTGCTTAATTTGATAATATATATTTTTTTAAAAATAAATTTAAATTTTCTGTCACTTTTTCGATGAATAAAGAATAGACATATCGACGAGAGTGCTATATATTTGATGTTTATTCTAACATTTATTAAACGTTATAGCCGACAATTCTTCTAGGTTGAAGCAATTATTTCAATGTCATTGCCATCGATAATTCAACCACTGTTGACGTCACAATTTTGATGGAGGTTTGCCATGTCATATTATCAACGAGAAAACTTGGATGACCATTATGGTCAATTGGTCGACCAATTGGCATCTAATAATTGACTAAACCTCATCGAAAAATAAGCTAAAATTTACTAGTGTGTACCCACTGACTCAATAGTTTGATGATGCCACTCCCAAGCCTAATTGGTATGAAGATCACGAGTACTATGGTTATCATCATGTCAAAGGACACACTACCTTGAGGTGTATGAAGCTAAAGCATTACATCCAAGATCTCATCGATAGAAAGGAGATCCAAGTGGACACACCAGCCCAAGCCTCACCAAATGCCAATCTACAGATATATCAGAATGTGTTCCCTCAACACAATGCTAGGAAGAACCAAGCCAATGCCAATCCTCCACCACAGAATGAAGGAAAAGGCAAGAAAGGAGACCATGCTGACCATATAGACTATACAACTACTCATATAAACTATGACAAATTCATTGGATGTATAACCCAAGTCGAGCCCACAGTCAATGTAATCCATGTCAAAGGAGCATATAGTCAGTGTGCTGTTACTACCCGTAGAGGCCAGATATCTATCGCTGGTGCAAATCTAAGGCCAACACACAATGCACAATAAAACCTTATAGAACATCTTTGGAATACACCTGCCCAAATATCCATCCTCAACCTTCTCCGCTCTTCACCCATCCATTACAAAATCCTCAACCGAGTCCTACAAGAAGGACATATCCCCACAAACATAAATACCATGCAGTTTGAAAACCTTGTGGTTATTTATCATCATCCTATGCTCTTTCCTTTAAGCCATCCGACATACCAGCTATTGCACCTGATCATAATTTCCCTCTCCGCATTACCGTCACGGTTAGAGACTTTGCCATAAAAAGGGTCATGATAGATAATGGATCAACCCTAAACCTGTGTACTCTAAAGTTCATTCAATAGATAGGGTTCATAGAGGCTAACATATCACATGAGGTCATCACTATCAAGACATATGATAACTTGGAGTGTACCTCTGAAGGTACCATTCTTTTTCCTATCAAGCTAGGCCCTACAACTCAAGACACCATCTTCCATGTTGTTGATCTTGACCTACCAATTAACATCCTCCTCGACTGAACATGGATCCATTCCATCAAAGCCATACCATCTATGTATCATTAGTGCATCAAATTTCCACATTAAGGCACTAAGATCACCATCCATGCAGACCCCCAACCCTTCACATATTGCCATACATTAGAATCCTCATTCCCCCATTCCACTCATTGTCCTGGAACTGAAATTGGCACTTCTGTTGCCAGCTCTTCCCGATCCCATAGCGATCCAGAGACCATCTTAGTCACCACTATCTCCTCTATCAAGATAAAAAACTAGGGTTGTGGTGAATACAGCTTGACCGATGCATTTGCACTAGGGGCCCTACCTCTGGATCCACATACACAAGGGCACTCTAGTCACCAAAGCAAGCCTACTGAGGCCAAACATGAAATCAAGAAAATGGGACCCATGACTTTTGTATCCCATGTAAATATAGACAACCTTGAAATGGACCTTGACATCAATTGGTGGTTGTACAGAGATCCCCCACCACCTAATACTGAACTGCTTGGCTACTTCAAAGACAAATATCCAACATCACACAAGTACACCAAAAAATAATGGAAATACCAAGGTGGTGGTCTAGGACTACAAGAAGGCAAAAGAAAAGATCCAATTGAAGCCTCAAAGAATCCAAAGCATCAAGGTCTTGGCTTTAATACCCCTCACCTGCGCACATAAGAACCCAATACTGCGATTGGGGGCACTAACTTGACCAACGTTCCCTTCTTGAATAGCCAGGATGACCTCATAGAGATTGAAGATATCCCTGAAGAGGAAGAAAATAAATCATATGATGACATCTTTGATGATGATACCCTCCTAAATACTTCTATCCTCCATCAACTCATCATTAATGTCATAAAACATCCGCTCATCCACCCCAAACTCATAGACTGGGACCAACCAAGTGTCACACATATCGATGAGTTCCAAAGCATGCAAGCACTCCTAAGGTTCATGGGAACATTAGGCCAACAAATAGATCAACATCAAGAATTAGTCTATGTCTACAAGCTCGACCCTAAAGGATATTTCAGGGAAGAGGCAAGCTTTAGCCACAAAATTAAAATAGAAAAAGAAAAGAATGAGTCCTTATGTGAAAACCCCTCTAGGGCACATTCTGACTCTAAAAAAGATAAAATAAAGGGTGTATCTTCTGGTGAAAACCTCTCTAAGGCACTAGAAGATGGAGACTTGTCTCTTCCTCCCATGCATAATTATAGACCCTAGAAGTCACCTATCATCCTTGAGGAAACCAAGCCAGTCAACTTGGGCATTGAAGAATGCCCAAGAATCACCTACATTGCGACATCTTTAACAGAGGGTGAAGAAATGGGATTCACTGCACTTCTCAGAGAATCAATTATAAATTTTGCATTTGTATATGTGCACATACCAGGACTTGATCCAATTCTCATTGTCCATCATCTCGCAGTAGACCCTAATGCCAAGCCAGTAAATAATAAGCTACACAAAATGCATCCTAAAGTAGCTCTATTGGTGAAATAAGAACTATTAAAGCTCCTACAAGCCAAAATGATCAAAGCTATAGACTATTTAGATTGGATCTCCAACATGGTGCCTGTTACCAAATCTTCAGGAGAGATAAGAATTTGCACAGACTTTAGGGACTCAAACAAAGAATGTACCAAAGATGATTTCCCGCTACCTAACATAGATATGATCGTAGACCTTACAATGGGCCATGAGATGTTGTCACTCATGGATGGTTTTTTAGGATACAATCAGATATAAATAGTAGAAGTAGAACAATACTAAACAACATTCACCATGCCATGGGGTACTTTCTACTACAACATGATGTCATTCAGGCTAAAGAATGCAGGAGCCACATATCAAAGAGCAATGAAAACCATCTTCCATGATATGATCCAAAAAATTGTGGAAGACTATGTGGACGAAATTATTGCAAAATAAAAAATATGATATGAACACATAGACATCCTTGGGAGTGTGTTTGATCATCTACATCATTATGGCTTTAAGCTCAATCCAAAGAAGTGTGTTTTTGGTGTAACATCTGGAAACATTATAGGCTTCATAGTATCATGGTGTGGCATAGAGATTGATCCTAAAAAGTTCAAAGCCATCATGGAAATGCCTCCTCCTAGAACACTCAAGCAACTCAGGAGCCTACAAGGAAAGCTCCAATCAGTGCATCAATTTATATCACAACTGGTAGACAAGTGCCAACCCTTCACGCATCTTCTCCACAAGGATACAAGATTCAAATGGGATCCTATCTGTCAGAGAAGCTTTGAGAATATCAAAGAATATCTAGCCAACTCTCCCATTCTTGTACCACCAATTTTAGGATGCCCTCTCATAATCTACATCTCAACAACTACTACAACATTGGGGGCACTATTAGCACAACATGATGACAACAACAAAGAGAGATCCATTTACTATATCAGTCAAACTCTTGTCGGCTATGAGCTCAATTACTCACCAATGGAGAAATCATGCCTCGCAGTGGTCTTTGCCACTCAAAAGCTTAGACATTACATGCTTAGCCACACAATCAAGATCTTCTCAAAGGTAGAACCTCCTAAGTATCTATTGTCAATAACAACTTTCACAGGCCGTATGGAAAAATGGGTCATGCTACTCAATGAATTTGACATCCAGTACATAGATCAGAAAGTAATCAAAGGGCAAGTAATTGCCGATCAGCTAGCAGAAGCACCTCTGGTGGATGCATATCCAAAAATCATGGAATTCCCTGATGAGCACCTATGTATGATTAGAGAATAGCCCATATGGAAGCTATAATTTGATGGCTCCTACATATCACATGGATCAGGGGCAGGAATCCTATTCGTCACACCTCAAGGTGACTATATTCCAAAATCATTCAAATTGGGATTCCCATGTACTAATAACATTGCAGAATATGAGGCACTCATCTCCGACCTCAAAAAAACCATCTAGTGGAACATAATAGAACTGTAAGTGTTTGGAGACTTGCAACTTATTATCAAGAAAGTATTGGATGAATTTTAGACAAAGGATGACAAGCTGCTACCCAACAAAGAACTAGTTGATAAATTGAAAGAGAATTTCCTGAATCTACAGTTCACATAGATACCAAGACTTCATAACAAAGTGACCGATGCAATGGAAACCATCAAATCCTTATTGGAGATCCCTTGTGACTCATCACAATATGAATTCTTAGTTGAGCGGCTACACACACCTACTTATGAGAATGCCAATGTAGAAATGGTGTGTGTCTTGGTTGGTCCTCAGTCCCCATGGTACCACAACATCCATGCATGTCTAAAAATGGTATCATATCTCCCCATCTCACCAATAACCAATGCCAAAACCTAATTCACTGAGCTTTCTGCTAGACTCTTGTAGCCAACACCCTTTATCGTTGAGGATATCACAATATCTTCTCTAGGTGTTTAGATTCAAATGAGGCCATCCTAGCTTTACAAGAGGTCCACACTAGGATTTGAGGTGCCCACATGAGTGGCATGGTTCTAGAAAAGAAGTTGCTTTGAGTCAGGTACTATTGGCCTACAATGGAACATGATGCTTGTGAGTTTGTCAAGAAATGTCTACCATGTCAACAACATGCAAATCTGATTCATGCTCCAGCTCAAGACTTGTAGCCCATTGTGCCACCTTGGCCATTTTCATGTTGGGGCTTCAACCTTGTTGGGTTAATCACTCCCCTTTCCTTAGATGGACATAAATACATCATAACAACCATATAGTACTTCACAAAATGGGTTGAAGCAATTCCACTCACCCTCACTACTGGCATTCAAATATCCAAGTCCATCCTTTACCACATCATTTGCTGCTTTGGCATACCATCTACCATCTTCACAAACCATGGAACACCTTTTAAAAACTAACATGTGGATTATATGTGTACTAGAATCCACATCCATCATCATTTCTCCATTCCATACTTCCCTTAAGGAAATGGCCAAGCTGAGGAAACCAAAAAAACTATCTTGAAAATCCTCATGAAGGTTGTCAATGATTCTGGTCATGACTGGAACCTCCAAATAAATCCTACCCTCTGGGCCTACCATACTTCTTATCGCACTCCCATAGGCACCACCCCATATTCCCTTGTTTATGGTGCCGAAGCCATTCTACCCATCAAGGTCAAGCTCCCATCATTGCGTGTCTCCATAAAGAACTATACCATCGATGAAGACTATCGCGTAGCACGCCTCACATAGCTGGACCTGTTAGATGAAAAGAGACAACAAGCATATGATCATCTGGTTGCATACCAAAATCAACTCAAAAGGAGTTATAACAAGAAGGTCCATCCAAGATAATTCCAAGTGGGCAACATGGTCCTAAAGGAAAATCAGAAAGTACAAACACATCGAGAGAAAAGGTAAGTTTGAGCCTACTTGGTTGGGCCCCTACATTGTCACAAGATGCTTTGGCTCTGGAGCCTATAAACTATCAACACCAAAAGGTGAGCCCCTAAATGATCCTATCAACATCATACATCTGAAGAGGTTCTATGCTTGAACTAGATCCTACATATTCAAAAAATCCATAAAAATTGGGAAATCTAGAAAAATACTAAAAAAAAGAAAAAAGAAAAAAAAAGCATAGAAAAATAATCATCCAATGGTGAAAACTTGGAAATTCAAGCACCTTGGACAAGTATGTTAGTGAAAACCTAGAAACAGGTGCCATACATAGTGGACTAAGTCATTATCTATCAAACTCCCATCCCCCTCTTCCCAAATCCCAGTCCTCTTTATCCAATACCCATCCCCACCACTAGCCCATCAAACACAAGGTGTTCTATCCTCAAGCCTATCCAATGCAGCCATAAGATCCTATCCCCAATCTTGAGCTTCCTGTACATATCTTGTAACTATCCTATATAGCAAGATCTTCCCATCCCCAATCCTGAGCTTCTATATATATCCATTGTAAATCTCTCCCTGTCTATTGTACATATCATCGCATCTTGTTGTACATATCATCGCTAGTCCTACAACAACATTTGATCAGATAACTTGTCCCACCTAACCTTGCACTTCAACAATATCTTTTGTTGACTATTCTTGGTCACAATGATTATTCTTGAATCATCATTTGCCAATGAACAACACACATTCTCCTTATCAATCATGATGCAGGGGCATTCTAGGGTACTCAGTTGTAGCTTTAATTGATGATCTCGGTTATTGAAGGAGATCAGTCACTAAAGGAACTTGATAAAACCTCTGGCAGTCGGTGGAACTTATACTCAAAAATGCTTGTGGTGCTCAGTCAACGTACTTTCTTGATGATGCCTGACATGCTCGGTTGTTTAGCTGGTGCTCTATTGTTTCACTGATGCTTAGTTGTTTGACTGGTGCTCGGTTGTTCTAATTTACCGATTGGAGTTCTTGAAGTTTTGGTTGGCCGGCTTGGTGTATTTAATGTTGGTAGCTTGTGTTGTATTCTCCTATGTAGATCTAGAGGCTGACATGGAGAATTAAATGTTTGTAAGGCTATTTATGAACCGACTATTGTTGCATTTAATATTTATTTGTAGTAGAAGCCAACTTGGCTTAGGAGTTAATTATTTCTTCCATCCGACTTGTGGTTGAGGAAATGTATTTAAGGAATTCTTGGGTAGATGTTTAGAGAGGGAGTCAGTAGGAAGATAAAATGATAATAATTGGATCCTACAAGATCTTGAAGATCAAATTATTTATCTGATAATTGTAATAGCAGAGCTAGTGTTTTGCATGCTTGGAGACAAGGAGATTTCTTGGAGGTTTGCAAGCTCAAGTTTAGATCTGCCTTATTGTTTTTGTCAGTTGCTGATGTGTTTCAGAGTTGGACTAGCTAGGAGATTGTAGAAATACTTTTGTAAGTAATTGTATTTGGCCCTAACCTAGAAGGCCTTACAGTCGAGCATGTTTAATGAAAATATGTTGAAACATTATCTTGTTATGTTATTCCACATTTTTGGTGTTTGGCTTCAAGTTTGGATAGTCCTTTATTGGATCCTCCTTACTTGGATCACATCAGGTGGTATTAGAGCTTGAATTTATTGAGTGTGTAAGTCAATCTCTGAGTTGAGGCAATTTGCACTAGGACCTTGGTTGGTGATTTGTTTCCTTGGGTTTTCAAAGATCTTGAAGGATGCCTCTGAGAAGATTGGACCCTAGAGCAATTTTAGATCTCTATGATGTTGTGGAATCAAAGATTATAGAGAAGGTTAAAGTTGATTTTAGATATGAGATGGAATTGATGAAGAATGACATGATCTCTGAGGTCATGAGAGATATTGCTGGTATGTCGAGGAATCTTGGTATTGAAGATGGTTATGAGGAAGCTGCTAAAGAATTTGAAGCTACTAGATCCAATGGAGATGATCAGAGAGATAGATCTGGTGAAGATAGAACTAGTCGGTTGCATAGATCTGGAGCTCAGTTAAGTACTAGTTACTGAATGGATGTTTCTACTTTCTCTGGTACTTTGAGACCTGAGGATTTGATTGATTGGATTTGTGAATTAGAATATTTATTTGAGCTTGAAAAAATTGAAGATCCTCTTAGAGTAAGATTAGCATAAACTAAGTTGAAAGGACATGCTGCTCTTTGGTGGAAAGAATTACAAAGAGATAGAGAAGATGAAGGTGAAATGAAGATCAATGGTGGAGGTTGATGGTGAATAAATTGAAAGCTAAGTTCATACCTACTGACTATGAGATTGACTTGTTTAAGAAGTTGCAGAATATGAAGCAAAAATATTTGACTGTGGAGGACTATACCAAAGAGTTTTATATGTTGACTATTTGGTCTGGACATAGAGAACTTGGTAAAGATAAGGTAGCCTGGTATTTGAATGGTTTGAGATTCAATATTCAGGATGAGCTTGGTATGATGAAGATTGATTTAGTTGAGGATGCTTATCAGTATGCTCTGAAGGTAGAAGATAAGTTGAAAAGGAGACAACATGGTAATTCCCAAGGGAAGGAGAAGCTTGATCACTTGGTGAAAGATAAACCGACTGTTGAAGATGAACCAAAGTATGTGGAATTGAAGAAGAAGATAGGTAGGGTTATCTTTAAGGGTACTTGTTATAATTGTGGTGAAGAAGGACATAGATCTTTTGAGTGTACATAGAAAATTTTTGGTGACTGAAGGAATGCTGTGGTTAATGAGAACATTCAGAGTGAACCTGAATCTAAGAAATTTCTTATTCGGAGAACATTTTTCGGTGCAAAGGTGGAACCTTGTCAGAGGAGTAATTTGTTTAGAACTCAGTGCAAGTTAGGCGGTAAACTTTGTGATGTGATTGTGGATAGTCATAGTACTGATAACCTTATAGCTGAGGAGATGGTTAAGAAAATTGGTTTGAAGATAATGAGACATCCTTATCCTTATAGGATTGGATGGTTACAAGATGTTCATGCTCTAGAAGTGAGGGAGAAATGTCTTATTGATTTTCAGATTGGCTAGTATAAGGATCAAGTGTTGTGTGATATTGTGGAGATGAATAGTTGTCACATATTTCTCGATAGACCTTGGCAGTATGATTTCAGAGCTATGTATGATTGTTTCAAGGATGTATTTACTATTGAGAAGAATAAATGAAGCTTTCCCTAATGCCTTTACTAGATACAATACTCGGTAGGAGAAACTTGAGCTTTGGTAGCTAAGATGAGTTGAAGAATTCTAAAAGGATTGATCAGTATGGAGAATAGACATGTGTGTTATCAAGGAAAGACTTGAAAAGACAGAGGAAGTAGAAGTGGAAGAATATGCAAGGTGAAGACTTGAAGGGCTTGTATGTGAAGAACCAGTTTGGGGTTTATGTGCTGAATCCTAGAAAATGTTCTTCTAGCCTATGAGAACATCTTTTTGAACCTGGGATTTCTGATGTAGGGGAATTCTAGGGTAGTTGACAAATCTATATGGTGGTGTATTAAAATGGTTATGTGTTACTCAGTTGTAGCTTTAACCAATGGTCTTGGTTGTTGAAGGAGCTCAGTCGCTAAAGGGACTCAATAAAACCTCTGGTGCTCAGTGGAACTTGTACTCGACAATGCTTGTGGTGCTCGGTTGATGTGCTTGCTCAGTGATGCCTAGCATGCTCAGTTTTTTGACTTGTGCTTGGTAGTTCTGGTTTACTGATTGGAGTTCTTGAAGTTTTGGTTGGATGACTTGGTGTATTTAATGTTGGTAGCTTGTGTTGTATTCTACTATGTAGATCTAGAGGCCAACATGGAGAATTAAATGTTTGTAAGGATATTTGTGAGCCGACCATTGTTGCATTTAATATTTGTTTGTAGTAGAAGTTGACTTGGCTTAGGAGTTAATTATTTCTTCCAGCCAACTTGTGGTTGAGGAAATGTATTTAAAGAGTGCTTGGGTAGATGTTTAGAGAGGAATTCAGTGGGGTAGATACAAGGATAAAAAATTGGATCCTACGAGATCTTGAAGATCATATTGTTTATCTAATAATTGTAATATTAGAGCTAGTGGTTTGCATGCTTGGAGACAAGGAGATTTCTTGGAGGTTTGCGAGCTCAAGTTTAGATTTGCCTTAGTGTTTCCATCAGTTGCCACTGTGTTTTAGGGCTGGACTAGCTAGGAGATTGCATAAATACTTTTGTAAGTAATTATATTTAGCCCTAACCTAGAAGGCCTTACAGCTGAGCATGTTTAATGAAAATATGTTGAAACATTATCTTGTTGTTTTATTCCGCATTGTTGGTGTTTGGCTGCAAGTTTGGATAGTCCTTTATTGGATCCTCCTTACTTGTACTACATTAAATCAATAGGTCCTTGAGGATGTATCCTTCCTCCTGTCTGACCTAATCTTCCACCAATCACACCAAGTCTGTGATGATGTATCCTTCCTCACGTTCAAACCAATCTTCCCACCATCAATCAAATCAATCTCTCTCCTTGGAAAAGGATGTATTTTGGAGTTATCATTTTGGTCTTGGATTTTATCCTTTGGATCTTGGTAAATATTTTATGGCTTCTCATTGTTCCTCTCCTCAAAGTCACCTCGATCCTTTATATCATGGTGTACTATGAATGAGGACAATCTGGGGCAAGGTCTTTTTGATTTCTTGCTTCTACCTGTGAGTCAGTCAGACATGACCCTTGCATGGTTTACATGTGATCTTATGGATTACATGGTGCACTTGGGAAATGTAATTTGTCTGTGGTTTCTCCAACATCATTTCTACCATGCTTCCTCTTGGGTTCATGCGTGATGCTGGGGCAACCTTGCGTGTCTTTTTCACATCAGTCCTATGCAACACTGGTGATAGGGCCTTGTGATCCAAATATCTTTGGAAGGTATCTAATGTTTCTATATCAAACTAGGTTGTGCTCTCCAAATTTATACTTTGAGCTCCCCAAATCCCCCATCCCACATCATATAGATTAATTTTGCATCTTGTATCTTTCATATAGCTGTATCCTGCATCTTGCATTTCACATCATGTTGCATTCATGCATTTTTTCTCTTGGAAGTTTGGTTGTTTATCCTCCCTTCTTCCTTCATCCTTCTCCCTTCTTCCCTTCCTTTTTGTGTGTTCTTTTTGAGGAAATTCAACAACATTTCCTCTTTTCATTATTTTCTCGAGGGGGCACAACCCCTTATCCTCTAAATTCTAGCCTGGGGCATCTTATTTTCTTGTCTTTGATGCCACGCCACTTGTGACATTGCATCAAAGCGGGGAAAAATGTAGACACCTAAAAATTCATTGGTAAATAAAAGTATTTTTATTTTTCTGAAACCCTTGATGATATCATCATTTGTCAATTAATTAATTATTTAATTTATTATTATGCCATTAATTCCTTCTATCTTAATTAAAAACATTTAATTAAGGAAACCCTTCTAGAAATGTTTAAATCTGATTTAAACATCATTTCCCCCAATATTTATTAACTATTTAATAAATTGAACAAATCCTTTAAATAAATGAAATATTTATTTAAATCCCTCAAAACCCTAGAATCTTCTAGACTTTCCTAGACTTTCCTAATCTTTCCTAAACTTCCCTAAACCTTTCCTAAACCTATCTAGAAGGTGTTTCCTAACCTTCTTAGCCTAATCCAAGTCTCTTTGACTTTGGGTCAAACCCTTCATTAATGAGCCTTATAGACTCATTAATGACTCCTTACACACTCTTTAAGGCCTCTTATAGCCTCACAAAGAGACCCATGTCTTCTCTTCCACCCTTTTTCCCCTCTCACACTTCCCTAGTGTTTCTCACACATGTGTGAGAAACCTTAACCCTCATCCTTCTAACCTTACCTCTAACTCAACCCCAGACTCTACCCCAAACCTTACCTCTCACCCTAACTCTCCTTCCTAACGCAAGCCCTTCCTCAAATCCTATAAAAACCCTCACTTATTATAGAAAAATATCAACTCATATTTCATTTTCATAGTAAATTTATAATGCTAGATTACTCCTAGATTCATAGCTTAATCATATAATTGTTAGTTTACTCCTTTTTCATGCTTTCTAATTCACATTAACATAGCATAATGGATTAAATTAGTTTGTTTTCATTGATTTTTGCATTTCATATCATCATCACACTTCATTTTGGACTAAAATCAACTCTAGATTAATCATCTTTAGCATAACCTACATCTTAGCTCTATTAGGCTCTTTGAGGCTCTAGGGGAAAATCGGGTGTTCTATACCCAGTTTTGTGCCATTATGGGGTTCTCATAGTCCCTAATCTATCCCTAAAATATGTCCTAATAATCATTAGGGACAAGACCCAAGTGTTTTGAGAGCAGACCCACATCCCTAAATCAAGAACAAATCAAACGGTGATAGGGTGCTCCCGTTTTAGCTCTATTTGAATGACTTAGCAAATAGATTTCTCTATATGTTAAGAATATGCTCTTAGACTAATTTTTGAATGTCTACGCTTGTTTCAAATAGGTTAGGTTTTTTGTAATCAAAGGAAGTAAGTACAAAGGAAATTTTCCTTTCAAATATTTTTCATGTGGTAAGGTAGGACATTATGGATCTAGGTGTCCTACTAGATGTTTGAAGTATAGGTATGAGCATAATCCTAGGGAAAGAAGATGTTATTATTCCCAAGATAATGAAGGAATTACTAATGATGAATCTAATGAAGTTGATAAGGATGGTGATGTATTTACCTTCATTTCTATCAAGGAAGAAGGTAATAAGTTTGATAATATTAAGCCTTCTATTTCTCTCATTTCTATTATAGAAGATGATTCTAGATTTGAAAATTATGTGCATTCTATGGCTACTAATGATGTTGTTGAAGAGAAAAATTTAGCTACTCAAGTTGTCAAAGAAGATAAGTGGGTGATTGATAGTGGATGCTCTCATCATATGATTGGTGTCAAGAGAAAATTCATAAGCTATGAGAAGTATGATGGTGGAAAAGTGAAACTGGGTGACAAATCTAGTGGTAAGATCAAAGGTAGAGGTTCTATTACTTTGGATGGCAAAAATGATGTATTGTATGTAGAAGGTTTGAAACATAATCTTCTCATTGTTGGTCAACTAATGGACAAAGGATATGGTTTTCATTTCAAGATTGACATGTGCAAGATCCTAAATAATTATGGAAGGGAGGTTTCTACTAGATCCAAGACAAGAGGTAACATATTTATTTTGAATAGTGATCAAAGGACTTGTTTGATTGCTCAAATTGATGGAAGATGGTTATGGCATAAGAGGTTGTGTCATGTAAACTATGACAATATTGTTGCTATAAGTTCAACTTTTACTATTAGAGATTTTCCTAAGATGATGAAGCCATTTAACCATTTTTGCAAGGAATGCCATTGGGCAAGAAAAAAATAACTCCTTTTCACTCTAAGAAATAAAATTCAAATGGTTTTCTTGATCTTGTTCATATTTATTTGTGTGGACCTACAAAGATTAGAAGCCTACAATGAGACATATATTTTATGCTACTAATTGATGATTATACAAAAATGGTATGGGTGACCTTCTTGAAGGAGAAGTTAGAAGCTTTTGGTAAGTTTAAAACCTTCAAGTAAATGGTGGAGAATGAGGTTGGTCTAAAATTGAAGAAGCTGAGATCAAACAGAGGAGGATAATTTACATCAAATGAGTTCAACGCATTTTGTGATATGCATGGAATAAAGAAATAATTATCTTCTCTTAGGATTCCACAAAATAATTGTGTACAAGAATATAAGAACAAAACAATTCTAGAGACTTCTAGGACCATGACACTAGAGAGGAATGTTCCACAAATATTTTGGAGAGAAGTTGCGAGCACTGTAGTATACACTCTTCAATGAGTTCTGATTAGATATGAAACTAGTAAGACACCTTATGTACTTTATAATTTTTGGTAGTAAATATTACATAAAGAGAGATGAAGATATAAGAAAGTTTGATGTAAGGAGTGATGAAGGTATATTCCTTGGATATTCTACCAAAAGAGGAGCATATAAGTGTTATAAAAAAAGGTTGAAGAAGTTAATAGAAATCATGAATATTAAGGTGGAAGAAAGTCTTGAAAATCTAACCAGATCTAATAAGTCTGATGTTGAAAAGAAAATCAATAATGATAATTAGAGAAAAGATCAACTGATGAGAGGAACCTCTAGCAACACTATAATGAACATGCACGAAATAATAGAAATATAGAGCAAAGTAGAACTCAGAGTGAGTCTATTGATCACGGGCCACTTCGAGGGGGTAACCTCCTTTGAGAAAGCTCAATACAATAAAATCTTCAGTGCCAACAAAGGACTCAACACCCACTTATATACTAAGTGCGATCTAGAAAAGTAATACTACCTATGCCTGTGGGATAATAAAATAAACTAATGGGATGACTTACAAAGCATATGCATCCAACAACACTACACTAATAGAATAAACAAAAGGAACACACAGGTTCCTAACATCCCCTCCCCCTCAGAAAAAAGCTTTGTCCTCAAAGCTTAAGGTGTGGAAATTGTTACTGAATCTGAAGAAGGGGTTCCCATGTAGCATCCTCTGGTTGCATGCCATGCCACTGAATCAATACCTCAGAGATAGAGTGAGAGCGAAGCTGACGAGTGCACCGGTCAAGGATTGCCTCAGCCTCCAAAATAATGGATCCTTCCTTATCCAATTTAGGTAGAGTAGTTTGTGCTTTGATGTTAGTGCCAAGAACTTGCTTGAGACAAGAAACATGAAATACTGGATGAATGCGAGAAGAAGGAGGAAGTTCTAGTTTGTAAGCAACTGAACCAATCTTCTGTAGAACTTTATATGGCCCATAAAATTTGGGGGCCAACTTATGACGCCCTTTAAGCTTCAGGGAGGATTGCTTGTATGGTTGAAGATGAAGAAAAACCATATCCCCAACTTGAAAAGAGCGCTCAAAATGATGTTGATCTGCTTGCTATTTCATGCGATTGCGGGCTATGTGAAGATTATCCTGTAAAGTGCGAAGAATCTGATCCCTGGTGCAGAGAACTGTGTCAACTGCCTGAACTGGTGAACTGCTGGGAGTGTAGGGAAGGAGTACTGGGGGTACCTACCCATAAACTGCTTCATAGGGAGTCATTTTAGATGCCGTATGGTAAGAGGTATTGTACCACCATTTTGCAAGAGGAAGCCACTTGGCCCACTGATGTTGCTATTCAGAAGTGAAGTAGCGAAGATAAGTTTCCAAATATTTGTTGACGATTTCGGTCTGACCATCAGTTTGTGGGTGATAACCCAAACTCATCTTCAGTTTGGTACCAGCTTGCTGAAACAATGCTGTCCAAAAATGACTGGTAAAAGTTGCATCACGGTCAGAGACAATGGAAGAAGGGAGGCCATGTAAATGAAAGATCTGGTCCATGAAGATCTGTGCAATTGAGGAGGTAGTATAGGGGTGGCTGAGGGCACAAAAATGACTATATTTGGAGAGATGATCAACCACAACCAAAATCACTATTTTGCCACCAGATTTAGGAAGCCCTTCGATGAAATCCATAGAAATATCAGTCCAAATCCATGTAGGGATGGGCAAGGGTTCCAATAAACTAGGAGGGAGGGTTGTTTCACCCTTGTGGCGTTGGCAGGTATCACATTCAGCCACCATCTGTTGAATCATCTGTTTCATTCCTTTCCAAAAAAAATTCCGCCTTGCCCGCTCATAAGTCTTGAGAAACCCAGAATGTCCTGCCGAAGGAGAAGCATGGAGTTCATAAAAGATAGCCTGTTGCAAATCTAGATTTTGAGGAAGCACTAGACGCCCCTTATAGTGGAGAGAAGCACCATCCTATGAATAATGTGGTACCATAGAAGAATTATTGGCCAACTGGTGAATGATCTGAGATAAAGAGGGGTCACTGACATAGCCCTATTGAACAGATTCTAACCAATTTGGGATTGGCATAGAAATAGCTGAAAGTGAAGCTTGATCATCAAATGTGTGGGAAAGAGCATCAACCACAATATTGTCCTTACCCTTCTTTTAGGTGATCTCATAATCATACCCCATGAGTTTTCTGACCCATTTCTGTTGTGCAGGGGAGGATACTCATTGTTCCAGGAAGTATTTCAAACTTTGGTGATCAGTCTTGATGCAAAAATGACTCCCAAGGAGGTATGGTCGCCACTTCTGTACAACATGCAAAATAGCCATCATTTCTTTTTCATATGTAGATAAGGCTAGATTCTTACCAGAAAGAGATTTGCTAGTGAATGCAATAGGATGGTCATCTCGAAGGAGAACAACACCCAGTCCATTGCCGCAAGAATCACTCTCAATAGTAAAGGGCTTAGAAAAATTTGGCATAGCAAGAACAGGTGTACTACACATAGCTTGTTTCAGTTGTGCAAATGCATTCTCAGCAACCTGGGTCCAGGTAAAAGCATCCTTTTTTAACATAGCTATCAATGGTGCTGCAATCTTCCCATAATTCTTGACAAACTTCCGGTAATAGCCAGTCAGACCCAAAAAACCTCGAAGGCTCTTGAGAGTTTGAGGATGCGGCCAGTTTTTCATGGCATCTATTTTGGTAGGATCCACCTAAACCCCATGGTGTGCAACAATATGCCCGAGATACTCCACTTCCTTCTAGCCAAACACATATTTTGACATTTTCGCACAGAGTTGATGATCAGAGAGAAGTTGCAGGATGAGTTCCAGATGATGGAGATGCTCAGCCCAAGTTTTGCTATAGATGAGAATATCATCAAAGAAGACCAGAATGAATTTTCTGAGGTAGGGCCGAAATATTTTATTCATCACTACCTGAAATGTTGAAGGAGCATTAGTGAGGCCAAAGGGCATGACTAAAAATTCATAGTGACCATCATGTGTGCGGAAGGCTGTTTTAAGAATATCCTCCTCATTGACCCTAATTTGATGATACCCAGAACAAAGATCCAACTTTGAGAAAAAATAAGTGCCATGAAGCTCATCAAGAAGTTCATCAACAACTGGAATGGGAAACTTATCCTTTATGGTGATATTATTAAGGGCTTGAAAATCAATGCAGAGTCACCAAGACCCATCTTTTTTGCAGACCAGTAGAACTGGAGATGAAAAAGAACTAGTACTAGGGTGAATAATACCTTGCTTCAGTAAATCACAAACAAGCATCTCAATTTTAGTCTTTTGATGAAAGGGGTAGCGGTAGGGCCTGATATTGGGTGGGATGCTACCAGGAAGGAGCTGAATACGGTGGTCCTCTGGGTGAGACGGTGGCAAGCCCGTAGGTTCAGCAAATACAGTGGAATACTTATCCAAAATTTGTTGTAGATTTGCAGGAGTACTAGAGACTGCTGATGGCTGCATTTGGATGGAATGGAGCTGAGCGATGACACTATGTGAATTCTTCTTAAGAAGCTTTTCCATACGATGTGAACTGATGATGCTGAGAGACCCAGGCTGCAAGCCTGTCAAAGTGTGTTGTTGCCCACTGACTGAAAACTTCATCCAAAGTTTAGAAAAATCCCAAAGAATGGGACCAAGAGTGTGTAACCATTGGGCACCCAAAACCACATCACAACCCCCTAAGGGCAAGGCAAACATGTCAGAGTGGAGGGTATAATCTCCAATAGAGAGATGCACATTGCGACATTTCCCTTTGCAAGGTAAAGTGCCCCCATTAGCAATCATGACTTCAAAGTTAGAGCAGGGATGAACAAAGCAATCAGCCCGTTTGGCTATGCTGGGGTTAATGAAGTTGTGAGTGCTACCAGAATCAATGAGGATAGTAAGAGGGACCTTCTTGAAGTAACCCTGAACCCACATAGTTTGTGGGGTAGTGACTCCAGCCAAAGCATGGACATATATCTCTGGTTGGGCTTCTGGTTCAACCTCTTCATCTACTGTTTCTTGAGCATCTTCATACTCTTCCTGTTCAAGTGGGGAATCCACATCCAAGAGATAGAGCTTTTGCTGCACACATCTATGGCCTCAGGACCATTTCTCATCACAATTATAGCAAAGCCCTTTTTCCCGACGGGCTCGCATCTCTGTTTCAGACAAGTGCTTGATAGGAGTAGTTTTGGGAGTTGGTGTGACCGGAGGGTGTTGAGAGCCTGTATTTCAGAATGGAACAAAATTAGATCTGGATCATTGTAAAGCATTGATCTTGTCCTCCGCTAATTTAGCCAATCCAAGGGCTTCCATCATAGTAGTGGGCCAAAACATTTTGACTTCAGATTGGAGTGCATCCTTCAAACCACTGATAAAACAACTACGAAAGAATTCATCAGACAATCCCTCTATGTGATTAGCTAATTTTTCAAACTCTGTTTGGTATTCTCTCACCGTGCCTGTTTGTCAGAGTTTAGTGAGTGCGCCTGTGAAGTCATCAAAATCACTAGGGCCAAAATGCTTCAAAAGAAGTGTACACAATTCTATCCAGGTGGGATCATTGTTAGCCTTGATGTACCAACGGAACCATTGAAGAGCGTCATGCTCCAAATGAAAAGATGCAAGAAGAACTTTGTTGAAATCTATAGTATTATGCAAACTGAAATACTGCTCTGCCCAGTAAATCCATCCAGTTGGATCAGCACCATCAAAGCGAGGAAAATCAAGCTTCGGTCCACAAAAAGGGCTAGAACTAGTGTCAGCAGAATGGCCTCGGTTCAGGCTTGACTGTTGAAGATGGAGACTGAGAAATTTTTCATCCAGATCTTGAAGTCTAGTCTTGAGGGAGGCAAGTTCCTCCTCTATGATTTTTGCTCCTGTACGGGTGACAACCATATAGCAGGGTTTTTTTTTTGTTTTTTTTTTTGTGGAATGGGAAGAAAAAGAGAAATAGAAACTTTTTCAGTAAGGGAAAACTTGGAGTTGGGCAAAACGCAGATGGGTAATGAGGGTTCGAAGAGTGGATATGCGTTTTCTGATGAAAAGGAAAAAATAAAAATGAGGGTTTCAGGGGTGGGGAGGCAGAATGGGAAGAGCGGTCTAAGAGGGACAAAGGAGCAGAATGAGGAAATGAACCTTGTGGCTTTGATTTGGTGGCGATTGGCTGAGAAATGAAAAAGTTAGGGCAAACCCTAAAATTTGAGAAATAAGGATTTAAGGCTTAAAAATGAGGAATTGGGGTTAGGGTCCTCAAGGAAAGAAGTATGCGAAAGGGTATGTCGGAGGTGCTGAGAAACTTTGAGAGGAAACCAGAAAGAAGCAAGGAAGCTATGGCGAAAATATGGAAAAAATTTTACTCTTTTTTTTTGATAACTCAAATACTAACAACGGAATTGAACTATCACAAGAACAAGAATTTCTGTAATGTGAAATAACCTAATTGTAACACATGAGATTTGAGAAGAACCTGAAACGGAAAAAAAAAAAAAAATTTCCACCAGCGAGCCCAAGAAAGTGCTCTGATACCAGATGAGAGGAACCTCCAGCAACGCTATAATGAACATGCACAAAATAATAGAAATATAGAGCAAAGTAGAACTCAGAGTGAGTCTATTGATCACGGGCCACTTCAAGGGGGTAACCTCCTTTGAACAAGCTCAATACAATAAACTCTTTGGTGCCAACAAAGGACTCAACACCCACTTATATACTAAGTGCAATCTAGAAAAGTAATACTACCTATGCATGTGGGATAATAAAATAAACTAACGGGATGACTTACAAAGCATATGCGTCCAACAACACTACACTAATAGAATAAACAAAAGGAACACACAGGTTGCTAACAACTGATTCAAATCCAAGCTCCTAGTGTACCAACAACTATAAGTGATGAAGATATTAGAGATAAAAAAGAACAAAGGTTTTTGAGATAATAGATAGTACCAAGGTGTATAAGAATGAATTACAATAAAGGACATATCATTGGTGATAAGAATAAATGAGTTCAAACAAGAAGTAAAATAATTGAAGATCATATTTTCCTAATATTAGAAGTCAAACAAGTTGGTAATGAATGGTCAAGGAAGAGATTTCAATCACAAAAAAACATGTGGAGAAACTCATGCTTAGAGAAGTTAAACTTGAGGCATTACTTGAAAGAGAAAACAATAGTGTCAAATATGTGAAAGGAGAATGCTCCAAGTCTAGTCAAGTCATGCCTAAATCCAAAGAACATGAAAAAGAAGAAGAACAAAGCTAAAGAACATAAGGAAAAAGTTAAGCTAAAGGAAAAAGGTAAGAAGAAGAAGGACAAGGAAAAAATGAAGAAAATTCAAATGAAGTGCAAGGGTAGAAAGAGGAACAAAAATAAAAATGCTATGGGAAGATATCCTAAACCTTAGAATTTTAGTGGTAGTTGTTTTGATTGTGGAAAGTATCGACATAGAGCCTCAAATTGTAGGAAAAAGAATCATTTTTATTGAGGTAAGAGAAATGATCATGTCTCAAATAGATCCAATGGTGTGAGAAGAATATGTGATCCTTTAAAAAGAGAAATAGGTAGATATCCATGTGTTATGATGAGGAATAGTGATAGTAAGTATAAGATTGTCATATGTCTCAAATGCAATATATCTACACAAATTTCTGAACACTATAGAGACACACAAGTAGATGAATTTTACCTAGTAGAGATGAATAAGGACGTGCAAGGAAATGACAAGGACACATAGAAAGAGAAAAAATAAAAGGATAATAAATATGGAAAGAGAAAGAATAACAAAAGAATGATCAAGAATAAGAAAAATAAGGATATCAGAAAAGAGCCTACTCTTGCAGACAAGTTAGGGGTAATTAACTCTCTTTATCAAAATAGAAATGTAGAGGACTACATCAGTCTGATATGCTTCAAAGGGAAATCTTACAAATGGATTGATGTATGGAGGCTGCTATTTACGGGGAGTAGCAAGCATGATAAAGAAAATTTGTTTGATCTAAAGTTGAGTTTTTAAAGAGAGCTACAAAGAATTATAGGAATAAATGAGTTAATTATTTGGTGTTTGATTAGAAGTTGGATGTGTTTTAGTGGCTCAGAGATGTGTGTGAATGAAGGAAAGATGAGCTTGACAAAGTAGTAGAAGTAGAGAAGGAAAAGGAAGAAGACATTTATATGACAAAACAAGTTGTATAAGAGAAGATGACACACCTTTGTCATTGATTTCAAAGGGGGAGAGAAGAAGATGTGACAAAAAATAAGGATTATAAGAGGTTATAGAACAAAAGAGAGGATTAAATTAGAGTTTTTTGAAGAGTAGATTAGATATGAGAAGCAAGTTCATATATACTGGCACATAAGAAATGAGTTTTTGAGAAGAGTGATGTACATCCAAGGGGGAGAAACTTGTGGAGAGAAGAGTATGTAATAAGACTAAAACCAAGGAGAGCATGTTCCTAGGGGAGAAGAGGTGATGAAGTAGAGAATTGTTAGAGATATTTTGAAAGATAATGATGTATTGTGGATACTGTTGGTTTATGATTGCATTACTATGCTTATTATTGTTTCAATCACATGTTTCTATCAATGCCAAAAGGGGGAGATTAATGATAGGACATTGGATGCTTTTACATTAATGCAAACATGTCTATTATGATGTTTTTGATTTATACTATGTTGTTTGGGTGTCTAGTGTGAAGGTTAGATGGTTTTGATATCTATTATGAAGTTTAGTTAACATATATGCAATTTTGCCAATAACAGAGAATGTTTAGATGAATGGTGATAGAAGGTTATTGAAGATGAGTAGTCACAAACCTCAGGGGATGATGTAGAGGTTGTATACATACTTCATGTCAAGTTTTAGTTTCTAACATGATAATTTGATCAAGTTATGGTGTTACAGATGAAGACTAGTTACTCTACTAATTGCCAGTGTTATAGAGTTGTAGAGATTGCTTTCGTGCATGTGTTGTAGATGATAAATTTGATCACATAGTTGTGAATGTTTTAAGGACATATAAATTTTTCTACCATTCAAATGTTTTGTGATTTTTATGATCCGCAAGGCAATTAAAAGTATTTTAGTGAGGTTGACAGTATTTTGGAAAGTTTATCATAAGATGCTATTATATCTAATGAATGCAATGTATTTGTTTGTGTGTTTGAGGTTAATGATGCCTTAGGATGATCTAGGATTATGTGCTTGATGAGTTGGTAGTTTAAATTGATCAAGGTGACTAAGTTCAATGAATCTAAGTTATGTTTTTGTGATCATAGCCAACATGATAAAGGAAAATCATTAAATAATTTATAAGAAATTGGTAAAACATTTTAGGGTTATGATCATGATCTCAAGATGTTATTGATGGAGCAAAGGGATGATTGGAAAGTGCACAAAGATCTTGATGGTTGATTTTTTCACTAAGAGATAGATGATTAGGGATTAGGTTTTTGCTAATGTAGTTATTGATAAATATGGTGAATTAGGGTTTGATCAGTGTGTCGTGTGTATGTGCTAGTGTGTTTGAGATTGTGGAAGAAAGTGTATGCTAGTGAATAATATTTGTAGATCTAATGAGGGATGAATTCCTTGTCTATGGTTCGGTAGAAATAATTGCAACAAGGGATTTGACTGTACTAAAAAGGAATTGACCGAGGCATAGTGAGATGCTACTATATAGTTCATGAATTATCAGATTGGTGTCTGAAAAGTGTTTGTAAGTCAATGAGACTTCTTAATTGTAATTGTAATTCAATGAGACTTCCTTATGATGGGTGGTCAAGGAGAATTGAGAAGTGAACTCTAGGAAACGTGCTTGAATGCAAGTAAATTCCTTATATTGTAATAAGCTATACTTATAATAAGGTATTAGTCTTATTGTGGGTATTAGCCCCACTGTGGTTTTCACCCTAGTTTGGGTTTTCATGATAAAAATATTTGTGTTATGTGGCATTGATGTTTTATGATTTGTGTTTACATTGTTTACATTTTACAAATCAATAATAATATTTTATGAGATCAAGGATTTTATGCTTGAATGGTTTAAGGGTTTTAAAGTTTAAGTATTTTGGTAGCAACTGATTCACTCCCCCCTCTCAGTTGCTTGCTACCTATTTCCTACACTCTAATGACTTGTGGATATCTTGGAGAAGCATAAGAAAAAAATTTAAAATAAATCAAAATAAGATAAGACTCACTTAGATCAAACTAGTCAACAACCATACTGATCTTCTTGCCAAATATGAGTGTTTCTTGATAGGATAATGTTTGACATGATGCCTTTTGTTGGAAAGATATATCTGTTAAGGTATGATATTTGATAGGATGCCTATTCTAGGAAAGACATATCTGTAAAGGCATGTTTCTTGATAGGTATGTTTAAAACTTATAGGCAGTTGATCAATTAGGTTGTAGACTAGCTTGATACATTTGTCTATTGATGTAAGATTTGGTAGGCTCAATGTTTTGTATGATGTACTATTTGAAATGTATACCATTGCAAAAGAATTGTGTTATGGAAAATAATGATAAAGATATTTTTTGAAATGTTTTCTAATTTTTAGAATTTTTAAAAGATATTTTCTAATTTTAAAGATTTTTTTATGATTTTTATGATTTTTAGGAATTTTTTCAAGACATTTTCTTATTTTTAAGTTTTTTTTCAAGACTTTTTATATTTTTTAATGATTTTTTAGACTTTTTAGATCACTGATTGAGGTAAATGGCATATGTTAGGACTCAATCTCAAACAAAATGCATTTATTTTTTCCAATGTCTATAAAGGCATGAACCATTATGAATGGATGAATGTATAAGCGAAATGGAAATACATAAGTGAAATATTGGGGTGTCTTATTATGGAATTAGAGATGATTTGGTTTCAAGAACTATCTCATAATGGGATCACATGTTTATCCAAGCCAAGGGCTTGGAAATGTGGAAATGTAGGCAATGACATGATTCTCTAAGTGGGATGTGGTATGTTGGACCTCAAAATTCCAGAGTATATTTTGAGTCCATATTTTCAAAATTTCTCTTAGTATGAATCAGTGTCCTAAAAATCATTGTGGAAAGCCTAGTTTGAAGTGAATGGATAAAAGGGCCTATTGATTTTTGTGAAGAATCACTTGGGTAAGGTGTTTATCACTTATAATTTGGCATGTGTAATGGGTTTGAGCT
Organism: Chamaecyparis obtusa; assembly: GCA_027943335.1. Lineage (NCBI taxonomy): Eukaryota > Viridiplantae > Streptophyta > Pinopsida > Cupressales > Cupressaceae > Chamaecyparis > Chamaecyparis obtusa. Next base: position 865,236 of record BSBK01002499.1, read on the forward strand.
CTTAATTTTCAATTTTGGCATGTTTAGGAAGTAGCCTTTTTGAGGTGTTTTCCGGAAGTCTGCATTTGTGTCTTTCCAGAATTGTACAAAGTGACCCACTTACCAGGTTTGCATCTTTTGACCAGTGAATAGTCATAGCATGAGGGTTTTTGCATCATGTTTTAGGCATGTGAGTGACTCTATATGACCATTTTTAGCCCCCCATGTTCCTGTTTGACCTATTTTCCAGAGCCATTCTGTTTGCCAATTGTTAAATTTCTCCAAGTGTGTGTAGTCCAGATTTCTAAGTGACCTACTTTGGGGTCTTGTAGTTTGCACCCGATTCAAGGTCAAGTAAAATTGAGAGTTGTTATATATTGTAGACTTGGAAGTGTGTCTCCCTTAATAATTTTAGATCTTTTCCAATCTGTCTGGTCACTTTCCTAAGCCAATTCCAAACTTAGTTTCTGCATTTTCCACTATTTCAAATCCAAAATGTTTCTAATGAGCTAACTTTTGTGTTCAATGATAATTCAATTCTTGATCTTCCAGGTGTGCTAGTTATGGATTCATTTTCCTTGTCAAAGTGTGAATCAGTGTCCAAGATTTCAGATCTTGAAGGTCTTAGTTGATGAGTATTCAGAGCTAGTTCCGAAAGAGATTTGTGCAGTTTGACAATGTGAATAGAATTAGTGTTCCAGAGGGCCATGTTTGGTCATTAATAAATTTCAGCTCAGGTCTTTTGGTGTAATCTCCTTTGGCGAGTGTACTCACATGTTGGGAGTGAGTATAAGTGTTTGATGGCGTGCTCCTATGTGACTTGGTGATCAATTTTTGATGCCACTTCTGGAAGCCAATTGGTGTTAGTGATCATTTTCTACAAAAGTGTAAAGAAATGAATTGTGAGTGCAATTTTGTACGTCATGGTTTTTTTTCATTAAAAAATACATTTTGGTTTATAAAAGGTTGTTGAATTGCAAACCTAGCTGAATTGCTTGAAGCACACATAAACTTGTATGATGCCGTCAGATGTTGAGCTTGACAAATCACCTTCAGATATGGCTTGATTTTTTTCTTCACTTGGGACATCATTATTAGACTAAAATAAGGGAAACCAATTGGCTTCCTTAGCTATATAGGTCATATTTGGATAGATACTGATAATAGTTGATCTGGCATGCTTCCCTTTATGTTCAATGATTCTTTTGGGTTTGAAAGTTATGTGGATTATGTTTTAGATGTTCCTATGTACTTTGTGTATCAAACAAAAATAAGTGCATCGACTGTAGTGGCATGTCATTCAGAGATTTATTGGCGGAGGTGAGGTTCAAAGGATGTGTGCTCTGCAAGAGGATAGCGCACCAAGTGAAGAGAAACACACTAAATGGTGCGCATGTTTTTGTGAGTCACCAACACATATTTGGAGGCTACTAGGGGGTGTGTGAAGTTAAATGGTGAGGTACGTTCTGCCAAGAAACAATGGAATGGTGCATGTGTTTCAAATGGGCTATGCACACAAGCTAGGGAGGCTACCAAAGAGGAAGCGCATGAAACAAAAGAGTGCTGATAGTGAATGTTGAGAAAGGGGAACAAAGAGCTGGGGCAACACACTCTTCCTTGCTTTGCATGTGCATGCCAACATGAGTGAAACAAGGATAGGCTGCACAATTTGTTTGGAAAGTGTGCACCTTTCAAAGGAAATGAATAGCAAAGGAGAGTGCATAAGGAAGGAATGGAGGTACACACCATAATAAACAAAGTATGGCAGCGTGAATGTGAAATGGGGGTGCATATTAACCAGGTTATGCACACTTGTGTTTACAAAAGAGGCAACGTAAATAAAGACAATGCAACATACAATTTAAAGGAACACACTAAGCTTGTTGGCATGGTGTGTCAATTTAAGTTTTGGTGTGTTCCAGACCAGTATGGATGCATGTGAAGTAAGGAATATGCTAGATAAACAATGAAGGGTTATGTGCCAATACTAGTTTGTAGGCATTTGAACGTGCAAGGTAAGAAGGAAACAAATTTTTTTAGAAGAGATCTTGTTTACATGTATAGGCAGCCATGAGGGAAGAAAAATGTGAAGGGGTGTGCATGTGGGTTTATCCCACATGCACCCCAATTTGGTGCTAAGAGAAGTTTAAATGCAAAGGGGACTAAGTTAATGGTAAAGTGAAATAAAAGAGGCAGTGTGGCCTCTTGGCATGTGGTCCCACATTGGAAAGCATGCCAGTTGGGCGTAAAGGCACATTTTAATGCAAGTATTTAAAAATGTTCATGAATTTAATCCCACATTGGCTAGATTTGAGAGATTTGAGATGTTTATATGAAACAATGCTTGCAATGTAGTTTGAAGAAAGAGCATGAGGCTCTAAATGTGTGTGTGCAAGGCTACATTGGGAAGCATGCCAACAGACTGATGACCTCATAATTTTGTAGGATATCTGGCAGATGATTGGTCAGAGAGGTGACATGTGGCACCTAGTCATGTGTTCTCCAGATGAGCTCATGGTCAAAGCTATCATCAAGTGACTTGGCGGGTGGTTAGTCACCCAATCACTGGATGCTAGCGGTTAAGGCCCAAACATCACAAGATTCAGAGAATTTCCCAATCACCAGATCTTGTGATTGCTGATGGTTAGTGTGAAACATCCAAAGATCAGGAGATAAGGTGGTCATGTATTCTCGTGATCATGATGGTTAAGTCCCAAACATATAGAGATTAGGAGAATGCATGGTCGCTGGTTCTCTAGATCCTAGCAGTTAGTGAAGGAGTGACATCTGGAGATCAAGAGATAAAGGGCATTCACTAGTTCTCTAGGTCTGACCATGGTTAGATAATGTATCTAGAGATTCAGAGAACAAAGGATTTGCCTATTCTACAGATGTGACTAGGGTTAAGGACTGTATTCAAAGACTTGGAGAATAAGGCATTCACCCAATCTCTAGATTGGTGGTCAACCCTGGGTTAAGTTTGAGCAACTAATCAGTCAGTGACACATGGAAAAATCTGGTGGCTTCTGGGTATAAAGAGTAGGAAAAGGAGCTAAAGTGCAGATTTAAAAGGGAAAAAAAAATTTAAATGAATTCAATAGTCTTCTCTATAGTTTGAAAAGGATTTTTATTTTAAAATGCTGAGAAAGGCATTCACAGAGCCTTTTCAAAGAACATAATCAAATCATTGCTTGAGAATGAAGGAATCAAATCAGTTGGGAATGATTGCAGACATGGTGGGAAGTTGGAGAAGATCAGTGGAAGATCAAATTTGGAGGAGAAGTGAGAGATATTTTGTGCAAAGAATTGACACCTGTCAATTGGCTGGAGTTGGTTTCATTTTCCTATATCTCTGATTTTCTTCATTGTTGTAAAGGATGGTGGAATTAACACTATAGAGGCAGTAATTTGGTTTCAGAGTCTTATTTTTTGTGGTCTTCATAGTTTTGTAATTGTGTTGAACCAGAGGGTTTTTAATGAAGAATAGTGGAAGCCCAGTCTTTTATTGGTGATGTATTCATATGTATTGCATTAAATTCTTATGTGTTAGTTTGTAAGGCACTCTAATATACTGGTTACAAGGTGAATGTGAATTTGTGTTCTTAGTTTCTTTCAAGGAGGGAGTAAATCTCTGGCACAAATTCTGAGAATTTAACATTATATGTGAATCTGATTTTTGGGTAGAGGAGTGAGAGAATGATTTGTAAGGCACTTCGTTTGGGTTCTTTGTGTTTAGATTTAGGAAGTTTCTAGGGATTCACTCTTATTTGACTCTATGGCCTAATTGATAAGGCACTGGTCACTGCTTGTCATTGCATCTTTCATCATCAAATCTAAAAATCAATTGAATATTTACTTTTTTTTGAAGAGCATGTAATGTTTATAGTTTGTATTTGTAGAATACAATGTAGTTAATGATTCTTTGAAGAATGAGTCCTAGGTTAGCTTGCCCGAGTCTTGAACTCGAAGAGAAGAAGGATTTATCCTTGTCACCTGAGCCATTTTTCTAGTCCTTAGAATACTTATGTAATAGGGATCTTGCATAAGATTGGTTGAGTGTTGACTCTCATTTCTTATGGTTCTAATAACTATCCACCTTCTTTGTCTGCATAGTAGAGGTTATGTCAAATGGAAGTTATTGTGCAATGCAGATTTATGTTTGAATTAGGTACACCAGCCTGAGTGTGTGGAGCTCTAAGTGTAGAAGGTTTGTAGGCCTTGTCAATATTAGTCTTTTCTTGTCCTTCAGTTTGTAGGAAGAAGTAGATTTATGCCAATTAGATAAATATCCCATGTCTGGTTATCATTTTCTCTTTTAGAATCGAAGGGTACAAGAAAAATCACTAACATGGTCCATGAAAATGGACATATCAAGAGGTTTTTGAAAACATGTCTTACATTTTATGTCCTTAATTTTGATAAAAATCAAGAAATTTGGATAGGATGGAGATAGGATAAGAAGGATCAAATGCAATAATGGATGATGGAAGCAAGATACATTTTATAGATAAGGATATGGACTAAAGGGTGTGGATAAGGTGAGTGAGAAATAATGCATGAATCCTTGTCAAGATCAAAGATGGGAAAATTAATATGAAGGTAGATAAGGTGATAGACATTTGATGATGAGGGATCATGGAGGATGTGGTAGGTAGGATAACATGGATGAATCTTGTCCCCAAGTGTAGAGTGTAAGAGGGTAATGGATTACACTTGATGCATATTTGCAAAGTTTTCATCATGGTACTTGCCCAAGGTACTACAAGAAGTGGTTTTAACCATAGAACATATTATTTATATTTATTCCTTTTTTTTGAATCTCACAAGATGCTTGTTTGCTAGGCTTCATCAAGGTGGCTATTTTTTTGACTTTTTGGAATAGACTGGACTTGATAGGACAAGGAGGAAGGAATCAAGAATATTTTTATTTGGATAGTTCCCCTAAAATATGTGTTATTATGGACCATGACTATTGAAGGTATGCTCAAAGACATTGATATGGTGTTCACAAAGGGCGATGAAATGGGTGACAAGATGGACTAGTGTGAGATTTTATGCATAGGATTGAACAAGAGGAATGAAAAACTAAAAAGTTTTTGGTGGATAATGGATATGGTATTGAAATATTTGGGTATGGTTGGATGAAAATGTTGGCACACACATTGAGGAGTGGTGGAGTGATGGAAGGAAAATATATTTTGGATTCTGAGATTTAGATGGAGGAGTGGATGTGGATTTTGGGACACAAGGACCCAAAATGGATGGAGGTGATAGAGTATCTAGGATAGTGTATTTTTGGATACAGGGACCTAAATTGATGAAGAAGGTGATGGATTGTCTAAGATAGTAGATTTTGGGACATATGGACCCAATATAGATTTGGAAGGTGGAAGATATCTAGGTGGAGGAATGATGGGATACTTTGGAATACCAAGCTTGGATGCTAATTTTGATTTTTCTTTAGGATGCAATGCTTTTATGAGAAATATTTTAATACACATAGTTTTTTGATTTTTCACTCCTTTGTGATTCTTTTGAATGTATTTCTTTAATAAGATACTTAAGAATCCACACAAGTTTTCATTTTTTTATTTTCCTTGATGGGGCTTTGTCACCTTTTGGAATTTTATTTTTCCTTTTGGATCAAAATTTTCTTTTCTTTTACACATCTTTTAGATGGGACATGTTGATCCTTGAACATATGTGGACTTTTGAACTTGTGGATTTTATGCTTGGCATCCAAGTTGAATCTAAGAGTATTGGAATTTATGGATGGATAGGGATGAGATGCAGGTATTTTGAGGGAGTTCATGTAGATGGATGGCTCAAAGGTTTTCAATGATGTATGCCCATTTTTACATTGATTTATAAAAGGGAAAGTGGATTGTGGACTAGGAGTGATATGGGTGTTTGGTGATAGGATATAAGGACCTAAGATAGATGTAAGGGATGGAGAATTTAAATTTAGCATATAAGGACCCAGAATATATTTAGAGGATAGGGAAGGTGTATGTTTGGGTTTGTATGGAGGAATGTAGAATTTTGGAGGAATAAAAACATCTTGAGAGTGAGATATGTAGCCAAGGCCAATGGATTTTCTTTGATATGAAGGGGTTCTAATATAGATCAGTCATTGAGGCCTAACTCTTTTTCTTTACAATGAATGTTTTGACAAATATTTTGAGCAATGGAATACTTGTTATTTTTGAAATAAGATGTGAGTCCATTTTTAGGTGGAGGCATGTAAGGAATGATAGGATCTTGAGGTAGACTAGACCAACTGAAAGTGGATGAACTAAGTTGATATATAAGAGGTTTATTATTAGATTGGATAGGGGTGAAAAAATATTGAGGTCAACATGGAAATATATGACATGGAGATGGAGGGTTGATAGGATCTCATGGTGGACATGAAGGATTGTGACATGGAGATGGAGGGATGATGTGATCTTGTGGTGTTAATGGAGTATTATGACATGGAGATGTAGGGATAACTTGATCTTGACATAGAAGAGGACCATTGGATGGAGTGGAAGAGACATCATGATCTTGCTTAAGACATGGACAATGAATGGGAATCGAAAGGATGCTTCACACTTGGGATAGAAGAGGATCATGTGATGGAGTGGAAGAGAAATCATAGTCATATGTGAGAGGTGGATTATGAATGAGACTTGGAAGGATGATTTACTCTTGGGATGAAAGGGGATAATTTTGGACAGAAAATAAATGGATGAGAGGATCATCATGAGATTCTAAGAAGTTGGGACCTTGGTCAAAGGTTGGATGGGGTTGAAGGTTCTTAGTATCTTGATCTTGACCCATTTGAGGACTTTTTTCTTTATACCTTTTATTATCCTCTTGACATGGGACATGCGTTTAGTTATGTATGGTGGTTTCTTAGAAGGATTCAATACTTAGGCATGATAGGAATGAACTTTAAATGAGACTTAAAAGAGTAGGTTTTCTTGGGAATAGAGCATATGGTGGCATTGGATCTAGGATTGTTGAATTGTAGAAGGGAATTGTATTGATGAATGGACTAACATGGATTTGTATTATGGATATCCCTTGGGGGTAAAGTGGAAAGGTATTATCATTGGATGTATTATATGTTGAAGATGGTGTGGATGAAGGAACGATGAGAGATATGTAGGCTACTTGTGGGTCATTGCTAGACATAGGTAGATAGTTTTGATCATTTTTAAAAATAGTGTCTTGACATATGTCCAACTCCTCATTAGGAAAATTATTGGGATATTATTCAATAGCAATTTCACCTTGGCCAATAACATCTTGGATGATATTTTTCAATTTTAAGCAATTTGAAGTTTTACAAAGTATTGATTGTGACAAAAAGGATTATTGAAGGAGATCAAAATTATTCTAACAATCACTATGGGAGGACCTAAAAAGTGTACCCTCTAGTTTCCAAAAGGTAACCCTAAAGGTAAAAAAGTCTAGCCTAAGGAATGAAACACCTATTTTTTTGTGATTTTTCTAGAATATTTGGAATATGCAAGGTGACCTTAATGATGTGTGCAAAAATAAAACCCTGATGATTTAGGCAAAATGAAACCCGAAAGGTGAATGCAAAAAAGGAAAATAGGAAACCCTAATGATAGATACAAAAGGAAAATAGGAAGCCTTGATGATGGATGCAAAAGGAAATCTTGAAGATGGATGCAAAAAAGGAAAATAAGAAACCCTAAATATGGATGCATAAAAGAAAATCAGAAACCCTAATGATGGATGTAAAAATAAAAATAGGAAATCTTGATGATAGATTAAAATAGGAAAATATGAAACCCTAAAGATGGATGCAAAAGGAAAATAAGAAATGTAAACTACATAATGCTAACTACTATTTTTCTGGTCTAGATAGGTTTTAGGAATTTATGTGGTAAACCTAATTTTCTCTATTTTTAGGATTCTAAGATTGATTTTGTTGCGGAAAAGTATAGTTGTGTTGTTCTATTTATGAATGTCTACTTATGATTTTGGGGAATTTTATCAATTTTAACAAGCACGATGAAGACAAGCAAGAAAATATGGTTGTTGTGAACCATTAGAAAACCAAGAGTAAAAATGAACTAAGGGCTAAAAATTTGTCAAGTCCAATTGACTTTACTGGCCTCAACAACAAATAAAGAAAATATGAAAATAAGTACAACCTAGGCTAGACATTGGTTATATTTAATAGATCCCCAAATGGATTTATCCATATACTACCTTATGGTGGACAAGTAGAGACTCAGGTGCCACTGGATCTCCCATAAATAACACAAGGATCACTTAATTATCTTACCTCAAAGATCTAGGTGAGAGTTTTATGTCTCAATAATGAGGGTACACAAGGGTGATAATCTACAACTGATTGAATATCTTGATGAAATGAATGGACAAGTGAAAGATAGTGATTAGAGATCACTAAGATACTAAAGTGATATGTAAGGAAATTAAATCAGTCAATATGTATTGTCATTGATGTCAACTAGTTTTGACTATACTTATCATAATGGTTACAAATATTTGAAGAAGAAAAAATGGTAAAGGAAAGAGATATCTACGTTAAGATGAGATGGATATGGAGATATGGCTAAGGTATACATTGGGTAACTTATTGATGAGTCTATGGAATCATTTTGTTAACTTGATTTTATTACATGAATCTGTTATGTATTGGAGATCAAAATTGAACAAGTTAATGTGGTCGGTAATTGAAGATTTCTATATACATCTAGCCAGTGCAGTGTACTATACCGAGTAACAATAATAACTGAGTTAGTATTCAAAAACACATTTCTGTATTAACTGAGTGAGAATTTTTTTATAACAACCGACTGAATTGATGAGCTAAAAAATCACTTATGATTCTGAGGTAAAAGATAAAGTTTGTTATGAGGATCTAACGAATGACAAAATTCAAGATTGATCCAATGGAGAAGGATGAAACATTTTATAGACACATCTGCTTAGGAAGCTTGAAGCAACAAAATGGATAATGGAGATTAAGAGGCAAAATCTAATGGATGAGAAAAAAAGGGTTTATGTTGTCTATATAAAGAGACATGATATTCATTATTGAGTCTGGAGCTTATTGAAGACTACAAGAGAAATCATGTGAAAGGGCTATTTTCATGCACTACTGATCAAACTGGTTACCGACAGAACCAAGAAGAACTGTAGGCATTACTGAGTGACATGGTATTATTCATTGAGCTAAATATGTTGATGGATGTGAAGGATTCAATTGTTTATTGATTAGAGGAGGTATTTTGAACTTAGAATAGATCTAAAAATCTACAAACATTAGTTGTATTTGAATCAGATCACTACTATATCATTTTAACCATTATTACAACTAAATCTCTTAAGCGAGTGGACTTAACAATCTTTTGTATTTCAATATGACATTCCATGAATGTTGTTGGTTTTCTTTTTCACCCAATAGTGAATGTTGGTCAAGAGTTAACTGTTAGTGATAAATCCTTTAACCAAGTCACACTTCACAGTGTGCATTGTAACCTTTAATAGGGTTGGCTCCTAACTGAGCTCCTTCAGAAGAGTGAAATATTTTGGGTTACCGATCCTAGCTAGTTTTTCCCTTAGCAGGGTTTCCACATTAAAATCTATGTGTTATGTGTATTTGACGTGATTGGATTATTATTTTACCTTACACATTTCATATTTGGATTAATCGGTAATCACAATATTGAATTTACTGGTATTCGGTAAGTGAACAAAAAGTTGTTGTTGATAGCTTACCAAGTTGATTATTTGTTTGAAAAATTTTGATCATATACATCTTGGAGTTTGGGACTATAGGATAACTGGAATTATCTGATTCACCCCTCTCAGTTATCTAACAATTGGTATCAGAGCTTGTGTGCTTGGAAGGAAGTTTGAAGGACTTAAGCTAAAGATCACAAGATGTTATCTCTATTGAGCCTTCTAATGTTGTCATTAGTACCAAAGGTATGTATAGATATCAGTCGGTCACTTACAATGAGCTAATCGGTAACATAAAGTAGAACAGACTAGTCGATAAAGCCTATACACCGAGTAGCAAACAGTTTACCGAGTACCAGCAAACATTGACACCTACAGACAGTAAACACTGAGCATCACAGTATACACCAATCAGTTTACACAGTGTTTATCGAGGATCACAGGAAATGACATAGTAATCAGGAATGGCACATTCTTCTATGCAAATAGTTACAACAGTTTGTAAAACATTTTACCAAGATCGAGGAACATTTAATGCAATGATATTCATTAAATACAATATATATCTTTTGTAATAGATGATATAGGTTATTATTGTACATCATAGATCTTAGGGTTATGATTATAGTGTGTAACCTAATTGTGTTAAAGCGGAAAAAATAGAACACTATATATTTATGTGTTCACATCATTTTTTAAGAGAGCTGATATATGAATCACATAGCACTTGAAGCATTTTGCCTATCTTCAAGTCTACCAGTTTACAGAATAGAACCGAGCACAGTAGAATTCAGTTTGAGCAGAATTAGCAGAGGCTATCGAGCAGATTCAGAGCAGAGATTCATCACAAGTAAGGTGATATTTTTTATTAGAGCTTATACATCTGTAATAGACAATTGAGTGTCAAACAAGCAGATAAATACCTATTGCTTTCTGACAATTGTAATAGAGTTTTTGGATAAAATCTCTTAATAGAGTAGACTTAATAGTCTTATGTAAATCTCTTAACCGAGTGCACACTTCATTAGTGTTGCTAAAATCGTATAACTAGGTAGATCTAGCTGATCTAACATGTCACTCCTAACAGGGTGAGATCACCATAAGTGATCAAAACTTGTAGCCCTAACAAGAAAACTTTTTCTATCTACAGTAGTGAAGAATTTGTGGGTGTCATCCCCACCGTAGTTTTTACCTTCTAACAAAGGTTTCTGCATTAGCAAAATACTTGTGTCATGTGATTGTTGTAATACTCCAAAAATGGTCTATAGGTTCATTAACCTCCTATATCAACACATCGAATGAAATCGACATCAAAGTCCTAACCTAAGGCACATCGACACATTATCGAATCCTAATTGATTATCTTAAAATTCTGCATCAGAGAATATTCCTAGTAATATTCCTATTTTATCATAATTATCTTTAATTTAATAGTTATTTGGTGATAAATCATATTTATCCTAAAGTTGATTAATTGAATATGATGAATATTTAATTAATTAATTTAATTCTGCCACTTAATTATTTAATTGATTTTAATTATATTTATTCCTAATTATTATTATTTAAATTTGACAATAAATTAAAATTCCTATCATTAATTGATTAAATTCTTATTTAATTAATTAAAGCAAGTTGTCATATTTAATGATATTATTTAATTGGAATAAAGTTTGATTTTAATAATTGATTAACCCATAAATCAATTGTTTTAATTTTAAAATCTGTTAAGTGGAGAATAAATCACTTTATTTATTAAATTAATTCATATTAAATCATGCACAATCAGAAAAGCAGGCAACTAGAAATTAACAATCAATTTTAAAATTGAAACTCAACATCTAATGAGGAGTTGAAAATAAAAATAAAAAAACTAAAGCTCTATTTTGAGATAAAAACTGCTTTTGCATGATTTTATGAATTATTTATTCTTAATTTCTTGTTAACTCAAAAATCAACCTGAGTTTATCAAGAGTGATTTATGGCTTTTTTTCAATGCATCCTCAAAGCCCTGGATTTCTATAAAATCAAAGCTCAGCTCTTCACAAATCATCCACAGAATCCACAAAATTTGCATCAGAATCCATAGAATCCACAGAATTTGCATACTTACTCTAGAGAATCGACATTTGAAGAATTGAAGCTTCTTGCGAATCAACAATTTTTGTGAGATCAATCTTGTTTTCAATTCATTTTAGTTTTATTTCATATCATTGTTAGATCAATTTCATATAGAATAGATTCATATCAGATTTCTCATTCTTATTGCATAGAAAACCCAAAAATATAGATTAATTTGCATTCATTACTTCATTGCTATCTTGCATTCAAATCCTTCATTTAGGTGTCATTAAGGTCACTGATCTCGGTATAATATGAGAATACATACTCGTGTCTACTAGAAGGCAGTAAATCGCCTGGTTAGTTTAGTTTTTTATTCTATTGCATGATTTTGATTTTTGCTAACCTCTAATATTTTACTGAAGTGTTGTGTCTACAGGTAGGTACAAAATTCACACACACATTTTTGGCACCTATTGTGGGGCCCTGAAATGGGTTTCCATTTTATTCTATCATTTTTCTCAAACCCACGACCACAAGGTTAATTTTTGTGAGTTTTGTGATAAATTTCTGGGCTATTTTTTCATGAAATCTGACTGATGTTTTTATTGGTACATGCACATATAATATGATACAGATCCTAAATTTATATTTCTGGAAAGTTATTTGAGTTATCTTTCATTTTCCATTGGTTTGGATTAATTTCATTTTGATTTGCAAAAGTTATGATCATTTTAGTGAAGAATGGTCTGAACCTATTTTCCATGAAATCTGACTGATGTTTTTATGGGTACATGCACATATGATATTATACAGATCCAAAATTTATATTTATGGAAAGATATTTGAGTTATCTTTCATTTTCTGTTGGTTTGGATTAATTTTATTTTGATTTGCAAAAGTTATGATCATTTTAGTGAAGACTGGTCTGAACCTGATTTTATGAAATCCGACTGATGTTTTTATTGGTACATGCACATATGACATGATACGGATCTAAAATTTATATTTATTAAAATTTATTTGAGTTAGATTTCATTTTCCATTGGTTTGGATTAATTTTGTTTTGATTTGCAAAAGTTATTGTTGATTTAGTGCAGACTGGTCAAAATCTGATTTTTTATGACAACAGGTTTTTCGATTATCAAATGACATATTATATTTGACTAACCTGGTTTTCTACCACGTGGGGTTGACAATTTGTGTTTCTTTTTTTGATGGATTTTTATAACATTGGGTTTCATGTACAAGAATAGTAAGTTTTTCATAATAGTGGTTTGCAGGTGCAAGTGCACGTACGTCTTGTGGGTACAAAAGATAGAAGACAAATACTCAAAAATTGCCAAAATAGGTAAAATCTACTAAGCGCGTTGCAAGGAACTCATGTATTTTATTACATCTGATAACACTTCATTTTGGGACATAAAAAAAACTCTCTTGTGTCAAGCTTGAGTGCCTTTACAACTTTCATAATTCACACTTCAGTTTTGGGCTCTAAAACAAACATAGATTTACTTTTTGCATATCTGTTACACATAGTAATTAGGTCCTATGAACACTATTTGTGGTTCTTGAGAGAGTGGGTTTCCAATGAAACTCTTCTCAATGAAGGAACCCTTGTAGGTAGGGAGGATACTAAGAGCATCTCACATTCTACTAGATTTGTGCGTCTTCAACTTTTAATTGATACATTCTCTCTCTGGAGGGGTTGATAGATCATAAGTGGTGGATGTCATAGATCTTTGTGAGATAATCTTGGTCTTAGCGTGTCAGATTAATCTATCTTCTTTGTTTTGGTTAAAAGTGAAAAGGCTAGAGGACTATGCTCTACTCCCTTTTTTGGGTAGTACCAAAAACTCAGATCCTTGAATCTGGAACCAGTCCCCATGTAGTATCTTTTGTGAGTCACCTTTAGAGAGGGTTAACCGTAGTGGACATTCCCTTAATTGGGTCAACCACATTGATGAAACCTCAAGCGGTAATAGCCATTTTCACCGTGGTAGTAGTAGCCGCTATATAAATGTCCTTGTGGAGGAAATCTTCATAGGTGTGGTCTCTTGTTGGGCTGTCAGATCTCCCTAGCAGCTCCTGATTGATTAATTTCTCAAACTGTGTCAAAACCCCGGTGCACCTAGATTGGAGTTCACCCTCTTGAGATCACAAAATTTGCAGAGTCAGACCATTACTAAAAACCCTAGTGAGGCCAAAATTTTCATTTTCTAGGAATATGTGCATTATTAGAAAACTTTTTGGAACATACACAAGTAGTATTTCTAGGGATTAGCACAATAAGTCACTATTGCTTGTTCATGCGCAAGGTTGCTTTTGCCCTTGTTCATTGTTTTTAGATGATTGCTTGCTTCCATTGCTTTCTATTCTATGTGTTTGATATCTACTTGGTTACTTGAGACAAACTTTTACACAGATCTTCAAAAATTGGACAGAAAAATTTGCAAACAAACTGATACTGAAAAACTAAAAAATTGCAAATCTGAAGCAAAAGTCCTTTTTGGTGTCAAAAGTCATCCTAAAATTTCAAAACTCGTATCAAAGCTAAAGTCAAAGTTGTCAGAGATTGGTAAAATTTGTCAGAAATCTAATTTTTATAGCCTATTCCCAAATTCTGTCAAAATAGCGAATTGATTCTTGTCATTTCTAGTCATCCTTGGTCAGTCTGGGTCAAATCTCAAGTGCTATGACATGTTTCTCAACATCCAAATGAACTTAAATGGTATCAATTTGCACAAAATGACTCTTGGTCTTCTTTCTTCCACATCTCTCATGTCTTCCTAGTCTCCCATTTCATCCTTTCTCTTCTTCCAAAACTCTTCACGTCTTCTTGATTCTTTTCCTCTTATTATCTAGTCTTTTTTCTTCTATTCATCTCTTCTATCACTTCCATGCTTGATTCCTCCTCCTCCATCAATTCAAGGAGTCAATCATCAAAATCTACATCAATCTATTCCAGGGAGTCCTAAAAATCATAACATGTCTCAAATAATCAGTACACATGAGGAAGAAATTCTAATCACAGCTATGATGAAACAGATGCAGGCTATGCAAGTCAAGCTTAACAAACTTGAGAAAGAAAAGGAACCTGAAGAGTTCTCCATGGAAGCTCTATGCCCTTTTCCATTTGATAAAGACTTGTACATGTCACCATGCCCCTAGACAGAATGTGAGCAACGTGACAACCCTTATGATACCTCTTCCACAAAGAGTGACACACCCATCTTTGAAGACTACGATGACTATGATGACAGACAATATAATGATACCTATGACACCTCTATTCCCAAGAGTCTTTCTCATCGTGTGCTTGTGCTTACTAGAAATGGGATGTCACATTGGATAGATCATGATGGTGATCCATATGATTCTTATTTTAAAAGAGACTTTGATGATTTTTGTGCACAATACCTAGATGAGACATCTACTTCTATTGAGGAAGAGAAAGCTTATCGCGCTGATTATAAACGTGCATACTACAAGGATCTCTCCTCTAAGAACTCTCATGCTGAAAATAAAGATTACACTCTCAAGAAAGATTGTGTTAATGCTGAACCTTTGTCTTGTGATGGTTCCCTTCCATCCCCTACTTCCTCCAATACCCATACATTTCCTAAAGCTTCCAAGTCTATCAAATCTTTCACAAGTCCTTCATCCACCAAAAGTCTGAATACTTTTCATGCAGTTTCCTATAGCTATCCTCAAGGGCTGCCTCTTAAAGAAACTCAAGCTAACCTTCACTTGGCTGCAAATACTTTCAATAATGCTAAACCTAAGGAGCTTAAGCCTTTATATGCTATAATGCCTACTTTAGCTAGTCCTTGACCATCTCTTCCAAAGTCTTCCATACAATTCCAACATGCTTCCTTGTCCTTAGAAGTGGCTCCATGTCAAGAGGACTCTAAAAATGATAAAGAAAAGAACGTAAAGAAAGATCAAGATCAAGAAACCTCAATGTCATCCAATCCTTTTCATGATGTCTCTTATTCGTTCCATGGTTCTTTTGATCCTGCACACCCTTTCTCATGCATTCCATCATGTCTTAAGTCTTCTCCTAAGCAAGATCACGATACTACTTACACTGTTGAGCTTATTGACAATCAAAATAACCTCACTGCACTTGCGCTTTCCAAAGATGATACTTCCATTAAGGCTGGTAAAAATGGTGTTGTTACTTCCAATGTTAAGCCTATTGAAAATCAAGAGAAAAATTATGCACTTATGCTATCCAAAGATCCTTGTCAAGATCAAGGTCTTCCATCTTCTTGCTCTACCACTCCATGTTCGCTTCCACTTTCTACTCTTCCTAAGTCTTTGCAAGTTTTGAATAATCCTATCAAAGAAGGTGCTCATATTCAAGATGTCCATGATTCTATTGAAAATTCTAATGCTCACTCTAAAGATGTTGATATCCTTGGTTATCATATAGATGCTAATGAACTTGTTGATTGTCCTTTTGCATCTTCCACTTCCATCCTTGGACCTCTTCCACCACTACTAAGAGCATCACGTCTGCCTTCCATCTTGAGTCCTTATGTCCCTTCACTTTCCCCTCCTAACTCTCCTAATTCAACATCCATCTTGGGTCCTTACATCCCTCCATCTCCCATATTTTCTCAAGATCAACATAGATGCACACCCTTGAATCCTTTTCATCCACCCACCCATCTAAACCAGTCATATCCTCCTTATTCTTCCACAAGTCCCAAGTCTTTTGGAAGTAACTTGAATGTTCAATACAAGAAAAATAAGCAATACAAGAATCCATAAAAAAAAGAAGATCACCATGTCTCCTCTAAACGACATGGAGGCATAAAGTCAAAAGAGATATCTAAGAAAAAACTACAAGACAAGTATGGGTTCCAAAATCCATCATTAAAGACATTCTCTCTAGATCATCAAAAGGAAATAAAAAGCCTATGACTATATGGATTCCAAAGTCTCTCTTGAAAGAGTCTGGTGCTGAACAACAAGTGAAGTTGACATTCAAGCTTCCAAAGGCTTCCACTTCATCTTCTTCCAAAAATATTCTTCCATTCCATGCGCCTAAACCACAACCTCTGCTATCCATTCACCATATTCCTTCACGTATTTCTTCATTCACATTTCCTCCATCATCTTGCTACCCTTCAAGGTGTGTGTTGATGTTGATCTTGCCTTCCTTTCCATCTACCCTTTCACAATCCTTCCATTCATTATCCTTCTACCTTCTATCCTTTTTCCTCATTTGCCTATTCCTCCTATCTTCCAACCTCACTTGCTTTAGATAAAACCTTATACTCCATTTTTCTTTTCCATCTCCCTTTCCCTATCAACATCTTTGAGCATATCATTTTGAATCCTTGGCATATCATGGTTTATCCTTTCAAGGAGTGTTATCTAAAGAGCTGGCCTTCTTCCAATTTTTTTTTTTTTTTTGAAAATGTGCCTTGGTGAAAACCTGGAAACAGGTGCCTTGGTAGCAAAAGTAAAGAGAAATAAATTCATCCTATGGTTAAAACCACTCCCTTGTGGTGCCTTGGATAAGTACCATGATGAAAACCTACCAATCAGGCATCATGCGTAGTTCTTCTACATATTTCATCCATTCCATCTTCTCTCTTTGATCTTGACAATGTTGACCTATACATGAACATTTGGCTATCTTGTGAGCTATTTTATAATGATCTTGCTTTCATTCCTTTCATGTTTAGCCTTCATGTCTATCTTCCTCCATTCATTTTCACCTATCGCTATCCTTTTCCCCTTTGGTCTTGATCTAAAAAGAAGAAGAAAAAAAAGAGAGTAAAACACGGTGCTATGAAGCCTCTTGACATGTCTACTCCTTTGGAATGCATCCTTTCCTGCTCTTGCATTATGATTTTGTGACTTATCCTATGCTGGCCTTTCATTGCTTGTCCAAATGTGCTTTACATGACAATTTTTCCCTAGATTGGGTACCCTTTAGGAGTTTTCCCTTGAGGATTTCTTTCCTTCATTCTCCTTCATTTTCTTGTCTTCCATCTCTTCCACCAGCTTGCTAATCCTTCTTGTTCTCCACCTTGCTAGACATTGGGACTGCATGATATGATCTTGCTTGGGAGTTTGCAATGGAAAAAGATGCTATCAAGTATACCAAGTATCAGAACACCCATTGGGGCTACATATTTTGCTTTAGTTTATGGGTCTGAAGCAGTACTGCCTATTGAGGTTAAAATCCTATCACTAAGAATTAGAATGCATGGTATAGTAACTGATGATGACTATAGAGTGTCTAGGTTGCAAGAGCTTGAACTACTAGATGAGCATAGATAAGAAACATATGGTCATCTCAGAGTATATCAGAAGAGAATGTCTAGAGGTTACAACAAGAAAGTTAGACACGGAGAATTTTAGGTTGGCGATCTAGTCTTGAGAGAGAATCCTAAAAATCAATCACATAGAGAACGCAAGGGAAAGTTTGAACCCAACTAGCTAGGTCCCTTTGTAATCACTACTACTTTTGGATCTGGTGCCTATCAACTCTCAACGACTGAAGGAGAACAGCTCCGAGAACCAATCAACATTCTCCATCTGAAGAAATTCTATGCCTAAGGCATTCAGTGTTTGGTAAAATGTCCTATTTTAAAAATCTAAAAAAGTCTTGAAAAAATGAACATCTTGGTGAAAACCTAGCAATAGGCACCTTGATGATTCACAAAAAAAAATTAAAAATATCAAAAGTACAAAAAAATTGAAAAAATAAAAAATACAAAAAAATGAGAAAAAGAAAAAGTGCCTTGGTGAAAACCTGGAAACAGGCGCCTTGGTAGCAAAAATAGAATCTTTGCCAAGATGGTGAAAACTTGGCAAATGGGCACCACTTGTTCAAAATACTCCATCTATCAGTGCAATCTTGGTCTTTCCTAGCTTTCAGTCCTGCTTTAGTCTATATATATTCCTATTTTCAATAAGTCGGTATGTACACCAATATGCTCAAGCATCTGTATCCTATCAATGCTTAACACTTAGGGGTAATCAATGTCATATCCTATGGTCTCCAGTATACTTTAGACATGTCATATCCGGTCAGAGTCCTTTGAAGCTTCATCCGAGTCAGTCAGTCAATCTCCTCTCTAGAAAGGATTTTGGATCTACAACAACACAATCAAGACAAAACGAAAACAATATGTGTTTCATGCTTTTCTCTCCTTGTATGCTTACTGATTCACATTGAGATTTTTGCATATTGTGTCCCTTCGAGCTCTTCGATGATGTCCTTTACAGGATTCAGAGAGTGATGACTGGGGGCATAATCTTTTCTTTGTCTTCTGCTTGTATGTGAAAATCTAACAACTTTGGAAATTTTGGATTGAAATGGTGTCCGTCTGTAAGAGCCTCTATCTCGAATTGGATGGCCATGCGTACCTCGACCATTGATACCCAAAAAATTCAAGGAAGTTTGATCTAACTATTGTCTTTTTGAGTGAGTTCTTTCTCCTACTGTGAAACGTGATCTTGCCTAAGGATGTGGACGATAAAGGGTCACTAAGGGTAATTCACATTGGATTTAGATTGATCTCTTGACTGTTTGTTGTGTTTGCATGCAAGGCATATTCAGGTCATCACAACATTTATGTTCTGATGCTTATACAAATTGCTATATCAAAATGGACATGATATTTGGATCATCCTGGCATTTGTGCCTTGGTGCTTATATCTAATCTGACATTCTGAAAATAAAATCAATATTCATATATCTATGGTTGATTGACTAGTGGGTGTTATATTGATTCCTGCGCATACAAATCAATATTCATATGTCTATGGTTTCCTAACTAGTGGGCATTGTATTGATTTATCTAGTTACCTAAAAATTCAATGATGAGAATGACCGACACATGATCAGTGACTAGGTCTTAGGTCCTAGGTTTGCATTTCATTCTGCATCTCATTTTGCACTTTGCACTTTGCATGATCTCACAAATTGCTTAAACACTTAAACGATTCTTCAAAACCAAAAATGCTAAACATGACAAAAGGACTGAGCATTGTATGAAGGTTCCTCCAATGAAATAGCAAGTAGAATCTTTTTTGGGATCAAAATCAAAATCTGAGATCATTTATATTGTAATCTGCTTGCATAATCAACCTTCAATCATCAAAAAAATCTAGTATTCAACTTAACTATTTATCTTACATCAAACTATCAAGATTTCAACTTGGTCAACTATGGCCAACTCATGGTCAAACCTAGTCAAACTTGGTCTTCAGGGCCTCCAAATGATGTAGAATGTATTTTTGAATGTGTTTAACCACTTTTCAAATCAATTAACATGCTTCTGAACCATATAACACTGACTTTTCTTGTCAGATTTCAATTTTTATCCCGAAGGGGGCATGTTATTACACATCATTCAATGTAATCTAAATTTGAAATCATATCTTTCCTCAGTAATCAAGACAACAACCACGTCTAGTTGCTAATTCATCAAAAAGACCTCATCACTTGGGGCAAATCAATCATTGCTCGAGGCATATCAGATTCATCGAGATCCATATCAATCTAGTATTCTCTTAATCTTGTAAACTGTATCAGTCTTTTGTAACCATCGGTTCATTAGTGCTATTTCCTTGGTTCTTCGTAACTGAAGGGTTGAGATGTGATACCAATGTGATTCTTATTGACAATTGGGTCTAGAATCGGTCACTCACTTCTTTGCAATCATAAGGTTCAGGATCAGGCATTTTGACACTTCTTTGCAATCATCAGTTCATTGCTATTATAGTTAACATTATCTTTGGTCATTCAGGAGCTATTATCTTCGAATCTTTCAATCAGTTTCTGTCTCATATCACAATTTCTGTTTCATATCAATTTGAAAAATCAATTTCAACATCATACACAGACTGTCTTTGAACCACTGCGCTTCGCACAACAATTCAAAGAGGGGAAAAATGTAATACCCCAAAAATGGGCTATAGGTTCATTAACCTCCTATATCGACACATCGAATGAAATTGACATCAAAGTCCTAACCTAAGGCACATCGACACATTATCGAATCCTAATTGATTATCCTAAAATTCTACATCGGGGAATATTCCTAGTAATATTCCTATTTTATCATAATTATCTTTAATTTAATAGTTATTTGGTGATGAATCATATTTATCCTAAAGTTGATTAATTGAATATGATGAATATTTAATTAATTAATTTAATTCTGCCACTTAATTATTTAATTAATTTTAATTATATTTATTCCTAATTATTATTATTTAAATTTGACAATAAATCAAAATTCCTATCATTAATTGATTAAATTCTTATTTAATTAATTAAAGCAAGTTGTCATATTTAATGATATTATTTAATTGGAATAAAGTTTGATTTTAATAATTGATTAACCCATAAATCAATTGTTTTAATTTTAAAATCAGTTAAGTGGAGAATAAATCACTTTATTTATTAAATTAATTCATATTAAATCATGCACAATCAGAAAAGTAGGCAACTAGAAATTAACAATCAATTTTAAAATTGAAACTCAACAGCTAATGAGGAGTTGAAAAAAACAAAAAAAAAACTAAAGCTCTATTTTGAGATAAAAACTGCTTTTGCATGATTTTATGAATTATTTATTCTTAATTTCTTGTTAACTCAAAAATCAACCCAAGTTTATCAAGAGTGATTTATGGCTTTTTTTCAATGCATCCTCAAAGCCCTGGATTTCTATAAAATCAAGGCTCAACTCTTCACAAATCATCCACAAAATCCACAAAATTTGCATCAGAATCCACAAAATCCACAAAATTTGCATCAGAATCCACAGAATTTGCATACTTACTCTGGAGAATCAACATTTGAAGAATTGAAGCTTCTTGCGAATCAACAATTTTTGTGAGATCAATCTTGTTTTCAATTCATTTTAATTTTATTTCATATCATTGTTAGATCAATTTCATATAGAATAGATTCATATCAGATTTCTCATTCTTATTGCATAGAAAACCCAAAAATATAGATTAATTTGCATTCATTACTTCATTGCTATCTTGCATTCAAATCCTTCATTTAGGTGTCATCAAGGTCACTGATCTCGGTATAATCTGAGAATACATACTTGCATCTACTAGAAGGTAGTAAATCACCTGGTTAGTTTAATTTTTCATTCTATTGCATGATTTTGATTTTTGCTAACCTCTAATGTTTTATACAAGTAGGCACAAAATTCACACACACAATTATGTTATGGATTTCATGTTGTTTACTTACTTATGTTAAGTGGATAAATGATTCATGCAATTAGATTCAAGTTATATTGGTCGGTTATCACTGTTAATAATTTTAGATCTGAAAAGTTTTACAAGTAAAAGTTTTGAAGGCACTGATTCACCCCTCCCCTCTTAGTACCTATCTCTCCTAATTCCAACAATTGGTATCAGAGCGCAGTTCTCTTATTGAATAGTTTAACCACTAAAGGGTAAAGATTTAAGTCATGGAGAGATACAAGCTTGACAAGACTATTGAGAATCAAAAGATACAAATGAAAATGTTTGTGGAACAACATAAGCAAGCTAAGGAAGGATTGAAGAAATTATTGGATGCAAGGAAGAATCTAGCAAGACTATAGAATGAGATCGGTTATCATGAAGAACCTATTGATGACATATTCAAGCACACTGGATTTAGTTCTGGAAGCATCTCCGATGGATCTGAAAGCATAATCACTGATCTATCTAAAAAGAATCAATATTTAACTGATCAAGTGAAAGCACTACAAATCGATCAAGAATCTCAGATGGTAAAATGATAGAAACAATGAATAAAGAAAATCAAGCTGAGCAAGAAAGAAATCTAGCAATCAATGACCGAAGACAGATGAGTGAACAACTTCAAACTAAAGAAAGTGAGATACAAAGACTCACTGACTGACATTTCCAAGTAACTAGTCAAGTGATGAC
This sequence comes from Chamaecyparis obtusa, assembly GCA_027943335.1. NCBI lineage: Eukaryota > Viridiplantae > Streptophyta > Pinopsida > Cupressales > Cupressaceae > Chamaecyparis > Chamaecyparis obtusa. The sequence goes on from BSBK01002499.1 coordinate 887,943, forward strand.
TGTGAATCAAGAAGTAAACCAAGTGAATGCAGAATTGTCAAGAAAACTAGAAGATGTTGCAAGACTCAGAGAAGAAAATGAGAAGTTGAGAAATGAAGTGAAAAATCAATAGCAGCAAAATGAAATGAAGAAACTTGCTGAGGACAGTTCCAAGAAGATTGATGAGTTTTTAACTAATCAAAGAAGATTTGGGAGCAAAGTTGGTATAGGCTACATCAGTGAAGGAGAAATATCACAACAAGCTGAACAAGTCAACATCAGTCAAAATCAGAAACCTAAAGTGTTGACATGCTATCATTGTGGCAAACCTAGACATACATCTAATGTGTGCAGAAGCAAAGCACAAGGTAAACCTCATGTCACTCCTAAGTTTAATGGATATTGTTATTACTGTGGAAAGTTTGGACATCCTGCTTATGAGTGTAGAGCTAAGCAAAATGATCTTGCTAATAACACTACTATGGAGAAAATATGCTATACTTGTAATAAGCCTGAACACACTGCATGAGACTACAAGGCAAAAATGAAGCAAGTTTGGACACCTAAGGAGAAACCACAACGCAGACCATATCAATCGAAGAGACAAGGTAACTCTTATGTTTGGGATTATAATACATGGAATAACTATGTTGTATGTGGTAGATATGGACACATTGCAGAAAACTATTATAGAAAGAGTCTGATTGGACAATCAAGAAACTAGACAAACACTGGGATGGCTTGTATGCATTGTCATAAGGTCGGTCATTTAAGTAAGAACTGCAAAGACCGAGCACAGATGAAAACCATATATTTGAAAGTGGATATACTATTGTTGATATCATGACGTTAAGGAACACTGCATGGAAGAAGGAATCTAATGAGAATGCTGAGTCAAGTAATGTTGTCGGTGAAACCTCATCCAATGGATTGGGTGACATCGGTACCTCCACTTAAAGTGAAATAGGTATGTATGGGACTGATATTTCAAAAGATCACATTTTACATATAGTTCCTTATGCATAATGTTTTTATACCAAATCAGCATGAATAAAGATGCACTATGGTTTAGTTGTTATGAGCTAACAATGTTATACAGTCGGTAAAAGTGAGACCGAGAGTTGGTTACCCATTGGTAATCACTATCTAAGGTTAATCGAGCATATGTATCAACCGATGAAGAAAACCTATGTTAACTGAGTGGATGAAAGTTTTAGTAGTCACTGAGTTGACAGCTGTGTCATACCAAAAGTTAGATGGAGCATTTATTACATAAAAGTTTGAGCAGGAACATCGAAAGTCTATAAATACACGGGAAGAGAGTTCATCTCTACAATGCAATTTCAAAGAGCGGAGAATTCAAAGAGCAGAGTTCAAGCTAAAGGATTTTTTGAAGGATTCAAGGCTAAGCTAGATCGAACCAACATCACTCTTCATGATACCAAGTAAGTTCATTTGTGATCAAAAACTTCCTATTCTGTTGCTTGCCGAAACCCTAGAATCAATTTATGGCATCGACATCATCTGCAAACAAAACTCAAAGTGTTGAAGAGGAAGTTAATCTAATCATTAGGGAAATTTTCATTGAACCAAAGTTTAAACTGCATTGCAAGGTTGCAGCACAGACAGATTCAATGGGTGCATTTTCGAGCATACCAGAAAGGGTTTTACTGACAGAAGACGTAAGGTCTTATATTCACTACAAAATCAGAGAAGTTGGGGACTTTGAAACAATTGCAGCATATCAACCACTCTGTGGCCCCGATGGAAAAATGAAATCAGACTACAAGAAGATTGAGGAATCAGGTTTATCATATTTTACACACTTTTCACAATCATTCAAATCAAATTGGATTAGAATCATTCTGAGTAGATATCATGATGACAAGTTCTGACTGGATAAATTGATTGAGGTCACCAAGAAAGTAATTAGTAGGGTTACTGGACTCCCTACAACTGACAAAGCTAAGGCTTTCCAAAGTTCTTCACGACTAGATGTTGAGAAGTACACTGGAGCACAATGGGATGGTTGGGCATTAAATATTTCAGCAATCAAGGACCTAGCAGTAAAATTTGTAGCACATGTGATCAAGTATAAGGTGTTTCAATTGGGAAGGCTCAACAGTGTACCCTGCAACGCAGTAGACATGGTGCACAAAATTGTAGTGAAAGGTCACCAAGTTGATCTCACCGAGGTACTATTACATCAACTCCAAGAGAATATGAAGACCATAAGGAAAAAGAAATATAACACATGTAAGTACGAATCTCTACTTGCATGCATATTCTTCTATTTACAAAAGTTTGTGCTTGGTACCAATAAAGTAAATTGGATACCGGATGTACCGATAAAAAAATAGATTGGTGAAATGATGAACAAGTTAGGAGATAAGTTGAATGTAGAGTTTAATGCTTACTTCACTGAATTTCAATCTAAAATGCAAAAGAGAAGCAAAATTCCAAGGGAATTAGTTCAAAAATTTGAAGATGACATATGTTTTGTGGTCGACATTGATTATACCATGATAAAAGCAGTTGAGCCTAGGATAAAATGTTTGGCACCAATGGGATATGAGATAAATCATGATTTTGCATTGAAATCTATTAATGCACTACTTGTAGTACCGAAGGATCCCATAGCCACTAGGTTCAGAGTATACGAAGAAGCTAAATCTAGAATATCTACTAATATTGAGATCGATAAAATAACTAGAAAGGTAAAGAAAATGAAGAAGGATCTCACTGCTAAATATGGAGATAAGTCAGAAACATCTAAAGGAATACCAGTTGAACAGGCAACCAAAGGTCACCTATAATTAGCCAACAAACCATATGATACTAAGGAGACTGAGTCCGACAAAGAAGTAAATCCTACATAAGTTCCTCCACCTGAAATTCCTACAAAGATGCAGTCATCGATACATGAAGGTATGAAGACACTTTTGTCAACTACAGCACCACCTATCGAGAAAGAAGCAGTAAAGTAACAAAAAGAAGAGTAGCTACACCGGCAAAGAAATACATTAAGAGAAAGAACAAGACAGTAGCTGAGACACTGAAGAAAAAGAGGAAATACATAAGAAATAAGGAAGATTTAGAGGATACAGAGACATAGGATGATATAAATCAATTCAAAATGGATAGTAGCAAGGCCAAAACAATAGATGAAGTCATTGAGGACATAATTGAACATGGAGACCTCACTGATCCTTTGCTAGACAGATTTGACAAAAAGTCAAAAGAAGATCAAACTAAAATTGAAGAGGCTGTCATCCAAATGATGATAAAGTTTAAGAAATTTCCAATGGAGTTTGCATGTGCCTTACCAAAGAAATTGGATGATATAATTACTGAGAAATGGGCTGTTACATTAGACACCAAGAAGAGAAAGAGAGAACACTCTCTAGTTCGAGCAACTGCATACTTAAGCTTTGGGCAAGTCAGTGAATATTTGACCAAGTACCAAGCAAACTTTATGATCAAGAATAGAGCCTTAATGATCATGGATGACAATGTAGTAGATATGGATGTCACTACAGATTCTATATGGACATCAATTCTGAAAGCAGAAGAAAAAGTTGAGCAACAAGCATTTTTGAACCTGTCTAAGAAGAGACAAAATTCTAAAGGTAAAGGTATTTACATTGATGAAGGACCAACAAAGAAGTCAAAGAGTACTGGTATATCAGTTACTGAGGCAATTGATATAACCGAGGATAAGGAAGAGATAAAAGTTTCACAGGATGCACCGGATAAAGTTGAAATTCAACTAGAAAAGAAAATTGATGACGATGTACTCATTGTAGACATCGCACATGGTGATCCTGATGACCAAGATGATGAAGATGTAAATATTGCACCAAACAAAGATGAAGTACAAGACACTGCTAGTCTATTTACATCACTACTGGGTGAACTTCCTATACTTGCTGAAGTAGTAGAAATTCTTTCCCAAGTACAACCAGATGGCTCAGATCCTGAGAAAAACAAAGATACAACTAGAGATCAACACACAGAGAAACCTGTAGAGACAAATGAGCCTACACATATAGAGGCACCTTCCACAGAACCAAAGGAAATAGATGCAACAAAGGACACACAAGAACCAATGGCAACCAAGGTAAACTTACTGAACACCGCAACCGAGACTCCTACTACAACAATCGAGACCACCACTATCAAGGAGCAGAAGAAGGAAGAACAAGTGCTAACAGGAAAGACACTCCAAAGACTGGAGATAGATCCATTTCTATCATTGAGAAGAAATCTCCCCTAGCACAGAAGAAGAAGAAAAAAGGAAAAGGGCCGGTCACCCTAGATGAAGTGATCATTTTACCTGAGTGTGACCCGAGGACCCTAAGCCCTGAGGAATTGAGTAAATATGGGGAGTTATGTTCAAGGAAGGCAACGCAAGAGAAACTAAAGCAAGAGCACAAAAGAAAAGAAGTACTAAATGATGTGTGGGATATCCTCCAACAGGTAGTACCTAAGATACATATTGATGAGGATATGCCTATTATAGATCAACTTGCTACACTTTCCAAGAAGATCAATGCCCCGGACACCGATGTAGATAAAAGAATTGAAGAAAGGGCAGAATCCAGAATACAACACAAATTAGTTGAGAAAATCAGCCAAGAAGTGGCATTACTTAAGGTCAAATTATTTGAGGTAATTACTGACACAAAATCCATCACCTAAACCATTTATCAATACTTATTGAAGCTATGTACTCTAGACACCATAATTGTTGAAGTCAGTGAAAAGATCAAATGTTTAGAATCCAAAATATAGTTGAGTACCAATGTAGCTATTACCGAGCCACATGCTTTCGTAAAGCATATTCACCAAGTTCAGGAACTCCGATGGTTGATAGCAGATTTGAAGAAACAAGAAGCGCACCTAACAGATCAGGTTACTGAGTTACAGACCGAACTCATCCCACACCTAAAATTTTTTGAAGCCCACATTGTCAAAGCCGAGCTATTAGTTGCAACACCAGAAATTTTGGTGTTAGAAAATATCTTTGACATGCATGCACAAGTCGGTCTTGAGCACATTGCTCTCACCAACTTGAAAGAGGAATGGGAAAACCTCTTGGAGTCACTAAAGAAAACCGATCAGTCAATTTTTGATAAGTTGTGAGTATACTATCTCAAATTTTGTATTTGGCATTACTATCAAAAAGGGGGAAAACAATGTATCAGATGCTATTATGCCAAATATTATGTACATGGATGCTATGTATACTATATTACTAGGAGCATGCACTGAGGGGGAGTACTTAGTACTTATAATTTTTTTTTGATGTGTATATGTATATGGCGGAGATATAAGGAGATACAAGTCACATAGAGATTTTTGTATTTATACATTTGAAGTTTTGATACTAATGCCAAAGGGGGAGATTGTTATCTCTATCGAGCCTTCTAAGGTTGTCATTAGTACCAAAGGTATGTATAGATATCGGTCGGTCACTTAAAATGAGCTAATCGGTAACATAAAACATAACAGACTAGTTGGTAAAGCCTATACACCGAGCATCGCAGTATACACCAATCAGTTTACACAGTGTTTACCGAGGATCACAAGAAATGACATAGTAATCAGGAATGACACATTCTTCTATGAAAATGGTTACAACAGTTTGTAAAACATTTTACCAAGATCAAGGAACATTTAATGCAATGATATTCATTAAATACAATGTATATCTTTTGTAATAGATGATATAGGTTATTACTGTACACTGTAGATCTTAGGATTATGATTATAGTGTGTAACCTAATTGTGTTAAAGTGGCAAAAACAAAACACTATATATTTATGTGTTCACATCATTTTTGAAGAGAGCTGATATATGAATCACAGAGCACTTGAAGCATTTTGCCTATCTTCAAGTCTATCAGTTTACAGAACAGAACCGAGCATAGTAGAATTCAGTTTGAGCAGAATTAGCAAAGGCTACCGAGAAGATTTAGAGCAGAGATTCATCAAAAGTAAGGTAATATTTTTTATCAGAGCTTATAGATCTGTAACAGACAATTGAGTGTCAAACAAGCAGATAAATACCTATTGCTTTCTAACAATAGTAATAGAGTTTTTGGATAAAATCTCTTAACAGAGTAGACTTAACAGTCTTATGTAAATCTCTTAACCAAGTGCACACTTCATTAGTGTTGCTAAAATCCTATAACTAGGTAGATCTAGCTGATCTAACATGTCACTCCTAATAGGGTGAGATCACCAGAGGTGATCAAAACTTGTAGCCCTAACAGGCAAACCTTTTCTATTTGCAGTAGTGAAGAATTTGTGGGTATTATCCCCACCGCAATTTTTACCTTCTAACAAGGGTTTCTGTGTTACCAAAATACTTGTGTCATGTGATTGTGTTATGGATTTCATGTTGTTTACTTACTTATGTTAAGTGGATAAATGATTCATGCAATTAGATTCAAGTTATATTTGTCGATTATCACTATTTATAATTTTAGATCTGAAAGGTTTTACAAGTAAATTTTTTGAAGGTACTGATTCACCCCTCCCCTCTCAGTACCTATCTCTCCTAATTCCAACATTGGTATCAGAGTGGAGTTCTCTTATTGAACAGTTTAACCACTAAAGGGTAAAGATCTAAGTCATGGAGAGATACAAGCTTGACAAGACTATTGAGAATCAGAAGATACAAATGCAAATGTTTGTGGAATAGTATAAGCAAGCCAAGGAAGGACTGAAGAAATTACTAGATGAAAGGAAGAATCTAGCAAGACTATAGAATGAGATCGGTTATCATGAAGAACCTATTGATGACATATTCAAGCACACTGGATCTAGTACTGGAAGCATCTCTGATGGATCTAAAAGCATAATCACTGATCTTTCTGAAAAGCATCAATATTTAACTGATCAAGTGAAAGCACTACAAATCGGTCAAGAATCTCAGATGGTAAGAATGATAGAAACAATGAACAAAGAAAATCAAGCTGAGCAAGAAAGAAATATAGCAATCGATGACTGAAGACAGATGAGTGAACAACTTCAAACTAAAGAAAGTGAGATACAAAGACTCATTGACTGACATTTCCAAGTAACTAGTCAAGCGATGATTGTGAATCAAGAAGTAAACCGAGTGAATGCATAATTGTCAAGAAAACTAGAAGATGTTGCAAGACTCAGAGAAGAAATGAGAAGCTGAGAAATGAAGTGAAAAATCAACAGTAGCAAAATGAAATGAAGAAACTTGCTGAGGACAATTCGAAGAAGATTGATGACTTTTTAACTAATCAAAGAAGATTTGGGAGCAAAGCTGGTATAGGCTACACTAGTGAAGAAGAAACATCACAACAAGTTGAACAAGTCAACATCAGTCAAAATTAGAAACCTAAAGTGTTGACATGCTATCATTGTGGCAAACCTGGACATACATCTAATGTGTGCAGAAGCAAAGCACAAGGTAAACCTCATGTCACTCCTAAGTTTAATGGATATTGTTATTACTGTGGAAAGTTTGGACATCTTGCTTATGATTGTAGAGCTAAGAAAAATGATCTTGCTAATAACACTACTATGGAGAAAATATGCTATACTTGTAACAAGCCTAGACACACTACACGAGACTGCAAGGCAAAAATGAAGCAAGTTTGGACACCTAAGGAGAAACCACAACGCATACCATATCAACCGAAGAGACAAGGTAACTCTTATGTTTGGGATTATAATACATGGACTAACTATTTTGTATGTGGTAGATGTGGACACATTGCAACAAACTGTTATAGAAAGAGTTTGATTGGACAATCAAGAAACTAGAGAAACACTGGGATGGCTTGTATGCACTACCATAAGGTCGGTCATTTAAGCAAGAAATACAGAGACTGAGCACCAGATGAAAACCATATATTTGAAAGTGGATATACTATTGCTAATATCACAAAGTTAAGGAACACTATGTGGAAGAAGGCATCTAATGAGAATGCTGAGTCAAGTAATGTTGTCGGTGAAACCTTGTCCACTAGATTGGGTGACATCGGTACCTCCACTTAAAGTGAAATAGGTATGTATGGGATTGATATTCAAAAGATCAAACACTTCCTATTCTATTGCTTGCCGAAACCCTAGAATCAATTTATGGCATCGACATCATCTGCAAACAAAACTCAAAGTGTTGAAGAGGAAGTTAATCTAATCATTAGGGAAATTTTCATTGAACCAAAGTTTAAACTGCATTGCAAGGTTGCAGCACAGACAGATTCAATGGGTGCATTTTCGAGCATACTAGAAAGGGTTTTACTAACAGAAGACGTAAGGTCTTATATTCACTACAAAATCAGAGAAGTTGGGGACTTTGAAACAATTGCAGCATATGAACTACTTTGTGGCCCCGATGGAAAAATGAAATCAGACTACAAGAAGATTGAGGAATCAGGTTTATCATATTTTGCAAACTTTCCATAATCATTCAAATTAGATTGGATTAGAATCATTCTGAGTAGATATCATGATGACAAGTTCTGGTTGGATAAACCGATTGAGGTCATCAATAGAGTAACTAGTAGGGTTACTGGACTCCCTACAACTGACAAAGCTAAGGCTTTCTAAAGTTCTTCATGACCGGATGTTGAGAAGTACACTAGAGCACAATGGGATGGTCAGGCATTAAAGATTTCAGCAATCAAGGACCCAATAGTAAAATTTGCAGCACATGTGATCGGGTATAAGGTATTTCAATCGAGCAGACTCAACAACGTACCCTGCAGTACAGTAGACATGGCACACAAAATTGTAGTGAAAGGTCACCAAGTTGATCTTGCTGAGGTACTGTTACATCAATTCCAAGAGAATATGAAAACCATAAGGAAAAAGAAATCTAACACATGTAAGTACGAATCTCTACTTGCATGCATATTCTTCTATTTACAAAAGTTTGTGCCTGGCACCGGTAAAGTAAATTGGATACTGGATGTATCGATAATAAAATAGATTGGTGAAATGATGAACACGTTAGGAGATAAGTTGAATGTAAAGTTTAATGCTTACTTCACTAAATTTTAATCTAAAATGCAAAAGAGAAGTAGAATTCCAAGGGAATTAGTTCAAAAATTTGAAGATGACATATGTTTTGTGGTCGACACTGATTATACCATGATAAAAGTAGTTGAGCCTAGGATAAAATGGTTGGCACTGATGGGATATGAGATAAATCATGATTTTGCACTGAAATCTATTAATGCATTGCTTGCAGTACTGAAGGATCCCATAGCCACTAGGTTCGGAGTTGGTTCATACTAACTTATGTGGACCTATGATAACTCAGAGTTATTATGGTGATAGATACTTTATTTTGTTTGTTGATGACTAATCTAGGATGATGACAATTATGTTTTTGAAAGAGAAATCTGAAGCTTTCAAAATGTTTAAATGGTATAAAGATAAAGTAGAAAAGGAAAGTGGAAAAGATTTAAAATGCTTAAGATCCGATAGAGGAGGTGAGTTTATTTATAATGAATTCACTAACTTTTGTAATGAGCATGGAATTAAAAGGCAAGTTTCTACACCGAGAACACCACAACAGAATGGAATCACTGAAAGGAGGAATAGATTCATAGTTGATTGTGCTAGAACACTGATGATTAAAAAAGATGTTGCACAAATGTACTAGAGAGAAGCTGTTAGCATTGCCATATACATATTGAATCGAGTACAACTGAAGAAAGATTCAAACAAGACACCTTATGAATTATGGTTTGGGTACAGACCTAATGTAAGTTATTTCAATTTTTTTGGAAGTAGATGTTACATTCTAAAAGATGGTAGAAATGGGAAATTTGACTCTAAAGGTGATCAATGAATATTTTTGGGATATTCTACTAAGAGAAAAGCTTACAAATGTTTGAATAAGGTTTCTAACAAAATGATTGAAAGTGAAAATGTGAAAGTTGATGAGTTTGTTGAGAAAAATGATGAAGAAAGCAAGAAAGAACCAAAAGACTACGATATATATATATTCATTGAGTTACCTGACCCTCTACTCGAGCAATAGGTAGAAGCTACCGAGCAACATAATAAATACACTGAGAATCAGCCTATAGACATTGAGAATCAGGAAATTTCTACCGAGGAAGAAATTGAACCTACACCGACTGATGAACAAACAAGAGAACAAGTGTTCAAAAAATTTGTGAGAAGACGCCATCCACATAACCAAATTATTGGAGTCAAGCAAGCTAGCATGATGACATGAAGTAAGTTGAGATAGAGCACATGTTTAGTTTGTGAATTTGAACCTAAAAATGTTAGGATGCACTTTGGAATGAGGAATGGATTAAAGCCATGAATGAAGAAATTGAGCAGATAGAGAAAAACAAAACATGGACATTGGTACTGAGACTGAGTGAAAAAAATGTAATTAGAACCAAATGGATATTCAGAAACAAGTTGAATGAGAATGGTGAGTTCATTAGGAATAAAGCAAGATTTGTTTGTAAAGGGTATGCACAAGAAGAAGGTATAGATTATGGTGAGACCTTTGCACCAGTTTCAAGACTTGAAGGAGTTAGAATACTACTTGCATATGCTGCACACAAAGGATTTAAAGTATATCGAATAGATGTTAAATCTACATTTTTGAATGGAATACTTGAGGAAGAGGTTTATATTGAACAACCTAAAGGTTTTGTTGATCCAAATAAGCAGAACATGGTATGTAAATTGCAAAAAGAACTATATGGACTGAAACAAGCACTGAGAGCATGGTATGAAAGACTTCATGCATATCTTATTAGTATTGGATTTGTGAGGACAAGTTATAATATAAATTTGTATTTGAAAGGAGAAACTGATGGCAAGATTCTTATTGCTGAAATATTTGTTGATGATATTATATTTGGAGGACATGATAATCTTTGCAAAGTATTTGCTACTGAAATGAGAAAGGAATTTGAGATGTCAATGTTTGGAGAGATTAAATTCTTTCTAGGTTTTCAAATTCTACAACAAAATGAAGGGATATTCATAACACAATCAAAATACATCAAAGAGTGTTGAAGACTTTTGGAATGGAATATTATAAACTGGTAGGTACACCGATGGTCCATGATACAAATTGATAAAGGATGATCAGTCAACCGAGGTAAATCATACATTATATAGATCAATGATTGGTAAACTTATGTATGTTGTGCATAGTAGACCTGATATTTCACATGATGTTGGGATTGTAGCAAGATTTTCTGCTAATCCTAAGGAATCACATATGACTGCTGTTAAGAGGATTCTGAGATACTTGAAGAACACAGAGAATTATGGTTTATGATATAAGAAACAAGGCAATTTTGAACTACAAGTTTACACCAATGCAAATTGGGCTAGAAATATTGATGACTAGAAGAGCACAACCAGTGGAACATTCTTTTTGGGAGAACGGTTACTTACTTGGTTAAGTAAGAAATAAGCATGTATTTATCTGTCTATTGCTAAAGCAGAAATGGTTGCTGCTGCTACTAATTGTTCAAATATTGCATGGATAAAATCATTGTTGAAAGACATGAATGAGGAGATCACTGATCCAGTGATTATATATTGTGACAAAACAAGTTCTATAAACATTTATAAGAATCTGGTGATGCATGCTATGACAAAGCACATATCTATTAAGTATCACTATTTGAGGGAACAAGTACAAGAAAAGCAAGTGAAATTGGAATTTGTGAAATCTAAAGAACAACTTGCAGACATATTTACTAAACCCTTACCGAAGGATACATTTGAGTACTTGAGGACTAGACTAGGGGTCCATCCCTTATCTGTCAGTCACTAAGGTGATCAGGAGGTTGCATCAACCTATACTTTATCAAAAAATCAAATGATATTGATGCATATTATTCACACTTTAGGCTTCCTAAGGTTGTGAAAGATGGAATAGGAAAATTGTATATTTGTACATGAAGGTACATAATTTGAACCGAACAATAGAGATATTTTTGGCTATTAGAGAGCTATTTATTCTTTGGCATTGTTGTCAAAGGGAGAGAAAGATTCATATGAAATATCTATTAAAGTGAACACAAAGAAGGGAGAGAAAGTCTAATATCTATCCAGTGGGAGAGAGAAACAAAGTATCAAGGAAGAAGAAGATCAAATTCACAGATAGAGTCTATCTAAAATGTTGAAATGCTATGTAGTGATTAATCATATTAAAAAACCAAGCTAGGGAGAGCTTACCAAGCTACAACATTTATTAATAGAGTTGTAGTATAGATGTTTGGTATTCTATGGCATATTTCATATTTGTGTTTCCATCAATGCCAAAAGGAGAGATTGATAATCTACAACTGATTGAATATCTTGATGAACTGAATGGACAAGTGAAAGATAGTGATTAGAGATCACTGAGCTACAAAAGTGATACGTAAGACAATTAAATCAGTCAATATGTATTGTCATTGATGTCAACTAGTTTTGACTAATATACTTATCATGATGGTTACAAACATCTAAAGAATAAAAAATGGTAAAGGAAAGAGATATCTACATGAAGATGAGATGGATATGGAGATATGGCTAAGGTATACATTGGGTAACTTATTGACGAGTCTATGACATCATTTTTTTGACTTGATTGTATTACATGAATCTGATATGTATTGGAGATCAGAATTGAACAAGTTAATGTGGTTGGTAATTGAAGATTTCTGTATACACCGAGCTAGTGCAGTGTATACCGAGTAACAGTAATAACTAAGTTAGTATTCACCAACACATTTTTGTATTGACCGAGTGAGAGAAACAATTAAAGTTCATAACAGCTGACTAAATTGATGAGATGGAAAATCTATTATGATTCTGAGGTAAAAGATAAAGTTTGTTATGAGGATCTAACAACTGGAAAAACTCAAGATTGATCGAATGGAGAAGGATGAAATGTGTTATAGATGTTATCTCTATTGAGCATTCAAGGTTGTCATTAGTGTCAAAGGTTATCAAAGATATCAGTCGGTCACTTACATTGAGCGAATCGGTAACTAGAAGCAAGTCAAACTAGTCGTTAAAGCTTTCACACTGAGCATCGAATAGTTTATTGAGCACCAGTAGACACCGACACCGACAGAAAGTAAACACTGAGTGTCACAGTATACACCAAGTAGTTTATACAGTGTTTACTGAGGATCACAAAAAATGACATAGTAATATGAAATGGCACATTCTTCTATGCAAATGGTTACAATAGATCAAAAAATGTTTTACCAAGATCGAGGAATATTTAATGTTATGATATTCATTAAATGAAATGTATATCTTATGTAATAGTCCGATCTAGGTCATTTTTGTACACCGTAGATCTTAGGGTTATGATTAAGTTGTGTAACCTAATTTTGTTAAAGCGGCAAAAGTAGATTGCTATATAAATGTATGTTTACATAATTTTTGGTGAGAATTGATGCAAGAACATATATATGAATCAAGGAGAACTTGAAGCATTTTCCTAACTTCAAGTCTATCAGTTAACAGAGCAGATTGCAGAGGATATTAGATTAAGCAGAATCAGAAAAGGCTACCAAGCGGTTCAGAGCAGAGATTCATCATAGTCAAGGTGATATTTTATCAAAACTTATAGATTTGTATCAGACAATTGAGTTTTCAATTAGTAGATAATTTCCTATTGCTTTCTAACAATTGTAATAGAGTTTTGGATAAAATATCTTAAGAGAGTAGACTTAACAGTCTTATGTAAATCTCTTAACTGAGTGCACACTTCATTAGTGTTGTTAAAATCCTATAACTAGGTAGATCTAGCTGATCTAACATGTTACTCCTAATAGGGTAAGATCACCAGAAGTGATCAAAACTTGTAGCCCTAATGGGAAAACCTTTTCTATCTGCAGTAGTGAAGAATTTATGGGTGTCATCCCCACCGTAGTTTTTACCTTCTAACAAGGGTTTTTGTGTTACCCAAATACTTGTGTTATGTGATTGCTATTTTGATTTTATGTTGTTTACTTTCATAAGTTAAATGAATGATTGATACATGCAATTAGATACAAGCTATTTTGCAAAGGTTATCACTGTTTACTGTCTTAGATCTGAAAGGTTTACAAGTAAAGTTTTTGAATGAAATGATTCACCCCTCCCCTCTTAGTACCTATCTCTCCTAATTCCAACAATTGGTATCAGAGCACAGTTCTCTTATTGAATAGTTTAACCACTGAAGGGTAAAGATCTAAGTCACAAAGAGATATAAGCTTGATAAGACTATTGAGAATCAGAAGATACAAATGCAGATGTTTGTTGAATAGTATAAGCAAGCTAAGGAAGGACTGAAGAAATTACTGGTTAAAAGAAAGAACCTAGCTATTCTACAAAATGAGATCAGTTACCATGAAGAATCTATTGATGAAATGTTTGAGCATATTGGATCTACTTCTAAAAGAATCTGTGATGGATCTGAAAGTATAATCACTAATTTATCTAAAAATAATCAACATTTAACTAATCAAGTGAAAGCACTAAAAATTGGTCAAGAATCTCAGATGGTGAGAATGGTAGAAATAATGAACAATGCTAGACAAGCTGAGCAAGAAAGGAATCTGGCTATTGATGACCGAAGATAGATGACTAAACAACTTCAAGCTAAAGATAATGAAATACAGAGACTCACTAATCGTCACTTCCAAGTATCTAATCAAATAATGACTGTGAATGAAGAAGTAAACTGAGTGAATGGAGAATTATCAAGAAGACTATAAGATGTTGCAAGACTTAGAGAGGAGAATGAGAAGCTGAGGAATGAAGTGAAAAATCAACAGCAACACAATGAGATGATGAAATTGGCTGAGGATAATTCTAAGAAGATTGATGACTTTCTGACTAATCAAAGAAGATTTGGGAGTAAAGCTGGTATAGGCTACATCGGTGAAGGAGAATCATCACAACAAGCTGAACAAGTCAACAACAATCAAAATCAAAGACCCAAAGTGTTGGCATGTTATCACTGTGGCAAACTGGGACAAACATCTAATATGTGTAGAAGCAAAGCATAAGGTAAACCTCCTGTCACTTCTAAGTTTAATGGATATTGTTATTATTGTGGTAAGTTTGGACATCTAACTTATGAGTGTAGAGCTAAATAGAATGATATTGCTAACAATACTACTATGGAGAAAATATTGTATACTTGTAATAAACATGGACACACTGCACAAGAGTGTAAGGCTAAGATGAAACAAGTATGGACTCCTAAGCAGAAAACATAGTGAAAGCCTTATCAACCGAATAGACAAGGTAATTCTTATGTTTGGGATTATAACACTTGGGCTAACTGTACTGCTTATGGTAGATATGGACACATTGTAGAAAATTGTTACAGAAAGAGTCGGATTGGACAATCAAGAAGATGGACAAGCACTTGAATGGCATGTATGAACTATCATAGGGTCGGTCATTTAAGAAAGGACTACATAGACCGAGCACCAAATGAAAATCATGTATTTGAGAGTGGACATACTATTGTAGATATCATGAAGATAAGGAACACGATGTGGAGAAATGCATCTAATGAGAATGCTCAGTCAAGTAATACTTTCGGTGAAACCTCATCCACTAGATTGGGTGACATCGGTACCTCCCCTTAAGGTGATATAGGTATGTATGGAACTGACATTTCAAAATGATCACATTTTACATACAGTTCCTTATATATGATGTACAAATACCAAATCTACATAAATAAAGATGCATTATGGTTTATATGTTATGAGCTAACAATGTTATATAGTCCGTAAAAGAGAGACCGAGAGTTGGTTACCCGTCAGTAATCACTATATAAGGTTAACCAGACAACAGTGTAAACTGATGAAGAAATCCTATGTTAACCAAGCAGATAAAATTTTTAGTTGTCACTGAGCTGACAGCTGTTTGGTACCAAAAGTTAGGTCAATCATTTAATGCATGAAATTTTGAGTAGGAATATCAAAAAGTCTATAAATACATGAGAAACAGAGTTCATTTTTACATTGCAATTTTGAAGAGTGAAGATTTCACAGAGAAGTTTGAGCTAAATGATTTTTAGAAGGATTCAAGGCTAATGTGGATCGAACCGACAACACTCTTCGATGATTCTGAGTAAGTTTATTTTCTACCGGACACTTTATTTACCTGCTACTAGCCAAAACCCTAAATCAATTTATGGCATCTACATCGTTCGCTAGCAAATCACAAAGTGTTGAGGAAGAAGTTAATCTAATTTTAAGGGAAAATTTTGACGAACCTAAGTTCAACCCACATCCCAAGGTCGCAACACAAATAGATTTAATGGGCACTTTCTCAAGCATACCAAATAGGGTTTTATTGAAAGAAGATGTAAGAGCGTATATTCATTGCAAAATTGGAGAAGTAGGAGACTTTGAAACTGTTGCAACACATTCACTACTCTGTGGCACAAATGGAAAATTGAAACCAGAATACAAGAAGATTACGAAATTAGGGTTATCATGTATCACATAATATCTGCAATCATTTAAGATAGATTGGATCAGAATCATATTGAGTAGGTACCATGATGGAAAATTTTGGTTGGATAAACCAATAGAGGTCACTAAGAAAATGATTAGTAGGGTTATTGGTCTCCCTACAACTGACAAGGCAAAAGCCTTCCGTAGTTCATCACGACCTGATGTTGAGAAGAACACTGGAGCACAATGGGATGGTTGGGCACTGAAGATTTCAACAATCAGAGACCCAATAGTTAAGTTCACAGCACATGTAATCAGGTATATGATATTTTTAATCGAGCAGACTCAATAGCGTACCCTGCAGCGCAGTAGACATGGCGTACACAATTATGGAGAAAGGTCACTAGGTTGATCTTGCCGAGATACTGGTACATCAACTAAAGGAAAACATGAAGACAATAAGGTTAAAGAATTCAAACACATGTAAGTTTGGATCGCTACTTGTTTGTATATTTTTCTTCATACAAAAGTTTGTACATGGCATTGGTAAAGTGAACTGGACAATAGATAAACCTATAATTGCATAGATTACCGAGATGATAAATAAGTTAGGAGATAAATTGAATATAGTATTTGATGCATACTTCAAAGAATTTTAGACCAAAATGCATCAAAGAAGTAGAATTCCAAGGGAATTAGTTGAAAAATTTGAGATGGACATTTGTTTTGTAGTCGACATAGATCATTCAATGATAAAAGTAGTTGAACCTAGATTAAAATAGTTGGCACCAATGGGTTATGAAATGAACCATGATTTTGTACTAAAATCTATTAATGCACTACTTGCATTACCAAAAGACCCCATTGCCACTAGGCTCAGAACATATGAAGAGGCCAAATCTAGAATCACTACAGGTATAGAGATCGGTAAAATGTCTAGAAAGGAAAAGAAGATAAGGAAAGATCTTACTGCTAGATATGGAGATGTGTCTAAAATACTTGAGGAGACACCAGTTGAATAGGCAACTGAAGGTTAGTTAATGTTAGCTGACAAGTCATATGATAGTGAGGAAACTGAGTCTGACAAAGAAAAAGATCCCACACCAGTTCCTCCACCTGAAGTTCCTATGAAGAAGTAGTTACCAGTACAAGAAGGTATGAGGACAAGATCATCAACTACAGCTTCACCACCCGAGAAGAAAGAAGTAGAGAAGGTAATAAAATGAAAGGAAACTACACCAACTAAGACTTATGCAAAGAAATGATCCAAGGTTGCAACTGAAGCACCAAAGAAAAGGAGAAGACTGATAAGAGGTAAAGAAGACCTTGAGGATACTAAAACTGAAGATGACACAAATCAATTCAAGGTGGTCAGCAACAAGGTAAAGTCAATAGATGAATTCATTGAAGATATAATTGAGAACGAAGATCTTATTGATTCAGAAATAGGCAGATTTGACAAGATGTTAAATGAGGATCAAACCAAGATGGAAGAGGTAGTCATCCAAATGATGATAAAATTCAAGCGAGTTCCATTGGAATTTTCATGTTCATTACCGAAGGAGTTAGATGATAGGATAAATAAAAAATGGGGCTATGCACTTGAAACCAAGAAAATAAAGAGAGAAAGATCTCTAGTTTGGGCTGCTCCACATCTAAGCCTAACATAACTTGATGAACTCATGGCTAATCATCAACATAGATTCTTTGTAAATAACTGAGCCATGATGATACTGGATGAAAATGAGGCAGATGTAGAGGAGACTAGTGATGCCCTATGGAGAGAAATCATTAAAGCAAAAGAACAAGCTGAGAAAAAAACATACTTAAATCTGTCTAAGAAGAGACAAAATTCCAAATGAAAAGGTATTTATATTGATGATGGCACAATAGAGAATTCAAAGGATTCTGGTATACCAATTACCGAGGTAATTGATATCACTGAGAAAAAGGAGGAAATAAGTATCTCATAGGATACATTGGATAAAGTAGAAATCCAAATGAAGAAGAAAACCGATGACAATGTACTCATTGAGGACATCACAAATGGTGATCCTAATGAAAAGGATGATGAGGATGTAAATATTGCACCCCTAAACACTCAAGATGAAGAACAAGTCACAGAATGTGCATTTACATCACTACCGAGTGAGCTTCCTATACTTGCAGAAGTAGTAGAAATTATTTCATAGGAACAACCCAACGGCTCAGACCCCGAGCAACACAAAGACATCACACGGGAACCAGACACTAAGAAACCTGTAGAGATAGATGAGCCTAAACAAATAGAGGCACCTTCCACCAAGACAAAGGTAACAGATGAAACAAAGGAAACTGAGGTAATCCCATCTAACACCACACCCGAGGCTCCAACCCTATCAACCAAGATAATGGCTATCGAGGAGAAGAAGGAAGAAAGTGTGTCAATAGGGAAGGATACTTTGAGGACTGGAGACAAGTCTCTTGTCGTTACTGAGAAGAAATCACCATTAGTATCGGAGAAGAAGAAGAAAAAGAAAGGAAAAGGGCCGGTCACCCTAGATGAAGTGACAATTATTCCTGAGTGTGACCCAAGGACCCTTAGCCTCGAGGAACTAAGTAAATATGGGGAATTATGTCAAAGAAAGGTAGCACAAGAGAAGTTGAAGCAAGAAACAAAGAGAAAAGAAATCTTAATAGATGTTCGGGATATCTTACAATAGGTAGTACCTGAGGTGAATATTGATGAAGATACTCCCATCATATATCAACTTGCTATATTGACAGAGAAGATCAATGCCCAAGATACTGATGTAGACAAATGGATTGAAGAAAGGGCAGAGTCATCTTCTAGTCTTCTCCTTAAGGATACAAAATAAATTGGCAGAGAAAATAAGCCAAGAAGTGGCAATAAACAAAGTCAAATTATCTAAGGTAATAACTGAGATAAAATCTATCACCCAGTTAATTTGTCAATTTTTACTAAAGCTTTGTACTGTAGACACCTTCACTGTTGAAGTCAGTGAAAAGATAAAAGGACTGGAAGCATAAATCAAAGTCAATACAACTGCAGCTATAATTGAGCCAAATGCTTTCTCAAAGCACATTTACTGAGTTCAGGAACTCTGGTGGTTAATAGCAGATTTAAAGAAACAAGAGCACATAACAGATCAGGTCACTAAGTTACAAACAAAACTCTTGCCATTCCTAAAAATTTTTGAGGCACACATTGTCAAAGTAGAGCAACTTGTTGCAACACCTGAGATTTTGGTGTTGGAGAACATATTTGACATGCATGCACAAGTTGGTCTTGAGCATATTGCTCTCACCAACTTGAAAGAGGAATGGGAAAACCTCTTGGAGTTAGTCAAGAAAACCCACCAGCATATTTTTGACAGATGTGAGTATACTACTTAATTTTTGTATTTGGCATTACTATCAAAAAGGGGGAAAGAAAGCAATGTATATGTCATATGCCAAATAAGTACATAGATATGCTACGTATACTACATATTATCGGGAGCATGAACCAAGGGGGAGTACTTATTTTAGAAATTTTGATAAGTATATGTATATGGTGGAAATATAAGGTATATATAGAAAATTTTGTCTATATACATTTGAGTTTTGATACTAATGCCAAAGGGGGAGATTGTTATCTCTATTGAGCATTCAAGGTTGTCATTAGTATCAAAGGTTATCAAAGATATCGGTCAGTCACTTACATTGAGCAAATTGGTAACTAGAAGAAATACAGACTACTCGGTAAAGCTTTCACACCGAGCATTAGATAGTTTACCGAGCACCAATAGACATTGACACCGATAGACAGTAAACACCGAGCATCACAGTATACACTGAGCAGTTTATGTAGTGTTTACCGAGGATCATAGAAAATGACATAGTAATATGAAATGGCACATTCTTCTATGCAAATGGTTACAACAGATCATAAAATGTTTTACCAAGATTGAGGAATATTTAATGTTATGATATTCATTAAATGCAATGTATATCTTATGTAATAGTCTGATCTAGGTCATTTTTGTACACCGTAGATCTTAGGGTTATGATTAAGTTGTGTAACCTAATTTTGTTAAAGCGGAAAAAGCAGATCGCTATATAAATGTATGTTTACATCATTTTTAGTGAGAATTGATGCAAGAACAGATATATGAATCAAGGAGAACTTGAAGCATTTGCCTAACTTCAAGTCTATCAGTTAACAAAGTAGATTGTAGAGGATATTAGATTAAGCAGAATCAGACAAGACTACTGAGTGGTTCAGAGCAGAGATTCATCATAGTCAAGGTGATATTTTGTCAGAACTTATAGATCTGTATCAGACAATTGAGTTGTCAATTAGCAGATAATTGCCTATTGCTTTCTAACAATTGTAATGGAGTTTTGGATAAAATCTCTTAAGAGAGTAGACTTAATAGTCTTATGTAAATCTCTTAACCGAGTGCACACTTCATTAGTGTTGTTAAAATCATATAACTAGGTAGATCTAGCTAATCTAACATGTTACTCCTAACAGGATAAGATCACTAGAAGTGATCAAAACTTGTAGCCCTAACAGGAAAACCTTTTCTATCTGCAATAGTGAAGAATTTGTGGGTGTCATCGCCACCGTAGTTTTTACCTTCTAACAAGGGTTTCTGCATTACCAAAATACTTGTGTTATGTGATTGCTATTTTGATTTCATGTTGTTTACTTTCATAAGTTAAATGAATGATTGATACATGCAATTAGATACAAGCTATTTTGCAAAGGTTATCACTGTTTATTGTCTTAGATCTGAAGGTTTACAAGTAAATTTTTTGAAGGCACTGATTCACCCCTCCCCTCTCAGTACCTATCTCTCCTAATTCCAAAAATAGACACATCTGATGAGGAAGCTTGAAGTGGAAAAATGGATGATGGAGATTAAGAGGCAAAATCTAATGGATAAGAAGAAAATGGTTTATGCTGTCTATTTAAAGAGACATGATATTTATTATTAAGTCTGGAGCTTATTGAAGACTACACGAGAAATTGCATGAAAGGGCTATTTTCATGCACTACTGATCAAATTGGTTACAGACAAAATTGAGAAGAATTGCATGCATTACTGAGTGACATGGTATTATTCACCGAGCTGAATATGTTGATGGATGTGAATGAATGAATTGTTTATTGATCAGAGGAGGTATTTTGAGCTTAGAATAGATTTGAAAATGTACAAATATTAGTTGTATTTGAATCAGATCACTATTGTATCAGTTTAGCCATTGTTACAGCTAAATCTCTTAACCGAGTGGACTTAACAGTCTTTTGTATTTCAATATGACATTCCATGAATTTTGTTGGTTTTCTTTTTGACCCCATAGTGAATACTAGTCAAGAGTTAACTGTTAGTGATAAATCCTTTAACCAGGTCACACCTCACAATGTGCATTGTAACCTTTAATAGGGTTGGATCCTAACCGAGCTCACTTTAGAAGAGTGAAATATTTTGGGTTACCAGTCTCAGGTGGTTTTTCCCTTAGTAGGGTTTCCACATTCAAATCTATGTGTTATGTGTATTTGATGTGATTGGATTGTTGTTTTACCTTACACATTTCATATTTGGATTAATCGGTAATCAGAGTAAATGAATAGAAAGTTGTTGTTGATAGCTTACCGAGTTGATTATTTATTTGAAAAAGTTTGATCATATACATCTGGGAGTTTGGGACTGCAGGATAAATGGAATTAACTGATTCACCCCCCCTCTCAATTATCTAACAAAGGGGTTATTTAGAAGAGACCACCTCTTTTTGTACCAGTAATTATGGGATTTGGCAACTAAAACAATGGTGTTTAATAAGAGAATCCATTCATTTAGTTATAAGTGAGGCGGTTTTCCTAATTAAGGAGCTCTCAACCCTTCCAAAGCAAGGTGTTTTATGTCTTACAATGGAGGGTTTTAATGTATCACATGGATCTTGAGGGAAACATATTTATTTATGACACATCCACACATATTGATTATGACTTTAATCACAACCACATTTTTATATAGCGATTGGAAGTAGCTTAGCCTTAGCCTGTTATTGCTCGGGTCATTCTCTTGGTGGTAACTCGTTTCCTAGCCAATGCAGACCCTCTAAAAAAAGAAAACCAGATGTTTCTATCACTTTTATCTTACACACAAGATCTTGAAGGAAATTGGAGAGGATACTCTGTGTAGTAGTAGCTCCACCCTACGATGTGCAAGCACACCAAACACTTCAAGCAAAGTTCATTAACCTTTAGAAATGAAATATTCTCTAAGATAATAAAAAAATACTTAATGTTTTCAAACACCATTTTTTCATCAAGCATCCTCTAATTTATTAGTTATTTGAAAGCCATAGTGCTGTATAGATAATTAGTAACACAAAAATCCTCTAATTTATAAAAAATCTAAAAACTAAGAAATTAAAATGATGCTTCCAAATGAATACTCTGCAAGAAAACATAAATAAGAAAATACACAAAAATAAAGAGTCAGAATCCAGAGAAAATGCATATATAAATTGATCAATTACAACATATTATTTGTTGATTGCATCAAAATAATATATATTTGCAAAAACCCAAAAACACTCCAAAATCAAAAAATAAAAAGCTTGTTCACGTCAAGTTCACCAAAATGTACAAGCTGTAAAATTGTTAGGAAATCTGAAACCTGCGATAAGAATATTAGGATCCAACCACAAATGATCCAATCAAATTGCTCAACCCAAACTATTCATGAGAAAATGAAATAAGTGAATCCAATACATAAATAAATAACTTCATCAAAGCAAATGCAAACCATTCATATACAAACTCTCTTGTTTCTCTCTTTTTCTATGCAATATGGGCTCTCAAATTTGCTCTTAGAATGATAACATGAATCATATAATTGTGGTTCAAAAACAATGAAGAGTCACCTTTATTTTATAGATTTTAGGATTCTAATGAACGATTCAAATTAAAAGGCAATGATTGACAATGAATGGATATGGGTCAATAAAGTTGATTTATGGTGAGAAAAATAAGATAAAACTAATTACTTTATTTAATACGTGGATGGAATTAAAGACTTAATTAATATTAAATAATTAAATAATTAGTTAATCATGCACATGAGAGAACAATAAATAAAATAAAGATTTTATTTATTTTTAGAGGAAGTTGCTTCCTTAAAAAAAATGAATAATTAAATAAATTTAAAAAACTTATTTAATTGGATAAGATTGAGGTAAATAAATAAAATAAAGCTTTTATTTATTTTTAGAAGAGATTTTTCTTCTTTGAAAAACAAATAATTAAATAAATTAAAGAACTTATTTAATTAAAGAAGATTTGAGATAAATAAATAAAACAAAGATTTTATTTAATTTTTAGAAGAGATTTTGTTTTCTTCAACAAAAATAAATAATTAAATAAATTAAAAAATATATTTAACTGTAAAAGACTTAGTTAACTAATTAAATAACTAAAATAATTATTTAATTATGAAAGAAAATGGAAGAAAGTATTTAATTATATAATAAAGATTATTTATTTAAAGTGGAGGAAATTGATTAATTAAATAATAAAATTATTTAATTAATATTAGAAGAAAATTAAATAATAATGGAGCGCACGAGAGTAGTGTGCTGCAAAGTGGATCATAGAAGTGTTGGAGATTTGCCAACAAGCCAGTGCTGACTATATGTTTGTCATTGATGAACACATATGGTAAGCAACATGCGTGGAAGCCTGATGGAGAGAGCCTTGAGTATATGTTTCCTAGATATGTTATCAACATGATATCATAGATGCAGAGGTTGATTCTAAGTGAAGACAATAATACATTTGTTTGTATCAGTAGTGTTCCAGATAGGGCCCAAAAAGAGTTTTGTATGTGATTTGTAGTACGGTTGTGATGGAGCCTTGCACATTTATATTTATGTTGTAGACATGCTAGTGAAGCTATGTTCATGGATGCAGAGTTAGTTGTGTAGTATAGGTTGAGTTATGATGTTTTCAGTTGGCAGTTACAGTTTCCTAAGTTTTTCTGATGGAGCCGACATTGTTTATATTGTTGTAGTAGTTGCGCCTATCATTTTGGTATGCACATTTGGATTTGTGTTTGGAGAAGAGTTAAGAATGTTTGGTTAAGAGTGCATGACATATTTCAGCATGAGAAGAAAGTATCAGTTGATTTAGTGGATCCGAAAGTGTGAAGCGACGTGTCTACTCATATGGAGTTGTGCGGTCCGAATTTGTGTTGCATTCTTAGTATAACCATTGGAGATGTTGTTGGAGAGTTATATTGTTTCTCTAATATGATTTCAAGGAAGTTCTAATAGGCTGACTTGATTATATCATTTGGAGAAAGATACTTATAGCCGGCTAGTTATGATCACTAAGCATGGCAGATAGTTGAAAGATAAGAGCAGAGAAGAAGGTGCAAAGTATTGAGCCATCAGTAGAAGGTCTATGTGACAAAGATGAGAGTGTATGCTATACATTGGAACTGATCAAGACAATAGGTCTAACTCATAGTTCACCAAGATCCAGATATAGTGTGTATCTGTTAAACAAAAGGTTGCTACCTTCACCCCTTTGAGTAGTGTGCTCCCGGACAGTGTGTCCTCACCCCTATCAGGGTTAATTGTAAAAGAATCCTAACAAGGTCTGACCTTTGACCAGGTCACTGTACTTAATGCATTGTAAAGATCAACTCCTAATAGGGTTGTAAGATTTTCTAACATGGATCATAATACTCTAGTGCAGTTTATAGTGGGTGCTAATTCTCACCGGGGTTTTTACCTATTTAGGTTTCCCTGTACCCAAAATTGTGGTGTTGTGTTAAGTGTTCTCATATTGTGTTTATGCTTAATGTTCTTCTATACTTAATTGGATAAAGAATTGAATTTTGTAGAAAATTGATTCACCCCCCCTCTTAGTTATCTCATGGGACTATTCCTAACAATTGGTATTAGAGCCAAGTGCCTCAGAGAGAAAGTTTAACAGTTTGAGGTTGATCATATGGAATTCTTTAAAAAATAAAGTCCTAAGTTTGATGGAGAGAACTATCTAGACTGGAAGAACAAAATGATGACACATTTGCAGTGCATTTTCTTTGAGATTTTTGAAGTAGCTACTAAAGAAGTTCAGATTCCTTCTTTATCAGATCTTGCAAAGGAAGATACAACTCTCAAGCAAAAGGAGATATTCACTCAAAATGCTATTGCCAAAGAAGCCTTTATCAGCACCTTGTCTAACAGTGAGTTTTCAGAGATCAAGAAAGTAGATAAAGCCTACAAGATATGGAAGTATCTAAAAGACATGTTTGAAGGAGACATCCAAGCCAAGAATGGGTGTAGAAATACATGGAAGAAAAAGTACAATACATTGGAGATGCTACCTGAAGAGAACATCAGAGCCTACAATCAAAGGATTAATGAAGCAATTGTAGGAATCAGAAACAATGGTGGAGATATTTTTGAAGAAGACATAATGGATAAATTGATGACTACTCTGACATCAAAATATGAGAACAAGATAAACATCCTAAATGAGACTATGCAATTTTCAAAAGACTTCAAAAGAGAGGCCTTAATTAGCAAGATTTCAGATTCAAGATCTCAAGTATGAAGACAGAGCCTAAAAGTGAGACAACCTTCAAAGCTTCAGTCCATGGTAAGAAATCCCTAAAAACTTCTAGCAATTTTGATGATGATGATGAAGAGAAAGCACTAGATGATTTAATTGCTATGATTGCTAAGAAAGAAAGGAAAGGAAAAGGAAAATATGAAGGTCAGTTACCATTCAAATGCTTTTCATGTAACAAGATTGGTCACTTTGCTTCTAAGTGTCCTACAAGAGTCAAGAAGTTCAAATCTAATTACAAGCCTAAGTATACAAAAGAATGTTACTATGCTAGAGATGGAGTATCAGATGAAGATTCAACAAAAGATGAAATTAGATTCATTGCTCTTGAATATATGGAGAAAATTTTTGATGAAATGGACCTTGAAGATGAAAAGAAAGCACAAGAGTTAGCATTGATTTCACAAGAAGATATCAGAATATATTGGATCATTGACATTGGTTGTTCACATCACATGACACGAGACAAAGATAGATTTGTACATCTGGATAGATACAAATGTAGCATGGTTAGATTTGGAGACAACACTCCTAAACCTATCATTGGTAGATGAGCTATCACCTTGGATGGAAAGAACAACACCGATGATCTTCTCTATGTTGATGGTTTGCAACATAACCTACTAAGTATTAGATAGTTGCTTGACAAAGGATATCAATTGGAATTCAAAGACAGCAAATGCATCATTAATAAAAATGAAGGAGAAATGATTGCATCAGGATCAAAGAGAAAAGGTAATATTTTTTAGCTTAATTCAAAAGCAAGTTATTTTGTTGCTAAAGTAGATGACAAGTGGTTAAGGCACAAAAGGCTATGTCACATCAATTTTGACAACATAGTAAAGATAAGCAATGTAAAGACAGTAAGAGACCTTCCTAACATTGCAAAACTAGTTGATACAATATGTAGGGAATGTGTGATGGGAAAGCATGTGAGGAATTCATTCAAAAGAAAGCATAATTAAACAAAGAACAAATTGGATCTAGTGCATATAGACCTATGTGGACCAACTCAAATAAGATCATACTATGGTGAAAGGTACTTTATTTTGTTTGTTGATGATTATGTTGGAGATTTGCCAGCAGACTAGTACTGACTGAATGTTTGTCATTGATGACAACATATGGAAAGTAGCATGTGTGGAAGTCTTATGTAGTAAGATTTTAGTATATGTAGCATGGAAATGATACTAGCATGATATCATGGGCACAGAGGTTAACTGTTAGTACATACAGTTATATAGCAGCTAGTGTCAGCAGTGTTCCTGACAGAGTAAAAGATAGTGTTCTGTGTATGGTTGTTCGTATAGTTATCATGGAGCCTTGCACACTTAGATTTATGTTGAAGACATGTTAGTGATGTTTTAGTCATGGACGCATAGTCTGATGATGAACACAAGTAAAGTTATGTAGTTGCTATTCGCCTGCAGCAGTTTCCTATGTTTGTTTAGAAGAGTCGACAAAGATTTTATTGGTTCTTGAGTTACGCCTATCTTGAGGGTATGCACCCTTGGAGTTAAGCTTGGAGAAGTGTTATTGAGGTTTGGTTAAGAGCACATGAGTTAATTCATCTTACTGAGAAAGTTCCAGTTGTTTTGGTAGAGTCGACAGTGTGTTGCATACGTCTACAATTATCTTATTAGACAGGTCCCAGATTGTGTTGCGTGCATAGTAGAGCCGACATAATGTTTGTTGGAGTTTTTTATGGTTTCTCTAGTATGATTTCAAGGTGGTTCTAATAGGTTGACTTGATTATATCATTTGGAGGAAAGATATTTATAGGCAATCATTTGTGATTGCTGAAGTGTGGTTCATAGTTGAATAAGCAGAGCAGAGCAGAGTGTGTGAAGTGTTGAGCCATCAGAAGAAGGTCTATGTGAACAAGTAAAGTACTTGTGATATTCATTGGAACTAATTCAGATAGCAGGTCAAAGCGTAGTTCACCAAGATCTAGATATAGTGTGTATTTATTATTTAGAAGGTTGTAGCCTTTGCCCACTTGAGCAATGAGCTCTCAAACAGTGCATCCTCTCCCCTAACAGGGAAAATTATAAAAGACTCCTAACAAGGTCTGATCCTTGACTAGGTCTAATGTACTAAATATATTGTAAAGAAACTCCTAATAGGGTTAAGGATCTTCTAACAAGGATCATAATACTCTAGTGTAGAATATTAGTGGGTATCAAGTCCCACCAAGGTTTTTACCTATTTGAGTTTCCCTGTAACCAAAATATTGGTGTTGTGTTCATGTGTTCTTTCATTGTGTTTATGATTTATGTGTAAGTATACTTAATAAAGAATTGAATCTTGTAGATAACTGATTCACCCCCCCCCCCTCTTAGTTATCTCTTGGGACTATTCCTAACAATTGGTATCAGAGCCAAGTGCCTCGAAGAGAAATTTTAACAGCTTGAGGTTGATTAGATGGTGTACTTTAGGAAAGAAAGTCCTAAGTTTGATGGAGAGAATTATCTTGATTGGAAGAACAAGATGGTGACCCATTTGCAGTGCATTTCTTTTGAAGTTTTTAATGTAACTATTAAAGCAACCAAGCTTCCTACTTTAGAAGACCTTGCAAAATATGATGCTACTGATGCACAGAAGGAATTGTTTCATCAGAATGCTATTGCTAAAGAAGCCCTTATCAGCACCCTATCTGATGGTGAATTTTCAGAAGTAAAAAAGATAGATACAACCCACAAAATGTGGAAGCACCTAGAAGACATATTTGAAGGAGACAAACAAGCAAATGATGTGTGCAGAAAGACATGGAAGAAAAGATAAAATGCATTAGAGATGTTGCCTAAAGAAAACATTAGAGCTTATAATCAGAGGATAAATGAAGCAGTTGCTAGAATCAGAAACAATGGTGGAGAGATTTTAGAGGAGGACATTATGGACAAGTTGATGACTACTCTCACTCCTGAATATGAAAGCAAGATCAACATCCTTGATGAGACCATGCAGCTTACATCTAATTTCAAGAGAGAGACCTTGATCAGCAAAATATCAACTTTTGAGATTTCAAGATTGAAGAAAGAACCAAAGAGTGAGACAGCCTTAAAAGCAACAGTTTATGGTAAGAAATCTACAAATACTTCTAGTAATTTTGATGATGATGATGAAGAGAAAAATTTAGAGGATTTCATTGCTATGATTGCTAAAAGAGAAAAGAAAGGAAAAGGAAAATATGAAGGTCAATTACCTTTTAAGTTCTTTTCATGTAACAATATCAGTTACTTTGCATCTAAGTGTCCCACTAGAGCTAGAAAGTTCAAAAAGGATTACAAGCCTAAGTATTCTAAGGAATGCTACTATGCTGGAGATGGAGTTTCAGATGAAGAATCTGGTGAAGAAGAAATTGGATTCATTTCTATTATAGAAAAAATGAATAATAAGACATCTCATGAAGATAAGAAAGAGAATCAAGAGCTTGCATTGATTTCACAAGCTGACATAAGGACATACTGGATTACAGATAGTGGTTGTTCACATCACATGACAGGTGATAAAGGAAGGTTTGTTCATTTAGACAAATACAATGATGGTATGGTCAGATTTGGAGACAACACTCCTAAACCTATAGTTGGTAGAGGAGCCATCACTTTGGATGGAAATAATAGTATAGATGATGTTCTTTTTGTTGATGGTTTGAAACATAACCTTCTTAGTGTTGGACAACTACTTGGTAAAGGCTATTAGTTGGAATTCAAAGATGACAAATGCATCATTAACAACAAGGATGGTGTTATGATTTCATCAGGCTCAAAGACAAGAGGTAATGTTTTTCAACTCAATTCAGAAGCAAGTTGTTTTGTTGCTAAAGTTGATGATAGTTGGTTGTGGCATAAAAAACTATGTCATATCAATTTTGATAACATAGTAAAGATAAGCAATGTAAAAGCAGTAAGAGATCTACCTAGCATAGCAAAGCCAGTTGATACTATATGTAGGGAATGTGTGATGGGAAATCATGTGAGAAATTCATTTAGGAGCAAGCAGGATTCAGCAGAAAACAAGTTGGATCTGATTCATACAGACCTATGTGGTCCAACTCAAACAAGATCATACTATGGTGAAATGTATTTCATTTTGTTTGTTGATGATTATACTAGAATGATGTGGGTTGTGTTCTTGAAAGATAAGTCAGAAGCATTTGAGAAGTTCAAAATACTCAAAGCTAAGGTTGAGAATGAATCTGGACTAAAGATAAAATGTTTGAGATCGAATAGAGGAGGAGAATTCACCTCTGACAGATTATATGAGTACTGTGAAGAACATGGCATAAAGAGACAATTAAGTGCACCTAGAACCCCTTAGTAGAATGAAATTGTAGAAAGAAGGAATAGGATCATTCTTGATACAACGCGCACCATTATGATAGAAGGAAAAGTTGCACACACCTATTGGAGAGATGCGGTCAATATAACAGTTTATACCATCAATAAAATTCAATTGAGGCCAGGTGCTAACAAAACACCATATGAGCTATGGTTTGGTAATGTTCCCATAGTAAAATACTTTAGATTATTTGGAAGCAAGTGCTACATCAAGAGGGATGAAGCAGTAGGCAAGTTTGATGCAAGAAGTGATGAAGGTATTTTTCTTGGTTACTCTACTAAAAGTAAAGCTTATAGATGTTTCAATTTAAGATTGAAGAAGATCATTGAAAGTGGTCATATAAAGATTGATGAAAATTTTATGATTCAAGAAAGATATCATGATTACTCACCCATGATTGAGAAAGAACCTAGACCCTCTACTAGTGAGATAGTTATTGAAGAAATGTTTGACATTATTGATGTGTTATTCAATGACCCTGAGACAAGTGAAGAAGAAAATCCTATGGCTGATAAGTTAGCATCACCTAAAGTTCAAAATTTTACATCAAGAAATCATTCCAAGGCAGACATCATTAGAGATCAGAGCACCAAAGTCCTAACAAGGTGCCAAGCAAAGAACTCAGCTAACAATGAAGCAGTATGTTTACTATCTCAGATTGAACCTTTGAGTGTTGAAGATTCATGTAATGATTCAGACTGGCATGATGCTATGAAAGAAGAACTTGATCAAATTATTAAGAATGACACTTGGGAACTAGTCCCAAGACCCAGTAATAAGAATGTGATTGGAACAAAGTGGATATTCAGAAATAAGATGAATGAAGATGGTACAGTAGTAAGAAACAAAGCAAGATTAGTATGTAAAGGATATGCGCAAAGAGAAGGCATTGATTATTTAGACACATTTGCACCTATGAGTAGATTAGAAGCTATTAAGTTGTTTCTAGCCTATGCTATAGTAAAAAACTTCAAAGTTTATCAGATGGATGTCAAATTTGCATTCCTAAATGTAAACTTGAAAGAAGAAGTATACATTGAGCAGCCAGTAGGATTCACCTTATTAGATGGACCTGATATGGTATGCAGATTGAAGAAGGCCTTCTATGGACTTAATAAAGCCCCTAGAGCATGGTATGCGAGACTAGATGGATACTTAACTAAGATTGGATTCAAGAAAGGAGCAGAAAATTGTAATCTATTCATTAGAGAGACATCTGAAGGTTTACTACTTGTAGCTATATTTGTTGATGACATTATCTTTGGAGGTAATGACAAACTAAGTGCTGAATTTGCCAAAGAAATGCAGAATGAGTTTGAGATGAGTATGATTGGTCCTATCAAATATGTTTTAGGATTAAATGTGTAGCAGATATAAAAAGGAATTTTTATCAATCAGTCAAAATATGTGAAAGAGATACTGAAGAAATTCAAGATGGATGATTGCAAGCCAGTAGGAACCCCTATGATCACTGGGTGCAAGCTTACAAAAGAAGATGACTCACTAGAAGTAGATATAACATTGTATAAGTCTATGATTGGTAAACTCATATATCTTACTCAGACTAGACCTGACATTTCCAATGCAGCTGGCATAGTTGGAAGATTTGCAGTAGAACCTAAACAAAGTCACCTCATGGCAGTAAAAAGAATATTCAGATACTTACAAGGCACTATAGATTATGGTCTATGGTATCCTAATTTAGAAAATGTTGAGCTTCATGTGTACACTAATGCAAATTGGGTAGGATGTGTTGATGATAGAAAGAGTACTTCAGGAGGAGCAGTGTTTCTTGGTGATAGACTTGTCACTTGGACAAGCAAGAAACAAAATTGTATTTCTTAGTCAATAGCAGAAGCGGAGTATGTTGCAGCAGCTTTGAATTGTTCTACAATTGTTTGGATCAAGCAGATGATAAATGATTTTGGAATTTAGATTGATTATCCTATTGTTATTCACTATGATAACACTAGCACTATCAATATGTCAAAGAACCCTGTGATGCACGCAAAGACAAAGCTCATTGAGATCAAGTATCACTTCCTAAGAGAGAAAGTGGTAGAGAAAGAAGTCAAGTTGGACTATGTGAGTACTAAAGATTAGTTGGCAGATATATTCACAAAGCCCTTGCCTAAGGATACTTTTGAGTATCTCAGGGAGAAGTTGGGATTCATTCTCTTTCCTAATTCTTCTTAGAAGAAAGAAGGAAAGGCATCAGTCCTCAGGGACTGGTGGAAGGTTGACTAATCTACCTCAAGAGTAGTACTGGTGCTTAAAATGAGTGGTGCCCTTTGCCATTGATGTCATAGGGGGAGTATATATAGAGTCATGAAAAATAGAAGTAAAAAGAGGAGTAATATACTAAGGGGGAGCATCATTCAGATATGACAACAGTTCAGTTGAGGAAATGAAGAATATTATAAAATATTGCAGTAGATGGAGGATTCATCCTTGGGGAAGTTTTGATGAGGAAATGGAGAATATTATGAAAGTAATGTTCATTTGGGTTGGTGGTGGTTTTTCATTCCACATGTTACCATTAGTGCCAAAGGGGGAGATTGTTGGAGATTTGCCAGCAGACCAGTACTGACTATATGTTTGTCATTGATGACAACATATGGAAAGTAGCATGCATGGAAGTATTATGTAGTAATATTTTAGTATATGTATCATGGACATGATATCAGCATGATATCATGGGCATAGAGGTTAACTATTAGTACAGACAGTTATATAGCAGCTAGTGTCAGCACTGTTCCTGACAGAGTAACAGACAATGTTATGTGTATGGTTGTTCGTACAATTATCATGGAGCCTTGTGTGCTTGGATTATGTTGAAGACATGTTAGTTATGTTTCATTCATGGACACATAGTCTAATGATGAATGCAAGTAAAGTTATGCAGTCGCTATTCGCCTGCAGTAGTTTCCTATGTTTGTTCAGAAGAGCCGACATAGATTTTATTGGTTCTTGAGTTATGCCTATCTTGAGGGTATGGGCCCTTGGATTTAAGCTTGGAGAAGTGTTATTAAGGTTTAGCTAAGAGCACATGAGTTAATTTAGCTTGCCGAGAAAGTTCTAATTTTTTTGGTAGAGCCGACAGTGTGTTGCGTGCGTCTACAATTATCTTATTAGACAGGTCCCAGATTGTGTTGCGTGCATAGTAGAGCTGACAAAATGTTTGTTGGAGTTTGTTATGGCTTATCTAATATGATTTCAAGGTGGTTCTAATAGGCTGACTTGATTATATCATTTGGAGGAAAGATATTTATAGGCAGTCATTTTTTATTGCTGAAGTGTGGTTCATAGTTGAATAAGCAGAGCAGAGCAGAGTGTGCGAAGTGTTGAGCCATTAGAAGAAGGTCTATGTGACCAAGTAAAGTACTTGTGCTATTCATTGGAACTGATTCAGACAACAGGTCAAAGTGCAGTTCACCAAGATCCAGATATAGTGTGTATCTGTTATTCAAAAGGTTGTAGCCTTCGCCCATTTGAGCAGTGAGCTCTCGGACAGTGCATCCTCTCCCCTAACAAGGACAATTGTAAAAGAATCCTAACAGGGTTTGAACCTTGACCAGGTCTACTATACTAGATATATTGTAAAGAAAATCCTAATAGGGTTAAGGATCTTCTAACAAGGATCATAATACTCTAGTGCAGAATATTAGTGGGTATCAAGTCCCACCGGGGTTTTAACCTATTTGGGTTTCCCCGTAACCAAAATATTGGTGTTTTGTTCATGTGTTCTTTCATTGTGTTTATGCTTTATGTTTAAGTATAATTAATTGGATAAAGAATTGAATCTTGTAGATAAATGATTCACCCCCCCCCTCTTAGTTATCTCTTAGGACTATTCCTAACAGATTATTCTAGAATGATGTGGGTTGCGTTCTTAAAAGACAAATCAGAAGCATTTGAGAAATTAAAAATATTCAAAGGTAAGGTTGAAAATGAGTCTGGATTGAAAATAACATGTCTAAGATCAGATAGAGGAGGAGAATTCACCTCTGACAGATTTTATGAGTATTGTGAAGAACATGGGATACAGAGACAACTAAGTGCACCTAGAACCCCTTAGTAGAATGGAATTGCAGAAAGAAGGAATAGGATCATACTGGACATAGTGCACACCATCATGATTGAAGGAAATGTCACACACACCTATTGGAGAGATGCGGTCAATAATGCAGTCTATACTGTCAATATAATTCAATTGAGGCTAGGCACAGACACGACACCTTATGAGCTATGGTTTGGGAATGTACCTATAGTGAAATACTTCAGAATCTTTGTAAGAAAGTGCTACATCAAGAGAGATGAAGCCATTGGCAAGTTTGATGCAAGAAGTGATGAAGGTATTTTTATTGGTTACTCTACTAAAAGAAAATCTTATAGATGTTTAACTTAAGATTGAAGAAGATCATTGAAAGTGCTCATGTTAAGATTGATGAGAAGTTTATGATTGAAGAGAGATATCATGATTATGTACCTATGATTGAAGAAGAACCTATTCCTACGAATAGAGAAACAGTTATTGATGAAATGTTTGACAACATTGATGTATTATTCAATGACCTTGAAAATAGTGAAGAAGAATCAAAGAAGTCAGATGAGAGAGTCACACCTAATGTTCCTAAATTCACATCTAGATACCATTAAAAGGAAGACATCATTGGAGATCAAAACATAAAATTCATGACAAGATCAAAAGAAAAGAGTTCCACAGCTGATGAAGTGGTATGTTTACTTTCAAAAATTGAACCTTTAAGTGTTGAAGATGCATGTAATGATTCAGATTGGCATGAAGCAATGAAATAAGAGCTAGATCAGATAATTAAGAATGACACATGGGAATTGGTCCCTAGGCCTAGTGATAAGAATGTGATTGGAACCAAGTGGATATTCATAAATAAGATGAATAAAGATGGTACAGTAGTAAGAAACAAAGCAAGACTAGTATGCAAAGGATATACGCAAAGAGAAGGAATAGATTACTTTGATAAATTTTCCACTGTAAGAAGATTGTAAGCCATAAATTTATTTCTAGCTTATGCTACATTCAATAACTTTAAAGTATATCAGATGGATGTCAAGTCAACATTCTTGAATGGAGAGTTGAAGGAAGCAGTCTACATAGAGCAGCCTGAAGGATTTACATTATCAGACAGACCTGATATGGTATGCAAATTGAATAAATCCCTCTACGGACTTAAGCAAGCCCCTAGAGCATGGTATGAAAGACTTGATGGATACTTG
Organism: Chamaecyparis obtusa; assembly: GCA_027943335.1. Lineage (NCBI taxonomy): Eukaryota > Viridiplantae > Streptophyta > Pinopsida > Cupressales > Cupressaceae > Chamaecyparis > Chamaecyparis obtusa. The sequence goes on from BSBK01002499.1 coordinate 923,597, forward strand.
ACAAAGATTGGATTCAAGAAAGGAGCAACAAATTGTAATTATTTCATAAGAGAAACACCTGATGAATTAGTGTTGGTTGCTATATTTGATGATGACATTATCTTTGGTGGAAATGACAAGCTTAGTGCTGAATTTGCTAAAGAGATACATAGTGAATTTGAAATGAGCATGATTGGACCTATCAAGTACTTTTTGGGATTGAATGTGCAGCAGACAGACAAAGGTATATTCATTAACAAGACTAAATATGTGAAAGAGATATTGAAGAAGTTCAAGATGGATGATTGCAAGCCAGTAAGTACCCCTATGATAACAAGATGCAAGATTTCAAAAGAAGATGATTTAGTAGTAGTAGACATGACCTTGTATAAGTCTATGATTGGTAAACTAATCTATCTTACTCAATCTAGACGAGATATTTCTAATGCAATTGGTATTGTTCGAAGATTTGCAGTAGATCCTAAACAAAGTCATCTTATGGCAGTAAAGAGGATATTTAGATATTTGAAAGGGATTATAGACTATGGTTTATGGTATCCTAATTCAGAGAATGTAAACCTTCATGTATATACAAATACAAATTGGGCAGGATGCATTGATGATAGAAAGAGTACCTCAGGAGAAGTAGTATTCCTTGGAGATAGACTTGTTACTTGGAAAAGTAAGAAGCAACATTGTATTTCTCAGTCAACAACAAAAGTAGAGTATGTAGTAGCAGCATTAAATTGTTCTATAATTGTGTGGATCAAGCAGATGATAAAGGATTTTGGAATTCAGATTGATTATCCTATTGTTATTCATTGTGATAACACTAGCACTATCAATATGTCAAAGAACCCTATGATGCATGAAAAGAAAAAATACATTGAGATAAAATATCACTTCCTAAGAGAGAAAGTGACAGAGAAAGAAGTAAAGTTAGACTATGTGAGTACAAAAGAATAGCTAGTAGACATTTTCACAAAGCCTTTACCGAAGGATACATTTGAGTATCTTAGGGAGAAGCTGGGATTAATTCCCTTCCCTGAATCTAATTAGAGTTTGCAGGAGTGCATTAGTCCTCAGTGACTGATGAATGGTTGACTACTCTACTTCAGGAGTAGTACTGGTGCTTATTTTCTTTGGCACCCTTTTCCATTGATGTCAAAAGGGGAGTAATATATAGTCATGAAAAACAAAAAGAGAGAGTATAGACAGTTGAGGAGTATGAAGTAAAGGGGAGTATATAGTAAGAAGATACAACAGTTGATATTCAGAGAATTTCAACAGTAGATGGAGGATTCATCCTTGGGGGAGTTTTTTTGAGGAAATGGAGAATGTTATAAAAGAATTGTACATTTGGATTAGTGGTGTTTTTTATTCCATATGTTGCCATCAATGCCAAAGGGGGAGATTGTTGAAGATTTTCTAGCAAGCCAGTGTTGACTGTATGTTTGTCATTGATGACAACATATGGTAAGCAACATGCATGGAAGCCTAATGGAGAGAGCCTTGAGTATATGTTTCCTAGATATGTTATCAGCATGATATCATAGACACAGAGGTTGATTCTGAGTGAAGACAATAATACAGTTGTTTGTATCAATAGTGTTCCTGACAAGTCCCAGGAAGAGTTTTATATGTGATTTGTAGTATGTTTGTGATGGAGACTTGCATGTTTATATTTATGTTGTAGACATGCTAGTGAAGCTATGTTCATGGACGCAGAGTCAGTTGTGCAGTACAGGTTGATTTATGCTATTTTTAGTTGGCAGTTATAGTTTCCTAAGTTTTTCTAATGGAGTCGACATTGTTTATATTGTTGCAGTAGTTCTGCCTATCATTTCAATATGTGCATTTAGGTTTGAGTTTAGAGAAGAGTTAAGAATGTTTGGTTAAGAGCACATGATGTATTTCAACATGAGAAGAAAGTATCAGTTGATTTAGTGGAGTCGACAGTGTGAAGCGACGCGTCTACTCATATGGAGTTGTGCGGTCTGAATTTGTGTTGCGTGATTAGTATAGCCATTGGAGATGTTTTTGGAGAGTTATATTGTTTCTCTAATATGATTTCAATGAAATTATACTAGGTTGACTTCATTATATCATTTGGAGAAAGATACTTATAGCCGATCAGTTGTGATCGCTAAGCATGGTAGATAATTGAAAGATAAGAGCAGAGAAGAAGGTGCAAAGTATTGAGCCATCAGTAGAAAGTCTATGTGACAAAGATGAGTGTATGTTATACATTGGAACTGATCAAGACATTAGGTCTAACTCGCAGTTCACCAAGATCTAGATATAGTGTTTTACTGTTAAACAAAAGGTTGCTACCTTCACCACTTTGAGTAGTGTGCTCCCGAATAGTGTGTCCTCACCCCTAATAGGGTTAATTGTAAAAGCCTCCTAATAGGGTCCGACCTTTGACCAGGTCACTATACTTAATGCATTGTAGATATCAAATCCTAACAGGGTTGTAAGATCTTCTAACATGGATCATAATACTCTAGTGTAATTTATAGTGGGTGCTAATTCCCACCGGGGTTTATTACTTATTTGGGTTTCCCTGTAACCAAAATTGTGGTGTTGTGTTAAGTGTTCTCATATTGTGTTTATGCTTAATTTTATTCTATACTTAATTGGATAAAGAATTGAATCTTGTAGATAACCGATTCACCCCCCCTCTCAGTTATCTCTTGGGACTATTCCTAACAAGAAGGGCAATGTAGGTGGGTGAAGAATTTGTCAATCCAGGAATTCACATTTTTGAAACCCTAACCGAAGTGGATGGAGGGAGTCAATTAGTATTGGAAAAATGTAAATCTGGAGCAAGGTGGTAATTACACTAATGACAGAGACCTACAATAAAAGATCGGTAATGATTGCATACTGTATTGTAGCCTAGGGCATTGAGGGAATAATTGGTTGCCTCCTCCAATCATGATCATGATAATAAAAAAGTTGTTATAGCATCATAGAAGTTTGTCAGTTTGAAGAATGACTGACTCCCCCAGTTGCCTGCTTTTGACCTAGATTGAAAGACCAATAATGCAATTATTGGGGGCCAGACTGAAGAGCGACAATCTAGGGTTTGGTTGGATTACAAAACATGAAGATAGGGTGAATGAACAATTGATGACCACTTCATTGTCATATCGAGATTAGGCTCTTGATCATGAGAAGAAGGGTATACAAAATTAGGATTTTGGTCTAGGACAACATGAATAAATTATAATTGAGGTAGCCAATAAAACTACTGAGGATATTGTCATAATGGAAAAACTTACATACATCTACAGATTTGTGGGAGGCTGACAGAGTAGGAGATCTATCAAAAATTGGATAACTGAGAACTAGAAAATGAAATTCTTCATTAGATTTGTATACACCTAAAAATGGCTTCATTAATTAATTAAATATTTATTATTTAATTACTATTGACTTGATAAATTAATTAAATATTTATTATTTAATTAATATTTGTTTCTTCTATTTATTAAGTAAATTATTCAATTTATTTAATAAATTCACTATGGTCTAATTCTATATCCTAAGTCTTCTAAATAGTCTATTAAAGTGATTTAATTAAATACACAATCACCTAAATATGACTAAATCCCCTAGTCCACTTCATCCACCTAGTCACCTGACACATCACCTTGGCTAAGATAAATAATTATTATTAATTATTTATTCATATTTATCCTCATCCACACATGTCCTATTCTTAAGGGCTATGTGGCCTCATAGGACTTGGTCTTATGACCACATGTCCTCTCAACAACCAAGTCAAGAGACATTCCCTATTTCTAAGGGGCTTCTCAAGCCACCTCTAAGGGTCAAGAGTGAGTCATAGGACACTTGTGCAAAGATTCCTCATGAGGAAAAGGTCTTTCCCTCTTTCTCTCTTTGGTCTTTGTGAGACACTTGACATGTGTCTTTCCCTTCCACCTTCTTCTCCTCCATGTCAATGTGAGAGGAACATCATCCCTATTCTTTCTTTCACATTCCAACTACATCCCCTTTTTCTCTCAACTCCTTCAACCAAGTCAATTCTAGCCCTAGGATCTTCCACCTTTCATTCTCAATCGTAGGATTCTGCCACCTAGGCCTAGATCCTCCAAATCTCTATAAAAGGAGCCTCATTTTCCATTTGAAAGCTAATAGGTATTTTTGAGAATAAGCATTCAATCATTCAAGCATCCAAGCATCCAAGAAATTCAAGCATTCAAGCATCCAAGCATCCAAGCAATTCAAGCAATCAAGGAACCAAGCATCCATATTATCATCCCATCATTTGCATTTCATCCACCATATTTGCATAATCAAGTTTTAGTTGTGCACTCATTTCATTCAATCTCCACACTTTGGAATCATCTTGGGAAAGAGCTTCATTTGGAAATCTGAGCGCTCAACATCTTCAAGAAATCAAGGCTAGGAGGACAATGGAGACAAGTTGCATTTGTAGGTGAAGGTAAATTGTTAATTTGGTTTCATTTGTTATTGCATTCTTCATTGTAGTTTGCTTATTAGATAGATTTATTAACCTTTTATTAGTTAATTCATCATTTAGAATAGTATCCAACTAATTTGCATACATTTTTGGCGCTAGAAGGAGGGCCCAACTGGGCTTTTCACTTTCAATTTTTAGTTTTCCGTGTGTAGGTTTTTTCTACAGGTTATTTCTACGCATTCATCCACGATTCCTACGCATCTGTTCATTTTAGCTGCGCATCCATTCTCCGGCATAAAATTTTCATCTATTTTCCTCTTTGTTATAATTGCTGCGCATTTGTCCGATCTTCTTGCGCATTGATCCATTTTTGCTGCGCATCCACAGTAACTACGCATATATTCCACCAGGCTGCACATTTATTAAACTATTTCATGCATACATCATTCCTAGGCATACATCCATAATTACTGCGCATCTATATCACTGTTCTGCGCATTTATCAGTTTCTGTAGAAAAATTCAATTTTCTGTTAGATTTGTTTTTAGCTAACATTTTGACGAGTGTCTGTTCATTATGGTAGTACTTTTAGGCTATTTTGCAGGACGTAATTCTTGAAGACCCCATTGCTAAAAACATTTTTTTTTTTTTTAACAATTTGATTTGCAGATTGCCAAGGGGTTTGCAAAATAGACTATAATCTTGTTTGGGCTTAAAATACGACATGTTTTTGCTTTGTGTGTTTTCTTTAGCCCAGATTCAAGTGTCTGTTGTGTTTTTCTTAATAGCATACTTGTAATCCCAAAATTATAACAACGTATCCTCTCCCCTCGCCATTCGTGGACCTTGGGTGTAAGAGAAATTGTTATAATTTTTAGAGGGTGGTCTTTGGTGGGAAAAGAGATACTCACCCCAAGGAACGACCCAACCGGTAACAGGCTAAAGCCAAGCCCTTCCAAACCGGTATATAAAAATGCTAGTGTGATTAGTCTCACATTAGACAGGTGTGAATTCGTTGTGGCAACCAAAATCTCCTCCAGTACCCTAGTGGTGCGTTAAAGTCCTACTTAGTAGAGGTGAAAGCCTTGCTTTGAAAGGATTGGGAGAGCCCCCTTAATTGGGAAAATGACTTGATCACAACCACCTGAATGGATGTCCTTATTAACAACTTTTGTTTAGTGGCCAAAAACCTTCTATCTGCTGGCTCAAGGAGTCACCCAAGCTCGTGAAGACACCCCACATTACTCGCAGTTCATAGTAGAGATAGCAGTTCTTTGGGAAGTAATGACCCATTGAATTTAGAACTTGGTGTGCCTGAGAAGTGAGTGCATTGTAAGGAGGAGCCCGTGCCTCCAAGTTCCTAGGCTGTCCGCTGTGGATTTTCATAACTAGATTTTATTATCCTAGTGGGGATTCAACAGATATCATCCTTGCCAACCTTAGGATTGTAAGTGTATTTGTGCATTCATACTAGATTAAATTAGATTAAAATCATCTTTGTCTTGCATGTGTGTGTTTATGCATTTTTACTTTTCTAAAAACCAGAAAACATCAGAAAAACAAAAACAAAAAAAAATTCCCCATCATCAAAATAGCAAAATCATCAAAAATTTGACAACCTGTGCATACCTCTAAAATTATTGCGCATACGATTCAGGTTACTGCGCATTTACATTTATCAGTGCGCATCTGTCAAAACTTGCTGCGCATTTGTTTCATTGTACTACACATATATCACACTGTCCTGCGCATTTGTTGCTGCGCATTTACAACAAAGAGCATTCCCACAGGCTTTTGGAATTTCAAAATCACTTTTTCAGATACCCATTTTCGTCCTTAGTAAGATTCTGAAAAAAATAGTTGAGTTACATAGACCTCTGATTTCTAATTTGACCACTTTCATCATTTTCCATCATCATTCTCTTCTCAAGAATCAACAAGTCACTTTCTTCCAATCTTAAGATTTTCAGTGTGGTGTTGAAGATTTACCTTATCTATCAGACTTTGATCTTGGTGAGCTTATCATATCAGGATATATCATCCTTAACCATCAAGCTTACTTAGATTATTGTTTCTTGACCCCAATTTTTAATACTTATCATATCTTTTCTACCAATCATTCTCCATATCTTTTTATCAAACATCTTTCATCCCACAATCAATTTCATCCGTTTTATGGTTCAAACTCGATCTCAGAAACTCAAACAACCTATTAATTCAGAATCCCTAGATAAAATGGAAGGCAATAACAGCAATGATGAGAATCCTTGGCCCAAACAACCTCCTAAGAAAACTAGTCCTCTCACATTTGATGACGAACCTACTGATGAGGAACTTAGGGATGTTGTGCAAGATCCTAAATTTTTACAAGTCATGGAACGACTCATAGGCTTGGATAAAGAGATGTATTTCATCATGCTTTCTCAACAAGGAGCTAAGTTACCAAGTGATTTTGATGTTACCAATCTTAGAGAACCAACTCCTACAAAAAATCAAGATATCCTTAAAGGTTCTCAAGATCCTCATGGAGCAAATGAAATCAATCAACAATCCAATGCCTCTCAGATTAATCAACAACCCAATGCGTCCCATAGTGATCAACAATAAAATGTTTTTCAAAATAATCAACAATCCAATGATCCTCAACATACTCAATAGTATAATGTTTCCCAAAACCCGCAAGGAAACACATTATCTTTGGATCCCTTTCTACAACAAATCCAGATGCTTCAACAACGAATTCGTGATATCCAAACTGGATCATCAACAAAGAAGTATTCCTTGGATGATATATGTCCTTATCCTTTTGATAAGAATTTAGCAATGATTCCATTCCCTCCTCATTTTGAGGTACCAAAATTTGACAAATACAAAGGGAATTCAGATCCACAAGACCATATTCATGAGTTTTGTGCTGCTTGTATTGAAGTCGCTCACAATGACACTTATCTTATGTGACTATTTCCACGAAGTTTAGGAGGACAAGCCATGGAATGGTTCTCCAAACTCCCCCCCGGCATCAAATCTTTCAATGAGCTTCTTGACAAATTTGTGACTCATTATTCATATAACATCAAACATGAGGTCACTATGCTTGATCTTTGCAATGCACATCAAAAGAATGGAGAACCTTTCCTTACTTTTTTGCAAAGATGGCGTCAATTGTTTTCTAAATATCTATGAATGATTCCTGAACAAGAAAAGATGGATATTTTTGTGCATAACCTTACACCAGAAATGAGTTATAGGTTACAATTGCAATGTCCACCAAATTTCAATAAGCTCATAGAAAATGGTATCAAGATTGAGGAAGCCATGGTCCGAAAAGGTGAGATAAAACTTTATTCCAAAGACAATGCTAGATCCTCAAATTTGAATTCCAACACTTATAATTCCAATTCCAACAATGACAAATCAAAATATTGGAATAAAAACAAAAACATTGTCAATGACGGAATTGTTGATAATCATAATGTCCAAATGACAAAACCTCTTCTAAATCTCACAAGTATGACCAACGCTACTCAAGCTACATACAACAATCAGTCAGCAAATCAAAATACTAATAAGGATTCATCTAAACCGAGATTGCCTTTTATCTCACCTCAAAGAAACTTTACTCCTTTAGGAGAATCTCTCGAATCAGCATTACGAAAGTTAATCACCAAGAAACTCATCATGCTTCCTGAATCGAAAGATTATGAACCTAGAGTGAAGCCTTCTTGGTGGAATGGAAATGATTATTGTGAATTCCATAGAGGAAAAGGACATATAACTAATGAATGCCAAAGGATTAAAAATGTGATCCAAGACTTAATCGAAAGCGGTGAAATTAGTGTTGACGGACATGTCTCGAATGAATCACATACGGCCTTCAAAGATCCACTTCCTGAGCATGAAAAGGGAGGTTCTTCCAACAATAAGGGTGACAACCAAGCCAATTATAATAACACACCCTATAGATATGTTGGTAACATTTTTTACCGTCATCCTTCTGCATATTATGCCAATGTCATTACCATAAAAGGAAAATCAGAGAGTCAACCAATCCATGCTACTACTCGTGCTCAAGCCAAAGTTACTCTCCAAGGAGTCCAGTCTAAACCAAGCACTACTCACAACAAGTTTGTTTATGTTCCAAAGTCCATACCCAATACTTCCAACCAGTACAATCTTTTGGAACAGCTCAAAAAGACACCGGCCCAGATATCCATCTTAGAGCTTTTGCGTCTTTCTCCATCTCACAAAGATATCCTTGAAAAAGCTCTCTTAGAGACCCAGGTTCCAACAACTCTAGATCCTGATCAATTTCAAGCTATGGTGGGCCATTTAACAACCCCACATTATTTGTCCTTTACTGACAATGATGATTTAGCCATTACCCAACCTCATAATGCTCCTTTACATATCAAAGTCCTTGTCCAGAATCACAAGATTAAAAGAGTATTAATAGATGGGGGAGCTGGTTTGAATATCTGCACGTTAAAGCTAGTCCTTGCATTGGGATTTTCTGAGAATGTCGTTGATCCAAAAAAGAAAATCACAATAAAAGCTTATGATGAGGAAGAGCGATCATCCAAGGGGTCTGTTATTCTTCCAATTAGTATTGGTCCTATTGTCAAAGATGTATCTTGTCAAGTTCTGGACATGGATCTTGCTTATAATATTCTTTTGGGAAGACCATGGATTCATTCCATGCAAGCTGTGCCATCGACTTATCATCAATGTATAAAATTCCCTCACAATGGTCAGGAGATCACTATCAAAGGAGATTCCAATCCTTTTCAATATTGTAGCAATGTGAAGATTTCTGATTCTTTGGTTCCCAATAATCGTACTAGATCTTCTGCAACTACACCTGGTGACCCCACCAATATAGCATCAACTTCTAAAACAGATGGGATCAAGATAGATATCAAAGAAAGAAGTATGGGAGAATATACTTTAGGTCAAGCTCTTTGTATCACTAAGTTACCTTTATCTCCCAAATCATATGGTAGGTCTTTGATCACTAAACAACAATCAGACCCCTCTTCCACACTTGTTTATAACACATTTATAAGTGGGGGCACAATATCCAAAGAGGCAGCTGAGCGTAATGCAAATTATTGGCTTAAGACATAGAAGATTGAAGATGATATTAAACATGATTGTATATCACCTGATGTCTATGGAAAAGGGTATCCTTTGCTACAAAAGATGGGATATCAAGGTGCTAGACCTATGGGGTTACAAAGAGAAGGTGTTATAAAACCAATTTTGCAAAATCCCAATTATCAAAGAGACACTACAGGATTAGGATATAAAGGAGAAGGACCACAAGAAACAAAAGGAAAAGAAAAAATACCACCTTTTCATGAGACATCCAGAACTCTTGCCTTACAATTCAAAAAGCATGGTATGTATGTAGATCCAAAGAAACAAAGGATAGCTCAAAGAATCATTGATAGACTTGAAGATAATGATGATTCTGATTCTAATGATTATGAATGGGATTCCTTATCTGATGGTACTGAAGAAATAGGAGTCGATGTTGTCCATCAATATAGTAACGATTACCATGAGGGTGAGAGTTCAATGAGTGACTCACTAGGATTAGTCCCACGTAATACTACTCATGTTGATCGTGAGCGAAGTGAGTGTTATCTTATGACAGATGATTCAGATGAGAGTATGGAAATAGACCTCACTGATACTATCATAAACCTTGACAACTTTTCCATCAATACCATCTCTACTTTTGAAACCAACCCAAATGATCCAATGCCCCTTGTCCATCCTGACCTTATTGATTGGGATTCTCCCGATCACCCTGAACTTGATGTCTTCCATAATGATGATGCAATCATTGACTATCTTGGTATCAGGGATAATTTTCCACCAGGGGATCACAAGTTAGGATTTCTGATAGAACTCAATGACATGGCCTATTTTGGAGAGAGTGCCAATCCTTTCAGTCATAAAAATATAAAAATAATCAGCAGATCTAATGGTGAAAACCACTTAGTGGTAGTATTAGATCCAAAAATAGTAAAAAGAAAAGGCGCATTTGAAGGTGAAAACCTCTCTGAGGTGCCTGACAATGGAAGGATTGACACTCTTCCCAACTATCTTGATCGAGAGAAATCTGCCATTCTTATAGAACCGACAGTACCACTTAACATTGGAACAGAGGAGTCTCCACGCATCCTCAAGGTAGCAGCTTCCTTGACAGAATTAGAGAAAGAAGTTTTTGCAAACTTCTTTAGAGAACGACAAATCCACTTTGCTTGGTCCTATGCTGATATGCCTGGTTTGGACCCCAATCTCATTATGCATCATTTATCTATCAAACCAGGTGTAAAACCAGTTAAGCAGAAGCTCTGCAAAATGCATCCTCACATTGCTCTAATGGTGAAAGCAGAATTGAAGAAGCTCCTAGATGTTGGATTCATTCGGGCTATTGACTATGCTGAGTGGATTTCAAATATTGTTCCAGTTTCAAAACCAGACAAGTCTATCAGGATTTGTATTGATTTTTGAGATCTTAATAAAGCTTGTCCAAAAGATGACTTCCCTTTGCCAAATATTGATATGATTGTTGACCTAACAGCTGGGCATGAGATGTTATCATTAATGGATGGATTTTCTAGCTATAACCAAATCAAGATTGCGCCAAAAGACTAGGAAAAAATTGCTTTTACTTGTCCATGGGGTACATACTGTTGGAATGTAATGCCATTTGGCCTCAAAAATGCTGGAGCAACTTACCAAAGAGCCATGACCATGATCTTCCATGACATGATGCATACCATTATGGAAGATTATGTTGACGATATTTTAGCAAAATCCAAAGACAGAGCTGGTCATTTGAGAGTGTTAGATAAAATATTCATCCAGATGGAAAAATATTAGATTCGACTCAATCCAAAGAAATGTGCATTCGGGGTCACATCTGGTAAACTGTTAGGGTACATTGTCTCAGCTAAAGGAATCGAAGTAGATCCAGAAAAGGTTAAAGCAATATTGGAGATGGCTTCCCCCACTAACATCAGTCAACTAAGATCTTTACAGGGGCGTCTACAATCCATCCAAAGATTTGTTTCTCAACTAGCAGATCGCAGTCATCCCTTTCAACATTTGCTGCATAAAAATATCTTATTCCAATGGGATGATAAGCGTGAGGAAGCTTTCAACAAAATCAAGCAGTATCTAGCAAATCCTCCAACTCTGATGTCACCAATTCCCAGCAAGCCACTCTTGCTCTACATTTCAACCACGATAGCCTCACTAGGTGCTCTTCTCGCTCAGCAAGATCATGAAGGAAAAAAAAAGCCATCTACTACATCAGTCACACTCTAGTGGGATATGAGTTAAACTATTCCCCTATTGAAAGAGCATGTCTGGCTATTGTCCTTGCTTCACAGAAGTGGCGAAATTACATGTTGTCACATTCTACTCAGCTTATTGCAAAGATTTATCCATTAAAGTATTTGTTAAGCAAGACTGCATTGACAGGCAGGTTGGCTAAGTGGGTCATGCTACTTAGCGAGTTTGATATTGAATATGTAGACAGGAAGGCTATCAAAGGTCAAGTGATCGTAGATCAACTAGCTAATGCTCCATTAACGGATGAACATCCTATAAACACAGAGTTTCCTGATGCTCATATCTTAGCTTTGTCTACACAAACATGGAAATTATACTTTGATGGCTCATACACTCAACAGGGTTCAGGAGCTGGTATACTTTTTATCATGCCACAAGGATACACTATTTTGAAATCTTTCAAGTTGTTATTTCCTTGCACTAATAATGTGGTAGAATATGAGGCTTTGCTGATTGGGTTAAAAATGGCTTTACAATGGAATGTATCAGAAATAAATGTCTACGAAGACTCTCAGCTGATTGTTAACCAGGTTAATGATGATAACCAGACCAAAGATGATAAGTTATTGCCATATAAGTGTATGGTTGTTGACTTTAAATAGTATTTCTCTGTCATCACTTTTGAGTAGATTCCTCAGCATGAAAACAAAGTTGTTGATGCCATGGCAATGATTGCTTCTTTATTTGATATAGAAGATACCAAGGCCCGTTTTGAGTTCTTGGTGGAATCCTTGACTTGTCCTACATATGATGACCCTGATATGAGTATTATATGTCATCTGATTGGACATGACTCCCCAACCTATGGAAAGATCTATTCTTACCTCAAAGATAACACTTTACCTCCCAACCTATCCCGCAATCAAAAATGAACTTTTCTCCACCAAACCTCCCGCTATATTTTAATATCTGACACCCTTTATCGGTGAGGTTTTGATGGTACTCTCTTGCGATGTCTCGAACATGATGAAGCTCAATTTTCCTTATGGGATGTACATGAAGGTATTTGTGGGACACATTCGAGTGGTCCCTCTTTGGCTAAGAAACTCATGCGTATGGGTTATTATTGGCCTACCATGGAAGCAGATTCCTTTCATTTTGCTAGGGCATGCAAGAAATGTCAGATACATGGAAACCTTATCCATGCTCCAACACAAGAGTTACATCCTTTTACAACTACTTTGCCATTCAGTTGGTGGGGACTCGACCTCGTGGGTGCTATCAATCCTCCATCTTCCAATGGTCACAAATGGATCCTCACTGCCATAGAATACTTCACTAAATGGATTGAGGCCGTTCCATTGATTACCGCCACAAGGAAACAAATATCCATGTTTATCTTAAACTATATCATTTGCAGATATGGTATACCTATGTATCTCATTACTGATCATGGGAAACAGTTCCAAAATCAGGACATGGATGAACTGTGCGCCAAATTTCATATCACCCACAACTATTCCACCATCTACTATCCCCAAGGAAATAGCCAAGCTGAGGCGTCAAACAAAACAATTGTTAAAATCCTACAAAAGACTGTCAATGACGCTGGCCGTGACTGGCATCTTCAACTTAATCCCGCCTTATGGGCTTACCGCACCTCCATCCATACTCCTACTAGAGCCACTCCATACTCCCTTGTTTATGGATCTGACGCAGTCCTGCCCCTCGAGGTTGAGTTGCCTTCACTTCGTGTTACTCTTAAAGATTTAATTCTTGATGAAGAGTATAGAGTTGCATGCTTGACTGAATTGGAACTCCTAGATGAACGCCATCAGCGCGCCTATGATCATTTGAAAGTTTATCAGCAGTGTCTGTCCCATCAGTACAATAGCAAGGTAAAGATCAGAGACTTTCAGTTGGGTGACTTAGTCCTTCGAGAAAATCCAAAGAATCAACAACACCGTGAAAAGAAGGGTAAGTTTGAACCTAATTGGTTAGGACCTTTTGTGATCACAACAGTCTATGGTTCTGGAGCTTATCAGTTATCTACACCTAAAGGGGATCCCTTGGATGAGCCTCTTAATAGTATCCATCTCAAGAAGTTTTATCCTTGAAATCCCAATGCAAGGGGCATGTATATAGGCTGTATATATATATTCTGTAAATAAAAAAAATAAAAAACAAAAAAAAAATCATAAAATCAAAAGAAAAACTGCAATAAAAGCATATGGTGAAAACTTAGAAACAGGCGCTATGTGTGACAAGTTAGCTCCTCTATCTATTAGGATTCTTCTCATGTGTCCGTTCATTGTATATATCCACAATAAAATGGTTAGTCAGTCCTCATCCCCACCATGTATATATCATAATAAAATGGCCAGTTCATGCACCATTCCTTGTATTTATCCATAATAAAATCCCATCATAGCTTGATCTTTTGTCATGGTCTTCATCCTAGTCTTCTTGTGTCTTTCTTCATCCATAATAAGTCAGTCCATCACCTAGCTGGGGGCATGTCCTTGACCTAGTTTGGGAAGTGGATCTATGATAGTCATGACTCTTAGAGGACATAATGGAGTTATCTTCACCAAGCAAGCAGACACAATCAAATGTCCTTTTACAATGGTATCTTCATGCTGAATCCAAATCTATGACCTATTCTTTGAAATGTGACCATTTATCTATACATCTTGACTATACATCATTACTTGAATTAATCAACATGTCCTAAATCAATCTTTTTGGCAAAATAAATGTATATTCATGACAGGCATGTTAGAATGGTTTGTTGTAGATTATGCATTCATATCTGGATTTCATTGTTATCATGCTTCCTATGCTATTTCGGGATATCTTTGACATGAGTTTGAAACTCTCATCTATCCTTGATTAGAATAGCCGGGATGGGGCATGATATTTTCTTTGATTGCTGTTTGTGGGGTATTTTTTGATGAAATCGAAGGAACAAGTAATTGGGGTGTCTGCGTATAAGTGCCTTCATCCATTTCGTAGTATGGACAACATACAAATCATGTTGTTCTAACAAATGCTATTTATGGTGATACACCATCGCATACCTCGACTCCAAATATTTGTTCCCCGATGGAGGAGGGGAATATTCCTTGTTTGTTATGCAAATGAAACTCAGGTCATCTTGGTTCAATTATACCTAGATGCTTGTCAAGTTTGCAATATTAAACTCCATGCAAAAAGTGCTCAGGTCATCCTGGTTTAATTATACCATGATGCTTGCATTTTCTTGCAACATAACGAGCTCAATGATGAAACTCAAGTTCCAGTTATTATGAAGTTCTAAGATGTTACCTAAAAGTTGTGGAGATACATTCATTTCATATTGCATTTCATTTTCACAGTTCATGACTTACATATTAGTGCTCCTTTTATAGGGATTTGTAGGTTACCTTTCTTATTAGGTTATCTATTCTCTTAGTCTATTCTTCTTGTGTTAGATACATTGTTGTTTAAGTTGAGGACATTTGGACAACCAAACATATTACGATTTTTTTTGCATTTCACATTTTGCACTTAATCATTTAGTGATATATGTTATCTTCATTAGGGGTGTTCATTTATATATAATTTGGTCATGACTATCATTTCATCTCATTTTCTTTTATCATGTTATCAGTTATTATATTTAATCATCTTAGATATATTATCATTTATTACATTAGATATCATTTGCATTAGATCATTCATTTATTATTCATTATCCACATTGTTCATCACAAATATTGCATTGATAATCACATAGTATTAGTAAACTCATTTAAGACATGCATTTATATCACCATCATATGATTATTAAGCACTAAAAATATAAATCATTTTGCATTCTAAGATATATATTTTATGCATATGAAAGTAAAACATCACATCCTGCATATGTCAGTACGCACATGTATATAAATCATCAAAGTCAATCATGATAGAACTGCATCACATACAATCCATAAAACAACAAAAATATCTAAATGTCCAATGATATAAATCAATAACAATGTGTCCATAGTCAGTGTCTGTCAAGTCAAGATATAATCATACAATGAATCATAATGATACAACAGTGTATACAATGATCTCTCACAATCTATGAACCACTGCCTCTAGACTCTGTATGTCGCTATCTACGGGAGGCAATGTGGCCCTGTGCTGCTGCACTCCCTGATGCTGAGGATCCACCCTGACCTCCTGAACTTGTCAGTGCTCTGGGAGGACATGATGATACCCCTCCACTGCCAGCTGGTGCCTGTCGCTCATATGCTGCTGATCTGATGCCAATAGAGCTCTCTCTATAGCTCCAAATCCACTAATCTCTCGGGACTGCCTGTCTGTATGCCTCTCGCCAGTAGGATATCTCCTTCCCAGCATGTATCATGGCTCTCATGATATCCCCATGGGGACCTAGGTCCTCTATCCTCTGCAACTCATCTAGCAGCATCTCTGACTCCCCGAGTCTCTCAACAGCTCAATCTCTCTCTGCCCGCAGCACATCCATCTGTCTGCCCATCCTCTCAATCTGTCTCTCCAGACCTGGAACTTGGTCTGCCTCTACCTGGATAACTACTAGTCGGACTAGCAGTGCATCAATATCAGGCTCCTCCTCCACAGCATCTCTATGTAAATAGGGATCGTGTCCCCAGATGTCCATGTCTGCCTACTCATCCTGTGCCTTTATATCTGGCATCTCCACATCTAGCTCATCCTATCTGCCACCCTGTGCCACATCAACCTGGGCCAATAGAATGTCTACCTCATCCTGTGCCTATACCTGTACTGCAGCAATTGGTATCTGTACTGCAGCCACTGGTCTCTGTACCTACGTGACTGGTACCTGTAATGGCACTCCTGTAGCTGGCTGTGCTGGCAGCTATCTCTGTCCCTATCCCCTCTACCGTACTCCACCTCCCCTCATCCGTGGGCCAACTCTCCCTCCATTTCCATCACCTCCATCTCTGCCACCATCTCTACCACCATCTCCACCACCTCCATCTCCTCCTCCATCTCCTCCTCTCCCTCATCCCCTCCTATCTCGACCTCACTGCCTCCCCCGATATCTGTCTGCTAGATCTCTCTCTGGAGGTCTCGCTGCTGGATCTGTAATCCGTGGCACAAGATGATCTCTCAAAAACTACTCTAAATCTGTAGTCATCCCAAGGGCAACCACTGTCTGTCTCATGGACCATGCCTGGTATGGTGCATCCAAAAAATCCTATCGTGCAACATCAAATGATGCCATGGGCCCCTAATCCCGTCTCTCCTGATGTGTCTGTGCAAACTCGGTCACTCCCTGGGGCATACCCTGTATCCTGCCAAACTGTCACAGAACCCAGCTAACCAGCTATCTCTCAATAATAAAGGGTGTCCGCCCTATCAGCCATCGTGCCTCAAAACAAAAACCAATCTGTCGCTCATCATCCCATGGCTCACACCCTAAGTAGGGTCTCCATGTCACTGTGTCTAGTGTGTCAAACGTGTAGCGCTAAAACTCTAAATGTCCCAGTTTTGCCTGAGACAAAACTAAGGAGTACAAATGAATATAGGGCTGCCCAGCACCCTGGAATTGAATCACCAATGGCCTAGTCACTGCAATATGCTCCCATGCCCAAACATGGAGCAGTGTCACCCCTGCTGATAGAGAGGCACTCCCGTGGTACACCACCTGATGTAAATCATGGTATAGGTGTGCTAATAAACACACCCCCCAAGCAAATCGGGTCCCCTCCATCACCCACTGTAATGTCTGGCCCCACCCAACTACAAATCCATGTGACCTCCGATCTGGGCATACGAATCCCCCAATCATGCTTGCTAAAACCATTGGAAGAGGGTCATACATGTCGACCATATCCTCCTAGCTAATCTCCCCATCCTCTATGTCATCATCACCAAAGACGGCTCTGCACTTTGTGACTCCACCGTGTCAATTGTACTACACTAACTCTCCTGTGATGGGAAGCCGGAGGATACGATATACATCCTCTAATGTCACTATCATCTCCCCTGTCAGAAGATGGAAAGTACTCATCTTTGAGTGCCATCTCTCAGCTAATGCGGTCATCATGCTCAGATTCACCCAAATCTCGAGCATGTAAATCACATGGTATAGTCCCGATGCTCCTATCACCAGTCTCTCTGTCTTCGATAATGCTGGTCTCAGGTTCTGTGTGACGGGATATCTCTCCCGTGACATCAGAACATTTGTGATATCCTTCTATTCAAGTCAACAATAATCAACCTATCAGATTTTGATAAACTGATCTATGAATCTATCTATCCTATCATATCAATTTCAAACATGTTTATCACGTGTTTCAACAGATGATTCTATCAATTGTCTATTTCAAACTGGTTAACTAGCGAACATGCTACAATGTTTCCAATCTTGATCAAATCGATCTCAATCAACCATCGACAGATCAAATCGGCTTATCAACATTAAGTTTGACCTAATTGACTATCTATTATGACCAACTTCTACCACCTAAAACATATGCGCAACATTGAAACATGCATGCACAACTTTCTTTCACATTTGCACAGGTTTTTACCGATGCCCAATCTTCTTCCACATTTGCGCAACATTTATCGGCATTTGCACAGTTTTACACATATGCGCATTTTTATTGACCATTTGCGTAGCTTTTCCTAACACATGCGCCAAGAGTATCTATGCGCACTTTTATTATATGCTTGCACAACACTTCCATTCTCCTAGTATGAATGCACACTTCTCCCTAACGAATGCACAGAAACTATGAATTTTTGCGCAAACGTCCAAAGTTGTTGCGCATTGATGCGCCCAAACTGCGCATTCATCCTACACCTAGAAAAATAAAATTTCTAATCTAATCTATCATTTGATCTACCCTAAACATGCTCCAAATCTAATCTAACACACATCAAATCATGTAACTACAAAGCAGGATTGAGTCATCTACCGGTTCACTCGAATCAGGTGGTCGCTGGAAGTGTCTGACTCTCTTTAAGCGGTGATCTGACAAGGGGAACAACATCCTAGCAGCTCTGCTCTTCTCTCTCTTGCGCTCTAATCTCCAAGTGACAAGTGTGCATAATGAGCCTATTGTGGACCCCTTCGCCCTATTTATAGCTTGTGGACCCGATGTGCTTAGTGTGTGGACCCTACCTGATGTTTTTCTTCCATTCTACCCTGTTTTCCTCCATCTTTTCTACCGTTCGTTCGTGAGATTGATTGAACAACCCCATAAAAAATAAAAAAACAACATCAAAAATATTAGTTTTACAAAATTCACATAATCTTTTTTGTCAATCAATCTCTCGAGGGGGCATGCATAGGTCATCTGAGACATTGTCTGGGGCAGGGGCAAAAATGCTTGATTTTTCTTTGAAATAATGTGACCAGCACATTATTTCAAAGAGGGGCAAAATGTATACACCAAAAAATGGCTTCATTAATTAATTAAATATTTATTATTTAATTACTATTGACTTGATAAATTAATTAAATATTTATTATTTAATTAATATTTGTTTCTTCTATTTATTAAGTAAATTATTCAATTTATTTAATAAATTCACTATGGTCTAATTCTATATCCTAAGTCTTCTAAATAGTCTATTAAAGTGATTTAATTAAATACACAATCACCTAAATATGACTAAATCCCCTAGTCCACTTCATCCACCTAGTCACCTGACACATCACCTTGGCTAAGATAAATAATTATTATTAATTATTTATTCATATTTATCCTCACCCACACATGTCCTATTCTTAAGGGCTATGTGGCCTCATAGGACTTGGTCTTATGACCACATGTCCTCTCAACAACCAAGTCAAGAGACATTCCCTATTCCTAAGGGGCTTCTCAAGCCACCTCTAAGGGTCAAGAGTGAGTCATAGGACACTTGTGCAAAGAGTCCTCATGAGGAAAAGGTCTTTCCCTCTTTCTCTCTTTGGTCTTTGTGAGACACTTGACATGTGTCTTTCCCTTCCACCTTCTTCTCCTCCATGTCAATGTGAGAGGAACATCATCCCTATTCTTTCTCTCACATTCCAACTACATCCCCTTTTTCTCTCAACTCCTTCAACCAAGTCAATTCTAGCCCTAGGATCTTCCACCTTTCATTCTCAATCGTAGGATTCTGCCACCTAGGCCTAGATCCTCCAAATCTCTATAAAAGGAGCCTCATTTTCCATTTGAAAGCTAATAGGTATTTTTGAGAATAAGCATTCAAGCATCCAAGCATCCAAGCAATTCAAGCAATCAAGCAACCAAGCATCCATATTATCATCCCATCATTTGCATTTCATCCACCATATTTGCATAATCAAGTTTTAGTTGTGCACTCATTTCATGCAATCTCCACACTTTGGAATCATCTTGGGAAAGAGCTTCATTTGGAAATCTGAGAGCTCAACATCTTCAAGAAATCAAGGCTAGGAGGACAATGGAGACAAGCTGCATTTGTAGGTGAAGGTAAATTGTTAATTTGGATTCATTTGTTATTGCATTCTGCATTGTAGTTTGCTTATTAGATAAATTTATTAACCTTTTATTACTTAATTCATCATTTAGAATAGTATCCAACTATTTTGCATACAAGATTCATGAATAAACAATTCTTTACTATTATTTTTTCTAATGAGGAAATCAAATGGAGGATTGTTAAAGTAGACATCTGCTATATGGATGACCCCCCTCTATATATGATGACCTGGAGCTGTAATTTTGATTCAATGAATCATCATCCTTATGACTACCCAGTGTGGATTCGCATTAACAACCTTCCACTGGAATACTAGAATGAGCAGTGCATTGAAAACATTAGGACATTGGGAACCTTTATGGAACTGGATGATTGTTTTGACAATGATTTGGGAAAATATGTTCATTTCCAGATTGTTGCACTTGATTCTATTCCACCATCAATTACACTTACCACTAATGGGGTTAAATGGTGCTAGTAGATCAAATTTGAGGATAGACAATTCTGCATGTGATGCAAGGCCCGATCACACTTTGAAAAGGAATGCAAATAAGTGGTAATAACAAAAAGTTTTGGAAGGAAAAAATAGCTACCACAACCCCTAACTTTCCAACTTCCAAGGCTACGATGGATAGTTGGAGAAATACACACTTGGAAATTGAATGTAAATTGGAGGTTGGCACAAAATCATCTTGGGACAAAAAAAAACAATATTTGTGACCCCTCACTTATTGGTTCCTAGTGATGTGGTGGACAGTAGAGGTAATTATAAAACAAACACTCCCAATTTAGAACTAGACACAATGATCCTGGTGAATTAAAAAACTAAGATTTGGATTTGGTACTCAGACGATGCCTAAATTGGGTACCGATTCCCTTGCCTTCTCAAGGGAATCCAGAGAGGAAAATTACAACTGGGATACTTGAAGCCTGGGTCTGGCACTCCAGTCAATGCAATTAGATAACTTTAGGGTAGTGTATCAACTTTTACAGGAGAAGGCTTCCTCACATGAAAAATACAAGGGAGGAACCTCCTTTGGGAAGTATTGATAATTAAGATAAAAATGAGGGGGCTAACTTACCCCTCACATTTGTAGCCTCATCAAGAGGTTGGTTCCAACACTTTTCATTGATCAAATCTTGCATGAACAATTGGTATGAATGGTATTGCAAATCATATTACTTATGAGATCTATAGGTGGTTGTTTTTTTGAAATCACAAAATCCTATAAGGATGGTGGATTAGGACATTTTTTGGTCATTAAAAACTATATATTTTTGGATATCATCTCTCAATGACCGACTGCATGAAACTAAAATCTCAATCATAAGAAGGATTGGATTTATTCTAGATTTGGGTCACCCCTTTTGTGAAGTGCACCTATTTCCAACCTAATTGTTCTATAGGTTGTCATTTGTATTCTGATTTTTTGTGAGCATTAATAGGAGGTTTTCTTTTGCTGGTTCTTTCCTCATGCCACTCTTTTGAACTAGGTCTGGTAACATTTATATTTTATTAATAAAAAATTTCATAGGTCTCGACCTATTATCAATTAATTTTTTTTAGATAATTGAATAATTAAAAATTATTTAATTGTGAGAAGGGAGAGACATGTTAATTTTTGAATTCAAAATTAGAAGAATGATAATGAATTAATTAAATAATTAAAATTATTTAATTAATTAAGAATAAAGTTAGTAAAATTATTTCTTGAAGGCGTTGGGATGATTTCAGGTGTCTACAAATAGAATCTCATATAGTAAATATTTATAGTAACATTATCCATTCATGCTAGTAACATAAAATAGTTGAACTTAATCTTTATTTAAATTCTTGAACAATAAAATGAAAATCACACTATCATTTTGACCAACCACTTTCTAGGAAAAGTTGAGATAATTTATAGAAAGCAAAAACTATAACTACCTAACTACTACAACCACTCCACTCCTTACAAATAGGAGGAGAGACTTTATTGAAAAGATGAGATCCAGGAACTTGAAAGGAGAAATGGATTAGGACTTTGCTCCAACATTTACTTCTCATTAAAAATTTCCCTATATTTGTTCTACTATCAGACATGGTGAGTAAATAAGAAGATATCTATTCTTTTAACTAATCCAAGGATTCTTATATGGTTACAACATCTGGCTTTCCATCCATAATTTTTTTGACTCCTTTGTTTTCCTTGACCTCTTCAAAGAATCTACCACATCTCGATGATAATATTACTCCATTTCAACATTCTTGAGTTTCTTCAAATAGTTTCATTTATTGAGGCTAACATACAAATATCCTAACATATTCATATATATTTAAAATACAACATTAATCATCATCTAACCATGAAAACATACTCATATTGTATTCATTTAGTATTTGTTTATCCCTAAGAGGCTCATGCCTAAATAAGGGTAGTCGGGAAGCGTTGGATGCCTACTAAGATGGATGGATGGCACAATATATACAAATAAAACAAGGTTTCATAATACTAGAGATAAATGAAATACAATAAAAAAATGAACAGAATCACATTACACCATAAATGACAGAATGATATATCTTTTATTGCATAATAATCTCCAACACACAACCCCCCTTTTCTTTGTTCTAACGTAGATACAAATAGACCCGATAGTTGGTTAAGTCTTCCAACCATTGCTAACTTACACCCCTTGGAAACAACTATTTTATTATTCTATTCCTTAATTAACAAAAGTATTATTATGGTGTCATTTCTGCCTACATCATCCCCCCCCCCCCCCCCCCCCCCCCCAATTTTTTTCATCTTCTAGATGACATAAAATAAAAATAGAAACAACATCATAAATATACTATTGGGACCAGTGTGAAGATGTCCTTGGAGTTGCAGAGGTGGTGGCATGTGGAAGCTATTATATAAAAAATCTTCAAGTCCCTCTTTGTGATCAAGTGCTTCTCTTGAGAAGCCTTTAGCAACCTCAAACCATCCTTGAGGTCCTTTTGGGTCATTGCCAACTGTTTCTCCTTCTCTACCTATGTAAATCCTACACTCTCATTTGTAGGGCCGCCTCCCTCTCAAGAGTAAGAGTACACTCCACCACCTTGTGAATTAGTAACCATTTTTTTGCATTTCCAACTACCATAGTACTACTAATTGTACACTCCTCCACCTTGTGAACTGGTGTCAATTTTCATGCACTTCCAACTACCAACTGTACTACCAACTACCAAGTAGCTACCAACTACCATAGTACTACCAAATGCCATAATATTTCCAATTGCCAAGGTACTGCCAACAACCAAGGTACTACCAACTGCCATGGTGCTACCAACTGCCATGGTGTTGCCAATTGCCAAGGTACTGCCAAGTGCCATGGTACTACCAATAGCTAAGGTATTGTCAACTACCATGGTCCCACCAAATACCATGGTGTTGCCAACTACCAAGGTGCTTCCAATTGCCAAGGTACTTCCAATTGCCATGGTGTTTCCAACTACCAAAGTACTTCAAACAACCAAGGTACTACCAACTTCCATGGCACTTCCAACTCCATTTCCAACTCTACTACCAAATCTACTGCCAACTCCACTACCAATTCTATTGTCAGCTCCATTGCCAACTCTACTCCCAACCCTGGTGTCGACTTCAACTGTATAACCTATTTTTGTCTTTGTACGGTGTTAGTTTTATTATTTGTACATTCTACTAGATTTCTTTTGGTATTCTCCTCTCCCCCAACTTTTATCCTTCCTACCATACGGTATATAGTCTACTCTCCAATGTCTGTTCAGTGTCTGACCTATGTTTGGTCCCAGTGTTCGTATGACATACAACCTGCACTTTTTTCCTTCCATATGGTATGTTGGTTGTCATATGTATGTCCTTCCTGGTACCTTCCATATGATTTCCATTTGTAAAGTCCCTATTTGGATTCTTGTATGGTGTATGACCCACACTTTCTTCCTTCCATACAATATGATGGTTATTATCCATACGTGCTGCTTGGTACCTTCCATATGATTTCCATCCATACGGTCCCTATCTTGGAGTCTTGTACGATGTATGGAAATAGTGGCTCCTTCTTTCCATTTGATCATATAGTGTAAATAATTTTGGAATTTATTGATTTTACAGTGTGTGGCCTGCAACTTTCCCTTCTTTTTAGTGCAGTGAATCTTCCTTCCAGCTACTACTGTGAACTTCCTTCTCTGCCTCAGGTGGTTTTCTCAACTTCTTTCTTGTAAAAATTCTTGGTTTCTCCCCAACTTTTCTGATTTGTCCCCTTCAAAAAAGTGGGATGGTGTGTCATCCACCCCTATCACACCTTCCTTATACTCATCATACTCTAGAGGGAATGCCTCCCTTTCCTTGATTGCCATCATGTTGCAGTCACAGTAGAAAACTTCATAATCTTCTATCTACCAATGGAACAACCTATTGAGGGAACTAGTCTCATCTTGAGAACAATTCCCTAACCCCAGACACCTTCATCATTAGGGTCCATCCCTCCTCTATCCAAGTCTTCTCCTTCTGACTCAGAATCTGATGCCAATTCGTAACTTATAGTCTAATTCTAGAGATTAATCACATATTTCTTTCCCTCACTTTCAATGGAGAGGGTATTCTTCTACCAATTGTGATTATATTTTTTCATAATGATCCATCCTCTATCTAGGAGGGTATCATACCCCTTCTCCAAAGAGATGACTAAAAATTTGAGAAGGAACATTTACATCCCAATGACCACCTTTTGTCCCATCAAGGTTCCAATAGTTTGATCCTACAAGGTGGAATGTTAGTGACCAGAGAGTTGGATTTCTTAGTGCCTTCCATGTTTTTCTAGTAGTACGTTCATTCCCGATCCCCCATCCACAATGGTGTTTGTTAAATTTGTAACCCATGAGCTCCATTTCCATTACCGCAGGTGACCTTCCAACTCCTACTATCAACAACATAGGGTCAGTGATGGTCTTGGAGGGGTTCTCTTCTTTACTTGTACCATTCTTCATCCTATCTTCTAGAATTCCTTCATTATGGGAAGGTTTGTATTGTGCTTCATTCCTAGCCACCTGAGTGATGGATACCCTCAACTGTGCAATGTTTCTAGTAGGTCTATCACTTGTACCGGTATGGTGGCTTGCAACATCTGATCTATGATATTTTCCTTTGATGCTTACCGTACAAGGGTACTCAAACTACTATGTGAGAGTTGTCGTTCTTCTTCCATTGCTTGTTCCACCTCCAATCTTGCTTTCTTCAACCTCTCCTTCTTCGTACTGGCATTCAAGTACCTGAGTTTTCTTGTTTTTGATCTGGTGATGGCAAGGACCTATCCCTCTAGGTGTGTGACTTCTATCATGTTTACCCCCTTTTGTCTTGGGCAAATGGCATCCTCATGGTTGTCTAGTCCACACCATTTACATATCATGCTTCCACCTTTTTCACTTCTCTGATAGTCACGCGCGAAGTGACCCCATTCATTTCACCCCAGGAACTCTTCCATGGACCAACCTTTTGTGTCATACTAAATGTAGCTTCATGACATATTGCTATTACTATTATTGTTTCTTCCTTGTCCATTGTTATGGTACCCACTGGGTGAAGCATTATAATTTGTTTGTTGTGGTGGTGAGGTAGGCAGAGTTGCTTACTCTCCTTGGGTAAAGAGCACTTGTGTGCTCCTTACTTTTAGGTTGTATGGGAACTCCTTAATGGAGTGTCCCAGTACTTGGTAGATGTAGAATATGTTGGATAAATGAGAGTAGGGGTGAATTAATTATAGAATTAGTTATCTTAGGTCCCTTAATAGTTTTCAATCTTAAAACTTTCTTGGTAATAATCTTTGCAATCATATTTAATTATTCAACTAACCATAGTAGTTGACATCAAAAAATCAATAAATAATATGAAACACATTCAATCAAACATTAACACTAGTATTTAACGTGGAAACCCAATTTGGGTAAAAAAAACTACAAGAATTATCACCTATAAAATAATTCAATCTTCTGAAGTGAGCTCAGTTAAGAGCCAATCCTCTTAAAGATTACAAACAGATTTGCTAGATGTTAATCTGTTAGGGGATATTTAACAAAGATTGACTAGATCTATCACCCTATAAATAGTGGCCTTATTAGAGGACTTCATGACATTTTTTAGAATGACACCTTACAAAGGATTTAGAAATATGACTGTTAAATCCACTTGGTTAAGAGATTTTCTACTACAATGGTTAGAAAGTAATAGTGAAATGATCTAATAAAATATACAACTACCTTTTCCTATTTAGATGTCATTTCTTCTCATTTATCTTCTTCAAACTCTTCATTTCTGGCTGATCAACACACACATTTCATCTCATCACTTTCCTTCACTTTATTTACATTTTTCTTCAACTTTGTTCTCCTCAGTGTACCCTTCTGTACTAATTCAACTATCTTAAAATCAACAATTCAACATTAGCATCAGTAATATGATCATCATGATCATCCTTTATATAGAAAATTTTTGTCGCTTAATCCTTTTCATCGTTTAATCTCATCCATTCAATCAAATCTATAGATTGACAACACATTTTATGATTCTTTCCAGCTACATCTTCACCTCAGATCTTGAACTTTTCTTGGATCTCAAACCAATCATTAAATCTTCACCATTTATATTTACCTAACGATTCTAATCTGTTGATTTCATTAACTAACTTTGTTCCTTCCTTAGAGTGTTCTAGATCAATCCAAATCATTACACGATGTCATATTTTACTTGATTTATTGTTTAACCAGCTAAATTCATCTACTCAGTTATGTCCATCTACTTGATTATCACTAACTTGGTTAACTATGATTGACCAACATCTTTACTTACCGATAGCCATTTCCAGCTTGGTAGAACACATAGTTTCCCTGTCTTTTCATTTCACAACTTCAATCATTTATTACTGACCAATATAACTAACTTGTGCATCATTCTAGCACTTCATTAAATCATGTAAAACAATCAAATCAATATTACCTTGTCAAAGACTGATTCAACACTTGTCCATTTAAGCTCTCATACTTGGCATCACTTCTTTATTACATCTTTTATCTTTACCAACATATTTTAGATTGATATATGGAAACTTGAAATCAATAAGTCAATAGGCTTGATAACAATGACAACATAACAAATAATCCAATCCTTCTACATACCTTTCATTTCTCAGTCAACCTTGTTCATTCTCAACATCACAGTATCAGTTGGGGTAAAAATCTCCCCCTTTGGAATTGATGGAAACACATCTTATATATCTCATGTATCTCACATCTGAAATATACCATCAATATTTGTTGGAATCATTTGCCGTTGCACCAAAAGTGCGAACTATCAATGCCCGATACAAATGTTAGATTTAACCCGATCCATGAGAGGTGGTTAAGCCATGTCACGAATCTCCAAGGAGGTGCCAACCACCAAGTCAACAATCTCCCCCTTAGCACCGACTGAGCCTTTAGCACCCACTGAAGGGAGCCCAAGGCTCTAATACCAATTGTTGGAATCATTTGTCGTTGCACCAAAAGCTTAAACTATCAATGCCTGATACAAATGTCAGATTTAACCAGATCCATGAGAGGTGGTTAAGCCATGTCACGAATCTCCAAGGAGGTGCTGACCACCAAGTAAACATATTTGTAATCTTCATTCTTTATTTCTATCTCCCCCTTTCTTCTTACACAATCATCTCTCCTCATTAACTAATGAACTACAACTAATTTAGAACCTGAATGGAGAATCTGTAATTCAAGATTACTAAGGAATTGTTGATTAGATATGCAAGATGATTAAATCAATATTATGTTGTCATTGATGTCAACTAGCTTGACAGTACTTATCTTGTAAGTTACTATACCGACACATCTAAAGAAAGGTGAAAGAGATGAACAAAAATACCTGCATGAGGAAGATGTATATGTCAGATGAGGATAAGGAATACACTGAGTAACTTGATGATGAGTCTATGACTTGATGAAATTGACATTATTATGTTGCATTTATCTATGATGAAGGATAGAGCTAAAAGACACAAAGCAGTGTTGTTGGTAAATAAAGCATTCTAGTATACATCGACGGAATGTAGTGTATACCGAGTGTAGTGTTAACCGAGCTTGTGTTCACCGACGCATTTCTTTGTTAACCGATAAAAACATAAATGAATTAAATGATTAGTTTAGCCGATAAAGTGATGAGTTGTAAAGTGTATAAAATTGAGGTAACAGATAAGGTTTGTTATGAAGATCGAAAGCTAACATAAATAAAAAAGGATCTAATGGAGTAGATTGAAATGTGTTACTGACACATCAGCCGAGGAAGCCTAAAGTGGAAAAATTATGAATATGATTAAGCGGCAAAATTTGATGACGGAAAAGAAAATGATTTACTCGTCTATATAAGAGACATTGGTTTCATTATTGAAACATCACCGGAAGAAGAAGATACTACAAAATTATCGCGTGAACAAGTTTCCATGCATTCTGATCATACTGGTTAATAAGAACTGAGCTGCAGAACAATTACCGAGCTACAGAGAGTAATTACCGACAGACAGTAAGTTGTTATTGTATTGAATCTGAAGTGGTATATTGATCAGAAAGATTTGAATGAGCTGAACATTGATCTATAAACTACAATTGAAGTTGTTTCAAGGAAGATAATCTACTGTTACATATTTAACCATTGTACACTGTCAAATCTCTTAACCGAGTGGACAATGAAAGTCTTTTGATGTTTCATTCATAGAGTGAACATTATTATCCTATCAACCCTAGAGTGACTATTGGTTGGATGATAACTTCTAGTCTAAAATCCTCTAACAAGGTCACACCTAACAGTGTGTTTGTAACCTTTAATAGGGTTGGGTCTTCACTGACCTCACTTCAGAAGAGTGAACAATTTTAGGTTTCCGATCCCAGGTGGTTTTTCCCTTCACAGGGTTTCCACGTTAAATCTCTTGTATTATGTGTTGATTGTGATATTTGTTTGTTATCATACTTTGCATATTACATGTTAGATTTGATTGGTAACTGTTATAAAGTTTTGACTGACAATCGATAAAAATATAGACAGTGAAAGTATTTTATGTTTACCGAGTAGCAGAAGTAGTAGAATTGTTTTGGATTATACATTTAGATAGTGGGACATTGGATAACTGATTCACCCCCCTCTCAGTTAATCTAACAATTGGTATCAGAGAAATCGGTTACTTAGAACAAAGTTTTAAGGACTCCAACAAAAAGGTCTCAAGATTATAAGAGGGAAGTGCCAAAGCTGAACAAAGATAACTTCACAGTATGGCAAAGCCAGATGAAGTTGCACATATCTGGAATTGGGAATTCTACACTAGAACTGATGGAGAATAGCTACATTGAACCGCCCACTGGTCCCTTAACTCTTGATCAACTGAAGGACAGGCATGAACACAATATTACTATGATGGAACTTGCTGCAGCCTGTATCGATGCCAAATTTGAAGACATCAAGGGTTGTGATACAACTAAGAAGATGTGGGACAAGCTGACTCTAATATATAGTGGAGATGCGAATGTTAAGAGAGCCAGAGCAGAAA
Source organism: Chamaecyparis obtusa (assembly GCA_027943335.1). Lineage (NCBI taxonomy): Eukaryota > Viridiplantae > Streptophyta > Pinopsida > Cupressales > Cupressaceae > Chamaecyparis > Chamaecyparis obtusa. Next base: position 953,418 of record BSBK01002499.1, read on the forward strand.
GCCTAAGAGTTAGATTTGATTATATGAAGATGAAAGAAGGTGAGAACATTATGCAATACACAAACAGACTAAAAGAGGTAGTACATGCTATTAGAGCATCTAGTGGAGTTATTGACGATGAAACAATGATAAGAAAGATTCTCAGAACTTTGCTGCTAGTTTATGTGATCAGGATCTTTGCAATTCATGAAACAAGGGCTACATCCAACCTTACTCTTGACACTCTGATCAGTAAGCTTACAACCTTTGAATTGAATAATTTTGACAATAGTGTTGTACCTTCTGTTGAATCTACTTTCATGTCTTCTTTGAAGATTGGCAAGTCTAGTAGCAGGAATGATAAGAATAATGACAGTGATAGTAATACCGATGATGAACTTGATGAGCTTGAAGCTCTTATGGCCAGAAGATTGCCCAAAGGTAAAGGAAGGTATAGAGGCAAGCGACCCTTAGCATGTTTTAATTGTAAAGAAGTTGGCCACATCGCTGCTAGATGTTCAAATAAGAAAGATGATGATAGATCCAAAGACCGATCCGAAGGAAGCTATGGGAGAAGAGTCAACAGAGGCTACCGACACAACAACAGAGATAACCGAGATAGCTATGACAAAGGGAAAAAGGTATGTTACATAGTTAAAGAATTTGAATCTGAATCTGACACTGATGATGATGTAGAAATAGTATTTGTTGCTATGAAAAATGATTCAGAGGAAGAAGAGACACATGAAGAAACAACACTAATTTCTAAAGTAAGAAGAAATGATACATGGATCATTGACAGTCATTGTACACATCATATGACTGGTGATATAGAGAAATTTGATCTACTTGATGAATATGATGGAGGATCTATTAGAATGGGAAATGATGCACCTTGTATGGTGAGAGGTAAAGGTTCACTGATGATTAATGATAGAATAAAATGTGAAAATGCATATTGGGTAGATGGACTGAACTATAATTTTTTAAGTGTGGCACAACTAAATAACTCAGGCCACCGACTTTCTTTTGAGAGCAGAAAGGTAAGAATCTATGATAATGGAGGAAGACTTGTCAAAATCGATACACAATCTAGAGGTAATCTATTTTATCTTGATGTTGATCAGTCTTATTGTTTATTAATGAAGGATGAAGATGCATGGTTGTGGCATAAGAGGTTATGTCATGTGAATTTTGATAACATGAACAAGATTAGTAAGAAGAAAAGAGTTAGAGGGTTGCCTAACTTGTCAAAACCAGATCATGCTATGTGCCATGAATGTCAGAAAGGTAAATGACTAATTCTAGTTTTAAGAGCAAAGACTACTCAACAAAGAAGATACTTGAGTTGGTTCATACCGACCTATGTGGTCCTATGAGAACTTAGAGCTATTATGGTGATAAATACTTTATTTTTTTTGTTGATGACTATACTAGACTGATGACTGTTATGTTCTTGAAAGAGAAATCTGAAGCAATTAAGATGTTTAAGTGGTATAAGGAAAAAGTAGAAAAAGAGACTGGTAAAGAAATTAAGTGCTTAAGATTTGATAGAGGAGGTGAATTTATCTCTGATGAATTTACTAATTTATGTAATGAGCATGGTATTAAGAGATAGGTCTCTACACCGAGAACACCTCAATAGAATGGGATTTCTGAAAGAAGGAACATGTCAATCATTGACTATGCTCGGACACTAATGATACAAAAGAATGTTTCTTAGACATATTGGAGGGAAGCTGTCAGTACAGCTGTATATGTGCTTAACCGAGTACAACTAAAGGACACCAACCAGACACCTTATGAGCTATGGTTTGGACACAAACCTACTATAAGTTATTTTAGGATTTTTGGAAGCAAATGTTTTATTATGAAAGATGAGAGAAATGAGAAATTTGATTCTAAAGGTGATGAAGAAATATTCTTATGATATTCTACTAAGAGTAAAGCATACAAATGTCTGAATAAGGTTACAAATAAGATGATTGAAAGTACTAATGTCCGTGTTGATGAGTTTGATGACATGATCATAGAAGAAAGAAAGGAACCGGAAGACTATGGTAGATTCACTTACATTGAACTTCCTAATTATCTACTGAAGTCGCAACCTGTGATAACTAGTCAACAGGACAACAACCTCGAGGAACAGGAAAGGGAAACCGGTGAACAATATGGTGCTACCGAGCAAGCACATGAACCTGAACATGATGAACAAGAAAGAAGAAACCGAGTACTAGCTAGTTTTTTCAAAAGACATCATCCTGAGACACAAATTATTGGAGACAGACAAGCTGGAATGCAGACAAGAAGCAAAACAAGACAAGGTACATGTCTAGTCTGTGAATTTGAACCAAAGAATGTGAAAGTTGCATTAGAGAATGAAGAATGGGTTAATGTAATGAAGGAGGAAATAGAACAAATAGAGAAAAAAAAAACTTGGTCCTTAGTACCTTGACCTAAAGATAAGAATGTTATCGGTACTAAATGGATATTCAGAAACAAGTTGAATGAAAATGGTGAAGTGACAAGAAATAAAGTGAGATTGGTATGCAAGGGATATGCACAGGAAGAAGGCATTGACTATGGTGAGAGATTTGCACCTATTGCTAGATTGGAAGGAGTTAGAATGCTACCTGCATATGCTGCACACAAGAAATTTAAGGTTTATCAAATGGATGTGAAGTCAACATTTCTGAATGGTATACTTGAAGAAGAGGTCTACATAGAACAACCTGAAGGATTCATTGATCCAGACAATAGAAAAATGGTATGTAGATTACACAAAGCTTTATATGGTTTGAAGCAAGCACCAAGAGCATGGTATGAAAGGCTGCATACTTACTTGTTAACTATTGGATTTGTAAGAACTAGTGAAAACAACAATTTGTACATGAAAGGTGATATTGATGACACTATTCTTATTGCTGAAATTTTTGTTGATGATATTATTTTTGGAGGTCAAGATCATGTATGTAAATATTTTTCTGATGACATGAGGAATGAGTTTGAAATGTCTATGTTCAAAGAGATTAAATTCTTTCTCAGATTACAAGTAATTTAGCAGAGTGATGGGATATTCATCACACAGTCCAAGTACATAAAGGAAGTCTTGAAGACATTTGGCATGGAAGATGCTAAACCTATAGGAACACCAATGGCTACTGGAAGTAAACTAACAAAGGAAGATGAAACTACAGAGGTAAACCAAACACTTTACCGATCCATGATTGGTAAACTAATGTATGTAGTTCACAGTAGACCAGATATAGCACATGCTATGGGAATTGTTTCTAGATATTCTACTAATCCTAGAGAATCACACATGATTGCTACCAAAAGGATCTTAAGATATTTGAAAAAGACAGAGGATTATGGATTATGGTATCCTAAGGAAGGTAAGTTTGAGATGAAGGTTTATACCGATGCTGATTGGGCTGGAAATGTGGATGACAAAAAAAGTACCACCGGAGGAGCATTTTTCTTTGGTGAAAGACTTGTAACCTAGACAAGTAAAAATCAGGCTTGTATTTCTTAGTCTACAACTGAAGTAGAGTATGTTGCTTCTACTACTAATTGCTCAAACATTGCATATATCAGGCAAATGTTAGAAGGAATGAATGAGGTAATCACTGACCCGGTGATTATATATTGTGACAACACAAGTGCTATTAATATTTCAAAGAATCCAATGATGCACTCTAAGACAAAGCATATATCAATTAAGTATCATTACTTAAGAGAACAAGTGCAAGTGAAGCAAGTGAAGTTACAATTTTTTACATCCAAAGAACAACTTGCAGATATTTTTACAAAGCCTCTACTGAAGGACACATTTGAATATTTGAGGACTAGACTTGGGGTCCGTCCCCTGTCTATCGGTCACTAATGTGATCTAGATGTTGCATCAGCCTAATCTTATCAGATGATCACACATGTTGATGCAACATAGTTCACACTTTGGATATTGTTCAAGGTTGTGATTAAGTTAGAAGAATTGAAACAGATTGGGATATCAGTATACAAAGATATAGAGATTGTATTGGACAACAAAGAGTTACTTAGCTACTACAAGAGCTGATTATTTATTTGTTTCTTTGGCATTGTTGTCAAAGGGAGAGATAAATAATATGAAACGAAAAAGGAGAGATGTGCACCGATGAAAACTATCTAAGGGAGAGATAATCTGAAAGAAAGAAATAGGAACAAGAACAGGAACCTGAGAGTTGAAAAGATTATATCGACAGAATGATAGAGCTGTATTTTATAATCTTGTTTAGTAACGTAGTGATTAAACATATTAAGCCAAGGAGAGCTTACACAACATTTGATTACAGAGTTGTAGAATACATGTTTGGTATGTGTATGGTAAATTTCATATTACTTGAGTTTCCATTAATGCCAAAGGGAGAGATTGATGAACTACAATTGATTTAGAACCTGAATGGAGAATCTATAATTCAAGATTACTAAGGAGTTGTTGATTAGATATGCAAGATGATGAAGGATAGAGCTGAAAGACACAAAGCAGTGTTGTCAATAAATAAAGCATTCTAGTATACACCGATAGAATGTAGTGTATACCGAGCGTAGTGTTAACCAAGCTTGTGTTCACCGATGCATTTCTTTGTTAACCGAGAAAAACATAAAGGAATTAAATGATAAGTTTAGTCAATAAAGTGATGAGCTGTAAAGTGTATGAAATCGAGGTAACATATAAGGTTTGTTATCAAGATCGATGGCTAACATAAATAAAAAAGGATCTAATGGAGTAGATTGAAACATGTTACTGACACATCAGCCGAGGAAGCCTAAAGCGGAAAAATCTATGAATATGATTAAGTGACAAAATCTGATGGAGGAAAAGAAAATGATTTACTCGTCTATATAAGAGACATTGGTTTCATTATTGAGACATCACCGAAAGAAGAAGATACTGTAGAATTATCACATGAACAAGTTTTCATGCATTCTGATCATATTGGTTAATAAGAACCGAGCTACAGAACAATTACCAAGCTACATAGAGTAATTACCGATGGATAGTAAGTTGATATTGCATTGAATCTAAAGTGGTATATTGATCAGAAAGATTTGAATGAGCTGAAAATTGATCTGTAAACTACAATTGAAGTTGTTTCAAGGCAGATCATCTATTGTTACATATTTAACCATTGTACATAGTCAAATCTCTTAACCGAGTGGACTATGAAAATCTTTTGATGTTTCATTCATAGAGTGAGCATTGTTATCCTATCAACCCTAGAGTGACTTCTGGTCTAAAATCCTCTAACAAGGTCACACTTAACAGTGTATTTGTAACCTTTAACAAGGTTAGGTTTTCACCAACCTCACTTCAGAAGAGTGAACAATTTTGGGTTGCCGGTCCCAGGTGGTTTTTCCCTTCACAAGGTTTCCACGTTAAATCTATTGTGTTATGTGTTGATTGTGATATTTTTTTGTTATCATACTTTGCATATTACATGTTAGATTTGATCGGTAACTGTTATAAAGTTTTGACTAACAATCAGTAAAAACACAAACAGTGAAAGTATTTTATGTTTACCGAGTAGCAGAAGTAGTAGAATTGTTTTGGATTATACATTTAGATAGTGGGACACTAGATAACTGATTCCCCCCCCTCTCAGTTATTCTAACAATTAACATCTCTCCTGTCATCATTCAATAGTTCTTCTTCCTTCAATAATTTCTCTTCCCCTATATCAATTTCTCTCCCCCTTTGACAACAATGCCAAAGGTACCTGCAAAACCTTAATCCTTGTAGTTGTACCTTGTACCTTTCTTGTACTAATTACTTCTATTTCCTCATATCTTTTCTCACAAATTTAGGTTGTTCCTAAAGAGTGAACATCTACATCAACTCACAAATAGATAGTCTGATAAAACATGAATTGATGCAACCTGCATCTCCCTCTAATGAACATTAGATAGGGGAATGAACCCTACTTTACCTCTTAAGTACTCAAAAGAATCCTTAAGCAATGGATTTGTGAATACGTCAACAAGATGTTCCTTAGATTTCACATATTCCAGCTTTACTTGTTTTTCATGTACCTGTTCTCTCAAATAGTGATACTTGATTGATATGTGCTTTGTCTTTGAATGCATCACCAAATTATTTGAAATGTTTATAACACTAATATTATCACAATAGATTGTCACATGACCATCTATCTACTTTTTTATCCCTTCAAGTAGTTATTTTATTCTAAGAATGTTAGAACAATTGATTGCAACAACAACATATTCTGCCTCAGCAGTTTATTGTAAAACGTAGCTTTTCTTTTTGCTTATCCATGTAACTAATCTTTCTCTTAAGAAGAAAGCTCCTCCACTTGTATTTTTCCTATCATCACATTACCTGCCCAATCAACATCATCATACACTTTCAATTCAAAATCTCCATCCTTTTTGTACCATAATCCATAGTCCTCGATTCCTTTTAGATATCCAAATATTCTCTTCACAATAATCATATGTGTCTCTTTAGGATTAGAAGAAAATCTTGCCATAATACCAACAACATGAGAAATATCATGCCTACTATGAACAACATATTGTAGCTTACCGATCATGGATCTATATAGAGTTTCACTCACCTCGGTAGACTCATCTTCTTTTGACAATTTTCATCCAGTAATCATCGACGAACCAACCGGTCTTGAGCCTTCCATCCCAAAAAATTTCAGGATCTCTTTGATGTATTTTGATTGTTTTATGTATATGCCATCCTTGATCTATTGAATTTGCAATCCAATGAAAAATTTGATCTCTCCAATCATTGAAATTTCAAATTCCTTTCTCATTTCATCAACAAATGATTTACACATTGACTCATTTCCCCCAAATATGATATCATCAACAAAGATTTTAATAATTAATACCTTATCACCAGATTCACTTTTCAAGTACACATTACTATTATCACTAGTTCTAATGAAACCTATTCTCATTATATATGAATGAAGTCTTTCATACCATGCTCGGGGTGCTTGTTTCAAACCATACAATGCCTTGTGTAGTTTACATACCCTGTGTTTTTGACTTTTGTCAACGAATCCCTTTGGTTTCTCAATGTACACTTCTTCTAGTATTCCATTAAAAAATGTAGACTTTACATCCATTTGATAAACCTTGAAACCTTTATAAGAAGCATATTCAAGTAAAATTCTTACACCTTCTAATCTAGTAACATGAGAAAATGTATCACCATAGTCAATACCTTCTTCCCGTGCATATCCTTTGCATACAAGTCTAGCTTTATTACTTATCACATCTCCATTTTTATATAGTTTATTCCCAAAAATCCACTTTGTACCAATAACATTATTATCTTTAGGTATTGGTACCAGTGACCAAGGATTGTTCTTTTCAATCTGATCAATCTCTTCTTTCATTACATTAACCGAATCTTCATTTTCAAGTGCATCCTTGACTAATCTAGGCTCAAATTCAGAAATCAAACATGTATTATCTCTCAACTTACTTCTTGTCATAAATATTTCATTCTTGTCTCCAATTATTTGAGTTGGTGAATGGTTTCTTCTGACATGCTTTGCTAGCACTAGATCGGTTCTTTATTCTTCAACATTTTCTTCTCTTGGTGGGGGCTCAACTAGTTCCTCAGTTTCTTCTTGCATCTCGAGTAAAGTACCAATAAATCCTTCTTGTACATATACATATCTTTGATAATCTTCTGGTTCCTTTTTTCTATCTCCTTAATTCTTATCTGTAAACTCATCAATCCTTACATTTGCACTTTCCACAATTTTTTTAGTAGCCTTATTAAGACTTCTATAAGATTTTCTCTTTGTGGAGTAACCTAGGAATATACCTTCATCTCCTTTAGAATCAAACTTTCCATTCCTAGCATATTTCAGAATCTAACACCTACTTCCAAAGATTTTAAAGTAGCTAACATTAGGTGTATGCCCATACCAGAGTTCATAGGGATTTTTATTTGTACCTTTCTTCAGTTGTACTCGGTTGAGGGTGTAAACAACAATACTAATAGCTTATTTACAGTATGTTTATGCAACCTCCTTCTCAATCAACAATGTTCTAGCACAATCAACTATTGATTTGTTCCTTCTTTCAACTATTCCATTTGATTGTGGAGGTCTCGGTGCAGAGACTTGTCTTTTGATTCCATTCTCATTATAGAAGACAGTAAATTCATCAAAGACAAATTCACCTCCTCTATCTAATCTTAAACATTTTAGCTGCTTACCTATTTCCTTCTCAACTCTTTCCTTGTACCATTTAAACATTTGGAATGCATCAAAATTTTCTTTTAGAAACATCAAAGACATCATTCTTGAGTAGTCATTAACAAACAAAATGAAATATTGATCACCATAATATCTTTGTACTCTCATAGGGCCACAAAGATCAGTATGAACTAATTCCAACATATCACTAGATGAGTAAGACTTGATTGAAAAATTCAATTTTGTCATCTTACCAATTGACATTCCTTACACATAACTTTATCATGCTTGCTCAATCTCGGTAGACCTCTAACTCTTTTCTCCTTACTAAACTTGATCATGTTATCAAAATTTACATGATAGAGTCTATTATGCCATAACCAAACATCTTCACTTCTTGCAAACAAACACACATTTCCATTATAGTTCAGATAAAATAAGTTACCATACATTGTAAGTTCGACATGTATCATACTAGGAGAGACTACTCTCTCTCTCTCTCTCTCTCTCTCTCTCTCTCTCTCTCTCTCTCCACTATATGTACTTGTCAACTAACACATCCTATGCATAGAACATGTCCAGTGTCAACTAGTACTCTCTGGTTACTTTGTTATTTTCCTTCATGTCACTATTAGTTACCAAGATTTATTGGTCGAACATACAACCCATTATGTTGCCATCTTGTGAATCCTACTTCCCTCGACCGCTAGGTTTGAACCTAGGCAATGACACCAGAATGTTGGATGCCTACTGATATGGATGGATGACACAACATATACAGATCTAATAGGGTTGCATAATACTAGAGATAAATGAAATATAGTAACAACATGAATATAATCATATTACACCATTAATTATATAATGATATATCTTTTACTGCATAATAATCTCCAACACACAATCCCCCTTTTCTTTGTTCCAACATAGATACAAATAGAACCGATTCTTGGTTAAGTCTACCAACTGTCACTAATTGACACCCCTTGGAAATAACTATTTTATTATTCTATTCCTTGATTAACAAAAGTATTATTATGGCATAAAAGCTTCCTACAAAATTTTTTGCAGGAGTGGGACACAGTGTGCCCTACAAAACAACCTTCGAGACTTTAGAAGCTGACACTTCATAAGTGGTGTTTGGGGAAAAGGAAGAGAACAAACTATAATCAAACAACCTAAATGCCAGATCAAATATTTCTTGGAGGGAATGAGAATTTTTTAGATGATATTTATAGTGGTTTGACCATTTTGGTTATAGTTTTATGCCTCATTCACTAACAACATAGTGCACCACATACCCTTCATTGTTGGAAGGAGAACAAGAAGCAAAATTCACCAGACATAGGGCTCACACATTCATATCCAATCGTAGGAAGCATATGCAAGGTTATGAATAAATGCACAAAGATCCTAAAGAAAGTGTAAGCCTCTTCAACCAAGGACACGACACCCAACACTATTTCAAGGAATACATAAATATTTCAAATAAGGGTAGAAAGAAAATTCCTCATTTCCTAAATATATTCTTCTTGAGGAGCAGGCCGAAAACATAAACAAACTAGGTCAAACCTATAAATACTTAGTACATGACATGGTGATTAACAAAAAAGGAAAATCCATTGATTGCATAGTCCCCATGATTTATTAAGAGAAAACATGCTAAGGAAAGAGAGAATACCCCAGAAAAAAATGCTATGGTATTCACCCTTGGTCGATAGATCAATAGGCCATATGGTCTTCTTCTCATAACAGTAAAACCTTCTACAAATAATACAGAGTATTTTCTTTCCTATTGAACATAAGTTCAATAATTCCAACCCATTTTTAATACAAGTTCTCAATTTTTTATAGAACAACCCTCAGTTGATATGATCACAAAATGATTAAAATTTGTTACAATCGATCATCATGCCGAAGAATCCAAAATAAATCACTTGATTTCCTATGCTGTGGGTGAATGTATTTCTTTGATTAGCTAGTCGCAACATGCTTTCTAGTTGGGCTCAAAAGAAGAATCATGTTGTTTTGATCAGAGATGATCATGATTGCATGGGCCAATCTGAATGACATGTATGAAATATCTTTCTAGAATGTTGTTGGTCATGGGAGCTCACACACAAGAGAATATTCCTTGAATATGAACTTGCAGGTCCTTCAAGTCCAGGTATCCTGGGGGACACATGGAGAGTCAACAAAAATTGGAGAGAAGGAATCCTTCACAGGGCATCTTAAAATTCTAACAGGTTGAAACATGTCATCCCTCATCGAGAACTTTGTCACTATGAGCACACCCGCACGATCTTGTAGCTGAAGCATGAACATGAGAAGTGTTGAGGTTGATGGTGTAGAAGGAATCTACATTTTTTATGACTTCCAAGGGATCTCATCCTGTTAGGAACAAACCTCAAAATCTATAGTTACACAGACTAGAGCCTTATCCATTGGGGTGGAGAATCAAATCACTTTAGATTTATTGGATCAGTTGTCTTTGGTAAGTTGTTGATTGAATGACTATCATACTGGAAATACCTGTAGGCAAAAGAGAAGTTTAGAGATTTCCTTGGAGAAAAAGAAAACATTAATAAAAAATTAAAGATTAAACTAGAGTTCGAAAGGCATAGAAAAATGAGAAAGAGAGCTACCGGAGAGATAACAAAGAATAAAAGCACTATAAGGGTTAGCCAAGAGTAGCCATTAATCATGTTAAAAAATCAAATAAATTAGATCAAAAAACTTGATAGTCATGGAGGAAAGGGGTACACCAAGGTTTGAGAGAAGGTGACTGTGTTTAATTCTATCTTCATAATAAAAAATTATATTTGATAAACCATGGTTAACAACAACATTAAAACATGCAGTATATTAACATGTAGAAAGATGTAATTATAACATCAACAGATTTTTGTGTGTGCAAGGACTTAATCCTTTCCCTTATTAAGATAATGAAATAGTTTCCGCCTATCCACTAGAATATGTAGGTGAGATTTATTCCATGGATGACCAGATAGAACCATACTGCCAATTAGACATCCATATCTCCAACAAGGTTATCTCCTTGAGAACTATTATCATTTCTCTATTGCCAGCTGGGCGTCCATAGCCCCAATAGAGTTGATAACATAACCTAATTTTTTTGCACTTTTTGCATTTTTCTTTTATTTTTCCTTTATTTTTCATTTTCTCTTTTTGTCTCTTTGTCTTTGATAAGCATGACTGACTATGATGTCATCCTTCAAGGTTAGTTTCCAAGGTGGTAGTAGAATATTCTCAGGTTTTTCACCTAGAAAATAAGGGAAGGACATCTCATCATCATTAATACAGGTTTTAAAATGCAGAGTGTGCAAAATCCAGCTAGATATCACTAATCTCACAAAATAACAAACATTAATGCTAAGTGTTGTGGAAAAACATGTTAGGACATAGGGATATCAAAAATAATCTTTCATTCTAAATCAAAAATAAATGTAGTTACCTTTTCTCAACAACCAAGGAGAGAGGATCTCCTTCAACTGCACTATCGACAACCAAAAATTGGGCTCAAAGATCCAAAAATGGACAAATGGAAATTCTCAGAAAATGAAAACAACACTTTTATAAGTTGATGTGACATTCTATTTATAGTGGACTAAATGCATTATGCCTGTGGGTGTGGTTGACTTCTATATAAAAGGGCAACATTTTTGAAGGCTGGCATAAGGCATTTAGTAGACCTGGGAACCATAGACATAGGATTTACAATTTCATCTTAGAGGTATAGATACGCCTGTAAGATTGACCTGCCCATTGTATCAAGAAACTTTCTTGGGAGTCATAGACAATGATGTGCTAGCCACATTAATAGGCACAAATGATAAATTGGTCCTCACTACCTTAAAATGGGTCTTGGGTGAGGATTTTCAGCACAACAAGGACCGCTCTAGTCTTAATACGAATATTTCATCCAGGTTTTTTGGCTCTCTTCTCGACCTAGGGGATCCTAGGGACATGATTAAGTTTCTTGCACTGAGCATGTTTGGTAGAATTTACTACGAGGAGCTTAAGGATGTGTTGGATATTATTCGCTATGGTGTCAGGTTGCCACTGGCAACCAAATTGAATATTTTTCTCAAGACTGGAGCATAGGTGGTATGGGTTCCTTTTGTTTCAAATCTTCACTATAGGCCCCTCGATATACATTGTTGTTATGCAAGACACGGGGTTGATTTTTTGAAGAAATATCTAGACCCAGGTGTAGAAATGGTCGATGAGTTCTTCTTGAGGGTACACTATTTGAGCAAGCCTGAGATTATGCCATTGAGTCAAGTGACAAGGAGACTTATGAATCATAAGATGGTTGAGGAGAGGGCGAGAACGACTCAAATGGGTGTGGAACCAACTCTAGAGACTTGTGACTCATGCTGCTGAAAAGAAGTTTTATTTTCTAAAAAAAATGAATGTTATGATATGAAGAAAATATAAATGATGAAGAAAAAATTATGTTATTTTTTGTAAATTTTGAACTATTAGTAGATATACCAAAGAAGAATAAACAATATATACATTTTTCTCATTTTATCCTAGAGTCTCTATTTAATTTTTCTTGTCATTTACCATTTCAAACCGTTCATTGCTTTAAAGCCCAGAAAATAAATCTTAATGTTTTCTTGTAAAGTAATGGAATATCACAACAAGGGGCCTCACCATCGTACACAAAACGAGGGTAGGTCAGAAAATACCTTTCCAAGAACACACACAAAAACAAAGAAACTCTATTGCATTGGCATGCTTCCTCTTAGCAAAAAAAGGGGTTAGTGGAACATAATTAAAATCAACATTAAAAATAAAAAAATGTTTGATATGCAGTGATGATAATTATTTGAGACCTGCTGCAGACTAACAAATAGGAATGACAACTATACATGGGACACTAGAAACATGTAACCTTGTGTGATAGTACTTGTTGAAAGGAAACTAACCAAATAACCTAACCTAACTATTTGCACTAACCTAGAAATTAAACCTTTTACAAAAACCCATTTATTGGAATTGAGAAATAGATACCCCGATGGCCTAGATTTTTCTTTGCAATTAATGGCTCTGGATTATTTTGGCAAAGGAAAGGTAAAAAAGGTATTACCCTTCTTGGGTGTGATACATCAGAGATGATGACATAATGTTCTTTTTTGGGCATTTCCTCTGACATCACATGAGACAACATCTGAAGATCTTTGAAAAGACTCTTTTCATGCTCTGACGTGAGCATGAATTCATCAAACTTGCAAGTAGATAGTTCTGAATAGTACCTGATTGAGCACCCATAGGCCTTCTTAAAGTGATTTATAATAGGGGATGTGTCTATGATATATTGGACCTTAGTGATCAATGGTATGACCATCTGGGATGCAAGGGAAGAATCTACCCAGGGGACAAAGTGCATGCATCAAGTGTTGCACAAAATACTTCAAGATCGTCCCATAAAAGCATGTCATTGTTCTCCAATTCCATTTGATTTCTAAGGGGCTTACAAATAAATTCCTATGGCAATGCCTCCTCTGAATGGATCTATGAAACCTCTAAAAATTGCATGACAAGAACCTCGTCATCTTAAAAAAAATAGGGGATCTTGGAAAAGAAAAGACTCAAATCACCAGTCTTTGAATTTGGTAAGGGAAGAATTTCTTCATCATGAGTCTTTCTTGCTTGTGTCAGCTATGGGCCTTGATGACTTTGTTCATTCTTATTCTTTAAGAACCAAACCACTACTCTGCCTTTAAACAATGAAATTGAATCTAGAATCGAGCTCTAGAAGGAGAACTCCAAAAAGTTGGTCCAGACAGGTTGATCTTCCAAGGGACATGAAAGCTCTAGATCATATGCATGCATAAACTGGTCCTCTAGGATAGGCTCTTCTTCCAAATAAGATTCCTTAAGAGAGGCCTCAAGTATATTTAGGGAATACTAGAGGGAACTCTATTTTCTTTCAAGCTTGATGATCCTCAACTCATGCTGAAGGTCAAGCCATATCTCCCATACAATGGGAACTAGATTCTCATAATAAGGTTGAGGTGAAACCTAGTCAACAAAACTGTAATAATTTGGGTCCATGCCTAACTGGACCCTAACCATTTCTTGTTGTGTGCACTTGTTTGATTCATCCAAATGGAAAAACCCAAAGCATGCACTAACTTTTGTGACTGCATTTAGCTCCATCCTACCGGGCATGTCAAAAAATATTATTGATCCCTAAGAGGCTCACACCTAAATAAGAGTAGTTGGGAAGTTCTAGGACATGATACGTCTTGTAGAACAACTTCCAAGTTTTTAGACACTGACTCTTCATGAGTGGTGTTTGGGAAAAATGAGGAGAACAACCTTTAATTAAACAACCTAAGATAAGGGGAGGTGAAATGCGAGATCAAAGCTTTGTTGGACAGGCTGAGAATTTTTCAAATGGCATTTGTAGGGGTTTGGCCATTCTGGTAAAAAATTTATGCCTTCATTCACTCATGTCATGGTGCAACACATACCCTTCATTATTGGCAGGAGAATGAGAAGCCAAAGTTGCTAGACATAGGGCTCAGACATTCATATCCAACCATAGGAAGAATTTTCAAGGATTTGAAATAAGGTACAAAGATCCTAAAGAAAGTGCAAGCCTCTTCAACTAAGGACACGATACCCGATACTATTTCAAGGTAGACATAAATAGTTCAAATAAGGGTCAAACGAAAAGACCTCACTTCCTAAAGATATTCTTCATGAGGAGTAGGCCAAAAAAATAAACAAACTGGGTCAAACTTATAAAGATTCAACACATGACATTACGATTAACAAAAAGGAAAAGGCACTGAATGCACAACCGCCATGATTTATTAAGAGAAAACATGCCAAGGCGAGATGGATTGTCCTAGAAATTAAATGCTATAGTATGCATCCTTTTTCGACATGCCATAGGGTCTTGTTCTCAAAAAAAGTAAAACCTACAAATAATATAGAGCATTTCCTTTCCTTTTAAACAAAAGTTCAATATTTCTAACCCCTTTTTAATACAATATCCTAGGGTTTTATATAACAACCCTCGGTGGATATGATCACAAAATGACTAAAATTTGTTACAATCGATCAACATACCAAATAATCTGATATGGATCACTCAATTTCCTATGTTGTGGGTGAATATATTTCTCTAATTGGCTAGTCACAACATGCTTGCCAAGCAGCCTCAAAAGAAGAATCATGATTCATGATTGCACAGGCCAATCCAAATGGTGTGTATGAAACAACTATCTAGAATATTGTTAGTCATGGGAGATCACATATAGGAGAATATCCCTTGAATCTGCATTGGTGGATCCTTCAAGCACGAGTGTCCCAGGGGACACATGACGAGCTGGTGGAACTTGGAGGGAAGGCATTCCTCTCAGAGAGGCTTAATACTCTAACAGGTTGACACATGTTAGCCCTCGTCAAGAAATTTGTCAGTATAAACGTGCCCACACAATTTTGTGGTCGAAGCATGAACATGAGAAGTCTTGAGGTCAAAGGTGTAGAAGGAATCTATTCTATCCATGGTATTTGTCAAAAAGGCACAAGAAATAGAAATATTGTTCAACAATATGACTTAAAATAGACATTAACTACTCATGGAATTAAAATATGAAACAAAGCCTTAGAGAAACATAAAAGTCAAATAAAAGATCATAAATGGGGTCAATTCCCCCAACTTAAGCTCCTAATGGTCCATAGATAGGAGGATTCTAATTTTCCTTCCGTGTCAGCAGTCTACCCCTTAGTCTTTGCAATTGGACTCTAGTATAATCCCTAATTCTTCTTCAAGATCTCCCACCAGGGTATTTCTTGGTTAACATCATAAAAGGTGTGACCTTCCCAATGTGGCACATGACACCAAAATAGTGGTGGCTGAAAGATCAAGGACATCTAATTTTCCTATTATTTTATGCCCAATTATATATTTGGTGTCATTATATGGACTGTTGCATGTTATTTCTACAAAGAATGAGGTTTAAATCTCTTTAAATCATCTAGTAACCAATTCAATATGTGAGCTAGTGTCCAAAATTGTTTCACATTAAGTGTTTGCCATCTCCTCAAATTATTTATGAAATTCTTGCCTTAATACCATAAGTCTAGCCTTCTGATCAGGATTATAGATTAACTTAATCCATTCATAGAAAATCCTGTTAGGGTCATCTACTTCATATCATAGGGGCAAGGGAATAATCTACTCCATATCCTGATATTCCCTATATTGCTCCCCTCTGCTATTTCCATTTTGTACATATGACATAAATGTTGTAAGGTGGACATATCCTATGGAAAGTAGTGGATTCCATTGTGAATGTAGATAAAATTCACAAAGCAAGTTTTTATGTTGAGGGGTGGTTATTTGGTTTTCTATCATAAAATCATCAGGGCTAATGAGAGGGTAGTCTTGAGAACTCCCTAGAAAACTTGTAAGAAAGGTATAATTCTCTTAGCAATAAATCATATACCCTTGGTGGTGGCCTACATTTGATAAGTTGTGGTACTATAGTACTTACACTTTATATACTTTCTTTCAAATTTGTATTTTCTTCATCCTTTTCTTTAAGCCCCCCCCCCCCCCCCCCCCCCCCTCTCTCTCTCTCCCATTAATTTACATAATTTGAATGTAATGTAAGCCCATGAATATGGAGACATTGTGAGTATACTTACCTTGACCAAATTTTATTGCTATTGTTGATCTCCTCTTCCTTCTTTATCTGCTTCTACCTGCTCTACTGCTACTGTAAGGTTTTACAAACTAGTGGTAGTTTTCTCTTCATCTAATGGTTGGTTTTCATTTAGATTCTTTTTCCCTTATTGAACTTTATTGTCAGGATCTATTAATTTCAACTTTCAAGCTACCATAACGAAGTGGAACTTCTTTAGTCTCCTCTAATGGACTAGACTCCTCAACTTTATTACTATTTGTTTCATTTTTGAATATTGAATGAGTTCTTAATATTGGGGATTGTTTTATTGTCATATGTCCTCTAAGCCTATGGATTCATCTAATAGTCTTAATAGGCATTTTCTTAACTATTTTTATGACCTTTGTTATAGGCTTTAAAAATTATTTTTGCCTTTTTAGTGGCTACATGTTGCTTTGTTTCGGTAGCCTTCCTCTATTGAACCTTAGGGCTTTTAGGATTAGAAGCTTTAGCCTTACCCCTATTTTTAATATTTTGTGTTCCCTTTTTTTTTTTTTTCCTTTTTAATACACCTCTAATCCTAGTATATTTTCTCGATACTGAGGTTTCTTATGGGGTACCACTAGGACTATCATTGATTGCTTCACTAGACTTGGCTGAATGAGTAGCTCTTTTAGTGGGGGTTTCACTAGAGGATTATGTAGGAAACAACTTAAAATATGAACCCCACCCATCAATTTGATTGTACCTTCAACCCCTTTAACTCTTCAAGTTAAGGAATAGCCTAGAGGTCCTACATTTACTGTTCTAACCCATTTAATCTTAAGAAAATAATCCCAACTCATACATGGTTGTGTTTCTTCTATGGTTTTCTTAATTAAAAATTGAATTAAAAAATGATGGGAAACATATTGAACACTACCTTTTGGCACTTTCTCTACCTTTTTCTTCAACATGTTGTAGAGAAAATTAGGAACTTTCATTGATCAACCATGTTTGAGATAGCTTAAAGGATTGAAATGAACAACATGAAGGTGAGACTATCATCCTTCACATGTTAGGGACATCACAATGTAGGTTTCTTTGTGAGCCTATTTTGGTGGAAAAGATAATCTTTATGTCCCTTGACTACTAACATTCAACGGAGGGTCGCCGATAATGTGAATTTTTCCCTAGCTGTTCTAGCATCTCAACCCTCTAGAAATGGTTTCCTTGTTGTGGGAAACCCTTTTATTTATGTAATTATCTACTTTGTGATAACTATTTTCAAGCCCTTGATCACTACTCGGTCATTACTCAAAGTACAAGAAAATTCCAAAGCTATTTTGTAATTAAAATCATGTAGTTTAAGGAAATAGTGAAGCCATCCACAATTTCTATATATGGGTTCACAATCTTGGTCTTGTAAAATGAGGTCATAGCATACTAGTTCATGGCGAACTAGAGGACCTCCCATTTGTACAAGTTTTTTTCATGCTAAAAATCTCACACTAGAAATGCCAACTCCCAAGTTCTTGTTCAAAACTCCTCTTCTCTCTGCAACTTCATACCTTCACTTCACAAAATCCTCTTTTACTATGCAACTTTAAACCCTTCGATTGCAACCAAAACACTCACAACTTCTTATGATGGAAAATATAATATTGGCTTATGTTACTTCAAAATATTATTACGAAAGATTAGGACTGTTAGTTTATATCAAACATAATGGAAGTACAAAAATAAAGAAGCATAATGTGGTGAAATAAATGACTTAATAGCATAAACCTTGGGATACATGAACTTTTGACGAACCAAGCTATAAACGTATGTTCAAATTTGACAAAAAAACCATAAAATTAGTGACTTGTGACAAATTTCCTTCTCCCTCAACTTAAAGTAATATAAGTGTCCACACATGCAAAAGGGTAGGGAGTGATGAATGCAACATAAATACATAATCATAAAAAATGATAAATTTATAGTTTATATAATAATGAACTAAAGATCTTGTACACACCTATAAAAAATAACCAAAATGGTGCGCTATTATGATTGAATTTACGTGTAAACTAAATATTTTCAAAAGTTGAATGTTTTGTAAAATAATTATGATAGGAAAGAAAGTTAGGATGAGGTGGAAGTGACATGGAATAGAAATTCTAAGAGTGTCTCCAAATGAATGTGGAAACATCATTATGGAAAATATTGCATATCGATCAAAAATGTGGTTGACCCGGAGGATCACCTTCAACAGCTCCAAGAAGAGTATTACCTTTTAATTCAAAAATTTGTTGCATGTACTCCTCCTTGATTGCTGGTTTATGATAGAGACATAGATAATGACCATTTATAATTGATTTAAATTTGACATCATAGCCTAACAACTCCATTAGAAAATACTTTTGCAATTTTATAAGGACCCAACCACTTGGTTTAAACTTTTCCTAGATTATCCTTATATCGTGAGTCATACAATAAAGCCCAATCACATGGACTCAATGTCTTGCTTTTGATGTACCTATCACACCATTTGGTTCTCTACTATTGGATTAGTGTTGTGTGTTGCAGAGTTGTCTATCTCATCTCATCTAATTCATTTACTTACATTACTCTCTTTTGTTCTGTGTGTGATAGATACATGCCTAGTTCCAAGGTTGTTCTTAGTGTCTTATGTTTAAACTCAACTGGTATCATTGTTGTTTTTCCATATACCGATTCAAATGGGGTGAACCCTGTTGTAGTTTTACATGTTGTTCTAAAGGCCTATACTACTTCTGGTAAGTGATTTGCCCAATCTTCCTTATGCAATGCTATTATTTTGGTTAAAATGGCCTCAATTTTTCTTTTAGTCACCTTGACTTGTCTATTTTCTTGAGGATGGTATGGGGTTTATTTCTTGTTCTTGACATTACATTCTTCTACCAATATTGCCACTAGGTTGGATGTGAACTGAGCTCCTTGATCTATCATAATTTCTCTACGCACCCCATATTTGATGAAGATATCTTCATACAATAATTTTGAAACCTTGTTGTCTCTTGCATGCATGGACTTAACTTCGACCCACTTAGTTAAGCAATCAGTTAAAACCAAGATATATGACTTATCATTAGAAGGTGGATCAATAAGTCCTATAATTCGACCCCCCATTTATCAAAAGGGGCAACAACCACTTGAGGAGGCAAGGGAATTTCATCAGCTCTTGTTGGTCTCCCCATCCTCTAACATCTATCATATTTCCTTGTGTACTTCATAATGCATCTTTATGAAGACTAGGACAACAATATCCTATGTTTAAAACCTTCATGGATGTCATTTTAGCATCAAAATGACTACCACATGGCTCATCATGGCATGCATGGAGAATGTCATATGTTTCATCTTCTCTAATGCACCTTCTCATCACATTATTTTGCCTTGTATAGAATAAGAATCCTAAGAGTCATGTAAATGAAAAACACCTTTCCATCAACATCATCTTCTCCTTAGGTGAAAAATGTGGAGGAACCTCACCTGCTACCACATATTTTGTAATGTTTGCATACCATGTCATGTTGATGTTGATGGAAAATAGGTGTTCATCTGGGAAGGGGCCATTAATTGCAGGTTTTTCTACATTATTTTTCAATCTAGAAAAAATGTCTACAATAACATTTTCTTTCCTTGGCTTGTCTATGATGATAATATCAAATTCTTGCATCCACAGTAACCATCTAGCAAGCCTACCAGAAACATGTTTATTCACCAAATATTTGAGTCGAGCATGGTTAGTATGAACAAATACTTGATATCTTGTGATATAATGTCTGAATTTGTTCTAGGCATAGTTAACAATTAACATCTCTTTCATGTGACGATTTAGTTTAACTCTGCTCCTTTGAGGTTTTTACTAATGTAATAGACTACATTTTCTATGGTTCCCTCTATTTGATCCAAGACCGTTCCTACTACATGGTCTAAAGCATCTGTATGGATGTGAAATGAAAGGTTCCATTGAGGTCCTTCGAGAATAGGATCTCAAGTTAACAAGATCTTGAGATTGTGGAATGCTTGTTTACAGGCTGGTGTTATAAGTAATGATATATTATATTATTTTATTAATAATATAAATTATATAATAATAATAATAATAATAAATTATTATATTATATTGATAATATATTATAATAGATTATTTATTTATTCATATTATATTATATTATATTTATTTATCTATTTATCTATTTTTATATTTTTATTTATTTATTTAATAATATATATTTTAATATTATTATTATGAGCCGATAGGCTTTTAATTGTGGGCTTGCCCTTGTACTTTTATGCTGGAAAACTTGTCTCACAAACTACCCAAAACAACAACAAAACAAGTTTTTCCAAACCTCCAAACCTCTTTACGACAAAGCTATCCATTGGTCTGCTTTATTTGTGCTTTATTTTTAGTTTGATTTAGTCATTGGACTTTAAAAACTCATACATTTGTTTTATTCCCAGTTTATTTTTGCTCTCAAGAAAAAAGCCACTCATGCATTCTATGTTTTTTCCTAGTATTTTTTTAGTTTTATTAACTCATGAAATCTGAGGATTGTCATGCTTTTATTTTATTAAATCTATTTTGTCCACAACTTCTAAGTATTTTTATGAAATGATAAATACTAATAAAATATATTAAAATTAATTTCATTATAAATTATTTTATGAATATTTTAACTACTATAGAAAATTTATTTTAATATAAAAATCTTTTTTTTTTCTTTTTATATTTAAATTCAAACTATAATTTCTTACCGACTTATCCCTTAAACCTCCTTAGGTGCTAGTGCTAGTTATTAATTTTGTATTTGATATGAATGTTGTTCTTACAATGGTGGTGCAATCCTAGAGGGATACTGAATTGCTTGCAATATTCTTTGTCCCACTAAGACAAGCACTCAAGGAATGGGTCCTAAATAGGATAATTAAGATTGAGTTGTCACATGATGCCTATTTGAATAACTTTAGAGATATTTAAGTTCACAATTTTGAGATCAATTAGCTCAAAATGGTATAATAATATGTTGAGGCTTCTTGAGCTAGGTGACAATCCTACTAACAATTTATGTCTTCATTATACAAATCCATTATGTCTATGAATGTCAAATCAAGTGTGCATGGGTATCTCTGGTATGACACGGATCTATAATCAACACCCATGGTACTTGCATTGTGCAAAGAGTAGATGTTGTGTATGGACCTTCACTACGTGTATTGAGTTGGAATTGTATTGGTATTTTTGTATCGAGATTGCAATCAACCTTGCATGAATGATGATCGATGAAGTTTATATATATGCATGTGATTGAGTTATGAGTAACCATGAATATATTGACAGATTATCGATGGATATTTGTTGAATATGTACACAATATGTATAGAGCTTTGAATATTTATGTTGAACCATGTTTCATGAGTAGTGGTTCACATGAACCCATCTATCATGAGAATGAATGGAAGACTTAGCACTCATTGTATCTAGGTGATTGATGCAGGAGCATCCTGGGTGTAAGAGCAATCTTGCATCACCCAAAAATATTTCTATTTTTATATTCAATAAGGGCTATTTTAGTGCAGAGCTGCTATTTATGGAAAGTTACTATTTTTGGTAATTTTTGCATGTGCTCAGAATGATCTGATTTCTTTCTTGGAGGTTCATTTTGGTCATGTAAGTCTGCCAGTAAAGTTTCATTGCCAGATCAAGTGTATATTGGAAGATATTGAAGATTTTCGGTATTGGCAGCAGGGTACAGAAACTTTGAACTCAGTTTTGAAGGCTTTAGAGGCCCCGGATGAGGTCAAAAATTTGGGTGACAAGCGCTTGCGCTAGTCAAGCCTGTAGAGCACTTCGTGGCATTTCCGAAATGGGGTTATAATAGCCGATCGGGTCAACTGGTGATGACTTATGCTCTTCGAAAGTTGGGCCACCTGAAATGGCGAAAAATAATTTTCTTCAAATTTCTGTTCGGGTTTCAAAGGTTATCTTGAGCCGACTATGATGTAATAAAATGTAAAATAAAATAATTCTAAGTTTGGTCGGCCTTATTGGCTAAAATTCTGGAACCTTCCCAGGCGGTGGAAAATTGCCTATATAAGGAAGGCTGTATTATTGTCTTAGGCAGTTCAGAATAGTTCTGGGTAATAGTTCGAGGCTTTGTCCTACAGAATATTGTAAGGGAATGCCCATGTGGCTTGCATATTGTAATTCTGAAAGTTTGTAATTCCACATTTGTGGAGATAATAAGAAGCCAATTTTTCTGTTCTTGCATATTATTGTTGTTGTTTCTCTTTTTCTGTTATGTGTTTGTGGTATTAAGGGGAGCACCCTTCATCAATGATGCTCACAAAGGTGAAGCACTAGGACTTCCTGGGAGGTCACCCATACTAGTCTATCTCGAGCACGCTTAACTATGAAGTTCCCTCCATGGTTAAACCCACTCTTCTTGCAAATCCATTTGCAAAACCTTCAGCAAGTGTTGTGCCTTATGAACCATTCATTAGAAAGCCCCTTAAGCCCACCAATTGATAAATAGGAGATATTTTCCACAACAAGTTAAATTGTGATATTGCTATCAAGATTCAACTGTGTAGTTTTTTAGTCAAACTCATTGACCCATGTTTCATGAGTAGTGGTTCACATGAACCCATCTCTCATGAGAATGAATGGAACACTTAGCACTCATTGCATCTAGGTGATGTTCACATAGGTGAAGCACCGAGACTTCCCGAGAGGTCACCCATCCCAGTACTACTCCAGCTCGAGCACACTTAACTATAGAGTTTACTCACTCTACTTGCAACCTCATTTGCAAAACCTCAGTTGATCTTGATAGCAATAGCACAATTTGACTTCCTGTGGAAAATATCTCATACTTATCAATTGATGAGATTAAGGGGATTTCTAATGAATGGTTCATAAGGCACAACCCTTATTGAAGGTTTTGCAAATGAGAGCAAGCAGAGTGGGTTTAAGCATGGAGGAAACTTCGTAGTTAAGTGCACTCAAGCTGGAGTAGTACTGGGATGGGTGACCTCCTAGGAAGTCCCAATGCTTCACCTCTGTGAGCATCACCTAGATGCAATGAGTGCTAAATGTTCCATTCATTTTTATGAGAGATGGGTTCGTATGAACCACTACTCATGAAACATGGGTCAATGAGTTTGACTAAAAAAGTACACAGTTGAATCTTGATAGCAATATCACAATTTGACTTGCTAAGTGTTCCATTCATTTTTATGAGAGATGGGTTCGTGTGAACCACTACTCATGAAACATGGGTCAATGAGTTTGACTAAAAAACTACACAGTTGAATATTGATAGCAATATCACAATTTGACTTGCTGTAGAAAATTTTTCCTACTTATCTATTTATTTATATTATATTTATTTATCTATTTTTTATAATTTTATATTCTTATTTATTTATTTTTATATATTTTAATGTTATTATTACTTTTAATATTTTAATTTTATTATCAGTATTTATTTAATAATATTTTATTATTTAATTATTATTAAAATTCTATTTGAAATGGGGACACGACATGATGCCACCTTAGCATGCTTAGCTTAATAAATACCTCTTGATGATGAGAAAACATCTCAACATTATCAAGTCTTCCACTATAATGGCTCCTATTCTCAAATTGTTTCATCTTCATGTTGTCTTCTCTACCATTGGAAATCTTCTCATTGCATTTGTTTATGAACTTGCACTTGCACTTGAATTCTTGATTTCTAATCTTGAACTTCCTTCTTTCTTGGTGAATTACTTTGAATCCTTGAAGCTTGGGGTTTCCATGTTTTCCTTGATGTTCAAATCACGCCCTCATTTGAACCACTTCAAACTTGAACCTCGCCTTCTATGCTCAACTCTAGTTCACCTTGCAAAACATCATCATTTTGTCAAATACTTGCATTTCATATTTCACCTCAAATCAAAATAAATAAATTGAAAGCAATTTATTTGATTAAAATCGCATATATTATACTTGGAATGATAAAAGGTGGGATGACATTCGAGAGTTGTGAAAAATCCATGGGCACTAGAGTTTCACTGCATCATGCTCATGCAACTTGTAATGGAGGCGAGACAAAGCCTCTAAAGGTAGGTGGTTTTGTGTGAAAAACCAAACTGGCTCTTCTTGTATTTGTTTTCCTTAATTTGAAATAGATGTAATTCTTTTATAAAAACAATGTAAAATAAACAATCACAATGAATTTTCCACCTATTCCAAGTAATCAAACCAGTACAATTGGAATTTTCTATAATAACATTAATTATCTCTCTATCAAACCTCAACAAATAACTAAACCATAAATTAATATTAAATGTTGGCACCTAGTAATTCTGCCACCTTTTTGTATTTGCAATATTCTCCAAGATTGTCGTGATACCACCTTGAGTGGAATGAAGTCTTCCTTAACACAATCACATGGCAGTAGTATTGACGTGTGACTGGCCTGTGCTATTTTGCAGGCTTGTGCAACACCCAGACCACTCCCTTACACCTGTCGTGAGCTATTGGCAATGTTGTTGTAGCCGGCTAGACCCTAACGCAACCTGCTAGAACCCCAAATTGCTAACGTGTGAGGCTAGAAATGCTTAGAGAACCTTCGTGTAGCCTTAATGATCAATAATGGCTCCCAAGAAGAGCCGAGTCTGCAGGAAAGGAGAAGGCGAGCCTCCTCACACCTCATGCAGCTACCAGATTTCACACACAACACTTGTGTGATAACAACCCGGTCTCAAAATCAAATTCTGAATCACTCCCTTGATTCTTAGCTTCAAGATAATTCGACCTTCTTGATAAATTAATAATTCACCAGCAAATTTGAAACCAATAACTGAATTAAAATTCATAGCACAATTCCCAATGAATTCTCAGAACCTCAGCAAGATATTTCAAATTCTTGAAAGCATATCAATTTTCCTGTAGAAATAACTTCACCAAAATCCAATATACATCAGCATTGGATTTAATTCAGAATCAGAACGAGCTCTCTCCCGGAAGAAGACCAAACTCAACAAATCTCAGAAGAACTCTCTCCAAAAATGAAGACCAAGCTCCAGAAACCCTAGCTTTCCCAAGCCAACCAGAATTCTCACATAAACAATTTATCAAATCAACTATGGGTAAATGAAAGTGCTTTTTCGAGTTGTACTTATAGCTTTTTCAGAAAAAGCACAATTTCATTTTTTTAATATAAAAGGCTTTAAAATGATAATTTCACTTTATAACAATAAAGTTATAAAGTACTTAAGTTATTAAATTAAAATACTTTAATTTAATAATGATAACTTTAAAAACAAAGCCACTAAATTCTGCTAACTGAAACAAACTCATTTTCAACACCAGAGCCCAAACGCTAACTGCCCTGCCAAAATAACCCACTGCCAAAAATAGCCTGCTGCTAAAAATAGACTTACTATAAATAGTAAGTCTCTCAAACTGGAGATTCCCTGAAGCTCGATCCTGAAATATCTGACACTTCGTGCAAACACCCTGCTAATCCTGGCCATACCCAAAATACCAGTTACTAAAAATAGTAATTCGACTGAATTGACTCGAACGAAGAGCAGACCTGATAAACTAAATCCCCAGAATGGAATCCCAACACTTGCTCTGACATTTGACCCCCTCTGATCACCTGATTAGCTTGCGAGGGTCGCCAAACCAAGCTAATCCCAAAAGCCTGAAAAATGGGGACATTACAGTCCTCCCTTCCCAAGATTGCTTGTCCTCAAGCAATCAGGAAAAACAAACAACATCACAATCCACCTGGATCCCAAGGATGGTCATGAATAATGTCCTGATCAACCTCATACTCCTGTGAAGAAGCCAACAACATCAACAGTACCAATATCAGTAACTGGGAATCAACACTCAACACCCAAACTGATGATGCTACAATAGGATTGCCACGTGGGAGAAACTCAACCGTGAGTAACTCACATGGGAGTAACTCAACCAACAGACTGGACTTACTCCTAGTCTTCGAACTAACCAAATCATCATACCAGTCATAAAAAGGATGTGCTGAAGAATTGTGTGACTGATAGATATCCTGAACGTGAGGATCGAATGTAAAGCTATAAGCACTCCTCACCGTGTACACCCCTAAAAATTGATCAGCTAGGCCTAACTGGCCTCCTGTGTAATCTGCCTGATGAGTAGGTGCACAAATTAGATCCCAAACGTCATCATCATCATGATCGTACAACTCCTATAAGGGATCATCACTAAGCTCAAATAGTGGATTGTCATAGGTCATGCCGACATCCACATAAAATAAAGGGTTGTTCACAAAGTGAACAGCACCCATCTACTAATCTGAGCCATAAAACGCTAAACTCTGAGAGACATGATATGTGATCGGCTCTACCTGTATAGACTCATGTCTCTGTGAATCGACACTATCTACAACACAGAAGGACATAGTGCGTAGACTCCCCTCATAAATGCTTGGCAACACATACTCTATGCCCTGGTACTCAAATCTGATCTGCATCGGGATCACACTAAGGCAGAACTCCTTAATCTCCTGTATCCACTACATCCCTAAAACTACATCCATCTCCCCCAAGTCAAACACATAGAAATAAACTATCAAATTGTAATCGCCAAGAAATAAGGAGAGATCTCGGATGCGTCTGGTACAGGTGAAATTGTAGCCATCAGCTACCTTGACTCCAAACCCTGCAAACTCCTCTACCTGAAACCCACACTGACTAACAAGTTGCTCATGAATAAAGTTGTGTGAAGCTCCAGTATCCAACATTGCAACACAAAGTTGTCCTTCCACTAATCCCTTCAGTCTGAAAGAAGAGGGAAGAGGCACAGAGGTGGACAACACAATCGGAGACAGTTTGGATTCAGTACCAAACTCTGGAGTAACTCTCTGCTCCTCCTCTATATCAAAACCAACAGCCTGATGAGAAGACTCGACCTTGTTCTCACTAGATAAACCCACATAGAGAAATTTTCCCTGCCCTTAGGCCTCATAGCACAAGTATGCTCTCTATCATAAGGCTCTTTGCACCAATAGCAAAGCTACCTCCTCTGCAAATCCTCTCGCATGGCATCATCAAGTCTACCTGTAGGCTTATTTCTATCAACAGCTGGTGGAGATACCTCATCTGCAGGAGGAATAGTAAGACTAGGAGTAGACTTCCCCTATGAAATAGAAGGCTCAAGATTCCTTGCCTTCTTCATAGCATCTCATAGTGTAGGTGGATCCAGGGACTTGATCCATCCTCTATACGGCTCTGACAAACCCTCTATGAACAACATGACTCTCCTCCTCTCTGAGATGTCATATACCATTACTGATAGACGCTGAAACTCATCGATGAATGCCTCAAGACCACCTGTCTATCTCAGCTAAGCTAACTCTCTGAAGTAGGTCTCTAGATCCTTCTGATCAAACCATTCTATCAGTCTATCTATAAATTCCTGGTACTGCACAATATGATCATGATGTAGAGAAACTAACCCATGATACCACCAATTATGAGCAACCCCATCCAAATGAAGCACAACAAATCGAATAGCATCCTCCTCAGACATAGGACGAAGTGAAATATAAGTGTCCAGCTTGTGGACCCATGCTTTAGCTGTAGTCTTTCCACTCCCATCGAAGTGGTCCAAAGTCAACTTGCTGGTTGCTTGCTTTAATTCATTCTGTCTGGGTCTCTGCCTCATGTCAGGAGTTGGCCTACCTCTAGAATGCTCACGCTTCTGCGTCAAATATCTGTCAAAATTTAAATTTTTTTTTAGGGCCTCAGGGATAGCATCCCACTCTGCAAAATGTGCCACCATGTCATTGACAAATGGTGTAGGCTCTAGCTCAACACTAACTGCATCCAATTCTGGCCTCAAGAATGTCATATGATGAGGCATGTCATAAGTACCAGTATGATCAGCTCTATAATCTCTCTTGTCATAATCTCGCATGTCATCAACTCGCCTGTCATCAACTCGTGACCTATGTGAGCTGACTGAAACACTACGCGCACCTCTATCTCTAGCGCCTGGTAATGCAATGCGTTGTAAAGTGTCTGAAAGTTGTTGCAATACAATTGCAACATGATGCTGACCATCAACAATATCTTTGAAAGCATCTCTGGCCTCCCTGTCCATATCATTTCCGGTATCATTCCTATTTTCTGCCTATTCATTCTGTGGGCCCTGTTCACCACCTTTAGGAGATGGTGAATTTCTCCCCCTACGGGTATAGTGCACACCCGATGCAAATCTATCTACCATTATTTATTTTCATACCCTTATAGGATGGCAAGATTTTTGCTCTGATACCACTATGAAGAACCAGACTGGCTCTTCTTGTATTTATTTTCCTTAATTTGAAATAGATGTAATTCTTTTATAAAAATAATGTAAAATAAATAATCACAATGAATTTTCCACCTATTCAAAGTAATCAAACCAATACAATTGGACTTTTCTATAATAACATTAATTATCTCTCTATCAAACCTCAACAAACAACTAAACCATGAATTAATATTAAATGTTGGCACCTGGTAATTCTGCCACCTTTTTGTATTTGCAATATTCTCCAAGAATGTCGTGATACCACCTTGAGTGGAATGAAGTCTTCCTAAACATAGTCACATGGCAGCAGTGTTGATGTATGACTGGCCTGTGCTACTTTGTAGGCTTGTGCAACACCCAGACCACTCCCTTACACTTACCATGAGCTGTTGGAAATGTTGTTATAGTCGGCCAGACCCTAACGCAACCTGTTGGAACCCCAAACTGCTAACGCATGAGGCTGGAAATGCTCAGAGAACCTCCGTGTAGCCTTAATGATCAATAACGGCTCCCAAGAAGAGCTGAGTCTGTAGGAAAGGAGAAGGCAAGCCTCCTCACACCTCACGCAGCTACCAGACACACACCACACTTGCGTGATAACAGCAAGGTCTCATAATCAAATTCTGAATCACTCCCTTGATTCTCAACTTCAAAATAATTTGACCTTCTTGATAAATTAATAATTCACCAGCAAATTTGAAACCAATAACTAAATTAAAAGTCACAGCACAATTCCCAATTAATTCTCAAAACTTCAGCAAGACATTTTGAATTCTTGAAAGCATATCAATTTGCCTATAGAAATAACTTCAACCAAATCCAGTATACATCAGCACTGGATTTAATTCAGAATCAAAACGAGCTCTCCCCTGGAAGAAGACCAAACTCAACAAATCTCAGAAGAACTCTCTCCAAAAATGAAGACCAAGCTCCAGAAACCCTAGCTTTCCCAAGCCAAGAAGAATTCTCACATAAACAATTTATCAAATCAACAATGGGTAAATGAAAGTGCTTTTTCAAGTTGTACTTATAGCTTTTCGAAAAAAGCACAATTTCATTTTTTTAATATAAAAGGCTTTAAAATGATAATTTCACTTTATAACAATAAAGTTATAAAGTATTAAGTTATTAAATTAAAATACTTTAATTTAATAATGATAACTTTTAAAATAAAGCCACTGAATTCTGCTAACTGAAACAAACTCATTTCCGACACCAGAGCCCAAACGCCAACTGCCCTGCCAGAAATAACCCACTGCCAAAAATAGCTAGCTGCTAAAAATAGACTTACTATAAATAGTAAGTCTCTCAAACTGGAGATTCCCTGAAGCTCGATCCTGAAACATCTGACACTTTGTGTAGACACCCTGCTAATCCTGGCCATACCCAAAATACCACTTACTAAAAATAGTAAGTCGACCAAATTGACCCGGACGAAGAGTAGACCTGATAAACTGAATCCCCAGAATAGAATCCCAACACTGGCTCTTACATTTGACCCCCTTTGATCACTCGATTAGCTTGTGATGGTTGCCAAACCAAGCTAATCCCAAAAGCCTAAAAAATGGGGACATTACATTTTGTTGGAAGTGGTTGGGAGTGTGGTCATGAGAAGCATGGGTTAAGATGTAAAACAATCGACACAGATCATGATCTTGATCGATTAAAATGGCGCATGTAGAGATTTGAATTTGGGGGGTTTGAGGTGGGTTTATCATCCCTTTGGTGCTTGGGGAGGAAAAAGATAGCGGTCGAGCAAAAGGGTTGAAATTGCAGATTAAGGGCTCCTTGAAGGATGGATTGGCTGGGGGTTTGGAATGAACTCATGGTATCTTTAAGGGTTTTTTCCCTCATGGAGCCCCTACGTGTGACAAGAAAATGGGACAAGGTCCCTATAAACTGGTAAATAGGCAAATGGATATTGCCATTTTACCTTTGACCAATGCTTGCTCTGTAGTATTGGAGGCTGAACTGGAGGAGGAGGTGGACCACAATGTGGTTTTCTTCTAAGAATTAGGTTTGATCGGTCATTTCAAGGGGTTTTGGCTTAGTTTGATTGATCTTCACAAATGGATTTCAGAGTATTAGGAGCTGATTCTTGAAGGATGCGTGTAGATTTACCCTACGACTAAGGGTGTCTTTATTGTCATGTTTGAGAATGTATAGGATAGGAATAGGATCTTGTGTGATTATCAATGGTGCTGGGAGAATAAACTTGCTTTAATGTAAAAGCCATGGCATCTAGATTTTAACCCTATTAATGAAGTCTTTGATAAGCTTATTGTGGGTGAGGTTGTCTAATCTGCCTCTACATCCATGGTTTGATTCTTTCTTTGAAGCAGTAGGTGATGCTTTAGGAAACTTTCTATTGGTGGATGAAGGATCCTCAAATCTATTGCACTTTACTTTTGCTCGGATCCTCGTGGAAATGGATATTGCTAAGGGGCTTCTTGCAAAGATTATGATCAAAACCTCAAAGAGCAGTTGGATTCAACCTTTGGATTATGAAGGAATTCCCTTCAAATGTAGAATATGTTTTTAGGCTAGACATATGGTAGTGCGCAAGACGGCTTCATGGTGGAAAGATGCTTCTTCCCAACACTATACAATTGAGAAGAAGGTAGAACAACAAAAGAACTTTGCTCAAGCTGTTTATTGGGATAAGAAGTAGTTGGCTCCAAAGGATAAGGTGAAACAACTTGCGATAAACAATAATAGTATGGTTGGTGTGGGGTGTGATGTGGAGGTTCAGTAGAGTAAAGGGGTTGCTACTCTAGCCGAAAGGGAGAAACAATCTCTAGTTGGGGCTTGAGATATGGAGGATGGCCTTTTGGAAATTAAGGGTCAATCCCAACAAGAGGTGGGGTGTTTAAATGATCAAGTCTAGGATCCAATGGCTCGCTCGGTGGACTAGAAAAATGAAGCGGCTAAACTAGAAGATGGTTGGCACATTGTAAAAGGTAAGAAGAGAAGGAAAGCAAAGATGGGATCCTTTGATATGACTCTTCGTTATCGTACGAAGGGAGGCAAAGTTAGCAATTCTTGATTCTGGTATGTTAATAGACCTATATTTTTGTGCCTTGGTTTGGGAAGGTAGATTCCCTAGATGTATCCACCCTTGGTTTGGGCCAAGTTCAATCTTGATTTATATTTAATAAAATCACAACTATTACCGATAAAAATAAAAATTGCATCCATTATTTTATTAAAATTGTACCATATTAAATAAAAAATATTTGGTATTTAGTCTAACCCCTTTCACAAAAATCAAACCTCTTATTATTTTATAGGCCAATAAAATTCACAAGTTTTAAATATTTTCATTAAGTTCGATGAGGGCCTTGCAATTAATAACAAGTTTCAATTTTAATTATCCTTTTTTTTTTCTCCATGTAATTTGCACCCATTGGTATTTTGCTCTAGCCCCATTTGCAAAATCAAATCTCTAATAAAATTCACAAGTTTCAAAACATCTTGGTCAAGTTCAATGAAGGCTTGATTAAAATCGATCTATGAACAAGGCATCCAACCTTGGACTAGAAATCATCATTGAGTTAGGTAACGCTAGGTGGAAATTCACACCTAGGCAAACTTAGAATCCAAAAGTGGAAATCAAACCATAGTTAGGAAAAACCAATATGAGTGAAGTGGAAACCACCACCAAGTTAGGCAAAACCACTATACGCCAAGTGGAAACCACCACCAAGTTAGGCAAAACC
This sequence comes from Chamaecyparis obtusa, assembly GCA_027943335.1. Classification (NCBI taxonomy): domain Eukaryota; kingdom Viridiplantae; phylum Streptophyta; class Pinopsida; order Cupressales; family Cupressaceae; genus Chamaecyparis; species Chamaecyparis obtusa. The sequence goes on from BSBK01002499.1 coordinate 986,368, forward strand.
ATTATACCCCAAGTGGTAACCACCCATGACTTAGGCAAATTTAAAACTCATTTAGTGGAAATTAGACTCTACTTAGGCAAATACGCAAGTGTTTGGTAGAAATTCCTATCAACTTAGGCAAAGTGTTGCAAATGTGAAGTGGAAAACATCCTCCACTTAGACGAACTTAAAATCTAAAAGTAGAAATCAAGCTTGATCTGGGCAAGTGCATCTAGTGTGCAGTGGAAATCAACCTAGACTTAGGTGAACTTCATTTCAACTTAGAATGACTTATCAATTTGAATTTGATTTTTTTTAAATAATTAATTTATATTTTATTTTGTTTATTTTAAAACCTTTTTAATTAATTAATTAATTTTTTAATATTTCCTTTATTTTATTTTATTTATTTATTTTTTAAATCTCAAGTTGATTTGAATCCTTAAGTTATTCATGCCCCAACCGATCTCTCTACAAAATTGTTATATTTCCTCATTCATTAGTCACCATTATTTTCACATTTCCACTTAGTTGCTAATCCATATGATTGGAATTTCGCTAAGTCTGATTGAACCTTACTAAGTCTGATTTTCACTTAGTTTGATTTGTTGATGCTTCAAATGTTGCTTGATCTCCTTGCTTTTCGATCACATCTAACTCCTCTCGCTCTCACCCATCAAACCTCATATTTTGAACATGTTGCCAATCTATCCAAACACTAACAACCTACAACCAACTAAACTAGCACCTGTTGAAAGACAAGGCAAAAAAAGAGGGGTTCCTCATGTTTCATGAGGCAATGGTGTGAAAACCTCACAACAGGTCATTTGTCATAGTAATTTATCTATAATATATTTGTACATTCTTTATTCAGGTTTTTTTCCTTTCTTGTAGAAGCATTAAGATGATTCTTGCAGGTTGTAGTACCTTTCAGCCCCTTTGACCACTTTTGGTTACTTGAATATATTAATAAATGTTTCATTTCAAGTACAACGTTTCAAAATTAAGGCTCAGGCTTTATTTTGTCAATCCCAATTTGTCCAAGCTTGGCAATTCAATGACTAAGAACACATAGGTCAAAAAATTAAATCAATAGAACTCAGGTAATCACAATTATGGAATAGAAAAGAAATATGCCAACTCATCCTATCTAGCTACCCGCCTTAACTAAAGCGTGATGATTATTTACAAATATGTCCCAGTAATTTAAAAATCATGTTTTATGGTTATTTTTCTGATGCCAGCAATGAATATACTGGCTCATTGTGCCCGGTAACCACCGTTAAAGACTAAAGTGTGATAATTCTTTAAAATTGTCTCAATGATTTCAAAGTCAAGTTTTGAAGTGGCCTTCTATAGCCAGTAGTAAATACAAAGAAATTTATAAGAGAACAAAAATGGCACAAATTGTTAATGTTATAGCTTCGGTCAGATCAACTTATGCCAGTAGTAAGATATTCTATTGGAAATATCTCTGATCATATATATATATATTAACAATGTATAAAATTATTATTATTTGCGGTATTAATATGTTGACTGAAATATTGCATTAGGCTGTTTCACATTCTAATATATATCGTGTGGGTCAATGTGTTTAGCGTTGAGTAAAGTAACACATAATAATATATGTGTTACGATACATAATATGTATCGTAACACATACTATTATGTGTTACATATCTTAACTAAGATACAAAGCAAACATAAAAATCTGCGATGGTTTAATACAACACATTAGCACAAATGAATATGCAACGATACATGTATAACATCAGGAAGTAATAGAGCATGTCTCATATAGAGACATGTCTCTACATACGTAGAGACATGATCTATTATTTATATGCAATATGAATCTGCACTTGAAGACATAGAAATAAAAGGTAGTGTTCTTCCAAGTGCAGAATTATATATTCAGAATAACATATATATCAAGTACACAACCTAGTATAAAATAGAAGTAATATATCACCTCTGATATTGAGTATTTTAACGTGGTATCAGAGCCACGTTTGAAATAAAAGATCCAGATCAGATTTTTAATCTTAATCTATCAAAATATATATATACACTTTGTGATAAAATTACTAGATACATCAAAATGGTGAACGGAGTTAGACTTGAGGATAGACTTTAAGGTGCCTCTAATTTTGTGGCTTGGAAATTTTGAATGTTACTAACATTAAAAGAGAACGAATTAATCATAGTAGTGAAAGAGAAGGAACTTGAACAAAATGAGAAAGTTGAAAAGATTCAATGGGAAAAGAATAATACAAAAGCAATGAAATTGCTAGTAGATGGAGTGAAGGATCATCTAGTGCCTATAATTATCAGACTAGATTCAACATAAGCCATGTTCCAAGCACTTGAAGAAATGTTCGAGATAAACAACTCTAGTAGAGTCCTTACTCTAAAAAATCAACTCAGTCAAATGAAGATGAACCAATGAGAGACTATTACCTCATACTTAATGAGAATAACTGATTTGAGAAATCAACTCTCTGCAATTGGTCATGATTATAATAGTAAGGAATTATCAATGATAGCCCTAAACATACTTCCTATCTCTTGGGAATCATTTATTCAAGGCATCAGTGCTCAACCAAAACTCCCCAAATTTGAAAGGTTGAAAACAGATTGCATTCAAGAATAGTCAAAGTTGATATCCAGAGGGATCGGTGCAAACGCTCCAAAAGATGAAATTCAAATCCTACACACTCAAACTCACACAAGAGGAAAGAAGTTTAATAAAAGAAAAAGGGGTAAGAACACCAACGGGAAACATTCTTCCAAGAAAACGAGAGACCTATCTAAAGTACAATGCTATAGATGTGACAAATATGGTCATCTTGCGATGAAGTGCCCAGATAGAAAAAAATTCCAAGCTTCTTTTGTTGAGGTTAAAAATATGGATACAAATTCAAAGAAACTTGTATTTTACTCTTCCTTATCTAGTCAATTCACATACAACATGAACACTTGGGTGATAGACAGTGGGGCCTCCAAGCACACAACATGATTACGAGAACACCCAGATTCTATTGAAGAAACTTCTGATGAGGAAGTAACTATTGGAGATGATACTGACTATCCAGTAAAAGAAATTGGGTCATGTACCATTCAACTCAAATTTGGTGTATCACACCAACTCATAGGAATACTATTTGTACCTGAGATCAAAAGAAACTTAGTCTCTATCTCCACTCTTGAAGACAAGGGATGCATGATCACATTCATGGAAGGAAAAGTACTAGCTTGGCCCAAGAACTCTACCATTAAAAATGCTCACACTATTGGTATAAAACAAGGATGTCTTTATAAACTATGCACTTCTTCTCAAGCCCTAATTCATGAGCCAATTAATGAGAATGAAATCCGGCATAGAAGACTAGGGCATTTCCACTTTTGTGGTTTACCCAGTTTAGAGAAGATAGTCACTGGTTTACCAAAACTCAAAATTGAACATGTAGGGACCTGCAAAGGTTGTGCATTAGGGAAGAATACCAAAAGCACTTTTCACAATAGTGAAAGTAAATCCAAAAATGTAATAGAACTTATTCACTCTAATTTATGTGGACCTATGTCTGTTCCCTCCATTGGAGGATTTTTGTATTGCATTATCTTTGTAGATGCCTACTCTAGGAAAACCTGGATATATTTTCTTAAGTGTAAAGAGTCTGAAGAAATTTTCTTAAAGTTTAAAGAATTTAAAGCTCTAGTAGAAAATGTATATGTAAAGAGTATTAAAACACTAAGAACAAACAATGGGAAAGAATACGCTTTAGAAGCCTTCCAAACTTTTGTAAAAATACTAGGATTAAGAGGGAGTACATTGTTCCTTATAACCCTCAACAAAACAGAGTTGTAGAAAGAAAGAACAAAACTGTTGTTGAATGTGTCAAAGCTATGATTCATGACCAAAATATAGAAACTCACCTCTGGACATAAGCTTCTAATACTATCGTCTACATTCAAAATAGATGTCTTCATTCTCATCTAGAAAACAAGACTCCTAAAGAAGTATTCACTGGAACTAAACCTAAAATAAGCCATCTTAGGATATTTGGATGCCCAATCTACATTCATATTCCTAAGGAGAAAAGAACCAAATCAAAACCTTTCGGTAAGAAAGGTATTCTAGCTGGATATAGTGAAACTTCCAAGGCATATAGAATTTACATTCCAGGACAAAGAAATATTGAACTAAGCAAAGATGTGATCTTCGAGGAAGATATTGCATTGAAAAGATCCAAAGATGAAAATGAAATAAATGATGATTGTCAAGAAGATCTCTCTCCTGATATTCAGAGGGAGATACAAGAAATCACCAAGGACAATGATTTCAATGATCACATGGATACCTATAAAGAGATTACAACAAACAAGAAAAGACCTCTATGGGCCAGAAAGATGATTGAAGAAGCACGAAGATATGCAACTCCTCCGGGTACTTCCAGAGAAAGCAAAAGGCCTAACAATTTTTTTAGTTATGTTGCACTAATGAGTGAACTAATAAAATAAGAGCCTTCTAATGTGGAGGAAGTTCTTCAAGACCTTACTTGGAAGGATTCCATGACATAAGAATATAATTATATCATTAAAAATGATGTTTGGGATATTGTACCCAAGCCCAAAAATAAATCAGTGGTTTCCTCCAATTGGTTATTCAAAATCAAACATGCAACAGATGGAAGTATAAAAAAATGCAAGGCAAGGTTTGTTGCTAGTTTTTGTCAGAAAGAAGGCATCAACTATGAAGAAACATTTGCTCCAGTTGCTAGGTATATCTCTATCAGAACTGTAATTGCTATTGCTGCATCTAAGGGTTGGAAAATCCATCAGATGGATATAAAGACTAATTTCATGAATGTGGTAATTCAAGAAGAAGTATACCGAGAGAAACCTGAAGGATTTATAGTTCACAATAAACAATCTCATGTCTGCAAATTAAAGAAAGTATTATATGGTCTCAAACAAGCTCCTAGAGCTTGGTATGAAAGGATCGACCATTATCTATCAAAACTTAACTTCTCCAAAAATGATGCAAACCCAAATCTCTATTTCAAAGTATTAGATGGAGACATGTTGATTTTGATTCTCTATGTTGATGATTTATTAATCAAGGAATTCTTCATTACTTTCTCAGATTGGAAGTTTGGCAACATGAAAATAACATATTTCTAAATCAAGGAAAGTATACTATGGACATCCTCAAGAGATTCAAAATGATGGATTGCAAGCCAATGTCTAGTCCAATGGAGACAAACCTATTCAAACTCAAGCAACTAATGACTCAGAGCCTGCAGATTGTACTTTATATAGACAGATAATTGAGTCTCTAATGTACTTAGTCAACACTAGGCCTGATATTTGGTATGCAGTAAATGCACTTAGTCAGTTCATGAGTGAACCAAAACAAATACACCTAGTAGCAACTAAGCACATCCTAAGATATCTTCGAGGCACAATTAGATATGGGTTGAGATATAAAGATGTAGACTTAAACTTGCATGGATACATTGATTCAAATTGGGTCGAAAACATTGTGGATCAAAAAAGCACCTCTGGATGTTGCTTCAGTTTAGGATCAACCATGATTTCTTGGTTCAGTAGAAAACAATCCTCGGTAGCTCAAAGTTCCACTGAAACAAAATATATTGCAACATCTATGAGAGCACGAGAAACAATTTGGTTGAGAAAACTTCTAGTTGGACTATTTGGAAAACCACTAAAACCCACCATTATTCATTCTAACAATCAGAGTTGCATTAAACTATCCTTGAATCCAATGTTTCATAACAGGTCCAAACATATTGAGATACCTTCTCACTACATTTGAGACATGGTAGAAAAGAATGTGGTGGAGTTGAAATATATTAGCATAGATGAATAGACAACATATATACTCACCAAACCTCTTGTGAAGATTAAGGTAGGATACTTCAGAGGTAAACTTGGTATGATTGTAATTTCTGAGAACGAGTCTCAGCATCTTTGATCATTGTACTAATCAAATATTCCTTTGTTATCATGAGTGTTATTTCATGAATATATATGTGATTTGTGTGCTTCATGAAGAAGTGACAACTTTGAATGGTTGCACTTGTATATTTGACAGTTATTGGAAGGTGACGATCTTACAATAACTTGTCCTCATCATGATGGATATCATATTGATATCTAAGCAGATCATGATGATGATGTCCCTATGGAAGGTGCACATACTTTTTATAATTCCATTAGAGATATGAGTACTTGGTGAACATTATGAGACTTGATGTTAGCAGACCATTACTCTGAGTACTTGGTGAATATCATGGATTTGATATTAGTAGGCCATTATTCATGATATTATGAGATAATATCACTATAAACTTTCTAAGTACTTGGTGAATATCATGGATTTGATATTAGTAGGCCATTACCCCTGATATTATGAGATAATATCATTATAAACCTTTTGAGTACTTGGTGAATATCATAGATTTGAAATTAGTAGGCCATTACTCCTAATATTATGAAAAAATATCATTTATCATTTCAAATATTACATTGAGGTAATATTTTATTGTGTATAAATCTTTTCATAATCATCTTCCCTAGCTAAGAGGGAGTGTTAATGTTATAGTTTTGATTCCTAGTAGTAAGATATTCTATTAGAAATATCTCTGATTAAATATATAATTAAATAAAATATATATATATATATATATATATATATTATTATTTGCGGTATTAATAAGTTGACCGAAATATTACATTGGACTGTTTCGCATTCTAATATATATCGTGCGGGTCAACGTGTTTAGTGTTGAGTAAAGTAACACATAATAATATATGTGTTACGATACATATTACTATTATGTGTTACGTATCTTAACTAAGATACAAGACAAACATTAAAAATCTGCGATGGTTTAATACAGCACGTTAGCGCAAATGAATATGAAATGGTACGTGTATATCAGCAAGAAGTAATAGAGCATGTCTCAGATAGAGACATATAAAGACATGTCTCTACATGAGACATGATCTATTATTTATATGCAGTATGAATCTGCACTTGAAGACACAGAAAAAAAAGGTAGTGTTCTTCCAAGTGCAGATTTATATATTCAGAATAATATATACATCAAGTACACAGCCTGGTATAAAACAGAAGTAATATATCACCTCTGATCTTGAGTATTTTAACACAAATATACTGAGAATTGAGGTTACACTGCATTTTATTAATGTACACTTAAGAAGACACAATCTGGTATAAGCATGGTAGACTTCGACAGATATCCATATGGTATAAAGACATAAGTGGCTACAGCTGTCTTAAACAAATTAAGTCAAATGTGTGACCAATGAGATCAGACTTTCTGTTGAAACAAAACATCATATTCTGTACAACTGGAATGAACAAAGCATTCTCAAACAATATAGAAAATAAAACTAGAAATTACAGCCATTGAAAGACCCTTACATACAAGGAATCCAAATCATTTGATATTCTGCAAGATACTCTTAAATCCTCATTGCAGCTAAACAAGTAGCCATGAACTGGTCCATATATACACTCAACAAGCCCCGGGAACTAATTCATCCATAATGCACCAACTCTTTTTCCGGACTAGTGGACACAAGAGCCCTGGACAAGCAACATTGTAAGACAGCTGATGACATGAGGTTACAGCTGAATGGTCTGTCCGATATGAATACTGCCATGTCTCGTTTGGTTCTGTGGTATAGCAACTCAACAGTTAAAATACGTGTTCCTCAAGTTTCATTAGCTCTTGAAAGGCATTCCTTAGTACACATATCTTGCTCAAAGAAGCTGGCGCATCTGCTGGTTCTCTCTTCTGAGAGCCTGAACTTCCTTCATTAGGTCCGCTTGCTTTGACAGCACTGACTGCATCAAAGTGGACATTTCTGTCTGCAATTCAAGAAACAATTTTTGACATGCAAGGCAATGCATTTCTTCTGTTATACAGCCAGCTGGGTAAACAGCATGAATTCAAATCATAGATTTACAATAAAACCAATAGAATTTAACATTAGGCACCTGCTGTATGTGAAATTGGCGTAGCAATTCTAGATGAACATTCTGCACGTCTTCATGAATAGCTTTCTGTACAGTTCCAAGGCACTCCTCAATTGTATGCTGTACCAACTGAACTGCAAATGGATGCCCTTGATGACTGGAATCTTCCTGTGGTAAAATTGATATGCTGCTTCTTTGTGAATTGACCTGTAAGGAATGCTTCAATCTGATTAAGACTATCAAATTCTTTTCTATCAAGCATAAGACAGAAATAGTCTAAAGAATGCAAACGTTGTCCTATCTAGAAGTTAGAATTCTAAGCCACTGTTGTGAAATTAGATTAAAAATCAAGTTTCCTACAATGATAAAGTTCGACTCCTAAAACTGAAGATAAAAAATTACGAAAGGACTGTAGATGAAAAATAAACTTGTACTGAGCAGAGCTTCACGCCGCTTTGAATTTAGTTGTAAATACAAAAAAATTGAGGTCTTAAGCTAATCAACTACAGACATACTTATCCTCAAGCTTGTAGCCTCCGTAATCTGTACTAGCTTTTGTTATTCCCACCAAAGCATTCCCAATTGTTTTGCATGTCTTCTTAACTCTCCCTTCATTTCTGTGTCTTGTGCCTATTACATGCTCCTCTAGTTCACTTTTGTAGGTTCCTTTAAGTGCAATTTCTCTCTTTGGGGATCTTTTCTTTTATCTTCCATGGATTGTTGAATTTCAAAAGGTGTAAATCCATTTCTGCTTTGAAATATGACCTATTACTTACAAGATAAGTTCCCTTGCTCGTTATGTCTGTTGCGGGGCTTCCTGTGTATCCCGATTCCGGAAGTGTCTCCTTCGCATTTCAGGAACTGAAGATTGCTTTCGACGAACTGTGCTCCACCAACCTTAGGGATGACCGGTTATGAATAAAGAGAGCTCCGTTCTGTTTAATACCTTTGCAAGGAAAGGAAACTAAGCTCGCAATGAATATGAGCAACTACACAATGTTAAGCCTGATATTTCTCCTTCAGAATCACGGCCTCAGAATAAATATGCTCCGACACCCAATAGTCATTTTGACTATACAAATCCGTAGCAATTGTTAATTGAATATACTATCCTCGGCGGAAACATGATATTACCCACACCTTAGGTATGGAGGATGGAATATTTTCACTCCAATTAATAATACAACAAACTCCTAAAGTAATCGCACAGGTATTCCATATCATTCACCAAACGTCTATATCTGCCAACATAAAAGCTCCTGATAAATAATAATATGGATTTTTATCAACCTAAACAATAAATACGCTTGCTGAAAACTACAATCTGCCTTTAAAAACATCATCAGATGACTCGAATATTTACTTCACAAAACTCAAAAAACTCCATTATAATCCCACATGAAGAATCAGAGTGATTCTTCTAAGGCCATATAGTTCAGATCTTGCACTGATGGAAATGGTGTTCCCAACTCCAATCCGAAGAATATAAATTTGAGAAACTTCTCAAATCCAAATCCAAATCCAGGGAACAATAATATAATGTCTTTTTCAGTTTATTTAGTTCCCGTAAGGTTATAACTTAAAAGTGACTTTAATTGATTTAGTCTAAAATTATAAATTAAATTATTCATATTATATTTAATTTGAATTTTTAGATAATAATTTTAAATAATTCATTTTAATTATTTTTGTTCCATTTTAGCTTTCCATAAATAAAATGAGAGATTACATGTCCAACCGCCAAAGATTGCTTGCCTTCAAGCAATCCATCGCCAGGATCTCATATCAATCTCGAAGACAGGTATGAAGTCATGTTGTAAGATCCCTGAAATTGCTATCCACTTACCTGAAAATTAGTCAAATAATCGTCTCATCAAGCAGCCAAACTCAATATCCTATGTCTTGTCCTCATTCAATGTCTGTTGCGCTACTCTGATTCCAACATTTCTCAATTGTTCGCCAAAGTTAGACAATGAAGAACCATCATGAAAATATATTCTAGTGAAATGACATACCTCAGGGACAACTTCAAAATGTGCAAACAATACTTCAGACCTCTTTGCTGTCACTACCTTCTGAGGACCATCATTTCATGGCTTCAAGACTATCCTTCTCCTGTCAATAGTGAACTCCAATTCTCTTGATCGGAAATCCTTGTAAAGAACTTCACTAGTATTTCCCAAAAGTTTTGCTTTCTCCCTTTACTTCTCAATGATTTTTGATTTGGATGTATCATCGGACAGTCTCAGGCTGGCAAAAATAATGGTGCATATTGGAATATCGTGAACAACTTAATATCATAGATGATAACGGCATATATATTATATATTGTTTAAACCATTTTTTTTGTACTGAATATCAACTGAGAAATGGAATTACTAAAATAAATTGCATGAATCTGTTCCCATTGTTTCCAACAGAAATAAAACATTGTATGACATGCAAGTAACAGTTTCTTGATGACTTATTGGAACTCACGAACAATAAACAGGGGCTCCATATTCATTTCTCCATATTTATGGTTTCCAATTTGAATGAACTTCAGTTGCCTCTGCAATATGTATGTTTCCACAATCACCATTCAACAACTCAAAGGAAAATCCTACAATGCCCAGTGTGTAGTAACCAATCCGCCTAGTCAAGAGTTATAATCAACAATTACAATGTTCAAACATTTGCCAAGAATGTCAATCCCAATGAATGTTTAGCGACCATGATCAACGCAAAAACACCAAGTGGATTACCGGTTAACATAAATAGATTCTTGAGGAAACAAGAGTTTTGCCTAATAAGGTTGTAAGCTGGTAGCATGTCCCAAACTTCCACGCATCAGGAAATGGAAGCTGCACCATAAATAAAGGACCAACTGACAGTTTATATCTCCTATTCGCCTGAGTGTTATGTAGAGAAGACTCAACTTCGAGCATGAAGAAATCGCAATACTCCCAAACTTGAAGTATTTGTGGATTGGGGAAGTCACCATGAGGCCCTGTGATAATGTTATTGTTGAATGTGAAGTTTCTTTTTGACAGAAGAATTACCACCTGCACAAAATAGCAGCAGAATAACAATACTTTGTCAATAATTTCAAGCACCGACACAAAATATGTTAGATGTATTTTGCCCATTCCTACTCATCCAATTGGATGCTCAACTATGGAATCTTCTTATTGCAACTTGTTATGAATCCGATTGGCCGTCATGATCCTAAATCCTACAAAGTCCTCAACTCATATTCCTTGTTGTACTACAAAACCCTCATTAACAATATTATGAGTTGCCGCATTGCCCACCAGACAAGTCACCCTCTGTCCCATTAGTACTTCTCTTACTCTGAAAGGTTGATGAGTAGAACCTCTTGATAAGAAAGCAATAGTATTGTGTGCCTCCTCATGCTCCCTTCTTGAGCTAGTATCTGTTACTTGGTCCTCTACATCAGAAGCGGCCTCGATATAGTATGTTCTGCCTTTCCCAAGGCACTTGTGACCTGGTTCCTGAAATAACCCAACTAGGGTATTGAATTGAAAGAACTCTTGAATCGGAATAGTAAAAGCATAACCCTTATACAGAACTGAAAACAAGATTATTTCTTACAAATTTATGAACATGATTAATGGTCCTGAACTTCTACTGAAAGTACTAAAATAGCATTAACAATCTCTTAAAACAATATCAATGAAACATGGGACAATCTGAAGAATACCCGCACTATTATTACCGATTTAAATAGAGAAATCGCAGGTGATATGCAAGCATTGTGAATGGGTGTTCTCCTTTATTCCATTATCGCTGAACCTTTGGCCGAGTCTTACAATTTAATGCATTGTTCTCCGGTCTGGAATCATAGCATACTGAAACATTTGGAAAGCTGATGGTGATTAACCCTGGGTAGGCGTCTAAGATTGTTTGCTAGCAGGGGCTTCCTCCCGAGCCTTTGAACTGAAGGCGGCAGCAAGTGGAGCAGACATGAGAAAATAATAATATCACAACATACTTTCTCAAACTCCAAATTCCCAATAAATATTGCCCAGCAACCCTAAAGCTTGCGCTCCATCAAAAGGACTATAAATCAGGCGAAATTCTAAGAAATAAATTAAGTCATCAGTGCCCAGCAATAAGGAGAAAATATCACTTAAAGAATAATAAATCTAAGTGTAAATGGCCCCAACCCAACGACTGAAAAATAGAGACACACTTAAGTGAACATGGACCTGCCACCTTATTGAAAACAAACTCCTCTTTATTCACTAAAATTGAGTGCTGGAGGAAAACTACACCTAGTGAATTATTCATTGAGCTTCAGCGGAGCTAGAGAGGGGACATGACAGTTCCCGAGGTTCGTGGCAAGTGAAACACAAATTTTCTTTTGCAAATCACTCCTTGATTCAAAATCCAACTTAGGAGGTGTAGGTTTAGGTGGATTAAGCACTCGTGTATCCAATTTCTCATCATGTTTCTCATCCTTGGGTGGAATTCCTCTTGACTAGTTTCCAACCTTTGAAGTCAAAGAATCCATGGATCTTGCTTGTTTTATTGCATCCTATAATGTAGATGGGTTAAGGGCCTTAATCCAACCCTTCAATAGATTGAACAATCCATCCATGAATAGCATGATCAACCTTCGCTCTGAAAAGTCAGTCACCATTACTGACAACCACTGAAAATCTGCAATATAAGCATCTACAAAACTACACTATTTGAGTTGCGCTAACTCCTTGAAATAAAACACAAGATCTTTCCTGTCAAAATGATGGCTCAACCGCTCTGCAAATCAGGCATAAGTATTAATAGTCATGGCCTAATGTGACCATCCCATGATGCCAACTTCCATGAGCGACACCGTCCAAATGAAGAGCTACATATTTGATGGCATCATCCTCCAACATAGGATTTAATTGAAAATATGTATCCAACTTTTTTACCTGTCCTCTTGCTGACATTTTGCACAAGCTGTCATAACATGGAATTGACAGCTTACCGACCTCCTTTTTTAACTTCTAATTGTATGATCTTCTATGTGGAATATGTTTCATTCACAAATGCATGTATTCCCGAAACTACATCTCAACTTGAAACTCGAAACCTTAAGTCCTTCAATCTTGCAAGATTTGATCTTGCAACGATGCCTGATTTGGTTCATTTTCCACTTTAGGGCTCCTCAGTGGAAAGTTAGGCATCAATGGCCTAGTACTAGCTCATGCAACTCTCTCCCATTGATTAACTGATCCATCTCCACATTTATCATTTTCTCTGTTGGGTCCTCCATTATTATGACTAGTATTAATAATCATCATGAACTGAGTCATCATGGTGCACGTTTGGCAAAGTTGCTACAAGTCCCATTGACCCCTGGCCAAATCATTAAGAATATCTCTAGAGCTAGGATCTAGTTGTTCTTGATCTCCCATATTTATTCTCTTCACTACTTCCAATTTCAGATTTGGGTTCAATTTGTTTCTCCTAAGATAGTAATGGTGTGTAGGCTGTTTGCTCACACTACACCCAATCCGACACCTCAGGCTGGCAAGATACACAAATCTGATACCACTGTAAAGAATCTCACTAGTATCTCCCAATTTTTTTTCTTTTTCCCTTTACTTCTCAATGATTTTTGATTTAGATATATTATTTAACAGTTTTAGCTTGGCAAAAATAATGGTGTATATTGGAATAATGTAAGCAACTTAATATCATAGACAATAATAACAACATTCCTTTCCTTTGGTCATTTGGGATGGAGCCGGTGCGGAGCTGCTTGAGCACTAGGGTTTTGATAGAACCCCTGTCTGACATGCAAAAATTCCAATGACAGCTGAAGGGGAATGGGTCGTCGGAAAATCAGTGGGTGCAGATGCAGCAATAGGAGATATGTTTTGAGAAGGGAGGCTCCTCCTGTCAAACTTACCAGAGGAAAGATTGTTAATCCTAACAGGTTACTGAGAGGGGGGGTGAATCAGTAAATTCAATTTCTTGTATTCTTTTTCTATTAATTAATCCTGTTAATCCTGAAAATAATAGAATGCTTGAACAATCATAAACATAAATCAAATGCACAGGTCAACACAAGATTTATACATGGAAACCCTCGGTGAGAAGGAAAAAACCACGGTGGGACAGAACCCACGAAACTCCATTACTGCAGTAATAAAGCTGCCCGGTTAAAGGCTTACAAAGCACTGGTTAGAGTGCTCCCCGGTTAAGGGATTTAAAAGAGATTAGTTAAGATCTTGACCCTGTGAGGAGTCGCCTTGTTAGAGGACTTAAAAAAAAACATCAACAAAGATGTCACCCGGTGAAGTGATTTATACAATAGAACCTATTAGGGTTCACCCTGATTAAGGGATTTAAATGTGCTTCACACAAGAAAAGCAATGATCTTCTTTTGACACATTATCTGTCGATTCAGATCATACTTGTTCACTCCTTCCTTTGCTTGGCTGTTGAATCTTTCTCTCTCTTTCACTCTTTTGTGACTGTATCCCTTCTCAGAAGACTCTGCTCTTCTGCTTTGCTCGCTCTCTGCTCTTGATTTTCAACAACACATCTTCTAATGCATAATGACTTGTATTTATAAGAAATTATCTTACTAAAATTACACCAAACGGTGCCGCCAAGCTATAACTCTTCCAAAATCTCGCATGCAGAACTCTTGATCAAAAAACTTGCAAAGAGATCTTTAGTTTACCTCGAAACGCTCACAGAGAATAAAGCTAACTCCAGTTCAACTGAAAAACGCTCCGTATAATCCGAATCGGATTATAAAGCACTAACTGGTAAATTTACAATGGAGTGCAAACCGGGGGGCAACCTGTTAGTCATTTGCATCCCGTGGTGTCTGGCTAGACCGGTTGGACAAGACCAGACCGATATAGATGTGACCGGTTAAGGTACACTTTTTCCTTAGTAAGTTCTACCAGTTCACCATTGTTATTCTATCATGAGTACCGGTGTGTATGTGTAGTACCAGTGTGTTTGATGTTTGCCAATGATGACAACTAAGCTTTATGCCAACAATCTTCCCCTTTGGCATTGGTGGCAAAACATATCAACACATACACTCCTTGTAGAGTATCACTCTATCAACTGATACTTCCCCTGCAGACTTGCTCTACTGCATCCTATTACTATATTCTGTTGTACCGGTGTGAACTCTCCCTGTCATCTGATCAATCTCCCTTGATCAGTATCTTTCCTTGTCTCTACCCATCTCCTTAAACTAATCTTCCCCTTTTTGCCTCCAAGGGACAAAGGGTGTGATTTCCTCATAATTGGAGCTTGTTGAATATATCCTTGTAGATTTTTCTGGCAGAAACTAGGAAAGGTTTCCAAGCAGCAATGACTTGATCTAAGGTATACTTCATAGCTTGTAGAGAGACAATTAGGTTCTCCATGTCCTCAATTGTCTTATAATCAGGCTCATTGAGAAGTCTATCAACATCATTTTCTATTTTCTGCGTTAGATCAAAAGTAGGCGCTATGAATAGCTGAAATCCATTAAGATCTTGGATTCGCTTTGTATTTTCTTGTGATGTCTTTCTGAATGTGAGAGCTAAACTTGTTAACTCACGACTATACTCTGTTGCAGAAGAGGTCTTTGCATTGAACTTTGATGTAGTTTCCTTTAACTCTTATGTAGTCCTTTTGGTTCTGTCTGTTACATCTTTTACAAAATCTTCAAAGTTTGAAGTTTTTGTAATTATCCTCCCAGCATCTTGTACTTGTTGCTTCAATTCACCGGTGCTAGTAGCCACAGTGACTTTAAGTTCTTCAATCTTGTCATGAAGAATAGTTATTCTTTTCTTTTCATAATGATCAATGGCTGTTGTTTCGGGATCTGCAATATCTTCACCAATTGCTTGTGCCAGAATTTCCAGTTGATCAATTGCGGATTCCTCTTCATCTATGTCAGCGTCAGGTGCAAAATTGTACAAAATATTTTTCACACTTGTGAGAACCATGTCTTGTTTTCTCTCGGTGAGCTACTTCAGCTGTCTAGTTGACATTTTGCTTATGTCAACCACAGTGTCACCTGTTGGAGAAGTGCTAACTTTCCCTCTCTTGGATTCAGGGTTTGCAGCAAAAGATAGCTTTCTCTTTGATGAAGAAGCGCTTGGTACATCTACCGGTTGCTTCTGTTTGATGTCCTCTTCAGGCTCTTCTTCAGCTAGCTTCTCCACTTCCTCCATTTCTACTTGTTGAGGCTCTCCTGGTTGCTGTTCTTCTTCTAGTTGTTCCTTTGCAACTTGTTGATCATTCTTGACCGTCTCTACTTTCTCAGTTTCCTTTTCTTCAGTTATCTTAGCAGACGACTCCCCTATTTCTTGTTCTGCTGATCTGAGTGGTGTATCCTATACACCTGTTGGAATCTCTTCACCGATGTTGACCTATTCACTGATTGCGAATTGCTCACCAGTATTATCTTTCTCACCAGTTGTACCATGATCATCGGTTGTGAGATGTTCACCAGTTGTGAACTGCTCCAGTGGAACCATCTCCTTCGCCTGTTCACTTTGAGAAGTGTCCTGAGGACCTGTTGACTTAGGTGTTTCAACAAAAACCATTTCTTATGCTATTTTCTCCTGTCCCTTCTGTAGAGTGTTGAAGTCATAATTCTTCCATAGTTGGATTGTTTCTTCATACACTTCTTTCTCTTGACCATTTATGAATTTGGCCACTCTGTCTCTTATATCCATATTCAATGCTTCTGCTTCCAACCGAATCTTGATTGCATCTTCATCAAGACCTGGTTCAACCTTTTCCAAAACTTCCCTCTCCATTTTATTGTTCTTTGCTAAATCGGCTCTCCATTTTGTCATTAGCCTTTTGTTTAGTTCAGCTAGGAAGAGGGGCCTATAATCCTTAGGTCCCCGGTTGAAATCAAGAAAGCTCTCTAATAGAGCAATTTCAATTTTATCTTTATCGTCAGTGCCTAAAGCACTGAACCACTTAGCAGCATTGCTCACTTTTCCAAAATCCAGTATCTCATCAACTATATCATCAACAGTGAGGGTTTGAGCTTTACCTTTTTCTGGAGATGCAAGGATAGTTGGTGGAGTTAGATCACCACCTGTTTCTTTAGTGATGTCTACAATGACCGGTTCAGTTGCAGGCTTGGATTGGACCGGTGCCTCAACTCCCAGAATGCCCTTCCCTCTACCGGTGTCCTTTTCCGGTTGTACCAAGGTCTTTTAACATTCGGCTTCAACTTGATGTTGCTACTTTAGAACGGTTGTCCAGATTGCAACCCCTTCATTATGAACTATATCAACTTCTCCTACCAGGACTTGACCAATCCTTTTCCCGATGTTAAAGCTTTGTTTGTACAAATCTGCTTGATTGGTTGCCTCTTGCAGGCTCAAATGGTTTTGTACTTCCAGTAGTGCCCTTATCCTTAGCTCTTTCTCTTTAGTGATAGAGGATTTCCATCTTCCTTCTATGATCTCATGTAGCTCTGTAGGTACTGACCCATGAATCTCAGTAGGAGTTAACTTCAACTTGTGAAGACAGTATACTACAGCCTCCTCCAATTTTTTCCTATCATCATCATTTGCCAGCTCATATCTTCTTCCAACAACACCTAATCTACCTGATTGCTTAACTTCTTCAACCATCTCATCTATGGTTGGTTTCCTTTCTTTCGGTGCATCCTCCTTTACTAGTTTCCCGGTCTTCCTCTTTCTGAGATAGGTGGTGGTTTGTTCTGTCTCTGTTTCCTCCGAGTCCTCACCTTGTGATTGTTCGATTGTGACTAAGTGTGCCTTTTTCTTTTGAACTTTTGGTTCTTGCACAGTTGGCTTCCTTTTCCTTGGAGTAAGAGACCGTTTTACATATACCTTCTTTAGTGCCTTTGAAGGTGCATTTTTCTTCAGACTTGCACTTATCTCCTCGTAAGTGCCAAACCGGTTGGCAGAGAGATCCAAGTTACTTTCTTGAAGTGCCTCAGCGTAAGCTTTGGCAGTCTTGGTTGATATCTCATAGCGAAGCTTCGGTGCAAACTCGGTTTTTGGCTCAACAACCTAGATGATACAGTGATTGGTGCTCACCAAGAAGCAAAGTTCATCCTTGTACTCCTCTACAATATCTGAAGGAATTCTCTCCCTCTGATGCATTCTGAGCCGATAAGCCTCAAAGTAATCAGTCATTACTTTGTTAAACTGGTTCCCCAAACTGTTAACTATTTCACCTATTTGGACCATTACTGGTTTGTCTGTTAACCAAGTAACCTTACCCACTCTAGGAAAGAAATTTTGGTAATAGAAAAAGAGACATACCAACAGTGTCCCATGGTAACAAAATGTGTTGTTTGGCTAAAATCCGTAACCACCCCCAAAATCCCACTCATGCTCACCTTCAGACGTGTTTCTAAATTGGTGAAAGAATAATCCAAGAGGAAGGGATAATCCAAGGTGAAGGAATCTATTAATTGTGCCAGTGTGCACTCTAACGCAAAACGAAAATGGTGGGGAATTTTGTTGCGTGAAGCACACAAAGGAAATATTTTAGAGCGCATTTTATAAAGTTCAATATGAAGCAAGAGTAGTAGAAAATCCATCACATAAGTCGATGTGTGTATAGGGAATGATGGGTATTGCACACCCGAATTGTGAGCGAAATTTTGACGTGAAGATTAATCATTTTGAAAATTGGAATAAATCGATTTGAAGCACGACTTCCAAAATTGAAATAATAAAGTTTTTTTTTAATTCTAAGTTTTAAATTTAAAATTAATTAAATATTAATATTTAATTAATTAATTTTCAAAAATAAAAAAAGGGGGAATAAAGCATGAATTAAATCGATTTGGATTTAAATGAAAAAACTTAATTAAATATTGATTTTTTAATATTTAATTAAAACAAAAATCGATAAAATAAAAAAGCAATAAAAAAATGAAAGTACACAAAAATGAAACTACTTTAAAAAGATTTTTTGATTTTATGTTTTAAAATGTGAAATTGATTAAATATTGATTTCTATTTAATTAATTAACTTCAAAAATCAAAAAAATCAAAAAATTGGAAAATTGAGAAATGGATAAAACTTCTTCATGAAAACAAAAGTGCTCAAATTGGCAAGTTCTAAAAAAGCGGGAAGAAAAACTCAGACAAGTGGCAAAGAATCTCTTCAAAATTAGAATCTTGGGAGACAAGTAAAGCAGTTTCCCAAATTAGCCTGCAGTCATTAAAGCAGCTTTTCAGGTTTTACAACTCTATAAGAGAAGGCCTTTCTTATTTCATTCTCACACAAATCGAGAAGAGCAAACTTCAGGGAATTCTTAAGAGGAGAGAAGGATTATTTATTGAAGAGTGAAGAAATTTGTGAAATTTTCAGATTTTCTTCAGTAAGTCGATAAGAGGCACAAATTTCCATGAGGAGAGAGAGAATTCAATGTTGAGAAGGATGGAGAAATTCTGACAAATTTCTAAATTTTGGAAAAAAAAGCTTTTTTTTTTTTGCTTTTTTCGTGCTCTTATAAGTTTATTTTCTATTTTGCAGATGGTAGAGCCTAGAGGAACAAGCGTCAGTAGGAGGCAATTGATCAAGAATGAACAGAGAGAATTCTACCCATAGTCCAAAATTGTCTCAAAGTGGATTGAAGTGAAGGACACGAATCTTGGCTGCCTCAATTTGAGCAAGTTCCAGAGGAGGATGTTTGGCTACAAAGATCATCACCCGGCACACCTGGCTGCCTGGATTGTGAACAACGGAATTGTAGTTGCAACTGGATTCCCTCCTGCCTTTCAGCATGTTGAGTTGATCATGGAATTTGCAAAACATTATCAGTCCAGTGATAGAACGATTAAGGACTCAGATGGGAATATCATTGCAGATCTCTCCCCGCCAGCTATCATTGAACCATTTGGAATCCCGTCATCTCGGAGATTGGTCTCGAAGACAAAGGAGCAAGCGCACAAAGTTTACATCGCTGGAGTTAAACACTGTGAGGAGATCAAAAAAAATGGATGAGGAGGAATAAATCCCACTACTCCAAGTTACCCAAGGAGCTTGTGTGGATGGATTTCCACCGGGAATACAGTGATCTAATAATGATGCTCAGTAGGATATTTGGCTTACCCCACTCCTACCTGTTCAAGACATGGATGTGGTACTTTGTTCAACAGGTAGTAGAGGAGTTCAATCACATCGATTGGGCTGGGTTGATTAGTGACAACCTTGATGAGAAGCTGAGGAATTTGGAGCATATGAAGAAGTTCTTCATGAGCTCATATGTGATATATATGCTAGCACAAAACACGAGGTATGGAGGATTGAGGTACAAGGGAGTCCTCGGAAGTGGGAATCCAAGGTTAAGGGTCCACGACTGTAACCCACAGCTGCATCTACATGCCATAGATGACTACACCCGAGTTAATGATGCGTTTGCAATGCACATCGTGAGGACCTTGCAGAAGGGATTGCATATGAGATTGTCTTCTAAGGCAATGAAGCTAGTGGAGGAATTTGGAGCATGGTTCATTCTGTTTCGCACCTTCTCCTATATCAGATTGCAAGGATTTTTTGAGCAGCCGTTCAAGCTTCCACGGTACCCTATCGATAAAATGATCCTGTTGGAAGTCACCCGACAGTTGACAGCCTATGACAAAGTCCCGAAGAAGAAGTTGGGACTGGAATTCCCACTTTCCATTGGAAGTGATGCAGTTGAAGTGTGTCCTTGTCTACCAGCAGCTGAGAGGTCATTTGATGAGCTGAAATTCTTCTGTCTACCACTCTATCTAGGAAGGCCGGATTTTGACCCATATAATAAGATTAGAGTAGTGGCAGGGATGAGGCATCAACACAAAGCTCACCTTGAGGACTTTTGGGCAAATGCGGTTGATGAAAATGAGGTGAGGAAGAGGATGTGCTCCCGATTACCTTAGACCTGATTAGGGCATGTAAGATTGTCCACGTTCCTGATCAGATGTGTTGGTTCCCAAAACCGCAAATTTGAAATCCTAGAGCCTGCCAATTCTCCAATAGAATTCCAAATCAATTCTGGCCAACGAACGGGAATACTTCAAACTCCCCTGCACTTCAGGCTTCGCTACACCTAGGCGGGTAAACCTTTACTTCAAACTTGATCACCTGGTTCAAAGCTCTTCTATAGCGAATTTAAGCTGGCGAGTTCCTCGGTTGGCAAAATCCTTGAACTCGATCAAAATAAAGTGAATGCTGAATATATGAATTGAAGTGTTATGTAATGATTAATAAGGTTTGTAGGAAGGATTTGATAGATTTTCTGACTTCATATATAAACCCAATATTTCAACAATAATAGGACTAGTGCCTCTGCTTATTCGGGCAATAGAGTCAACTTTAATGAAGGTTTACGTACAACTTTATAATGTTCAACACATTTATACTGCTAATCAATTAAATAATCAAGATGCGACAAATCAAATATTTATGCAATCCTAAATTATTTCAGCATGAGTTTAGGATGCTATTTGACTGTATCCACTTATCTGATATTTAAATTGCACATAATATTCAAAATAATAATTATAAAGGACGGTTCATCAATAGTTTAATTCTCTGTGCCTTTAATAATAAACAAAAGATGTTTTATTTTATTATTAAAATAAAATAAATTTATATTTATAAAATCATATTATTTCCCTTATCCCTCCATACAAAATATATAAAAATGATTCTCTTGAAATCTCCCCCTTCTTTCATATAAAGTATCCTTCATTTATACCTTATTCAATTAAAGGTGCGACTTTTTAGGGTATGGTTTCTTTTACATAATACGCATCCTTTCAATTAAGATAACAAAAATAATTACCACTAGTTATTATATTATATTTTATTAACACCGTATTCCTGTCGCTAGCAAGAGAGGATGATCTAACAACCAAATGAGTGGTTAATAACATTGCAATCTCCACATAGAGTATTGACGTGGCAGTATTTTCAGGTAAAGAATGTTGTTTCTATTGACATCTCCCATAACCGACCATCTCTCTGTGATACCGAAAGAGAATGATATCTCCTCATGAATTCCGGAATGATCTGCATCATACTTCAGCCTTTCTTACTATAAAATTGGTAACATGTTATCATGACTGATTCGCTGAAATACTAAGTCAATGATTTGGAGTAACTAGTAATATATCGTGAATCCAATGAACACTCCTTCATTCTTCCATTCGTTTTGATCGATAGTGCAGAGGGCCCGCAGCAGGATGTTCAGGTGAAAGATTGCTTGGTTCTCGGAGTCCTTTGCTAGCTTTCATCTACTCATAGTCGTTGAGTATCTGTCCTTTATTACCGTTCACACCCCATTTCTAAAACATGCTGACCGTATCATTGATTGGTCCACGTGGCTTAGAGATTATCAAATGAGATTTTGTCTGTCCCGGTCTTCACAGTGTTATTTCTCTTTTGATGTATATGCAGACGGTACTAGTTTGGATGTTGATTTGTGAGTGTCGCACATCCCTGCCATACGCACAGATATCTACATGGTGGTCATCATAATCGTTGATCCTTTTATACCTTTAGTATTGATGTAGTCACTGTGGTTTATCTTCATGTTGCTCTGTTCTATATTTTTTATTGTACATTTGAGCTCACACACTCGTTCAACATTATAAATGGATGCCAAAAAATTTTCCAAAAAATAAGGCTCCATCAAGATGGAAGAGGATTTGAATGTGCTCCAAAGAGGTTTTAACCCAGATAAGGAAAAGGTCATTCATCCTTACGACTGGCAGAGAAAAGAGATTGTGGATCTTGATGAACGACAAAGCCAGTCGTAGACTTCACAAGGTGGTGGGTAGAAAGACAACTTGACAGGATGACTATGCCAAAAGAAGATTGGACCTACAAGTTGTTAAGTCATCCACAGTTGCGAGATGAGAGACCAAGGCAGTCATCTGGAGGAAGGGTAGAAGAAAGAGACATCCCATCGGGGAGTGCAAAGCACAGAAAGGAGAAGGGTGCAGCTCAAGAAATGCATACAAAGAGGAGATTGGATATTCATGTTGAAGAACCACAACAAAAGAGATTGAGGTCCGAGAGTGCACCATCATCGCCTAGCCGGACTCCCAGTGTGCAAGAAATAGGAGCATTCACCAAGCATGAAGGAGAAGCAAGTGAAAGAAGAATGCAACAAGAAGAACAACACATGACTAGGCCGATACAAGATAGATTGAGCATTAATGCCAATGAGAGGTTCATGCTAGGGAGAAGCAGGAAACAAGATGTGACAACAGAGGAGAGTCTCGGTGTCTTCTTCAGAAACATAATTGATGAAGAAATCCCAGAGGTAGAAGCAGAGGCCCCAGTGGCAGAGGAGGAGATTCCCACCATAGAGGCACTTGCTCCTGAGGCAATGGAAGAAAGTCCTAGAGCCGAGGAGATTGATACCAGAGCAGTGCAAGGACAAGAACAGTTAGCAGTGCAGAGGGACCCAAATATAGATGTTCCAGAGTGGCTCAAGCAGAGGATTCAGAGAAGCCAGGAAAAGGAGGTAGACCATGCAGTTCAGTTACAAGAGATTCTGGATCGAATTGATCGATCAGGAGAAAAGGGAAAAGCCAAGAAGTTCACCAAGGTCGTGAGAGGAGAATCCGGATCCAAAATTCTACAAATAGCAACTCCAGCAATCGACAAGACCAAAGATCAAATTTCTCCCAAGGAGTATCACATAACAGAGGTTGATCTTGGTTAGGCCTCTCGAGCACAAGTCATGGAGGAATTTGATGATTCGACACAAACTGTCAAGGATAAGATGAGGAAGTTGGAAGAAAAATATCAGAGGAAGAAGGGAGAGATCGGGGCTTTATGTGCATACATTGATAGCTTACCTCGCCCAATTCGAGAAGAGGATTTGTCTTTTGTTCCACCACCAACTGTTCCAATCGAGTCAGTTGAGGCCATCGACGAGATTAGGAGGATTGCGCAGGGTGCAAAGACTTGGATTAAGGGGATCGAGAATGAGGCCTACATCCACGCCGAGGAGTTAGTCTGGATTAACGATAAGGCGTTGGCCATCCTTTCTCAAATTTGTTGCATAGAGGAGACTTGGGAAGATGAGCATATTTATCAAGATGAGGCAATCTCTGAGTTGCAGGAGCTGATGGAAACCCCTAGGCAAATCTTGGTTGACGGCAAGGTCATCGGAGAAGGAGCATATGATTTCCCTCGGTGGTATGGTGCAATTCTCTTGGCAAAGGACATGTTTGAACATTTCACTAAGGAGTCAACTCGATTAAAGGGGATAGTTGAGAATATCCGACAGGAGCTCTCCAATACCATTGCATCACTGTGGTTACAAAGGTTGGTTGAGGAGGAAATAACAATGGACAACATGAAGGGGAAATTGGAGGAGTTCTTTAGACTTAACTCTTTCATAAAGGATGATTTTGAGAACCTCTCTGCGTTCTCAAGCAACATGCACACAACTCAGGATCTATTACCAGAATGGGAGGACAGCCTAAAGAGATCAGAGCAAGCAGTGGTGGCACTGGAATTGAGGCAGGAATCAACACCGAATGTCAGCATTGATGAGTTGGAGGCCATATTGGGTAGATTCCAAGAATTCAAACGTAGAGGTCAAAGGTAGATGCATTTAATGCATAGTGGATATACATGTGGTGGCTATTTATGACACCTCACTCTCTTCTTGAGCATGCATGCATAGTGGGCATTTATTACCCACTACGGTAGTGGTTTCTTCCTTGCATTAAGTCAGATTCTCTTTTTTATGCCCTAACCCTAATTAGGGCTGAGGTGGCAAAATCTGGGCCATCGGTTATTGCTTTGATTCGGGCCTTTCATTGTTTTCGAGGACCTATATAAAGGCCTCTTCTTCTCATTTGTAAGGGAGTGAATTTTGAGGTTGTTGCTTATGAGCTATTGAGACAATAGAATTTTCATTAAAGTGTGGTGATCATTTGATTTGTCTTAATGCTTGCTTGGTTTCATAATTCTCTCGATTAGATTAAGTGTAGTAGAAAAAGTGTTATGATTGTTTTGGAGAATATAATGTTTTGATGAGTTCTTGTGGTTCATACTTTTGACGTTTTAGTGATTCTAAATCGTTGTGCAAAGTTAGCCTGAACCCCCTATCCATGTGCCTAAATTCAATCATTCGTACAAACCTTTGAAGATTGCACCAGTCTACGTGTAGTTGTAGCTTGACTTCGCGAAGCGGGACTCGATAATTGAGGAACTCGTCCATCAATGTACTTTCCTTGGCTATCATTACCCTTAGGAGTAGATTAGGATCTCTAAACCCTAAACCCTTTTTCATTTCTGCATATCCGGTGAAAACCCAAAAAATAGTACTTCATTGAAAATCTTTTGATAGTACCCATATTCATCATGACATAAAGGATTGAAAACGTAAGGCCACTTGTGATCATCAGCAAATCACATCAACACTGAGCTTATCCACAAGTCGAGGAACCTTGGAGTTATCGAATGATCTTCTTGCAATCTTAGCATACGCGATACTTTGTTCAAGAGAGGATAGGATATTTCAGTATTTTGTTCTACTGTTTGGTGAGTCATAAAATACGCATCAATAGTTAGCACTACAGTTCAGGCGGGTCTCTTTGATTGGGTTCACCACTTTGGGCATGGTGAAGTTGAGTTTAGAGTTGAGCAGGAGAAGTCTGAGGATGTTCTTTGCAGGCTTCGATTCAGAGTTTGGGATCCTTCCAGTATATCAGGATTTTAGACAAAGCTCACTAAAGAGTTTTTAGGAGTTTACACGGTGAGGAGTGTCTAGAGTTTTTCCTATGATCCTCCTATGCATGACCCCTTTCAGATGCACAATTTAGTTGCGCATGGGTTGGACAGTGTGTATGACAGCTCACCTTTCCTAGCATGGGGAAGCAAGCTTTGTCAGCGTTTCAAGTTGCTTCACTATGAGATATTCACTCCTGCGACATCGATATTTGGGTTCGATTTAGTTTGGCAGGTTCTATCAAGTGTACTGAGGATAATGTTACACGAGCTAGTTGGTGATCATGGGGACATTACACAATTCTACTCTTGGTATTCAAGTGGACTGTAGTGTTATTTGTTTTTGAGATTGCTTGGGGACAAGTAATTTCAGGAAGGGCAGACTGTAATGTCCCCTTTTTAGCTCACCATGGTTGGTGGTTTGGATTAACCTATTAGTGGCCCTTGCAGGCTAAGTCAGTTGGTTAGGGGTCTTAGTTGGCAGAGCTAGAGGAAAATTCCCACTCTAGAGGTCTAAGATGTTTAGGATTGCTCTTTGTTTAAGTCAGATTGGCACATTTACTATTTATAGTGTCTGTTTTGGGAAAGTCAGGGTTTCTATCTTTAGTAGGGCGCTTGAATAGCTTGGTGGCAATGTTGAGATTCGGTATCGTTGTCTGGAGTAGTTATTCAGAGACTTACTATTTATAGTAAGTAATTGTTGAGGGATTTCTATATCTCACAGGGGCACCCTGTCTCTTGGTATGCACAGTGATTGACTCCTTCGTCAGTTGCCTCAGTTTGAGGGACTCATCTATCCAGCATTTCTATATTTGGCAAGGCACCTGAACCAGCCTCAATTGTAATGATGACCCTTGGCATCTTTGTTGATTAGGTATTCAAGGATTTACTAATTATAGTAGTTCAGGGCTTGATAGAGATGGACGCTTACTATTTTTAGTAAGGCAGTTAAATGCACAGTGGATACAATGGTTAACTTTCAGGTTCAATCGGATTTGAGAAATATTGATTAATGTTGGAGTTATAACATTATAATTATTATTAAAGTTATATTTTAATAATAATTAATTATTAAGTGCATGTCATTGATAAATTAAGTGGACTTTATTTAAAAGTTTTAAAAGTATACTTTATAATAGACGATAAAGTGTTATTTAAAAGGGGAGATATAAGTGTTTAATAAAGTATAGTTTATATTTTAATGTGTGCATCAAAAGGAGCGGAATATAATTAAATATTATATTTCAAACTTGCAACAAGTTCACACAATAAGTTATACAGGGTATAAGCTTCAAGCTTCAAGCTCAATTGTTATTTGGAGATTTATAAATACTTTCAAAGGGAGAAATCAATTCATTCTATTGTGCATTGGATTTTGTGAATTTGTGAATGGTTTTGAGACAAGGGTTTTCAGAAGGAAGAGCTTGAGAAATTGTGAATTTCTACAGCTGTTGTGCACTCTGAACTAGTGAAACTATCATGAAATTGTGCTCGGAGGTGGCATCATTCAGTGCCACCCATTGTTACAAATTGTGGTCGATTTGTAAGAAGTATTTCAGCAGTTAGGGTTGGAATTTAAGGTGCGAATTAGAGCAGATAATTCATAAGATATCTCTACTATCATTGCAAAAGTCTGGGCAGCTTTGAGTTAACAGATCGCAGCATTAATTCACAGACTGCGTTGGATTTCTTTGTGACTGCCGTGGCTTACTTATTGAGACGACATTCATATTTTATAGGCTGCAGTAGTATTTGAAGGGGCTGCGTTTAGGAAATGCAAGGCACGTTTTTTTTTTGCAATACAGTTCCCAGTCTTGGCCTCAGCTTGAGTTCATTTCCAGAGAGCTGCGATACATACTCAGAGGTTGTTGGCAGCATATGAACAATTACAAGGTCCATTGTCTTTTTAGAATTAAATAAATGTTGATATATATGAATTTTTCATTGAAAATATTTCATAGAGAAATCATGTAATAGGATTAATGTGGTGAATGTTATTTCATGCCACATGTTTGTCAAAATGCTTAATTGTTGTAAGTGACTAGTTTGCATAAAGATTTGCATTTGTGAATTGAAAGGATGCATGCCAAGTGTTTGTGAAAATGTCCATTGGCTGTAGGTGCACATTTTACATGTAGAAATCATATGTATGCATTCAAAAAGATAAAAAGGATTACATTTGCATTTTAGTTCCTTGCCTTTTTATCTTAGTAATCATTTGCAAGCATTTACACTTCATTTCAAACCATTCCAAGCAAGCAAAAACAATCTGAAATAAAAGACAACGAGATAGAGGTTTCATGGCAACTATTTGATGAAATGCACATGACACAAAAATTGAAGATTTAAGAGCAAAATTGCAAGGAGTAGTTCAATGGTAAAGTTAGAACCGGTTGGAGTTCTTACAAAAAGTGTGGGTAAAAGTGTTGACACAGGTAAAACGCTAATTAAAATTCATTTCTCACATTTTATTTTTGCTAGAAAACCATGCATTTCTCTTTCAAGACGTCAGTTTTTAATTTAATACATCTTGTAAATGAAATTTACAAAAAAATATGCTTCTTTAAAAGATTTTTATTTTTTAGTATTTTCTAAGTTGCCATGTTTTTCCCAAGTTTTTGTCGAGTATTTGCCAATGGGCTTTCCAAGTACTCTCCAAGTCCAAGTCTACAAACTATGACTCGAATATTTTCTGACTCAACAAAACTCTAAAAACTCCACTATAATCCCACTTGAAGAATCAAAGTAATTCTTCCAAGGCCATTTAGGTCAGATCTTGCACTAACAAAAAATGGTCTTCCCGACTCCAATGCAAAGAATATAAATCTGGGAAACTTCTCAAATCCAAACTGAACAAAATATAAATCATTATATATGCTTCACTAATCCCAAGAACAATAATATAATACTATTTTTCAATTTATTCAGTTCCTGTATAGTTATAACTTAATAGTGACTTTAATTAATTTAGTCTAAAGTCAGAAATATTAATAATTTAATATTATCTTCAGTATAATTCTTAGGTAATAATTTTTGCTCCATTTTAGCTTTCCAAAAATAAAACAGGACATTACAGATGCAATTTGTACCATGAGATGTCTATCTGTGTTGTCTTAGACTCTTATGAACTATTCATCAACTAACTCCAAAGAATATCATAGTATAATAATATACGACAATGGAAATGATGGGAAACCTTGGTAGTTCAAAGAGACACAAAAGCTCACCTTTTGTCAACTTGTATCCTCTATTCTAGTCATTCTCTAAAAATGTTGTTGAGCAACTTCACAAAACAGAGCTGGCACTGTTGGAGTTATGCAACATGAAAGGAGAGGAGTTGGGTTTTCACAGCATGTCCAAGTGTTCTAGGAGAGATCTTGAAACTGATGATAAAGACAGCATATGGTGTGAAGGAACACAATTGCACTATGAGTCAATCAAAGTCTTAGATCCTCCAGGATCAATTGCTCTTGAATAGCAATGGGTCCCCCATTACAGAAAGTTGTGGAAGTTGTTTTCAGATTGAACTTCTAGACAGCATTTTGTTTGAGAATGTAATTGACTTGCTTGAGAATCTAGTAAAGAAATATCTCTTGATCACAGGTGCATTTGACCTTGGCTCAGCTATTTGATCTGCTTCCACTGAAGTGTTGCAATCGAAATTCATTTTTGCTAATTGAAGTTCTTCTGCAACACCTAATGTCTCCAAAACTTTGAGGATTCTTCTTATGAATCGCTAAAACTTGCCTTTAAGTAATAGAGCTTTGATTAAACAGCAACTATGAAAGCCTCGTAGCCATCTTGATGAAAAAAAACTCAAAAACTCTACCAAAATGGTATTCTAACAAGTGGCAAAGATGAATGAAGTCTGCTGACCATATCACCTTGAAACCCTAACTGCAAACTATCCTGCAAACTCAGCTTTTCAGGCTGTCAATCTACTGATATATGTATGTGAACAAGAGGCGTAGTCAGTTTTTGTAAATTGTCATCATTCATTCATGAACTACTGGTAGGGAGGACTGAAAATACTATTTCTACGCCTTTGGTGACCTTTCGAAGCTGGAAACTGTAAAGTTTTGTTATAACCCTCCTATGAAATTTTTAGCAATTTCAAAACTGACTTTTGATGTACATAAGCAGCTGTCTTTTCTATATCTGTCCCTTGAAAAATGCTTTTTACCTCCAGGCTCCTGTGTTAGGTGTTATTGTCACTAAAAGACCTCACATCAGCCTTAGGTTCACTTTGTAAACACCTATGCCACTCATAAAAATTATTGGAAGAAGATATCAGGTGGCCAAACCATTGCAAATGCGTGCTAAAAAGACCTAGGCACAGTTGGATATCACTAATGCTAATTTTTTAGATGATGGACAGAAGTTTGAAGTGGCATAGCCATGCTTGGTGGGGCCTTTTATGCTTTAGCCGTTCTTGATAATGGTGGGCATAACTTAGTTTTACTTAATCCAGGTGCAGATAAATGCCCATTTTGCCATCCTTCCATTGCTAGGCAGAAAAACTCTATTCTTATGCTCATTTTCCTTGCTCCTAAATGCCATTATATTATGCTGATCTGCTCTTGTTTGAGCCCCATGATTGCTGATGCCTTAGACATTATCTCAAACATCATTGTTATTTTTTGTTGGAAATGCGGCAATCACCATCATCCTACAAAAGTAGTTTGCTGAAGAACAAAGACTATTATGTGATATATTTTTTGCAGCTCCAAAATGAATCAAAAATTAATGTCATTGAAGGTGGCATGCCACCATACATGCAAATTCCAAAGGGGTCGCCTTACAATGGGAAGAATTGTCCACCGTCCAAAGAGTGAATGGAGCCATACGATGCGTAGGGTAAGGGGTCGCTGAATTTGCAAATATTGTTGTACATTGTGAGGAGACCATTGTATGATGTGAAGGAGATGTACGCTGATAAACGTGAAGGCAACCATATGTTGAATGTGCCAAATAAAGTCAACATATGATATATTGTATGCTAGGGAGTTGTCGCCATACAAGGATGCTCATATAGCAAGAAGGAAGGATTTCTGCCACACGAAATAAGGTTGTCATACAATGAAACAAAGTGGGCCACCATACACCGAAGAACTTTGTATGATATGAGGCCGTACAAGGTATAGTCACCGAATGGTTGAAGTATCATACAATGAGAGAAGGTGAAGGCAGCCGTACATTGGAAGTGTGAGGCCGAACAGTCTGAGTGAGTTGTTGTCCAAGTGGAGAAGTTTGTTCTCGTACAATGTGATACTTGCTGAATGTCAAGATATCCCCTACACTTCTCACTGTAAACTAGCGAATAACAAATGATTGCCGTACAGTATATATAATGGAGTTCTTTTGATTTTCTGTGTGATGTTTAAAAAAATTAATTGTCATGGCCCTACAACATAATGATGAATTGGCCATACTTTATACTTTTAAGTTCAATATTTTAATATTTTTGGCTTTTTAATTTACTTCATCACTTTCTATTTTCTTCTTTCAACTTTTCTTCAACTTTATATTCTAAGTTTAAAAATGCTCATCCATATTAATTCTACTCCCTCCACCACCCAGCTCACAGAATGACACAAGGCACTGCTGATAAAGGCATGAACACATTTGCCAGTGTGGAACCTTGAAACCAGGCTTAATGCTATGGCTGTACTTCCCCTTCTCAAAGAATGCAGGCCAAAGCATGACAACCATATTTTGAATGTAGCATCTACTTCAATTTCTATCTGTTGTGCCCTTAATATTTTCAGGCACTTAATTGAATTCAGTCCATAGAAGAATATTGTTTAGAAACTATTGCATGTTCTATGTTTTGATAATCCTTTTTATCAGAAGTCTTTTTGGTTACAATCCAAGGACCAACAGTTCTGTTACAATTTATTGCACTTTAGAAGCCTTTTGTAGTTCACAGTTCTATATTCAGCCAGCTGGTAGAGAAAAATATCACAGGTTTACAAGCAGTTTATGCATACCAGGCAGGAAGACCTTTCTACATCAGAGTTGATTGCAATGTGAATGTTATCCTTACTACAAAAATGTATGGATGTGAAAATCAAAATCATAGAAATGGGAAAAATTAACTTCCATTTTCAATAAAGATAAAGATTATATCTTAACAAATAAAACACTGGCTACCGCAACCAACATACAGTGCTTATTCAGAAGGAAACCCATGACATTGGATACAATATAATTTATATTTTCAGCAACAAAGAAAAGAGATACTTACATTAGCTGGAAAAGAAGAAGCATTTGAAGGAATGACATTATCTGTCCTCACAAATGAACATTTTTCAGAGCTTCTTATCTCTGTAAAATCCCCAATAGTACCACTTGGCTCTTCACTCTTCTCCGAAACAAATCTCTTTTTCTTAGGTGATTCAACATTTGGCAATGCCCCATCACCCACTGAGGTATAATCCATGGATAAACCACTACTAGCTCTTGTTTCAATGTATGCCATGTCTTTCTTTGGTAATCCCATCAAGGCTGATACACATATGTCAGTATTTGGTTGTGCTGCTTTCATCATTGATCCTACAGAGCTTGCAATATTATTCCTGCCATGCATAGGTAAAGTTTCTGAAATAATAGATGAGTTCCCTGATCTTAAGAACTCATCTCCTACAAGTCGACCAGATTGGGAATTCGTACTACCGCGTGTAGAGTAACAAGGTGTGGTAGAAACAGTAGATGCAGCTGAATTTTGTAAGTGAGAAAAGTCTGAACTGGATAAAATTTCGTGAGAATCCATACACGAAGAGGAAGCAAATCTTGATTTATTAGGCCAGAAATCAAATGTTGTTGTTGGTCCATCTCCTCCCCAAGCTTCTGGTGGTGTAGCAAATTCAATTAGATCATGTTTGAAATGCCTACCGAGTGGAGTATCCTGCCATAAAGAACTGTGCCTAGACAATGTATCATCCTAGCAAGAATGAAGACATTAGAAATTTTTAAAAACCAGGGAATCCACAGATTAACATTTAAGACCAAAGTTCCAAGCACAACTCACTCAGAGTTACAGATTTAGTGCAAGTAACAAGAAATAAAAAAAATAATGCAAAGCGAAAATAAAATGTTATCAAAGCTGGCTAAACATGACACAACAAGACTAAACCTCCCTATAGTACAGGAAAATAGTGGAAAAGGAACAAGAAATTCTATCCCTTCAATAGAAAAGTCTTTAATACATAAGGTAAACATCTATTAAACATCAATATTGATCTTCTTTTGTTGTTGATTACAGCTTGGTATTTCACAAAGTGGTTCACAATTTCCTGTCTTGTTTTCAACATACATAAATGTTACTTAGAAAACCCTTCGACAGAAATTATTCTCTGAAAAACAAAAGAAAAGCTAGTAATAATTAGTCTAAGGCTAGTTGACGAATTGGATACAGGTACATGGGCACAATACGCCTGTACAACATATTCTAGATAGGTGGCTGGGAATGTCCATGCAAAAAAATTAATATAATAAACAAATATTATATATTAATATAAATGATTATATTTTGTTATTAAACAATCTATAGCATGTATTATACTATTCTAATTTATGCATGCAAATAAAACATTTTAAAAAATTAAAAATATATAATATTTAAATATATTTTTCAATAATTTATTGAATTATATAATATACTATATTTCAAAAAAATATTTATATTTATCTATAATTATATTTTAATTGTATAATATATATAAATTATATACATTCATAGTTGCATGGGTACTCGTACCCATACCCCTGGGACACATACCGGGTACTGACATGCGTACCCAAGTACCGGGTACTCAGTGGAGAACATCACAGCTAAGGACCCTGATTAAGATTTCTGATTTTTGTTTCAGTTTTTTGCTTGCATATCAACTTGTTGTTTATCAAGCTTATTTCAATATGTAATCACTAATCAGTTTGAAACTTTGATACAATGATTGTATGACATTTCAATTTGTGTGTACTTAATCTTCAAAGTTAATGTTTGACAGCAAACTTTATCACTCTTCTTGTTTTCAAAACTCAATGTCATTATATTTTCAGATTTTATATAAAATATTAAATTATAAATTTTAAAAAAATGACATTTCCAAACTACCCCCGTCTCCTATTTTGAAAAAATAATCGTACCCGTACCCATCTCCGAAGTGCCCAAGTACCCTTGTCTTCGAGCAACCTTGTATATATTTAATATTCATACATGTACAATTATATTTGAAAAATTAATGATATTAAAAACAGTATTTAATCATACTATTTGTAAGAACCCCTACTGGTTCTAACATTAACAAACACCAAATTGTTTCATTTTTATATGTTTGACATTTCATCAAACACTTTGCATGAAACCTTTATCTTGTTGTCTTTTATTTTCAGACTGTATTTACTTGTTTGGAATGGTTTCAAATGAAATTTAAATGCTAGTGAATGATTATCAAGAGTTCCAGGCAAAGAACTGAAATACAAATGCAATCCCTTTTGACCGTTTGAATGCATACATAAAATTTCTTCATGTAAAATGTGCATCTACAGCCAATAGACATTTCTACAAACACTTGGCATGCATCCTTACAATTCTCTCACCAAAGAAATGTTTACTAATATACTAGGAACCATGGACATATTTTAAATACAAATTGGCACCTTTAAACACCAAACACAGCTGCCTAGAGATGAAACGCAGCCTCCAATAAATTAAACGCAGGCCTCTAAAAGTGATACGCAGCCCTTTTGATGTGAAATGCAGCTCTCTTAATAGATTACGCAGCTCCTCTAGAATCTATTACAGCCTTTGCCAAACAATTTGTAGCCAGCCTAGAATATATAACAGCCTTCTAGCATCAATATGAACCTCTGAAGAAAATCGAACTAGAATTAAAAACACCTCAGTAGCAGCAACAAATAAACAATTCTACTCAAATTTGGTATACGACAGCACCAAATTTGCATCCACAGAGTCAAAATTAATTTCTTAGAATCAGAGCACAATTCACCACTGAAATCTAGTGATTCAAAGTGCAAAAAAGGGGAGGAATCAGTCCTCAAACCCTAGTTGAAAAAACCTTCAACTATTTCTCCAAATGATAAAAAGAAAAGCCAATAATGAATGATTTCTCCATAGAGTCTTTTTATAATAAAAGAAGTGTGGCTTCTTCAATACACTTTTCACTTAAGAAGCTTCTCGCACACACTTTCAAATTAGAAGCCTTTATTTAATAACTTTGAATTAATAATGAATAACTCCCAAGCTAAAAGCTTCATCAAAACACTTTTCACTTAAAAGGCTTCTTCAACACACCTTCAAATTATAACACAAATGATAAAGTCATTTATTAAGATAAACTTAATAAACAACTTATAATATGAAGATCCATCAAATAGACTCTATTATATGCTTATGCTACCCAACACCTTGTGCCTCCATTGCACTACCAAAAATAGCAACTGCCCACAATAGACTTACTAAAAATAGTAAGTCCCTCAAACTAGAAACTCATTAGTAAGTCTGTCAATCTGACTCAAAAGAAGAGCAATCCCGACATCACAGACCTCCAGAATGGAAACTGACCACTGGCTCTGCCACACGACCCTCTCCAACATCCTGATTAGCCTACGAAGGTCACAAAAATAATCTAATCCCATGAGCCTAAACACGGGGACATTACAGTCCTCCCTTCCTGAAATTGCTTGTCCCCAAGCAATCCCAGAAAACAAAAAACAGAAGTCCACCTGAATCCCAAGGATAGAATGGAGTAATGTCCCTACGATCACCAGCAAACTCCTACAAAGAAATCATCATCCTCTGAGCTAACCAAAACACACTAACATCATGCCAACCATAGTGATCTGCACAATCTGCAATGCTAAACCAAACACTATCTGGATCCCATTAGAGATGAAACTCACAGCCATCCAGAACAAGGGAGAATGGATATCCCAAACCATCTAACCAACCAGCAGTTTCTGCACACCCTGTCAATCTGCTCTGTGTACTCCTGTAATCCAAATATCCATCCACTGTCAAACCATCTTGGATGTACTAACCCTGCAAGTCACCTCCTGCTATCTTGCAGTAACCATCCCCAACAACTACAGATGGACTAAACCCATCCCATAACGAATGATATAAACCTGGAGCCAACCCACACCGACATACAAACAAGTCCTCAACTGGTGGGTCAAAAGAGAAATGATGAACGCTCCTCACAACGTAATCATGATGAAATGCTCCGATCTCTGATAGAGGCTCATCAAAAACAATCTGAGAATCAAGAGATGGTTCCAACCTCTGACTCTAAACAACTAGTTAGACAGGATCCTGAATAACCTGCTCAGCAAACCCAACCACAAAATCCTGGTGAGGAAGCATTGCAGTCAAGGTATCTACAATTTTCTCCACTAAAAGTTGAATACTGCGAGAACCCTGAATGAGAGTACCCTCAGAAGCTCTGAATGGTCCCTCCTGCAAAACCGGAATCTCAAGCAAGCATTCCATGAAAGACTCCATGCAGTAGAAATTATAAGAAGCAGCATCAACCTGCTCCCCTACAAACCACAACTGATCTCTCTGAAACTGTGGCACTGCCAATTGCCTACTGCTATCAGCTGTGTAAGAAGAAGAAATAGATTTGCTTCTAGCAAAGGAAACAAATCATCATGAAAATTAGCCTCAAAACCAAATGATAGCCAATCCATGTCCTTTGAAGGAGTAGTGTCATGAACTGGCACACAACTCACTAGCAAATCCGCCCTTGCTATCTCAGGACTCTCAACAACCTGCTTTGTATCATTTGTCATCGTGCTAACAACTGAAGAACCAGATACCACAAAACTCTCTCTATTGTCCTCCACGCACTCACCTCAACTGTATCTACTACATCTATCTCAAGGATGGATGTAACCGTGTCCCCAACACATCCATCATTGCTAACTATGGGAGCTAACTCACCACCAACCACTACTATATACAACTAAACTGGATCTATGGCTGGCAAAGACTGAATCCGCTCCAACTCCATAGTCACCTCTCCCAACTGCAACTGTGACTCTTGAAGAGACCACTGAGTGCCCTCTATAGCCTCAGAAGTTGTTGTGAGCTCCTAGGTAAGCTCACTCACCTCCTTCTCTCTGTCCATGAGTGCCTCGTATGCCGTACTCCCTCACTCAACTAGGTGATCTCGGTCGGCTACCAACTATAAATAATCCTGTTTCAAAATCCTGACAGCCTCATGCAAGGAATGAATCTCTGTCAAGGAAAGGTAACCACCACTATGCTCATTCGGCATAGGAGCACCCCAACCATAAACAGCCAACAGCTGACGAGTGACATCAAAATGCTCAAGAGTAGAAGAAATATCTCTCTTGCCAACTCTCAACTGGCTAGTCACATGATGACTCTGCACAACGGGTCTCCTATGCAAAATCTCAACTGTACTATCCACACTATGATAGGAAGCTGTATCCAACAAACCCCCCTCAAGATCACCATATCTCTGTGTACTATAATTTGAGCACATATCTGCAAACTAAGTACTGACATCCGACTCATCCTCATCTACCCCCGAGGAAGCTATTGCTGAATCTGTCTCATCACAATCCTCAGTTGCCTCATCCTCTGCAACCACGTGACAATCCAGATCCTGGGACCCATCCTCACTCACTAACAACACAGAGTCCTCCCCCAGGGTCTAATAAATCAAGCATGACTCAC
This sequence comes from Chamaecyparis obtusa, assembly GCA_027943335.1. NCBI lineage: Eukaryota > Viridiplantae > Streptophyta > Pinopsida > Cupressales > Cupressaceae > Chamaecyparis > Chamaecyparis obtusa. Next base: position 1,023,810 of record BSBK01002499.1, read on the forward strand.
TGCAGGTAGAGTCATCCTCATGAGTCATCAAAGAAGTAACCTCATCTGAAGAAATGGAAGCCCTAGTTGTAACAAACTCCTTCCACTCATATGCTTCCCCATCCTCATCTGTGAGTCCCTGTAACAAAGGATCTTGGAACCCACCACCACTAGATGACAACGCTAAGTCCACACCCAAAGTCTAATATAAAAAACTAGAAACACTGCAGCACCCATCATCCTCACTCTCAACATCAGAGGTATTCGTGATGCTAGTATCAACACCATCTACCAGAAACCCCTCTGCTATCTCTAGCTGCATACATGACTCAATGTCATCTCGCGAATCACCTATACTGTTGCATGAATCTATGTCACCTAACTCATCTGTAACACTCCCATCATGAGTGTCATCACTGGGTAGATCCATGCTCACATCCTCAATACAAAAAAAGATTGTTGTCTCCTGCACTGACTCCACACTGTGACTGTTGTCATAAACATCAGAGCTGTCAAAGCTCATATACTCCTCGCAGTCCTCAAAGATAACACCATCATCTATGGTGTCAAAATCCGTAGTGGTATCTACAACATCCTCCACTCTCACCCTATCCACACCATCAACAACAGGCTCGGGATGCTGAAACTCAGTACCACTATCTGTTAATGAGATAGGTACATCCACATGTCCCTGTAAGAAGTCTCCAACATCATGTGTGCAAATAGGACTAATGGCTGTCCTACTAAGAACAAGACCATCTCCACAATGATCAGTGGCTGCTGAAAACTCATCATGAAGATTTCTAGACATCTCACCTGCAAGAACATCTCATTTCTCTTCTTGCAGTCTTCGTGAGGAAGACTTCCTAAAGAAGGAAACCATGAAACTAGTTGCCCTGTCAACAGTGGCCGGATCTGCAAGTTGGGCTTTTAGCCTTTCTTGTGTTTGCCTTAATTTCTCCATTTCATTTTTTAAGGCATTTGATTGTTTCCTGACTCGTGTCATACTGCTCAACTGGTTTCCATATTTACTTGCTTTTCTATACTTATCCATGGCTGAAAAATAAAGCTAGAGTGTTGGTCACCCCAAACAAATGTGTAAGCTCAAAAATTTTCAACCCAACAGGATGGTAGGAAACCGCTCTGATACCATTGTAAGAACCCCTATTGGTCCTAACTTTAACAAACACCAAATTGTTTCATTTTTTATATGTTTGACATTTCATCAAACACTTTGCATGAAACCTTTATCTTGTTTTCTTTTATTTTTCAGACTGTATTTACTTGCTTGGAATGGTTTCAAATGAAATTTAAATGCTAGTGAATGATTATCAAGAGTTCCAGGCAAAGAACTGAAATACAAATGCAATCCCTTTTGACCATTTGAATGCATACATAAAATTTCTTCATGTAAAATGTGCATCTACAACCAATAGAATTTTCTACAAACACTTGGCATGCATCCTTACGATTCTCTCACCAACGAAATGTTTACTAATATACTAGAAACCATGCATATATTTTAAATACAAATTGGCACCTTTAAACACCAAACACGGCTGCCTAGAGATGAAACGCAGCCTCCAATAAATTAAACGCGGGCCTCTAAAAGTGATACGCAACCCTCTTGATGTGAAACGCAACTCTCTTAATATATTATGCAGCTCCTCTAAAATCTATTACAGCCTTTGCCAAACAATTTGTAGCCAGCCTAGAAAATATAACAGCCTTCTAGCATCAATATGAACCTCTGAAGAAAATCGAACCAGAATTAAAAACACCTCAGTAGCAGCAGCAAATAAACAATTCTCCTCAAATTTGGTATACAACAGCACCAAATTTGCATCCACAGAATCAGAATTAATTTTTCAAAATCAGAGCACAATTCACCACTGAAATCCAATGATTCAAAGTGCAAAAAAGGGGAGAAATCAGTCCTCAAACCTAGTTGAAAAACCCTTCAGCTATTTCTCCAAATGATAAAAAGAAAAGCCAATAATGAATGATTTCTCCATAGAGTCTCTTTTTATAATAAAAGTGTGGCTTCTCCAATACAATTTTCACTTAAAAAACTTCTCACACACACTTTCAAATTAGAAGCCTTTATTTAATAACTTTAAATTAATAATGAATAACTCCCAAGCTAAAAGCTTCATCAAGACACTTTTCACTTAAAAGGCTTCTTCAACACACCTTCAAATTATAACACAAATGATAAAGTCATTTATTAAGATGAACTTAATAAACAACTTATAATATGAAGATCCATAAAATAGACTCTATTATATGTTCATGCTGCCCAACACCTTGTGTCTCCACTGCACTGCCAAAAATAGCAACTGCCCACAATAGACTTACTATAAATAGTAAGTCCCTCAAACTGGAAACTTTGCAAATGAATCCACAACTCCACTGATACCAATGCACAAGCACTCTGCTAAAAATAGAAATCATGACGATCACCCAGAATAAGCACTTACTATAAATAGTAAGTCTGTCAATGTAACTCAAAGGAAGAGCAATCCCGACATCACAGACCTCCAGAGTGGAAACTGACCACTGGCTCTACCACACGACCCTCTCCAACATCCTGATTAGCCTACGAAGGTCACAAAAATAACCTAATCCCATGAGCCTAAAAACGGGGACATTACACTATTTAATACTACAAATAATAATATTAAACAATAAATTAAGTTTTTTGATAATAAATAACATTAGCAAAACTCACCCCCAAGACGCGCACTATTTCGATTTTGGTAGTCTTCAGGAACAAATGACACATAATTGGATTCAAAGAATAGGTTAGGTTGGGCAAAATAGATGGGAAATGCTACCAATCAACCAAACAAGTCTATCGAAGCATGTCCATCCCTAGATCCCCTGATGAATGCTAGGAGCGGATTAAAAATCTTGCTCAATGAATGATGGAAGTAGGTAGATAAGCTTGGATTTCTTAACACTCGGATCCCTCCAATGATAAAAGCAACATGGCTGATCACGTTCCATTTTAGGGTTTTTCTACTTTTGAAAAGTCATAAAGAAAAAACCACCTCATGGAGTCACTTTGGAAATGCCACATTGTGAATAGAATCATATGAGTATGAGAGGTGTTTGTAGGAATCATTTCAGCTAGAACAATTTAATATCTTAAATGCTTCCATGGTCGATTTGGGAGAGATTTTGATTCCAAGACATTGCATACCAAAAATTAGTGGGGAAATTGATCAAATTGGTAATGTAGGGCTAAGGTACTATACTATTGTTGTTGGTTGTCTCTATTGAGTACAATAGTACATGGCCTTCCAACACAAAACCTAACTAGTTGATTATTACAAGAAATCTAATACCAACTAGACAAGAAATTTCAAGGATATAAGAAAAACCAGGCCAATCTCTAATGCCACAAGGAAATTGATCAATATTTGATTCCTCCAAACTATGCTCATCTAACATAATTGTACACCTCGTCTTTGCCCACTAAAGTGTTACAAGTGTGATTGTCGTTGCACCAAAAGATCGACATGTCAATGCCCACTACAACCACTAGACTTATATAGTCCACAACAAGTGTTTAGTCCCTTGTCACAAATCCCGAGGGGAGCACTGACCATTTTGCCAACAATCTGCCCCACCATTACCCGAGGGGATTCGAATTTGTGACCAAGCTTTGATACCACTTGTTACAAGTGTGATTGTCATTGCACCAAAAGATCGAGTTGTCAATGCCCGATACAACCACTAGACTTATAGATCCAGAGGAGGCGGTTCGTCCCTTGTCACGAATTCCGAGAGGAGCGCTGAACATTTTGCCAACATAAAGTACTCAGCAAATACATTGTTACATCTTACACCACATTCTTGACAACATAAAAATCCTCAAGCTATTGTATGAGGTATCTTTGGAACTAGGCTCCACAACCACAATCACATCAACCATCCCTTGGCAATATAGACAGTTGACAACATTGAGCGATGCTAGATCGATAAAAGAAGTTGGAAATAGCCTTTTCAGCCTACTTATGAACATTCCTCTTATACCCCATTCTCTTCAAAGATGATTGGGTTCCATCTAACATATTTGTACACCTTTACTTTGAAAGGAACTAAAATGTGGAAATCAGTTCAAAACACTAGCCTAGTGGGGAGATATTACAAATTTTTCTAACAAATCTTAATTGCTATAGTAAAAGAAACACATACGAAAAGAGATAATAAATTTGCTGATATAATATTACATTAAAAACATGATATACGGGGGGAAAACCTTTTTTTGGGGGGGAAACCTTTTTGAGAGAGAAAACCCCACACTCAAAAAGCACAACCCTTCAAACTACTCATGAGCATTCCTCTTACCTCCTCATTCTCTCCAAAAATAATTGGGGTCCATCTAACATATTTGGAGACCTTTTCTTTGAAAGGAACCACAGTGCACAAAAAGCTTCCAAACACTAACCTAGTGGGGGAGTTATTGCAATTTTTCTAACAAATCTTAAATGATACAATAAAAGAAACACATATAGAGAGAGTATGCATATAGAATATTACATTGAGCACATGATAAAAATGGGGAAAACCCTTTCTGGAGAACAACCCCACACTCCAACAGCACAATACTTTGTATTATCTGTAAACACAACAGTTACAATACAATGACAACACTAGGATTCTGAAACAAGAGTATATGACAACCAATTCTACACTCTGAATAATTCTGGCAACTCAACTTCTACAAAAACTTATCCTAAAACTTGATATATATTAAGCCCTCCCATATCTCCAATTTATAGAGAAACCAAGAAAGGATGCAAGCCCAAAATATATTGGTCGTTCAAAACCAAGTGGCACATTTCCCAACCACCTATAAGCATGCAAATGACACTTTATCATTTTCTAGCTTGTTACACATACCTCCAAACTTGGGTGCCCAAAATTTACTATAGTGAGGTATGAAAGCAGTTCTTAAACACCTAGCAACTGTCATAAATCTGTCATAAGTGACAACGCATAGCAATAAGAGAGCTGTCATAACTGGCTATAATAGTTGGTGTTCTTACAGCCTTTCATAACTCAATTCAAGCACCCACCATATCCATGCAAAGGTGTCTCTTGTCACTTGTCCATTCTATCATAAAGTTAGGTTCTTATGTGTCATAACTTGTCATAAGTCATTATACTCTCTTAAAAGACTACCTAAGGTGCCAAAACATGTCAAAATAACTCAATCACAAAGTGGGACGCCTATTTCCTCATGTGAGGATTAAAACAGCCTTGTCACATCCCATGTTACCTCCCAACATGATGTCAACTCATAGTGTGAAGTCACACTAGAAGATGAAATAGGATGTGCAAGAAAATACAACATAGGCATAAATAAATACATAAAATAAATAAATCAATGCCAGGAAATACAAAGGTTGAGACAACTTAATTCCCAACATTCTCCCATTTATTCAACACCTAGTAGAATCAATATGAACAAGATTTAACTGTTGGGGGCTCTGAGGCTCATAGACTTTGAACACCACCTAAACTTCTCTGTGTTCACAAGTTTTATCAATCCATCTGCAACATTTGTCTAAGTGTCAAGCCTTTCCAATTTTACCTTCCCAATCTCCATATCTTGAACAAAATGAAATTGAACATCAATTTGCTTTGTTCTAGCATGGGAAGTTAGATTCTTTGCTAAGTAAATGCAATTTTGATTGTCACAATAGATAGTAATCGTTCCCTCATCAAACCCATGAACACAACCATCTAACCAAATGACTTCCTTAAAAGCATGAGTAGCTACCATATACTTAGCTTCTATCATGGACAAAGTGACTACAGCTTGCTGCTTACTCATCCAACTAATAGCACCACTGAACATAGTATAAATGTAACCACTTGAGGATCTTCTACTGTCAATGTCACCTACCCAATTTGAATCCACATGTCCACAGATACTCACAAAATGTTGAGGTCCAATAGGATAACAATGAAAACAAAAGGAATACCCATAAGTGCCCCTCAAATATTTGAACACTCTTAACTGCATCCCAATACACCCATCCAAGATTAGCCATGTACCAACTCAAGACCTCTAGTGCTTGGGCAATGTCTGGTCTAGTACAAACCACAACATACATAAGATTGCCAACAACACTCGCATACAGTATGTTGACCATGTTCTCTACCTCAATAGAAGATTTTGGTCAACCCTTTGTTCCTAGAGCAACAAGAACTTGTCATGTCCCCATTTTGGCTGACCTCGTTTAGCGTGCCGGATTTGCCTATCATCGACTCTCATAGGCAAATGGTGTGGAGAGAGAGAGTCAATTTTGCGATTCAGATGATCATCTTTGCTCTTGAAGAAGTGTTATGAGGTTATATTTTATTATTATGAGTTATCGGGGCCTACATGTTATAATTTTAAGTTGAGTTGCACTTTTTATTTTATAAAATTACTTTATTATAAAAAGTGCATTATAATGAGATTTTATAAAGGATGTTTCTAGAAGTTCTAGCAACCTCTTAGAAAAAGTGAATAAATAGAGGGCTGGGCCTCTCATTTGCACAGGCTTGATTTGATATCTCTTCTACTTCTTCATTGTGAAGACATTTGTGGTCTTTTAGATCTGCAAATTATTATTCGATCTTTGGGAACGAATCACTCCCCTAGATTGGCAATTTTGAGGGTGTGAAATATCACTTGAATTATTGCAATTGTGGAGTTGGTATTCAGCCATCTCATTTGGACTTCATTGAGAATCAGTTATAAGGGTTTACTTTGTTGGAATAAGGTTTGAAATTCATCATTGGCATTGGTGAATCAATTTGGCAAAGGATTGAAGACATAATTTGATCATTTTCAGAATTGCCATAATCAGGGTTTGAACCAATAAATTGTTCATATCTTCTCAACCCCTTGGAGAATCATTTTGTGCTTTGGTAGGGTTACTACCTAACCCTAGGCGCCCAAGTTCATGCTTTTTTGGGGCCTTAAAATCCCTGCAATTATTTTATACAGGGGCACATATTCAGACTGGTCATATCAGGGTTTGGACTCATACTTTTGCTCATATCTCACACACGAGCTGGAGTCTAATTTTATGCATTTGAGGGGTTTTTACCTAACCCTAGGCACCTCCATTTAGGGCATTTTCGTCACTTTTTAAAAATGCACAAAAAAGTTAAATAAAAATTACAGTTTTAAGCTTTGGCATCTGGACTGGCAGTCCACAGCACAGGGCTGCAGATTGGTCACAGTTTGGAGGGCTGTTTGGGCAGATTTGGAGGTCTTCTACAGCGTTTTGGCATCACCAAATAGGGGTCTTCAACAAGGGCTTCGAATCAGGTTCATATGCTCTGAAAATATATGATTATTTTGGTAAAAATTGCTATTAAACAGTGACTGTCCTGATTCAGACCAGTATTGGCATTAACACAGTCCCAGAATTGTTGCATCGTATTGGAATATTGTACATGTTTTATCATTGCATAGACAAGGGCTTAATGTAATTAAACTGCCTAGTGTGACTGTCATACAAATCAGATATTATAAACAGTCATTAATTTGCTGTTGATATACCAGTCATATATTATCCAATCTGAACTGGTCATTGTTCATTGTTCATGTCAAAACATAGCATTGTCAAGGGTTTTCATATGTTGTATCAGAATTAGTAAACAGTCCAATTAATAAACTGCTGCTATAATACAGTCATCAGATTAGGGCTGCATGTGAAGGATGACATATGGTCATCAATCTTAATTCTTATGCATTTGCAGTAGGCATCAACAACCCAGTCATCTACATTCCAGATCTGAGCAGTGACATCCTCCATAGCATTGTATTTTCTCATGTAACAAGGGTTTGATCATGATGTAAACTGAATTACTTGTTTATGACAGTCCACTTAGAACTGATATCGTAATTCAGACTTTGATGTATTCAGTCCAGTCAATCAGTTTGGCAAACATATTGTATGCATTTAGTAAGATTGAGTATGAGGGTTTAAGCAATCTATGGTAGCATTCGTATGCATTTGTATTAGACCCCCAATCCATAAATGTTGGAAATAGCAAGCTGAAAGTTGTTGTTAATGGTACTGTTGTTGCTCATTTCATTACACTCCGATAGTGGCATTGTTACTTGTGGATTCGTGGCACAACAATTGGTTTCATTCACAGCTCTATTCAGTTACATGCCAAGTGTTTGATAGAATTCCTAAGAACAGTTGAGGCTTTAAGTGACCTTTATAGTAAGGGTCATTACAGAACTATCATACATCTAAGCAATCATGTTAAATCTCTCCAATGATGAATTCACATACTCTAGCTTAACCAAAGCTTTATGTTAGCTCTGTCTCTTCTTATCTCCATTCCCAAAATGCACCTACATGCACCTAGATCTTTCTTTTAGAAGTGTGTCCAAACATTAATATTGTTTCCTCCATAGGGTAAACAAGTTTAATGCATATGAGAAAAATATGAAATATAACAGAACATAGTATATCAGAGAACTCACAACTACTTTTATATTACTTCATCAAATGTTTACAATATATGACAACAACAATACGACAACACCAGCAACTATAATCATGATACTTCCCAAACCCAAGTGCATAACATTTATAGAGGCCATGGGGGTGAGAGGCCAACCGTCGGAACCATCCCAAACTACCTACCCCTCGGTTACACTAGCTATTATTAACGACACATTTACTAACAATATGTTTTACCCGACAACATCATCCCCCCCAAAAAGAAAGTTGTCTCCCGACGACGCACAACAAAATGGCGATAGTGATAAGACCCAACTATACAAAAGTCAAGACTGAGTAGGGGGCTGAGAAAGCGCCCCTAATGAAGATGGCGCCGCTAGTGGTGGGGGTGAAGCCAGCCGAGATCGCAACTCATACACCTACTATGTCCTCGGCCTCAAGTTTCCCTCTGCCACCATCTTCCATTCCATTGCAATCTTCACCATCATCATTGCCTCCAATACTTCCTTGTCTTTCTTATCTGTGGTTTCCATGGCACTAGCTAGGCGGGTCTCCAACATATCTCTTTCGACGTGTTCCTCTTCCAACTGTGTTGCCATAGCTGTCTTCTCTACTTGTGCTACCTCCAACTACGTCACCAAGTCTGTCCTCTCAGTTGTCCATTGCTCCTTCTCGCTAGCCAACTCCTCTCTGTGGTGGACCAATTCTCCCTCTACTGTCTGGAGTTGGGTGGCCATCTTCTCCTGGGTTGATTCTACTGCCAACTGTACAACCTCATGTCTAGTAGAGATGCACTCGGTACGCCTGAGTGTAGTATACCTCCCTGAATGCATGCTCAATCTCACAGAGTAGAGCACCAACCCGACTCTCCCCACTTGCTCTCGGAGGACCCACTCATTCATCATATCTAGGGTCTCGATGGCTGGCCACCCTCGAGACTCATAACATGCAGCAAATGCCTCATCATAGTCGACTCGTACAAATGCCAACAGTTGCTCCAGCTCCTGTGCAACCCCTTCCACCCGTGACTGAGCTAAAACCACTACCCTCCCTGCTCCTGTAGCCACATCCGTAATGTACTACTCCAAATCACCATCACCAAGCTCCGTCGAAGGCTCCGGTATGCCCTCATGCTGAGGAGTCAATGTCAACTGTCTCATCAGTGAATCTTACCCCTCCAACTCTCTAACAGACGAGTTCTCTCCCTCGAGATCTACATCTCCTAAGGGAAGGGTAACTCTCGCAGCAGCGAGAGAATTGCAGTCCCCACTAGTGCCAGAGATGTCATCTTGAAGTTGCTCAGCCAAGTGTTCATAGCCTCCTCTGATGGAGCACTATTCTCCAACGCTTGTGCTTCCCTGGGCTACTCACTTGGCAACTTTTCTCCCACCATCACCATGGCCTCCATCCCTACCACCTCAATGGTCAACTGTGACTCCCTCGCCTCGCTAACCATCTCTGTTGTAGGCATCTCAACACTCGACAACTCCTCTACCACAGACCTTGCTCTATCCTCACCTATCTCATATGCTGGAGATCCCTCTACGCCTACCGCCCACTCTACTGGCTTGCTCACAGGTGGTGGAACTGTCCCCGGCATACTCTCACTCGACGGTGTCATGGTGACTAGTGCTCTCCAATGACCAAATCTTGGCATTGGAACTGCGACCACCGTTGTACCAAATGAACTTGTAGAGTTCAACTGACTCCCTGCAGGTAGAAGAGACGAAGAAAATAGTACCTTCTGGCTAACATCAGTCTCAGCCTTTGCTGCCTCTCCCTCAGTGTGACCAACTCGTCCTACCGTCTGGAAATTGCCTATGCTCGCCCGTGATCTGTTGGTAAACTCCTCTAGACCACTTTCATAACCACCATCCTCTGTCTCCATGTCAGACTCAGTCTCAAATACCACCGTCTTGCACTTCCTCTTTTGTCCAGCTTGTACACCCCCCGTGTCTAAGTGTCGCCAGTAGAGAATAGGTGGATCAGTAGGAGCCACATGACCCTGGGGTTTCACCTCTAATGTGTTGAGAAGAATCTGCGTCCTGGTGGCCTCGAGAGAAAAACCTATAGCATAATGTGGTATATTGAAAGTCTTATGCTACAAAGTCATAAACTCATAAATTATGTTTGCAAGCAACGATGTCCAATCATACACCACACCATTCCTAATGTCATTCATCAAGATAATCTGGGGGATAGCAATGTCTGAGGCTCGGATCGAGACCATCAGTCTTCATTTGAAGATGTCCATCATACACCTCCATTCACCCGCTGCAACAAAGGACTTCTTCATCCCTCAGTTCTTAGAATTGCTAGCTACTGAGTCCATTTCGGCTGGTGTCAAGTTTCTGGAGATCATTTTTATTAATTTCTCTTTTTGTTCTCTAGACATCTTTTTGGCCGTTTTGTCAATCTTTTTCCCTATACACCTAGGAATGCCGAAAACCCTACTGAACTTCGCCATTGTGAAAGAAATGGTGATATCGTGGCCAAGATATTCGAAACTACTCCTACGGCTGAATCTGTCGAAGGTCTCTATCATTGTGCGCAAAGCCCCTTCGAAGTCTCAGATGTAGAATATTGGCATCTGTATTGCCCAATGCATTTGTGCGCGTTTAAGACTTCCCTAGATAGGATGATTATCCACAGTCTCCAGCCACCACGCTCTGCACTCCAAGCCATTCAAACCCTCAAATGTAATATTTTGCACAGTGACTTCTTCCTTCTGAGCCTGTACTTGAACCTTTGGCCTAACCTTCTTTTTGTTGTTTTCCATGTTTCCTACAACTCGTACTTCAGATTGCAGTACTTTGCTAATTGATGGTGACTGCGATGCCTGCAATTGCTTCTTCCAATCCTTCTTCGCTCTTCCAGAATCCATGCCAATAACTGTCTGTGGTTTGCCATTTTGCAAATGATAAGAACAAAACAATTAGGGTATCCTTGTCTGCACTTCTTCCTTCATAGCTATGTACAATTGCCTTGCTTGTATGGCCAGTTGAAAACACTTAGACCGGTATAAGCGTGACTAAAAAAGTACACCGCTTACCTGTTTGGTCTACCGGTGCATACTAAAGAGTACCGGTGCTTGATTAGTCTACCGGTGCTCCGGTGGGATTGATGTTTGCCTTCGACTTTACTAATGACAATTTAAATATGTCAACACTTTGTAGAGGGCATTCTTGATGAATGTCGGCCATAGAGGTATTCCTAGTGAATGTCGGCCATAGAGGGCATTCTTGATGAGTGTCGGCCATAAAGGGCACTCCTAGTGAATATTGGCCATAGAGGGCATTTACAGTAAATGTCGGCCATAGAGGGCATTCTTGATGAATGTCGGCCATAGAGGGCATTCTTCGTGAATATCAACCATAGAGGGCATTTTTTGTGAATGTCGGCCATAGAGGGCATTCCTAGTAAATGTCGAACTTAGAGGGTATTCTGGATGAATGTCGGCCATAGAGGGCATTGCTAGTGAATGTCGGCCACAAAAGGCATTCTCAGAAAATGTCGGCCATAGAGGGCGTTCTTAGTGAACGTCGCCATGCTTGGTAGATGATTCTCTTGGTGAGCATCGCCATTCTTGGCAGAGGGCGTTCTTGGTGAGCGTCACCATGTTTGGCAGAGGGAGTTCTTGGCGAGCGCCGCCATTCTTGGCAGAGGGCGTTCTTGGTGAATGTCGCCATTCTTGGTGAGCGTCGAAAGAGACATTCTTGGGTCATTCAATCCAAATATGTAAAGCAAAATGATATCAGAGCAACACAAAAGAAATCACTCGCATTAAAGTGGAAATTGCTTGGGGACAAGCAATTTTAGGAAGGGTGGACTATAATGTCCCCTTTTCAAGAGTGGAATTTGATAATAAAAATTGAGTATAAGATTAAATAATTAAATAATAATAGTAAAATATATATTTAATTAATAACAGAAGAATATGTTATTAATAATATTATATATAATATTATTAATAAATAAATGTAATAATAAATTAATGAATGAATAAAATAATAAGTTATATAATAATAATAAAAAAATATAATACATTAAATAAAAGTATATTATTAATATAAGAATATATTATTAATATAAAAATATATATTATTCATATAGATAAATGATATAATAATATATTATTAAGATAATATAAATATACGATTAATATAACATTATAAATTATAAAGAATGAGAATTTAATAACTAATAATAATAAAATATAAAAATAAATAAATAATCTAATATAAGTAAATAGATAGATAAATAATATTAATAATACATATCAACACCGATGAAATATGTATATTACTATCAATCAATTGGAATATTAAAACAACATTTTATTTGGCCATTAAACAAAAACAAAGAGTTGCCAATGAGGAGGAATCCAAAGGTTGCACCGTTCAGGAATATATATAGACGGTCAAGACCACGGAATAAGGGGGGGGGATAAGGACCTGATTGCAGTCAGCGGAACGGTCAGGAAGAAGATGAGCCGGTTTCCAATGAACTCTCCAACCAACAATTACAAGAGGAGAAAACGCAGGAACTTACAAATCTAGTTAGCGTGGGTTATATGATCAAACGTCAGCACTCCAGAAGACGTCATCAGCCAATGGTCACTCAAATTATCAACTTAATATACATCGCGACCAATACATATTTATCTTGTACCAATAGAGAACTCCACTTACGCACAAGCATTACAAGAATTAGCAATGTTGTTTGTGTGATTCCAAACGGCATCCCTGAGTGTTAATATACTAAGACCCCATCACCATATACATTCATTGTAAATTCAGTGAGTTGGTATTTCCTATGCATTTGGCATTAGCCATACAATCATCTGCAACAATTGGAGTTCAATATTCATGACTATTGAATTCTTCATCACCAATTGAATACCATTTAAGAGGTAGCAATTTGTCAGCAAGGAACACAGGAAGGAATTGTTTAGCATGGAATACAAGGATATAGAGTTTGAATTCAAGCATGATGCTTCCGCTATCTGAATACCATATGCCTTTGCTCGATAGCCAGAACTGTCAATCTATATACATATATATTGTTGACAGTGGGAGCATTATCACAAGTGGCGCTTACAGGTGTCTGTGACACAATGAAGAGAGGAGAACTTGACTTCAAGAGGCAAGACCATTATCAAAGATGTGTAAACCCATAGATAATGTTGGTTGCGTATATCTTCGAGGGAGATATCAAGGCTAACAGTTGATCAGTATATTGACGACAATATAATATGAAGTCTGCATAACGTAAGATTCAAACAGGGCATTCATTACACAATTAGATCCATTCCATAAGTATACTAGTTCTATAAGTAGGATCTATGGAATTAGTTAAGTAAAGGAGCCATCATCATTTTACAAATTTGATTAGTAATCTAAATCTCCCTGAGTGTTAACGGAAGTAACCTCACCATTTGCAAAGATTTAATAGAAATAAGTCTCTTCCAATTAAGGTTATAAGAAACTGATCCTATAATCATAGGAATCACAAAAGGGGACATTACAAACCCTCCATGATCTTTACTCAAGCGGTTAAGCTTTATGTCTATGATAACCTAGGCTTTGATACCAATTGTTAATCCTAACTGGTTACTGAGAGGGGGGGTGAATCAGTAATTTCAATTTCTTCTACTTCTTTCTAAACAAATATTCTTACTTATTCAGAAATTAAAGAATATTACAACATTCATAAATAGAAATTGAATACACAGGTCAACACAACATATATTTGTGGAAACCCTCGGTTAGAAGGAAAAAACCACGGTGGGACAGAACCCACAACCTCACTACTGCAGTAATAAAGATGCCCTGTTAGAGGCTTACAAAGCACTGGTAAGAGTGGTACCCGGTTAAGGGATTTAGTAGAAGACCTGCTAGGATCTTGACCCTATTAGGAGTCGCCTTGTAAGAGGACTTAGAACACCAATAAAGATGTTGCCCGGTAAAGGGATTTATACAAAGAACCTATTAGAGTTCACCCTGATTGAGGGATTTAAATATGCTTCTCAATTTAAAGCAATGATCTTATGATGACTCTTTTTGTCTAATCAGATCATACCTATTACCCTTTCCTCTACTTGGCTGTTGAATCTTTTCTGCCTTTTACCTCTCGTGACTGTGACTCCTCTTAGAAGATTCAGCGCTCCTGCTCTCTTTTTTTCCTCTATGCTCTTGATATTCAACAACACTTCTTTCATGTCCTTTGACCTATATTTATAAGAAATTAATCTTATTAAAAATACATCTCATAGTTCCGCCAAGCTGTAAACTCACCCATAAATCATGCATGCAAAAAAGACTTGCAAACTGATCCTGAGTTTACCTTGAAACGCTCGCTGAAAAAACAAAGCTAACTTCAGTTCCGCTAAAAAAGCTAACTTCAGTTTAACTGCAAACGCTCCACATAATCCGGTTCGGATTATCATGCACTTAACCAATGAAGAGTTTGTATCTGGTTAGTCATCTATTCCCTGTGTGTATCCCATGATCGGTTGCAAAAACCTAGACCGGTATAAGCGTGACCAGTTAAAGTACACCGCTTTCTTGTTTAGTCTACCGGTTCACAATTATGAGTACCTGTGTGATGTACCGGTGTTCCGGTGGGATTGATGTTTTCCTATGACTTTACCAATGACAACTAAGTTTATGTCAACAGTATTCAACTGTTAGTGGGAAAGATTGTAGATACCTTGACTACAATGCTTTCCCACATGGATTTTGTGGTTGGGTTTGCTGAGAGGGTCTCCCAAGATCCTACCCAATCAATTGTTCAAAGTCAGATATTGGAGCCATCTCTTGATTCGCTATCGGATTTTGATGAGCCTTTGACAAAGATTGGAGCATTTCACCACAATTACTTAGTTAGGAGTGCTCATCATTTCTCTTTTGACCCACCGGTTGAGGATTTGGTTACCTCTAGGTTCATACCATCCTTTATGGGATGGGCTTGCACCCTCTTCAGTTGATAGGGTTAGTTATTGCAAGTTAACAGGAGGCTACTTACAAGTCAGCATATCCATGATGGTTTTGCAGAGGATGGATATCTGAGTTTCAGTACGGTTGTTTTTGGGAGCTCTTGTCCCTGTTGCACAAATGAGATTTATACACAGAGCAAATTAGTAGGGTGTGCAGGGAGATTTGATCTATTAGTTGTTTTCGAATATCCATTCTTTCTGGTTGTGGATGGATGTGAGTTACGTCTCTACTGGGATCCAGGTGGAGACAGGCTTAGCATTGCGGATTGCTTGAGTCTCCATAGTTGGCATGGTGATAGTATGTTCAGGATAGCTCTGTGGATAGGGTTATTATCACAGGAGTTTGCAGATGACGCCCGGGACATTATACATATTTATCCTTGGGATCCGGGTGGATCATTGTGTTTATTGGATTCCTGTGATTGCTTGAGGACAAGCAATCTTGGGGAGGGAGGACTGTAATGTCCCCTTTTCAACGTGACCATGACTATGGATGGATTAGCCTATCATGTGACCCTCATAGGCTAATGAGGATGGACAGAGGGTCTCTTTCAGTGGGCATCTACTTCAAGATTCAGTATGTTTTGGTTTGGCTTTCGTTTGGCGTCATTTGGACTTCATTTGCTATACTTTTGCCACGTTTACTATTTATATTAAACCTGTGTCATGTCCCCATTTTGGCTGACATCGTTTGGCATGACGGATTTGCCTATCATCGACTCTCGTAGGCAAATGGTTTGGAGAGAGGGTCATTATGTTGATCATTTGATTGCATATTGCTGACAGAGCCTACATTCGGTAGAGCCTACATCCAGTTTGGGCCTACATGCAGTTGTAGTGGAGCCTACATCCAGAGTGAGCCTACATTCAGTCTTGAGCCTACATTCAGTCGTAGTTGGGCCTACATTCAGTTATGAGACATTTGGGCCTACATTGTTATAATTTTGAGTTGAGAAATGTACTTTATTATTATAATGTTATTTTATTATAAAGTACATTATAATTGGATGTTTCTAGAAGTTCTAGCAACTTCTCAAGGAAAAGAATAAATAGAGGGCTTGGGCTTTCATTTGGACATGCTTGGATTTGGGATTTCTTCTACTTCTTCCATTGTGGAGCAATTTGTAGTCTTTTGGGTCTGCAAATACTATTCGATCTTTGGGAACGATAACTCCCCTAGATTGGCATAACTGAAGTAGTGAAATATCTACTGAAGGGTTGCAAGTTTGGAGTTGGTACTCAACCATCTCATTGGTACTTCATTGAGAATTTGTTGTAAGGGTTTGTTTGTGGTTGGAATAAGGGTTAAATTCACCTCTTGCATTGGTGAATCAATTGGGTGAGGATTGAAGACAATTTTGGCACGTTTTCAAACTTACAATACCAGGGCCTGGAATCAGATTTTTGTTCATATCTCCTAATCTACTTGGAGATTAATTCTATGCATTTGAGGGGATCATAATACAGCATTGGCGACTCTGATTATATATTTTTGGGGGCTCAAAACACTGCACATTATTTTATACCAGTGCCGTACTGTACGGCCTTGGTACGGCAGCAGCAGGAGGACAGTACGGCAAGGTTAGGAGAGGCTGTTTGGGGTCAGTTCCAGTCTTCATTGCATTGGCTATCATCGGCATTCACAATCAGAGACTAAGGGCGATTTCCAGGTTTTTATGTCATGTTTGGATGTCAAGACATTGTATAATTTTGCATGTATTCAGACATTGTCAATACAGTCCAGTACTTGGTTAAAACAGTCCCTTTCTTAGCAGTATAAATCAGTCACTGTTGTCATTTATTGTCATTGAAATATCATAGCATTGATAGTGTATTGAAGGGAGTAAGAAGTGCTTGTTGGTTCATTGTAACAGTCATATATACATTCAGATTAGCAGTCAATTGTAATCAGACATTGCTATATTATAGTTGGACTGAGATTGTGCACTGCAAGGTCATATGTGTGATAGCTCCTACATTCTCTTGTCATAATTCAGTGCTCATGTGCAAGACTTTGTAGCAGTCATACATTTATAGAAAATCAGACTACTGAACATTGTAATCAGAATTTGGGAAGTTCTTGATATAGTGACATTGAAATTTTTGCATGAATATTTGGAGTTTCATTGTTGTTCCTTGTATTACTTTCCAATATTGGTATTGTTATCTCAATTGTACTTGATGCTCAAAATAACTATCACACTGAAACACAACATCTCAAACAAACAAGTCAGTTGCTTGCCAAGTGTTTGACGAATTGTCTCAGTTCAGATTTGGGGGTTTTAGTGGCCTTTATAGTAAGGGTCATTACAGCCTGATGTTGTTCGAGAAGGACCCTTTCTATTTTTGGAAAGTGTTTTTGGTCACGTGGGGAAATAATAGGTGTAACTCTATTTTTAGAAGACATCTAAAAGATAAGTGTTTTTGGAGTTATTATTTTAGTGGCCAAATTATTAATGAATCTTTAAATGGCTTATTATAAAGTTATAATTTAACTTTATAATTTCACTTAAGTTGAAGGTTGAGTCATCATTGGAAGGAGCCATTTATTCAATTAATTTATGGAAGCTTAAGCCAAGGTATTAATTAAAGTATTGAAGTAAATGAATTATTAAAAGGGAGGCTCCCTTCTTACTGTAGGTGGCTTCAATAGGAACTTAACTAAAATGACAAAAGGGGCATCTTTCTTAATCAATTCCTCTTTTTTCACAAATGATTTGCAAACAACTACAACTTCAAATTCTACAAAAAGCGCCTATTGCTACGATAATACTGGTGGCTCGGTGGTTGATGTAAGAACAACTCCTAAGACAATATCGAAGATGAAGCAATTTGGGAATATGAGTCATCGCAATCAACCAAAGCCTAGTTAATGTTGAGTATCAAGAGATATTGCTAGAGGTGCAAAGACTTCCTTACGGTGATAGAGAAGTGGAATTGATGAAGTTTATAAGATAAGCACGCTAAGGTGGCACCCACCTATCTTTGAAAAACCAGAAGACTCTAGTTTCACATGTCCAAGTTCATCCAATCAAATCAATCCAAGTGTACATGTGGAGTCCACTTAATGACTCTACCTAATCAATTTTCTCATTGGTTCATAAAAGCAATGTAATTTTCTCACTGGCCCACAAATTGGTGCCTTATTGTAATTGGTCAACATTTTCTTGTAGCTTGTGGTTGAATTAGGGTTGTGTTGGCATAATCTTGGCCATTGATTCAAAATCAATCAGAGCCATTCATTGTACTTGGGGTAACTATGAAAGGCAAGGCCTTCTCGTTTGTAAAGGAGTTCATTAGATTAGTTAGAGTAGAGTAGGAGAGACTTAGAGAGATTGTTGCTAATATACTCCCATAATTATTCCTTCTTCATTGTTGTTATCATGGTGAATGTTGTGAAGTTTTGGAGTATTGCATGGTTTCTACATTTCTTCTCTTAGAGTATGATTTCGTTTATGTTGAGTAGAAATAGTTGAGTCAATGAATGGAAGATATTGTTGAATGGTGTGTTAAGGTGAAGTTATGGTCATACCTTTTGGTACTTGTTGATTTCAAGTAACAGTGTAAGGTTGGTCTAAACTAATTGCAAGCACTTAACTTCAATTGGAAATGTTAATTTTGATTGCGCCATACTTGGATATTCTAATGAGTTTTGACAATATGAAAATCATACACGCATCCTTAGAAGAGTGCACCCTCCTTTGCGTAGTTGATTTGGCAAAGCAAGGACTGGTTAGAGTATCACCTCACCATCAATAGTCTCTTACTTTGTAGAATTAGCATAGCTTTCTAAACCCATTTCTTTTGTAATTTTTTTTTGTTAGAAGTAGTTGAAGAGTCATCATTGCCAAATCATTCGCATTTGCAAAGTTGATGTCCATTGAATGAATAGCGTAAGTCCGCGTGTGGTTACTAGAAAATCACATCATAAAACTGAGTTGTGTAACCTTGGAGTCGCATCTATGATCTTTTTTGCGATCTTTAGCATATGTGGTGTCTTTGTTTAAAAGAGGATCACATACTTGCCATTCTATCCTAGGATACTAAATGTTTCATCCTGCACATTGGAGTGATCACAAAACTTACATCAACGGTACCAAAAACATTTTTATCCTTGGGTCTTGGGACAAGTTCCTGTAATGTCCCCGTTTTTTCAGGCTCTTGGGATTAGCCTATCATGTGACCCTCGTAGGCTGATGAAGATGGACAAAGGGTCTCTTTCAGTGGGCATCTACTTCAGGATTCAGTATACTTTGGTTTGGCTTTCGTTTGGCATCATTCGGACTTCATTTGCTATTGTTTTGCCATGTTTACTATTTATAGTAAGCTTGATGTTGTTCGAGAAGGACCCTTTCTATTTTTGGAAAGTGCATTTGGTCACATGGGGAAATAATAGGTGTGACTCCTGTTTCAGACGACATATTAAAAAGATAAGTATTTTGGGAGTTATTATTATTTTGGTGGCCAAATTATTATTAAATCATTAAATGGCTTATTATAAAGTTATAATTTAACTTTATAATTTCACCTAAGTTGAGGGTTGAGTCATCGTGGGAAGGGGCCATTTATTTAATTAATTCATGGAAGCCTAAGCCAAGGTATTAATTTAAAGTATCGGAGTAAATGAATTATTGAAAGGAAAAAATATATCTTTTTATCCCACATTGATAAGAATTGTGTTTAAACTCTCACAAGATAGAATAAAAAGGGACTTGAGAGCTCATTCTAAGATATCCATTATTCATTTGATGAAAATTTTATGAAGTTCTTGGCTATGAGAAATGGCTAGGGTTTGAGGACTGATTCCTCACTTGGTAATTTGAATTATCACTGTTTGATGATGAATTTTGCAAACTGAATTCTGAGAATACAATTCTGATTCTGGAAATTCAAATTGTTGCTAAGGTAGAGCAAATTGAATTAACTTCTCTATTGTGTTTACTGTTATTGAGAAGCTGTTTGTGAGTTTGGTCTTCATAGTTTGGAGAGAATTCTTCAGAAATTCGATAGCATTGTTGGGGGTTATTGTTTTGCAATTATGGAAGATGCTGGGAGTTATTGACAAGCATCTTTAAGGCTGCCGTACGGAATTCTGGAAGGGTCGTACAGATTTTATGCAGGCTGCCATACGGACATGGCAGGGCCGTACACTACTGATTAATGATTGCAAGTTTGAGGGCTGAAACAGGTTGCTGCTGTTGTGAATTGGTTGGAGTTACACTTGGTTAGTTTTTGAAGACGTCATTGCAAAAAGGGGAGGAGTTGAATGCTTGGTGCCAATTCTTCATGTGGCTGCATTTCATTCCCAGCATGCAAGTTTGTCAAGGTGCCATATTCTGAATTGTTTATTGTAATGGTTATTGTTAATGACAGGCTAGTTGAATTCCAATTTAAATAAGCAATGAAGTTGATATAAATTTCTATTGTTCATAATGCTTATGTTGAAAAATTCAATGAAATATTATCTCTGAATTTTAATTGAAATTTTGCAAATAAGTTATAAATATTTTGGATCTCTGTTAAATTACAAATAAAATTGAGAAAAGAGTTAATGTCCAGTTGAGAGCCAGTTGGGTTCTTTACAGTTCCCAAGTTTTATATTTCTCTATTTGATTTAATTATTCTTCCATGGCACTTACCCAATGTGTGTCTTTGCTAGCTTCCAAAAATTCTCTAGGTTCAACTTTAGAAAGCAAAGACATTTTCATTAGCTGTTGTTGTGACCAATCTTCTCCTTGTTTGGACTTATGTATCTATGTCTCCAATAATTAAGTCTCCTAGATGATGTTTCTGAACAAATCTAGATGGTGTTTAGGTGTCTTTGTTGGTGTTGTAGATTTGTCATGTTCAACTTCTTCCTCTTCATCTTCTTTTCAACTTTCTTCTTCTCCGTGATTAACTTCTTGAGTAATTTCTACTTGATGCATGCTATCATCTACACAAACATTTCTATCTTCAAGGATTTTGTATAACCTTTTATTGTAGCACCTGAAATCTTTGCTCCAGAGTAGCCAAGAAATATCCCTTCATATCTCCTCCTCAAATGAAATCTTCTCCCCTTTATATCCTCCAATGTAAGGGAGAGTCACACCTCTTTAAAATGTTCATCCTGCTGTAATATTGTCCTGTATGAGAAAAAGGATAAAATCATAGTGTTGACACTCATAGTCAACAAGCCAATTTATAACTTGAACTTAGATTAGGCCAAAAGTTGGTAAAAACTAGACATTTATTGAAAAAATTGCACATAATATTTATTTTGTTATTTAATCTTTTATTGCTTCTTTTTTTCCTCGGCACTTTGGAAGACTCTATTAGCCTCATGAGCACTCACTAAGAGTGCCTGAGCCCAGATCTCATTAAGTTATGGAAGTCTCAATACTATAGATGAAACAGACTCCCTAGGTTGTAATTTGAATTAGTTTGGGATGTCTTCTGTGGTGAACTTTGCATATACTAGTTAAAACGGAGCTTAGGGAGAGAGATGAACAATCAGAAAACAATTCAGATGTTCAGATGTTAGAAATAGGTTGCAAAGTCAAGAAAAAGAAGATACCAAAAAACAGAGTATTGGAGATGCAAAATAGGGTAAATCGGCATTCAGTTGTATGTTAATGCCCTTTGAACATTTCATGTTGATGGTGGACAGGAGAAACAGATCAATTGCTATATTTTCTCAAACTATTTTTCTCCAGGAATATGTGTTTACTCTTGTATCTTGGTTTTTATTTACTTTCCTCATTTGTACATCCAAATCATGCAATATGACCACACTTAGAACAAATGTGTGTAGGCATAGTACTGTTTCTGCACAAAATTCCAGTCAATAGCCATAAGACTAGATAAGATTTGTGTTAATAAATTAGACATCAATCTAACCAAGCTAAATATGGATCATGTAGGCCCATTATATTATGACGTATTTTGTAATGAAGGATACAGCAACATGTCAGTTAAGGCTTACCCTCTTGGATGGAATGGGTAACTTGTGGGTTAACGCATATCCTAGCCCCATTGCTATTGATTAGAAACTATATAGAGGATGCTCAAAATCTATTTCATTAGCATCATGTGAGATATGAGACAATGCATTTGGTTCCACTCAGCTCTCATAGTGGAGATATTTTTGAGTGAGTTCTTAAGGGTCTTTGTATGGTATAATGGTATTCTCTTGAGTTTCTGCTATTACCAGGATAATTCTGTCACTGAGTTCATTGGTAAATCATATGCCATTTCTAATGGTTAAAATAAACAAAATAAAAAACATTGCATTTCCAAATTATGTTACCCACAGTAGTAATCTAAAACTCTACAATGGTTAATGTAATCTAGATAAGAAATAATTTTACACGGGGTCATTTAATGCCTTTATATAGTCTAAATGATAAATACAAATTAATTACTCATCAAATAAGAAATGGCAAAATACCTTTTTTGAGACTAGTTTATTCTCATATTTTAGTAAAGCTTCAGACTTTGTTTCTTTGATTAAGGTTGTTCTCCTGCTGGCACTTGAAGATAATGGTGTCCAAAGCTTTTTACAGGTCTCATCAACTACATATTTTTTATCCATATCCCCATGGTTGTCCGTAGATAGTGAAGAAATAGGCTGAACATCAACTAGAGGAGAGAACACGGACATGTCATCCTTAAAAGTGAAATCATTTTGGGAAGCATACAGCCTTGACATGATTCCGCTTACCCGCAAATGATTCCCGAATGGGGTCTGTTCTCCTGACGATGGATGCAAACTGTATGATGCCGCACTTATACCACTTATTGAGATTGGAGAACCATCTGCAGTGGCAGTACCTATCTGACCAGAAAGATATGTAGGTTGTGTCGTGAAAGTGGAGAAGTGTGGTAGAGAAGCTGAAGTGGGTAGTGGATCTGGCATAAGGATGCTATCTTCTCTGGAGTGTCCTAACAGAGCAGCCTCATCTGTGCAATTGGTCTTATCCACAAGAGCAAGATTTGAACGCTGCCAGGATAAGCTAGTAACTTCCTGTTCAAAAAGGTGACATCAATAAGTACAAAAGCCATTATTTCCAAACCAATTAACCAACAATAAACAAGAGTCTAAAAACCATCAAATGGAAAAATAGAAAACTCAAATGAATTGCACTGATCTATCAGGCATTAAATAAACACAAGGATTTAATCACTTCACTTCTATATTACACTAGAATTTAAATCTTATCTTCATCTTCAATAATAAGAATACAAAATTGTCTCCAGAAATCAGACAAGGATGTTCATTTACTTTAAACTGGTTTTAACTATATACGCAGGGTGTTTTACAAGCTTCCATCTTCATGTTCTTATATCTTTGGTTATTTCTCTACAGAAAATATATAAATGCAGTCAAAGTGTAATATGTATTGCACAGAATCTTCAAGAAAAACATAACTCGCAAAGCAACAAAGGAAAAATTACTTCAATTTTTGTCATCTTCCATATCCTCTCATTAACCTCCCACTACCTTAACCTTACTATTTTGTAAGCCCAATGATATGTAATTGCCACTACTCGGATCTATCCTCCAAGGTCTCCCTAGAAGACCATTTCTCTAGATAGCATGTAGATAATCTCAATCATCTTAGTTTCCCTATGCTTATGAAAGACAATCACACAAGACCTAGAATTTTGCACTTGAGCTTTTTCCTCTCTTCTTTCCTTCATTCTTACTAATTCCATTCCTAACAACAAGTATTTCAGCCCTCACTTTACACATCTATTTATAATCATACTAGTTTGGGGATTGCCTTTTCTTAATGTAATGAACCTGTCTGGCTCCTCCTCAAATATAATCTCTTTCTGAATTACTTGCAAATTTTGTATCTTTGTGTTTTGTTAATGCTTGTTTCATATAAAATTCTCCCACCGAATTTGAATAACATAAACAATATCAAACTGAATAATTCTGAATGATCATTAATTATTTAAATTATTGAAGTGACAATGTTTATAAACATCAAATTATTATTCAAATTATTGGCACCTGGCAATTGTATGAGTGTTGGAGAATTGAAATAACATCCAAAGAATGTCAACGCAGCTTGAAGGAGTCTTCAGCAACCCCAAAGAATGTGAACGCAGCTTCACTATGAGAACGCAGCCTTGTTGGGAACTCATGCAGCCCTTAAAAACCAATACCCAGACTCCAATACTGGTCACGCTGTCAAATAAAAAGGTGACGCAGTCTGCTGAGAATGAAATCTCAGCCCTCTTGAATAAAATCGCAGCCTATGAATCAATTGTGATTAAAGAACTCTTCACAATTCAGTATACAACAACACCAAATTGTACCTCCAGAATCATAATTGAATTTTCAGAATTTCAGAAGCAAAATTCACCATCAACATGTGATGATTCAAATTGCAAGGTGAGGAATCAATCCTCAGACCCTAGCCATATTTCTCCACTTCCAATATTTTAAAAAAACACAAGATCATCAATGAATTCCTTTTTGCCCAAAGCATTGCTTTTATAATAAAAGATATCTTCTCTCACACACTTTTCACTTACAAAAGACTTTGCTTTATGTGCACATTTGAAATATAATAAACTATTATATTTCTCCACTTTAATGCTGAAAATGACCCTTTTATTAAAATAATGTTATTCTGACACAGAGGGTCCCTGTTTTATGAGTTCAGGATTTAAAACTTCTCAACCCAGTTCCAACGAGCTATAACACTAAGATGCCCAGAATACATTCCCAATAAAAATGGCAACCTTAGCCAATTTAATTAAATAATAATCATAATTCACCCATCTTGCAAAAACAACTGAAGAAGCATCAGAATCAAAATCTGACAGCACAAGAGTGATCCTGATGATAAATGAACCTGACAGGGTGACTTACTAAAAATAGATGCTCCCTCCAAGAATCTTGGAGTCCAAAACGGAAGCCGGAAATAAAATCTGAAAGCATCATATAACTCCTCTAAATCCTCTGAGCTCAGTAGAACCATAAGTTGACTTACTGTAAATAGTAAGTCTCTCAAAAAGGGGCCAAAACCCACAACAAGGTCCTCTAATCACCAGTATTAGCCTACAAGGACCCAATGATAGGCTAAATCCACTAAATCCAATGCTAGCTCAAAATGGGGACATTACAGTCCTCCCTCCCTGAAATTGCTTGTCCCCAAGAAATCTCAAAAAACAAAATACAAAAGTCCACCTAGATCCCAAGGATAGAATGGAGTAATGTCCCTGTAATCACCTGTAATGTCCCTGTAATCACCTACAAACTCCTATGGAGAAATCATCAGCATCAACAATACAAACATCAGCAACTGAAAAACTGCACTCAACACCCAAACTAAAGATATTGCAACAGGATCGCCACGTGGGAGAAACTCAACCGAGAGTAACTCACACGGGAGTAACTCAACCCACAAACTGGACTTGCCCCCAATCTTCATGCCAACCAAACCATCATACCAGTCATCAAATGGATGCACTGAAGAACTTTGCAACTGGTAGATATCCTGCACATGAGTATCAAATGTAAAACTGTAAGCACTCCTCACCGTGTACACCCCTGTAAACTGCTCAGCTAGGCCTGACTGGCCTCCTGTAAAATCCGCCTGATACCAAGGTGTACTAATAGGATCCCAAACATCATCATCATCATCGTACAACACTTGAAAGGGATCATCACTGAGCTCAAATAGCGGATTATCATAAGACATAGTGATATCCATATCAAATAAAGGATTGTTCACAAAGTGAGCTGATCCCATCTGCTAATTTGAGCTAAAAAACTGCGAACTGTGAGAGACATGATGTGTAATCTGCTTTACCTTAATGGACTCATGTCTCCAAGAATCCTCACTATCTGCAATAAGTCCCTGTAAACTATGATCATGGGACCTATCATCATCCAACAACCACTCTAAGTCATCATCCAATATCTGATATGATATACCAGACTCGCGGCAGCATGAATCATCCTCATAGATAACATCAGTAGTGTCCACATCATCAAAGCCAATATCACCAACCTATAAAACCTCTGATATCTCATGCCGCTGCCAACGTGACTCACTGCTGTCATAGAAATCAGAATTAGAACTCGCTTTGAGCATGCAATCCTGAAAACTAACACTCTCATCATGTGAGTCAAAACCCATAGTGATATTCACAACATCCTCTACACTTGCCCTATCATCATCGACATCAATAAGCTCAAACATAGGACTGCTGTCATAAAAATCAGAACCTGTATCGTGAGTATTTTCATTGCTACCAGTTGATGTAGGGCTGCCATCAATGGTGGCTATCATGTCATCAGCATTCCCATGGTCATGAGCTCCTGTCTCATAGAAATGATGAGACTCAATGCAACTATCCTCAAGCAAGTCTATCATAGCCACATGCTTTTGAGAAAAGGCTCTGGAATGCTCTCTTCTATATCAGGTACTTGTCAAAATTGAAATTCTTCTTAATTGCTCTGGAAGAGCATCCCACTCTGCAAAGTGTGCCACCATGTCATCAACGAATGGTGTCGGCTTTGTCTCTACACTAATTGCATCCATCTCAGGCCTCAAGAAAGTATGACGAAGAGGCCTATCATAAATACATATATGGTCAGCTCTATAATCACGTCTGTTATCTTCTCATGACCTTTGTGATCTAACTGAAACACTCCGCGCACCTTTGTCTCTAGCACGATCACCTAGTAATGTGATACGCTGAAGAGTGTCTGAAAGCTGTTGCAATACATTTGCAACATGATGCTGACCTTCTGCTAAATTTCTAAATGCATCTCTGGCTTCCCTATCAACATCATTGCCAATATTATCTCTGTGGCTGTTGCTTGCACGATCAACCTGTGGGCCCTGTTCATTTCCTTCTGGCGGGGGTGAAGCTCTACCCCTGCGCACATAATGCATGCCAAGCACAAACCTGTCTGCGATAGCTAAACCCTCATAACCTCCAGGCTGGCAAGATCAAAGCTCTGATACCACTGTAATGAACCTGTCTGGCTCCTCCTCAAATATAATCTCTTTCTGAATTACTTGCAAATTTTGTATCTTTGTGTTTGGTTAATGCTTGTTTCATATGAAATTCTCCCACCGAATTTGAATATAATAAACAATATCAAACTGAATAATTCTGAATGATCATTAATTATTTAAATTATTCAAGTGACAATGTTTATAAACATCAAATTATTATTCAAATTATTGGCACCTGGCAATTGTATGAGTGCTGGAGAATTGAAACAACATCTAAAGAATGTCAACGCAGCTTGAAGCAGTCTTTAGCAACCCCAAAGAATGTGAACGCAGCTTCACTATTCTTATAGAGCCCTGTTGGAAACTCACAGTTCCCTTAAAAAACAATACCCAGCCTCCAATACTAGTCGTGCAGCCAGATAAAAAGATGACGCAGCCTGCTGAGAAAGAAATCCCAGATCTCTTGAATAAAATCGCAGCCTGTGAATCAACTATAATTAAAGAACTCTTTACAATTCAGTATACAACAACACCAAATTGTACCTCCAGAAGCATAATTGAATTTTCAGAATTTCAGAAGCAAAATTCACCATCAACATGTGATGATTCAAATTGCAAAGTGAGGAATCAGTCCTCAAACCCTAGCCATATTTCTCCACTTCCAATATTTAAAAAAAACATAAGTTCATGAATGAATTCCTTTTTGCCCAAAGCATTGCTTTTATAATAGAAGATATCTTCTCTCACACACTTTTCACTTACAAAAGACTTTGCTTTATGTGCACATTTGAAATATAATAAACTATTATATTTCTCTTCACTTTAATGCTGAAAATGACCCTTTTATTAAAATAATGTTATTCTGACACATAGGGTCCCTGTTTAATGAGCTCAGGATTTAAAACTTCTCAACCCGGTTCCAACGAGCTATAACACTAAGATGCCCAGAATACATTCCCAATAAAAATGGCAACCTTAGCCAATTTAATTAAATAATAATCATAATTCACCCATCTTGCGAAAACAACTGAAGAAGCATCAGAATCAAAATCTGACAGCAAAAGAGTGATCCTGATGATGAAAGATGATGAATGAACTTGACGGGGTGACTTACTAAAAATAGACACTCCCTCCAAGAATCTTGGAGTCCAAAACGGAAGTCAGAAATAAAATCTGAAAGCATCATATAACTCTTCTAAATCCTCTGAGCTCAGTAGAACCATAAGTTGACTTACTATAAATAGTAAGTCGCTCAAAAAGAGGCCAAAACCCACAACAGGGTCCTCTAATCACCAGTATTAGCCTACAAGGACCCAATGACAGGCTAAATCCACTAAATCCAATGCTAGCTCAAAATGGGGACATTACACTTAAGATCTCCTTTTATTTTTATTGTATTTGATTCGAGTCTACAATCCCTTCTTTGTGTTTCTTTTATTGTAACTATTGATGTTTTGTAGCTTCAGTCAGATAAAAATTATGAGTCAATACTAGTGAAGATATGTACATATATATGTATATATATATATATATATATATATATATATATATATAAATATTATCATTATGTAAATATTAGAGAAATTAATATAATACTCAAGAAAAAAGGAAATGGTAATCATTCTAGATACTTAGCTATCTATTTGAGAGTAGGAAGAAGGGTCAAACAACATTAGACACATAAAGAAAACACATCTCCAAGAATGTTTTTGTTGATGTTTTGTAGCTTCAGTCAGATAAACACTACGAGTCAATACTAGTGAAGATATATATATATATATATATATATATATATATATATATATATATATATATATATATATTTAGTATATATGAGATGTATATATATACTTAAATATATATATATATATATATAATTATGTAAATATTAGAAAAATTAATAGAATACTCAAGAGATATTATATATATATGTATGTATATATATAATCATAATTATCATTATATTAATTACATAATAATGAATAGACATTTCCCATGAAGGGACATGTCTCTTCTTGGCTCATTCTCAATATAAATGTAAGAGATTGTTGCATTTGGAAAACACATACAATGCGATAGTGCTATTACATTTGCAATGATCCTAAGACCTTAACATGGTATCACAGCCAAGTTGCAAATGTAAGAGAGTAGTTTGTTGATGGTGAATGTGTGACTATCTCAGAAAATATAGTCTCGGTATGAGGACCATATCTCTCAAATGCACCGTTGGATTTCACTGAATTTTGGATATATTGGTGATAAACAAATTTAGAAGAATCTCACCGGAGCGATTGGAGAGAAAACATCAAGTTCAAAAGTTATGACCAACTGTGTACAGGTCTATGCAAAAAAATCTGTAAAAGAGCAAGGTTCCTTCTTTAAAAGCCTAACGGCTTGAAGGAAGTTCCGATCATATTGAAGGTTGTCATAGTGTATAGAACCTTTGGATATTCAAGACAGGTCATGTGAAGAATTATGGTAATGTTCAAGAGCGGTGACATCATTTTGTGAATTTGCATGATAGTTTCTATATGGGCTCACCTTACAAAATGAAATACTTGAAATTTATAAAAGATAAGTATTTCATGTTTTATTAATGCACATAATTTTTGAGTTTGTAATTCATGCTATACTATTGGTTAGTAAATATTGCATGCTTCTAGCTTTGGTATTTCTCTTCAGGATAGTTTAGTTTTATGAACTATTTGTAAATCTCTATCTGAAATACTTTCAAGACGAATCAAGAGGCATATGTGATTGCATTCAATGGAGAAATAACTTAATGCTTGAAAATGAATTGATGATTGAGACCAGATGCAGAGGGAGTCTGACATTTCAAAAGAAGTCAAGAGGATATGGTTAAATCAGCTTTTGATAATCTTGGTCGTATTGATTCACAAGAAGTAGTCCATACTGAGATGGATTCTCCAGTGATCAAGAAACTATAATAGTCAAAGGACTAGGAATCATGAATGCCTTTTGGGCCCTGTGTAAATCATGAGGAAGTGACGACTTCCAAATGATTATCACTTGTACTTGTTAAAGTTATTGAACGGTGACGATCTTACAATAACTTGATCTTCCATCATGATAGACATCTTATGATGGCTGAAATAGATCATGATAGATGATATCTTTCATGGTGGATTGAGTTCCTTAAATAGGCCATGATCTTCTACCATGATAGACATCTTATGATAGCTGAAACAGATCTCACAACTTTACTACTGCAGAATGAAGGCACCCTGTTAGGAGCTTACAAAGCACTGGTTAAGGTGCTGCCCGGTTAAGGGATTTTACAAAAGATCAATTAAGATCTTAACCCTGTTAAGAGTCGCCTGGTTAGAGGACTTTTAACACCAACAATGATGTTACCCTGTTAGGGGAATTTACAAAGAATCGATTAGGTCCACCCTAATAAAAGGGATTTCAATTTGCTTTCACACCCAATAAAAGCAATGATCTGTTATGACACTAATTGTCTGATTAGGTCATACCTGTTGATCTTTCCCCAGTTTGCCTGGCTATTGATCTCTATTGCCTTTCACCTCTGTGACTGTAGCGCTTCTCTCATAAGGTATCTCTCCTCTGCTCTGTGTATTCACCAATTATCAACAACCTTTCTTGCGTCCTATGACCTGTATTTATACAAGAGTTCACCTTAATGATACTCTTAACTCATAGAACTGTCAAGCTGTAAACTCAACGATAAATCATGCAAGTAGCGAAAAGCTATGCGTTATGATCTAGAGTTTACCTTGCAAAACATCTGTAGAAATAAAGCTAACTCCTGTTAAAAAGTTAACTCCACTTCAGAGCAGTGGATGTCCCGTATAATCCGGTTTTAACTCAAACTGCTCCGCAGAATCCGGTGCGGATCTTTAGACAGTTAGACCGGTACAGCCTATACCCGGTTTAACTTTGTATGCGCTCTAAGACCAGTATTGTGTACCTAAATCGGTCTACTGGTGTATTCCCTGTTCTTTATCTACCGGTGCATACACTCTGTTTCTAGTCTACCGGTGTCTTCTAAGTAACGTGAGTGACCGGTCAGCTTTTACCGGTGCATGGTGTTTGTGAATTTACACTAATGACAACTTAAATTGCTAACAATCTTCCCCTTTGTCATTGGTAGCAAAACCATACACAAACCATACTCACTTACTTGTAACAATTTTTACCTTGATCTTGTAGACTGTTTTGTCCTCTGTAGCATACTTCCCCTGTGTTCTAGACTTCCCCTGTCTGAGTGCTTCGGTGGTTGAGTGACTGAAGCTAAAAGCTATTCTGTCCTGATCCCATTCTGATCTGCTCTGCTTCCCATTTCCCTTGCAATTTCCTCTACTCTATGCTACTTCTTCTTCCCCTTTTTGCCTCCATAGGACAAAGGGTTATGCTTCTCTTCACATTTGAAGTTTGGTGAAGATATCCTTATAAATTGTTTTGGCAGAGTGAAGGAATGGTGCCCACTAACCAGTTTACCCACAGTTTTGTAACCCGGTTCATTGATCAGAGCTTCTGTAGAAGTAGCAATTTGGTGCATGATGTCAAATGTTGGGGCCAAAAACATCTGAAATCCAATGATGTCTTGGATTCTCGTGTTCTCTTCTTCAGCTGTCTTTCTCAGCATTAGAGCCAGACTTGTCATTTCTTTGCTATAAGTAGTTGCCGATTTGTTTTTAATATCAAAGTGAGAGGACAAGGCTCTAATCTCCTCTGAGGCCTTTGCTGATTTCTCTGACAGATCTTGCAAAAATATTTCAAAGTTTGAAGTTTTGCCCATCAAACTTCCTGCCACTTGAAGTTGTTGTTGAAGACATCTCAGGTTGGTTGACACATTCACCTTGATTTCTTCAACCTGTTTGTGAAAAATCTCCACTCTTTTCTTCTCACAGTGGTCAATGGCCACTGTTTCTGGATCAGTGAGATCCTCACTGATTGGCTGTGCTAGAACTTCTAGCTGATCAATGACCGGTTCATCTTCATCTGGTACAAAGTTACTCAGAATGTTCTTTACGATGGTTAGGACCATGTCCTGTTTTCTTTTGGTCAACTCTTTTAGCTGCCTTGTTGACATCTTGTTGATGTCCACCACTGTATCAGTGACCTTACTCTTCTTAGCTTCCTTCTCCTCGGCAAATGACAACTTCCTCTTAGATGAGGAGCTTGGTATGTCTGCTTGTTCCTGTTGCCTTTGCTCTAGCTCCTGTTGAGCTTGCTCAGTGTGGACTGGGATTTCTTCTTCTTGTCCCTTATTCTGTTCATCTCCCTGTTGAGTTTTATCTTGGAGTGGCACCTCTTCTTCAGGTTGATCTTCCTTGGCAGGTGCCTCTGCCTCATTCTGAACTTCTTCTGGTGGGACATTAATTTCAACACCCTGTTCTTGTTGAAGTTGCTCTTCCGGTGGGACTTCTTTTGTGAGCTGCTCTTAAGCAGTATGGAGTTCTCCCACAGGTATTTCAACATTTAATTGTTCACCAGATGTGAACTCCTATGTTTGAACATATTCCTTTCCGGTAGAAGTTTCTTCACTAGTGGTGAATCTGACTAGTGGTGCTTGTAATTGTTCAACTTGACCCTGAGGACCTAAATTGTCCAAGGTACTGAAATCATAATTTTTCGAGAAATCCAGAGTTGCTTTGTAGACCTCATTTTCAAATCCATTTATTATTTGCGCAACTCTATATTTAGTATCCGAATTCATTGATGCTTCTTCTAGTAGAAGTTTGATCCTTTCTTCACTTAGGCTAGGTCTGACTATTGACAAGGTTTCTCTGTTAATTCTTTTATGTATTCCTAGACCGGTTCTCCATTTGGTCTGAATTCTAGAATTCAATTCCGGACCTGTAGTCCCTTGGAGTTTTGTGAAAGTCCAAAAAAGTTTCCAATATAGCTACAATTACTGCCTGCTTATCATCTTCTTCTAGCACACTATACCACTTAGCAACAATGTCTATTATACTGAAGTCCATTACTTCATCAACTATATCATTGACTGACATAGGTTTAGTGTTACCTTTTCTAGGAGAGATGAGAACGGCTAGTCATGTAGGCTCGTTGCTCTTGTCATCGGTGATGTCGATGACTGGTACTTCCACTCCAAGCACTCCTTTGTCTTTACCAGTGTCAGGGACCGGTTGAACTGTGGCTCTTTGAGCTACTTCTTCCGCTTTCTACTAGGTTTGAAGAAGTTTGGTCTATATCTCAACTCCTTTATGCACTGTCTCAGCTTCACCGATAAGCATGAGACCGATTCTCTTCTTTGTTACGAAGGATTGCTGATGCAGTTCAGCCTGCTCCGTGGCTTCTTCCAGAGTGAGATGGTCCTGAACCTCTAGAAGAGCTCGAATCCTCAGCTCCTCTCTTTCCATTGAAGCTTTCCATCTAGCTTCAATTATTTCTAGGAGATCCTGAGGTAAAGTTTTGCGAAGTTCATTAGGATGTAGATTGAATTTATGAAAGCAGAATACTATCCCTTCTTCAATTTTCCTTTTGTCTTCATCATTGCTTAATTCGTACCTTCTTCCCACTTGACCTAACCTCCTTGTTTCCTTTATTCCTGCTACTAGTTCATCAATATCTTGCCTTTTTTATCTTGGTTCAAGTTCCTTCACCAGTGTGCTTGAACCCCTCTTCCTTTTGATTAAAGGAACTGTATCTTCTGAGTTTGACTCCTCTTGTTCTACTTCTTGAGTAGCGGATACAGGTTTCGCCTTCTTCTTTTGAGCCTTGGGTTGCTCGATGACCGGTTTCTTCGATGGTGTGGGGGTCCTCTTGTAAACATTCTTGATCGGTGCCCTCTTTTTCAGATTCTCTAGAATCTCTACGAATGTGCCAAACCGGTTTGCAGAGAGATCCAATCTTGCTTCATTCAGGGCATCAACATATGCCTTAGCAATCTTGGAAGTGATCTCGTATCCTAGCTCAAGAGCATACTCTGTTCTTGGTTCCACTACTTGAATTATGCAGTGATCAGTGGAAAGAAGAAAACACACGTCATCCTTATATTCTTCAATGATTGATGATGGTATCCGCTCCCTTGCGTGCATCCTTAGTTGAAAGGCTTCAAAATATTCATTCATCATGTTACTTAATTGGTTTCCCAGTTGGTTGGCCAAATCAGCTATCTGATGTATGACTGGTCTATCGGTCTTCCATGTGACCTTGCCAATGCCCGGGAAGAAGTTATGGTAGTAGAAGTAAAGGCACACTAACAGGGTCCCGTACTTCATATTTTTCTTCTTGACAATACCGACCTTCTTCATATTCTTGAATATCTGCCCTCGTAGCATTTCGCAGATATCATATTTGGCGTTGTCGTACATTATCCGATGGGCGGCATGAATGGCTCCTCCCGGTATGCGGTTGAGATTACTGGATTGATAGATTTTGTAACCTATCGCCGCAGACGCAAACCGAATGCCATCATCCTCGATGTCATTCACTGTCATGAGAGGACTATCATATTTGGATTTTGTCAACTTGGTGACAATTGCAATTGAGATGGTTCGCAGCGTCAAGGCTTCCCCTTCCTGACTGTATCCGATCACCTGGTGTAGATCCTCCTTGGTTATTTCTGTAATTGCACCCTTTTGTAACCGAAACCTCGGATCATGCACTCGACTGAGGACCAGTCGAATCCAGTCTAGTCGGAAGATGGTCGGATAGGTGCCTCCGTTGATAAGACCGGACGACACTAGCCTTGTGTATCGATCTTGCAATCTTCCGTTCTCACATAGGGAGACATACTCACCCTAAATGTATGTTTCGCCAAGTTCTTCCTGTTTGGCGTGGATGAACGCAGTGACATCTTCAGTCATGAAGATGCCATCAGGTATTGTGGACAAAGCTCCAGACATGTCGACAGCTCTATTCTGGATTGGTGCAATATCGTATGCAGGTCGATTCACTTGATCTGCCTTGATCAACTTCACGGTAGCGGATGATAAGGCCATTTCTTGCTAGCCGGTAACTTAAAGAAAGTAGCTTAGATTGGTATTACAGACAGTAATTCTCAGTGATCAAAGCGCGAGAATGATACTTAGCACAAGAATTCGTAAATCACAAAATAAGCAAAGTAAAAACTTGTGAGTAATTCTCCTTTCTTTTATAGGGTTAGGTCATAACGGTAATTACCAAACGGTAACTATTCTTTAAACGGCTACAGTAATAAATGTCTTACCTACCTTTTCTTTCCGTTTTTCCCAACCGGT
Organism: Chamaecyparis obtusa; assembly: GCA_027943335.1. Classification (NCBI taxonomy): domain Eukaryota; kingdom Viridiplantae; phylum Streptophyta; class Pinopsida; order Cupressales; family Cupressaceae; genus Chamaecyparis; species Chamaecyparis obtusa. The sequence continues at coordinate 1,059,460 of BSBK01002499.1, forward strand.
GATCCGGCTTTTTCGATTTGGAAGTCCTCGGTTGATTTTTGCTAGCCTGACCAGTTATCCTTGTAGACTGACTGAGTCCAATTCTCATCAGTCTTACCGGGAATGGTAGATTGTCTACCGAATCCCTCTAGGCCTTTACGGCTCAGTTTGCTGAAGAGATATCACCATCTGCAGATGATCTTTCCTCTGTCTTCTCCTTAGCGGAGCTCTTTGATTCCTTTTTGAACCAAATCTGTTTGACTGTTTTCTTAGTCTTCTCTTCCTTGTTGATCTTCTCTACCGGTTTGACCAGTTCTTTCTTCTTGTTGAATGACTGATTCCTGCAGTTCTTGGCTAAGTGTCCAACTTTGTTGCAGTGATAACAGACTATCCCGGTTGCCTTCCATGGGTTCACCCTTCTTGTATTGGGTGATTTGCACCATGAGTCATTGTGGCTATGTTCCACAATTTGCACAGTTGGTTGTGCTCTGGTTCTTGTTTCTCTTGGTGAATACCGGTCTTGAGGATCTGAATGCCATGGTCTTCGATCTGCATTCTTCATCTTTGTGTCCAAACTTGTTGCATGCATAACAATAGCCCTTGAAGCTTCCACTGGACACCGATGTGGGGCTAGACCAACATTCATTGGTCTTGTGGCCATATTTGCAATAGTTCTTACAGTAGCTGTTGATTGGCTTTACTGGTGCATTCTTGCAAACATTAGATCTATGACCCGGTTTCCCATAGTGATTGCAAGATGTGTTAAAGGTCTTCTTACCTTTTTGTGCCAGCGGCTTCTTTTCTTTCTTGGTTGGCTTGGCTCCAGAAGATTCACCAGTTTCTTTAGTGACTTCACTGGTGAATCCAAGACCGGTTTGGTCTTTATGCTTTCTTTGAGCCTTAAGTTGCTCATCAAGCTTGACCAAGCTCTCATTGTATCTTCTCAGGGTTTCATTTCTCTCTTCAAGTTCTTTCATCTATTCCTTCAGTTGATACAATTCTAGTGCCAGTCTTTTACATGCCTCATCCCTATCATGTCAGTCTTTCTGCATGTTGGCGTTTTCTTGGGTGACAATCTGCATGTCTTCTTGAAGTTGCAGAATGATAAGCTCATTTGCTCCTACAGCTTCTTTTGCCCGGTTCCTTGCTTTTTCAGAGGCTGTTAGTGACTTGACTGTTGTATTCCTTTCATCTTCAGCTTTTCTCTTTTTCTCAATCAGTTCAATCAACCTCAGGGCATTATCCTCTTGTTCCCTCTTAAGGTTGGAGATCTGATCGGTCAGGATCTAATTCTTTTCCATGAGTTCAGATACTGCCTCCTCGGCTTCATCAGCTCCATTCTGCCCAGAGAGTTCATCAATGGTTTCATTGCTCTCATTCAACTGTAGAGCCAACTCCTTTCTCTTTGCAAGTGATCTCCTCAATCTATTCTCCAAAGAGGCAATAATATCATTGGCTTCCTCTAGTTGTTTCTAATACCGATAACCCTCCATAATCTTTCTCTCAAGTTGTTAGACTTTTAAGTATAGAGAACTAGGCTCTGATACCAATTGTTATTACCAATTGGTTACTGAGAAGGGGGGGGTGAATCAGTAAGAACTATTTCCTACTATAATTCCAATCTTGTTTAGCACTTCTTGTAATCTAAGCAAAGTAAAAACAAACATTCATAATTGTAAAAGAAATACACAAATCAACACAAGATATATACGTGGAAACCCACGGTTAGAAGGAAAAAAACCACGGTGAGACAGAGCTCACAACTTCACTACTGCAGAATGAAGGCGCCCTATTAGGAGCTTACAAAGCACTAGTTAAGGTGCTACCCAATTAAAGGATTTTACAAAAGATCAGTTAAGATCTTAACCCTGTTAAGAGTCGCCTGGTTAGAGGACTTTTAACACCAACAATGATGTTGTTGTTGGGATATTTGGATGTACGGGTTATTATATTAATAAAGTATTATGTTAGCCTCGGTCGTTAGTGACCGAGAGGTTAGACAGTTCGTCACGACATTTCGGTCATGGCCCTTCGGGTATAGTTTATATACCCTCTCGGAGGATAGACACGGGAGATATTATTGTATGATCATTATGATGTAAATCTACTTGCCAGTCTGGAATGATTAATGAAAGTATTTATTATTCTATGATATATTCTGTGTTTATTATATTTCCTTTACTATGTCTGTGCAATACTAAGTTTACCCAGCGGGCAAACATCTGGTGCCGTTGCCAAACAAATCTGGCAACTGACGGAATGAGTGGACGAATGGGAATACCATTGGAGGAGAATATCAATGTGAGGACGAATGAGGACGGAATCAATGCATAGACTTTATGCCTAATCAATTGAATAAAAATAAAAATTTAAAGAAGGAACTCGAGGAGGAACAAGCCACCAGACAAGCCGCATTCGCACAGCAGCAAGCCGAGCGAAGGGAGAGATTCAAAAGACGCACTGAAGGACTACCGAAGGGAGTAAGTGAAGGCGAGCGTCTGGAGGAATCTAACCGGGAGGCCGGAAGAAGTGACGAGGACCGCCTGGAGGAAACAAGGAGCTTGTTTGGGTCCTTAACCTTAACCCCACGGACGGAAGCAAGAGAAGCCTGAAGGAAGGAGGAAGAGGAAGCCGCACGGAGGGAGGCTTAGGAAACTGCTGCTGCCGAGAGTGTCGAAGTGACAGAGGGGCATGGGGATCACAGTAGCCCACCAAGCTTGGACAGTTCCAATAGTTCGGGGACATCAAACGGTATGGTACCGAACAATTCCGGAGGACCAACACCAGCAGTACCATCCCAGCCTGTAACACAACCAGTGCTGCAAACATAGTTGGCACCTAGAAAAGTAACCATGGCAACACACAAAGAGAAATTGCCCAAATTTCATGACGATGGAAAGGACGATCCAACACGACATTGCCATACGTGCAAAACCATCTAGTCAGCCAATAGGGTTACCGACCAAGATGAATGGATGAAGCAATTCCCCGCCACACTGAGAGGAGTTGCCATTGACTGGTACTCAGACTTGGATAAAACCAAGATAACCACGTGGGACGAACTAAAGAAGGGATTCGAGAAGGAGTTCCGGCTCCTCAAGGATGACAACGAGATAGTCTCGGAAATCTATGGAATGAAACAAAGTAAGAAGGAAACCGTACGAGCTTATGGCCGCTGATTAAAGGAGCTAGTCGGGAAGATGGAAAGCCAACCAGCAGATGGCTTAAAGAAGAGATGGTTTGTTGAGGGCTCGAACTCCAAGCTACGGCGGAAGATGAAAATAGTACCTCCGACATCCTATGACAATGCATATAACCGGGCCATGAACCTGGAAAGTGAGAACAAAACATCAAAAAAGAAGAACAAATCCTCATCATCAGACGACGACACTTTCGAAGAAGATAGCAGCAGTGACGACTAGCCGAAAAAGAAAGTCATGGCACTCCAGAAAGACATGGAGAGAATGCTAAAAGAATTTAAGTCAATGAAGGGGAAGACGAGTAAGGATGAAGAACTCTGGTGCACGGAGTGTAAAGAAAGTGGCCACACGAAGGGTGTCTGTCCCAAAAAGGCATTATGTGACATCTTCCAGATTATGGGACATTCCACAAAGGAATACCCATAGAACATGAAGACACAACACCAGCAAGTGCTCTTTACACAAGAGCAGCCATCCACATTAGGAACGACAGAACCAAACAATAATGCATCTTCAAGGGGTTACCGAGGCAACCGACGAGGCGGACAAGGGAACAATAATAATTCCACCTGTAACAGGGTCCAGTACGATGCGAAGGGACGCCCAATGATCCAATGTAGGGCATGCAACCAATGGGGTCATTACGCGAGTGTAATAATAATGACGCCCCTCAGCAGCTGTGTCGGTGGCGCGGCCCTGGTGACCATGAAGATGCCAATTGTCCTAAGTCTGGCATAGGGACCAACATGTTGGATATTGAAGGAAACGCAAGGATAAAAGAAGTGGTATTGGCTCTTACCCGAGGGCAAGCGAAGGAAGCCAAGTATCCCCGTACGGAGAAACAGAGGATGCTGGAAGCAAGACTCTACAGCACAGACGCGGAACGGAACATTGTACGGCAGATGCTCCAATTGGAGGTACCTGTGAAACTCCAGGACCTCCTACACACCATGCCACATTTGGGGACAGTCCTACTGGGCACAAAGGTCGGCCAAACCAACACGAAGCACACGGACACTTCCATACCCGGAGGCTCCGCAACGAATCCAATGCTGATAGCCGTCAATAATGGCAGACACCCAACCGTGGTGGAGATGGGCATTCTCGGCACTATTCTAACGGACACCATAATAGATGGCGGTTTCGGAGTAAACATCCTACCAAAGGACACATGGAAAAAATTAGGGAATCCTACCTTGTGGCCACCAACATTTAATCTGCTAGGTGCCAATCAGTACGGGATAAAACCCCTCGGAACGTTGATGGCACAACCAGTTACGGTGGGTGCACAACCATTTGTACTTGACTTTGTGGTCATCCCACTTAAGCAGAAGGGGTATGACGCCATCCTGGGGAGAGGATGGCTAGTGGTGGCAAAGGCAAACCATAACTGGAAACAGAATACACTCTCGATGGAGAGTGGAGGCAAGAAATTTACCATTGATCTCCGGACCCAGTTGGTGAGTGAGGAACTTGCCTCTTCCTCAGGGTTAGAATCCGAAGGGCAAAACAACCCACGAGACAAAGGAAGGAACGGAATGGAACCGAATAGTTAAGGCGCGCTAAGATTGGGAGAATACGCAGAGGATGATGCAGATTCACTAAACGGTCTCTTCCACTGGCAAATAGAGGATTATGAACTCTTCCGACCAGCATGCAATGTACTAAGTATTGAGGAAGTGCCAGAAATATTTCCCTCCGAATACGGTGAATACAACAAAGGGGATGCGAAAGTAAGCGAAGTCCCGATGCATAAATTTGATGAGCGAAACCCCCTGAGGTATAAGAAGGAAGAGGAATCTAAGATTATTCCTGGCCGCGACGATTGGAATCCTGTGTGGAAGATTGCAGCCTTCAGAATCTTTATTCTCCTTCTTATGTACGGGAAGGAGACCATGGTCCCGATAGAAATTATGGTTCCAAGCTTTTGGATCGCCATTGAAAACAGACTCGGCAACAAGGAGAGGGAACGACTGCACACTCTATGGACTCTCGACGAACGGATACATGACGCCAGCAACGGGACCAAATTGAAACCTTCCCCGAAGAGGATGAACCCGAGATGAGGGACAGAGCAATCGAGAGGATGGAAAAGGACTCGAGCGGTCAGGTAGGCGACCCGAGAGCCGTCCGTATGGGCGACCAGAGAAGCCTCCGGACAGGAAATTAAAAAATACCCGTACGGCTATGCATGACCGTACGATGGAAAAAAAATTTAAAATTTAAAAAAATAAAGAAAAAAAAAACCAAAGGGAAAAAACATCGTATGGTCATACAGTCGTACGACAAAGAACAGCAAATCAAGCCTTCGTACGGCAATGCGACCGTATGGTATCAAGGAACCACACAAGTCTCTGTACGGCAGTATGACCGTACGGCATCCGGAAACCACACAAGGAAAAAACATAAAGACCGTATGGCAGGCAGACCATGAAGACCGTACGGTAGGGAGACATATAGACCGTATGGTGGACAGAAGCTGAAGGCCATCAAACCATCGTACGGCAGGAAGAAAAAGAGAGAAGAAAAAATGTAAGGCTATCGTACGGTACGGAAGGATGAACATCAAGAAGCCACCGTACTGAGGGAAGCAGGGCTTCCGAAGGGAAGAGTACGATCGTATGACCGTACGGAGGCAGAACCAAGAAAAGATTGTCGTACGGAAGCCAACTACACGACACTCAGCGAGCACACCCACCATACAACAAGGAGAAATAACGCAACGAGAAAGAAAAGTAATCCAGCATTTAGACCGTACGACCGTACAGAAGAAGTGGGCTTGAAGGATAAAACCGTACAGTGACAGAAGAGCAATAAAAGTACGACCACAAGGCTTGGGTTAAAAGGAAGAGTTCCGTGACAGCCACAAAGGGAAACGAAGGAAGGAATCCGTACGATAGAGGGGGAAAAGAAAAAAAAACGGTAGTGTGTTGAGAACTTCCGTAGGGGCAGAGGAAGAGGAGAAACAAAAGTAAGAATTCGTACGGAATTTGACTGGCACCAGCGAGAGGAAAAATTCTGTTAAAAAAAAAAAAAAACGATGACAAGTAAAAACAGTTTGCAGTGCATAATGTATGGTACCGAAGGGAAGGACATAACGAGGTAGTGAGGAAAACATAAGCACCTGGCAGAAAAGAGTGGGATCGGAAGAAAATCACAAAAATGGTGTGTTCCATGGACTTCTGTGTGGGTTGGAAGGCGCGCCTGGGGCTCTGCCCCAAGACCCCGCGGGGGCGCTGCCCCTCGACCCCGCTGGGGGCGTTGCCCCCTAGACCCCCATCGTCCTTTTGAGGAACACCACAATTGTGAGTTGGGGCATCGGGATGGCATGAGGGAATTATTGAGTTCAGTTATCAGCCTTTGGAAAGTGTGACCAGTTGATGAGACCCGGAGTTGCTGCGGGCATAGTGTGTCTACATGATGGAGGTGGAGAGAGCACTAGAGCAAGCCTTTGGAGAGGGGTACTACACTTTGAGGCACTCGGAGTAGGTGTTGGCTAGACGTGAGACTGTCTTGGTGGATGCACAAAGAGCTCGGGAGGAGCTGACCACCCGGTTGGAGGCAGTAGACCGACACTTGGCTCAGCGTACCCAAGAGTTGGAGGCAAAGAAGGCAACACAGGTGGCTATCAAGGTTAGATTGGCTAGGGAGACAGTATTGTGTTAGCGGAGGCTACAGCTGAAACGTGTTTTTTGGAGACCAGTTTGGTGTAGGCACAAGAGAAATATGATGTGATGGAAAAAGAACTACGAAGCAGCATTGATGGGGAGGGCGGCACTTCAGCTTTTTTAGGGACGCCCTCCGCCCCTTATCTTCAGTGATTTTCTTATTCTGTCTAGTGTACTTCATCTCCCTTTTGTTGTAAGTCGTCGGAGACGACTTGTTTTTTGGGGGGGATGATGTTGTCGAGATATTTGGATGTACGGGTTATTATATTAATAAAGTATTATGTTAGCCTCGGTCGTTAGTGACCGAGAGGTTAGACAGTTCATCACGACGTTTATATACCCTCTCGGAGGATGGACATGGGAGATATTATTGTATGATCATTATGATGTAAATGTACTTGCCAGTCTGGAATGATTAATGAAAGTATTTATTATTCTATGATATATTCTGTGTTTATTATATTTCCTTTACTATGTTTGTGCAATACTAAGTTTACCCAACGGGCAAACAGATGTTACCCTGTTAGGGGATTTTACAAAGAACCGATTAGGTCCACCCTGATAAAAGCGATTTCAATTTGCTTTCACACCCAATAAAAGCAATGATCTGTTATGACATTGATTGTCTGATTAGATCATACCTGTTGATCTTTCCCCAGTTTGCTTGGCTGTTGATCTCTATTGCCTTTCACCTCTGTGACTATAGCGCTTCTCTCATAAGGTATCTCTCCTCTGCTTTGTGTATTCACCAATTATCAACAACCTTTCTTGCGTCCTATGACTTGTATTTATACAAGAGTTCACCTTAATGATACTCTTAACTCATAGAACCGTCAGGCTATAAACTCAACGATAAATCATGCAAATAGCGAAAAGCTATGCGTTATCATCTCGAGTTTACCTTGCAAAACATCCGTAAAAATAAAGCTAACTCCTGTTAAAAAGCTAACTCCACTTCAGAGCGGTGGACGTCCCGTATAATCCAGTTTTAACTCAAACTGCTCTGTAGAATCCGGTGCGGATCTTTAGACAATTAGACCGGTACATCCTATACCCGGTTTAACTCTGTATGCGCTCTAAGACCGGTACTGTGTACCTAAATCGATCTATCGGTGTATTCCTTGTTTTTTATCTACCGGTGCATACACTCTATTTCTAGTCTACCGGTGTCTTCTAAGTAACGTGAGTGACCGGTGAGCTTTTACCAGTGCATGGTGTTTGTGAATTTACACTAATGACAACTTAAATTGCTAACATTAATGTCCAACAAACGATCACAAAGCAGGACCACAAGACTGCCAAGAACAATGCAAGGGACCGGCCCAAAGTAGGAACACCAAACAGTGTCCAAAAAAGAATAGCAAAAATAGACAAACAACATAAAATGAAAAGACAAAGAGAATGAGAGAGGGGGGGAAGGGGGACTCCAACAGGGAGAACCCAAACCCCAAGTCCCCACTACATAAGTTGCATCACTGAAAAAGAACCTCCAAACAGAAGGATAACCCGAAGAGAACTTCCTATACTTCCTAGGATGAGAAGAGGAAGGAGAGGACTGTTGAAGAATAGACCTCATCCAAGGGGTCACTGGCCAAGAATAGCTGGAAGGGGGATCTAGCTAACGCTTAGAACCACACCCAGAGTGAACTTTCACGAAGGAGGTGATAAGCTGACAGGATTGTGTGGTGGCAAGATGTTACTGATGATGTTCATGTTGATGCTGCAGTGAGTGGTCTCAGAGTCTAGTAGCCTCCTAAATATAAAGAGCAAGGCACCTCTAATCAGTGAATCTGAAAAATGTGGAGAGGGACTGGACATACCTGAAAAGGCAGTAAAATCTACCTCTAATCTCATAATATATAAGATAGCAGAAAATGAAATGCTCCTCATCTCAACCTCGTCCATGGTGCATAACTAGCAAATCTTGTGCTCCCTAACCAGATGGTTGACAATCTCAATGCGAAGACAATGCGAGCCCACTTTGAAGGAAGGAACCAAGAGGGATTCAAAGGGCATGCACCCAGTGATGAGATAAGTAAGAGGGACAAATAATGAGCCTGTCCTCCAACTCTAAATAGTGCTCAGCATAGAACGCCATCTTTAGGCGAAGACCCTTAGGAGGTTTAACCTAGACAATCTAAGAACCCTGTTGGTTCTATCTTTGAAAACTCAATTTTGACCTTTTCACATTTCATCAAATAGTTGGCATGCAATCTTTAAATTCTGATTTCTGAATGTGTGTTGCTTTTTTTGTATTTGAATAGTTTTAAAATTCCAAACATATACCAATGCTTGAAATTAAAATTACAATGCCACAATTTCCTTACTAATCATATTTCATTTATTTCTATAAAATAATTATAATGACAGTTTATATGCAGCTAAATTTGTTCAATTGTAAAACTATGGAACCTAGAGATGCAAGCATGCACAATTTGACATCCAATTATTACTATCGCCACATCTAAAATTAACTGAAATTATCGTTGAGACTTGAGAATGAATGAAGATGCAACTCCAATGCCAAGACGTGCCTTTCAGCCCCTGAATTTCAACCCTTAATTAATATCGCTGCTCCCAAAAATAAAAATGCTGCCCGGAAATATTGAACACAGCACTATAATAAACTGTCACTGCCTGCAAATCAAGGAAAGCTTCCCAATCTCCTAAACGCTGGCCCCTAAAGGCAGCAATCTGCACTCAAAAACATTCCCAGCACTCTGCAATTTAAAACTGATATGAAACGCTGGATCTCCTTCACCATTTGGTCACCAAGTTAAGCACAATCTTAATCTCTGGATGAGATTAATGCTGGCACAATTCACTGGCAGAGATCAACCAATTCAATCTTTAAAATACTTAGAAGAATTCCCAATTCTTCGAGCTTCCAATTGCTCTTACTCAAGGCATAACTCCTCAACCAATTCACAATATCAAATGCACAATGGAATGAATCGATTTCTACCTCTTTTTCTTTTTATATTTTCTCAAATAGAAATCAATCAAGTATCTTTCTAATACATTTCACATAACTTACAAATATATTTGCTTTTGATGCATTTGCTTTTGTGCTTTAATAACATTTAACATATTTGTTTTTATATCCCATGTTGAATTAGGGAATGAATAAATAGGTCCACTCCATTTATTATAATGTTCATTTAACGCACTCATTTAAGTCAATTGGCCCCCTTTTAATAAATACTTTATATTATAACCTTTAATAATTACTTATTAATAAAGAATTCTTTATTAATAATTAATGTTGGCATTATGCTTAGTTGTCATCACTGGCAAACATCAAACACACCGGTCTTTATGTTAGAGCAGCAGTGGTGAACCAGTACTTGTCCCAGTCAACAACCATCAAACTTGCTAAGTAACTAGTGTAATTGCACCGGTCATAAAAATACCGGTCTTGTACAACAGGTCTGGTAGAAAACCACAGAAGGCAGATGACTCAACCGGTAGCACACCGGTTTCCGCGCAACAGTATCAAACCTACCGGACCGTGCTTATTTGATTTCCTATCCGACTTTAATGGGAATCTAATCCGATTTTTGTGGAGCGTTTTGGGATGAACTAGAGTTTTGTATGCGAGCGTTTTGGGATGAACTGGAGTTCTGTATACGAGCGTTTTGGCTTGAACTAGAGTTTTGCATGCAAGATTTTTGGAATGCTTTCCATAACAGCAGAATTTTTGGAGGATCTATAGCTTGGCGCCACAATTCCATAGAGTAATATGAGAATCAATTATATATATTGGTCATCGTGCATAAGTGATGTGTAGTTGAAGAAATCAAGTGCGCAGAGAGAAAGCAGAGCAAAAGAGCTGAGTCTTCTGAGAAGGGATACAGTCACCAAGAGTGAACGACAGAGATTAAACAGCCAAGCCGAGAAAAGAATAGAACAAGTATGATTTGAACGACAGATTGAGTGTCTACAGAAGATCATTTTTCTTATTGTGTGAAGCTCGTAAAAATCCCTTTATCGAGGTGAACCCTAAGAGGGTCCATTGTACAAATCCCTTTACCGGGTGACATCTTGATTGATGCTCTAGCGAGGTGGCTCCTAACAGGGTCAAGATCTTAACCGATTAATATCAAATCCCTTCACAGGGTAGCACTCTAACAAGTGTTGTTGTAAGCCTTTAACAAGGCAACTTTAGCACTGCAGTAGTGAAGATTATGGGTTTTGTCCCACCGTGGTTCCTCTAACTGGGGGTTTCCACTTATAAATCATGTGTTAGCTTTTGTATGCGATTTTTGTTCAAGTTACTTAAGCATGCATTACATTTTCATTATCACACAGTAACTGTATTTAGTCTCATAGGATAAAATTTGAAATTAGTTGAGTTGACTGATTCACCACCCCTTTCAATCACCGGTTAGGATTAATAATTGGTATCAGAGCCAAGTTCTCTAGTAAAGAAGTTTAACCGCTTGAGTAATGATCATGGAGGGTTACAAATATCAGAAGCAGTCAGAGGAAGCAAATGAAAGGATTGCTTCTCTTGAAAACAGACAAAGAAGATCTCTTGCCAAGAGAAAAGAACTGCTTTGCAGCTGAGTGAAAGTCAGGACACAATAGATGAACTATCTAAACAAAGTAGTTCAGATGAAGCAAAGGAAGTAGTCTCTAAACTCATGGAGCAGCTCTATTATCCAAGAATCCTATGAACTGCAAGAGGGCAGGCTGCTACTTAAACGGAATTTGGAGAACTCATTAACACCTTTGTCTATCTTGTGATTTAATGACAAGATTTGCACTAGAAAACAGTTAACAAAGACACCCATACTGTTATACTAACTCAATTGGCTGATGTGTCAAGAGTGTATTAAGTCTGTATTGATGGTCTATAATAACCAACATGTAGGAAAGGTACTTAGGCATTGGATCTATTATACTCCAAGATTTTACTCAGCTTAATAGTAAAATGTAGTTAGACTACCAAGAAAGGTTAGAGCTGGTACTCCGAATGGAGATAAATCAAAAGAATAGATGCAACAGCGAAATCTCTCTCAGACTTCTATGCCTGTTTTAAAGGACTAGATTCCTTATGAACTTCTAAATGTTAGAGGGAAAATATACAAATTAAAATTAGTTTGAGTTAAATGTCTTAGAAGGATTAAGCAGTAAACAAATCGGTCTTTCTCTGAATTTTAAACGGATGTGGAACGGAGAATAATTGATTTGTATTCATATCAGTTGGTCACCTCAACCTTAAGTACAAGCCGGTAGCTCAAGTTTAGTTGAACCTAATGACCTAGTTTAGTCTATGTGTCTAGACAGTGCAAATCGGATAGGGTGTGAATTCACAACATGTTTATCATGTACAGTGAATCCTTGGCCAAGGTGCACTATTTCTGTGATTAGTTCTTGTCAGTTCCTAAGCTCCCACATATAGATTTGGTCAGGAGTTACACAAAGTTAGCAGTAGCTATAGGGTGTAACCAAATAAGTCTGTAGGAACTACCGGTTCCAAATGACTTGACCAAACTATATACTTTTCCCTTGCAGAGGGTCGGGCCCACTTCAGGAGGAAGTGTGAAAGGGAGGATCAAGTGCGATCCATTGTTGGGTGGTTAAACGCCCTGATGATGTCTTTTCCCCCTTAATGCAGAAAGGATTAAAGATGAACCAGAGACAACCAGTTGCATATGAAAAGTAAGATCCTTTCCATTCTTTGTCTTTGAAATATGATATATACAGTAATTTGTATTTAGATTTCGATTTTGATTCTAATTAAAATTACTTTATGAAATATAGCAGCAATAATTCCTTGTTTTTTATAAGATATTAGCATGTTGAGTTCCTTTTTGGTTCCATTAGTTTTCAATGCTTCTTTCCTTCTTGTTGGTTTATTAAAAACAAATGCTCATTAAACTAGCAGTTACTTTGTGTTAAGAAATTGCTTGTTACTGCAAGATGCCACACTCCACCCGTACGGCCAGTATGACAACTCCACTCATACAAAATTACCACCGCACAGTCAGCTTCTACCCATACACTACTTACCTATATGGCATGACTCCACACGTATGGCTCACACCGTACAGCACTTGGCGCTTGGCACTTGGCACTCCGCACTCCGCTTGGCACTTGGCACTTGGCACTTTGCTCTTGGCACCCTTCGGCACTCCGCACTTGGCACCCTTCGACACTCAGCACCCTTCGGCACTTCGCACTCGACACTCAACACTTGGCACTTGGTACCTGACGACTGAATATTGTAGTCAATCTATTCTGAAATAAGAATGGCTATCATTATAATCCAAAGTAACACAATAGATTGTAGATCAAGGCATAAGAAAACCACACGAAATGAGATGCTATCAATTGGAGACTTATATTCTCAAATTATATCCAAATACATAAATTGTCTTTGCAAGAAGACTTCACAATTTGACACTGAAGTACAAAGTGAAATATCTAAAGTAATATCTCCAATGGCAAACTATGGTGAGAAATGACTCCCCGTCGAAATTGCAAATACAGAATAAGGAGGGTCTTGCACCTCCGAAACTACAAACAATGCCAAATTCCAACTGGAATTACAAATACATAAGAAACATAAAATCCATGACAATTTCCGGCAATGCCAACCAAGGCCTTATAAAGAGCTCCAGGAAGTTTCCCAAAGGGTTTACAAATAGCCCAACATACATTAAAAAATATTTTATTACTTGGGCCCCCTTTTATTAACTAATTAAAGGTCCTTTATAATATTATTTAAATTTTGGGACCACTTAATTAATTAATTTAATTAATTCACTTTATTAAAAATTTGGGGACATTACAAAGGTGTCATGAGAATTGTTTTTAAACCCCTGTTACAACAGTAAAATGCCCTGACAAAGCCCGATTTGCTACAACAATAATTCTTTCTTATCATTTATGTCTGATCCAATGAATTTCCTTCCCCAAATCGACCTATGATGAAGATTTCCTATGAATCACCCTTGGGCGGTATCTCACGCCTGTGAGCAATTATCTCTCTAAGAGATTTCGTTCTCAGAAAGTTGAGATCTATTGAAAACCCTTTATAGAGTTCTCACACAAAAGCTGGTACCAAAAAATGATTGCAATATATCTCCATTTGCCTCCAATTCCAGCTTTTATTCAACTTCTTTTCCCTCCAAGAAGTTTGAATGACTTCTAGGGTTCCTTTATTTTTAATAAGCATAAAATAATGTTTTTATTAAATCAAATCCTCCTTCCTAGCGGTCGAACTTTATGAGGGTTATCATTCATCATGTAAATTGGCCCCCTCAATTAAGTTATAAAATTATTTTATTGTCTAGGAAGATGTGCCATACCATCTCATTATTATAATTTATTATTATAATATAAGTGAGTCTAATAGTCTACTTAATTTATTTTTTAAATTATAACCCAACTTAGAAAATAATTAAATTATTTCCCAATTATCCATAGCTCGCACATCTAGACCCCGATCTAAGTTCTATCTGATACCCCCTATCCACTGATGTTGTCTGACCACTACGAGCTAACTGGCAGTCCCTTCCTAAAATCTAGGAAATCTCCTAAAAAATAGGAACTGTGTCAGAAGTCTCTAGACTAATCCCAGATATCTCTTGGAGTGTCCCGGTCAACTCCATGTTCATCCCTAAAAAATAGGGAGTCCTAAAATCTAGGAGACTGCCCAAAGTTGGTCAAACTGGTTCACAAACCCCTGATATGTCTCCATAAGCTCCTGAATGGGTCCCCTACGAAATCTGTTGGCCTACGGGAACCGGATAATAGGCCAACCCTGGTAGAAACACTGGCACTAAGGAAGGCACAAAAATGGGGACATTGCATGTAATTAGACCACATATATGTTCTTAGCCCGACTCTACTACACATCTTTATATCAAAGACTACATAGAAGAGAACGAATGAGATTTTCCCTTGCAAAGGTCTTAGAAAATAAAAGTAAGAAAGAGAATTTATAGTTGGTGGTCCAATGTACTCACAATATGCACCTTTTGGAATGAACGTGCCAGTGAGATCAATGAAGCTGCGAGAGGCTACAAAATTCATTTTTGTGAAAGGATAAGAGTCACATTATTAATTAAGGAAAATTTGGAGAGGACCTTGCTTCATATCAAGGGGTTGTGGACAGAAACAATGGTTTTATGTAATGAGCCTGGCTGGCTCCCTCACTGACAACACTAGAAATTGGGGTTCTTGAACAATATTGCAATTCTTTCGTTTTGAAAATGAACAATTGTTTTGCTTTACAATATTATTTGCAATGTAAATCTAATCCCAATTCCAATGCCAACTAAAATAACTAAATTCTAACTACACAATTCAAACCCAAACCCCTACAATTATTTTAAATCCTAAATTCTAAATGCTCAATCAAATTGAGTCAAATTCTACAATACAAACCCTAAGCATAACTATGCTTTCATTCTCTAAAATGCCAACTATGAAATGTGCATTATCATATGTATCTGTAAGATGTAAAATATGGATGGGGTCTAGAACAATAGGGGTTTGCACATAAAAGAGACCCTAAACCAATATTTAACACATGAAATTCTAATGATATAGAAAGTAAATCTAAAAGACTAATATTGAAATGAAGAAATAAAAGGTACTTACCTCCGAAAAAGAATCTGTTGAAAACCTTGTCAAACGATCTCAGAAACTGTTGATTTCTGCAATTCTAAACCGAAACTGTGAGATCTACAAAACCCAGAAATCTTTTTCTTTTCTGTGCCAAGTCGACCTTGACCCAAACACGGGGGCACAATCTTACCCCTTTATGTCGACCTTGACCTGCACTACTCCGATGGAAATTCTGTTCGCGGATCCTGAAAGTTTTTCGAAAAGGGTACTCAAATCCACACTGTAATTCGCCGTTCCACACCTGTTCCTGCAAGAAAAATGGTTTTGTTTGCTGGGGGGGAGAGGTTTGCCTTAGTCAAACCCCAATTTAGGAATTAACCTTGAAATTGAATTGAAATTGCAGTAATAAACAAAGTAAATGGAACAATTCACCTTGCTTATGTTGAAACCCTTGTGGAGGATTCAAATCCTTGAATCCACAAGTATGGACACTCCAAATGAATGTAGAATTGGATGTAGGATGTCTCAAATCAATTGTCTTTAGATCTTCAACACCAATCTTGAATGGATCTTGGAATAGGAAGAAGCTTGAATGAATGTGGATGGAGAAATCTTCAACAAGAGAGCTCCATAGAGATTGAATCCTTCAATGGCTATCAATGGATCTCCTTAATGAATTGGATCCTAAATACTTGAATGCTTGAAGATGAATGAACGCTTGAATGCTTTCCTTCTTCTTCTTGCTTGCTTCTTGATTGCTCATGCACACTTCATTACTTGATTGAGAAATGGAGAAAATGAGAGGAGGCTTCTTTTTATAGTGATCTAGGGCACAAACTTCTAGAGAGGCAAACGTAGGAGAATTAAATTCCCATTTAAGCCTTAACCCCTAGAAATGGACCTAAATTAAATATAATTTAAGAGTTTACCGTTTCAAAGCCCGAAACAGCCGACCCGGAAGTGGGAAATAAAACTTTTCCAAAACCCGACATCCAGAAACTTCTGGATTTTGAATTTTGGACCCTGGGTCAAGGTCGAGGTCGACCTTGACCCAAAAGGTCGACCTTAACCCAAAAGTCAAGAATCTCAAAATTTCAATTCAAGATGCTGAATTATGCAGAAAAGAAGTAGAAAATGGGGCAGAAAAAGGGAAAAAGCCAGATCCAAGTCAAAGACCCATTCAAGGTGTTTGACATGACCCCAAACCACTTACTCGGAGGGCTAAACCAGTCCTAAATGGAAATGCTTCCATTTTCCGATGATACAGTATCTAATTACAATGTGCACCTTTCACTAATTGCAAAATGCCACCCCCAAAATGTGAACACGGCCTTAGAAGTACTGATTGCTATCTGTTTGAGAGTGGACGCAGGCCTCATAAATGTGTTCTGCTCCTAACTGGATCACAGACCATTGGGAATGCTAACGTAGCTCCAAATCAGACTTTCTCAGCCCCCATACTATGTTGCGGCTGCCATAAAAATACCCCTCGCTGTATTCAAAGCGCAAATGGCTAGCTCTATAGTCACATCCCAATACTAATTGAATCATCACCTTCAAAAGAGATGCTCGACAGATGTGTCTTAGCCCAAAATCAATTTTCACAATTCACCATGACAAAACATGGCTCAAAGTGTCACCACAAACCCATCTGTACGTCTCAGCTTGGGAGAATTCTCTTCAAACCCTCAAACTCACAACTTCTCCAAACAATTTATCAAATGACAAGGTATGAATTGTTTTTCACAAAGCATTGCTTTTAAAATAATAAAAGATATCTTCTTCAAGACACCAAAAGAAAATAGCTTCTCTCACACACTTTTCACTTAAAAGCCTTCATCAATACACTTTTCAATTAGAAGCCTTCATTTAATAACTTTGAATTAATAATAAATAACTCCAAAGCTAAAAGCTTCATGAAGACACTTTTCACTTGAAAGGCTTCTTCAACACACCTTTCACTTAAAAGCATTGCTTTTAAGACTTAGGATTATATTCCATGTGAATTAATGATTAATACCGCAATTAGGCGCCCAAAAGCAATTTATAAACTTAATTCAATATATACCCCTTAAAGTGCCAATATCATCATCGAACTGAATATAGCGCCTAGGTGCCAGCCAAGAATGGAAACTGCCATCACTAACTTACTATAAATAGCAAGTCGATCTCCATGGACCCTCTAAACAACCTGCCAGACCACGATGATCACAATGATGGACTAGCCTCACTACTTACCAACTGCTAAAAATAGGGGACATTATATTTTCACCATTTCCAATAGATGAAAAGATTGCAAAGCTAGGTCGTTGATGGTGAAGGTTACTCCTCTTACACACCCAAACACATGCTCTATTACAATTGATGAAGAGTTACTCCACCAATATTCATACATAGCATAACAAAGAGAACTCGAAATATTGCATGAAATAACTTGCCTTCTATTTCTCAATAAAATGAAATACAAATTCATCAATTACAGTATAGTAGCCACTTAAGATTTACAACTTTGCAAGTTGGAACTACAAGCTTTTCTTCTCAAGCTCTATAAGGACTCAAATCTGAATACCTAACCACTAGCCCAAGCCTCCCTTTTATAGCGCTCTTGTGCCACTTGGAAATCCAATGCTTCCTCTTGGAGAGCAACACATGACAATCAAGAAATGCAATACACAGCCCACAAAAGGCCCTAGAACTTTCCCAAAAGGTTACCTGTGGAGGTGATTGTTGAAATTCCCAAAATGAGCACCGAAAAAGGTGTTCATTCCACTCCACCTTATCATGACTCTTCACCTTCATAGATGGATGCCAAGATGGGTATTTTTTAGTAAACTACGAGGATACGTGCCCCCCCTCCCCCACAACAAAAAAGAAAAGAAAAATATCTGAGGATGAGGATGGTTTGAGCAATCCTTGGTTGGACATCCCAAGAGTCCCCTAACCATCTCAGGACCTAGGAGTCTAACATACCCCCTAGTTAGAAAATCCAACCCTAAATAAAAATCTGTGAGAATTTTGTGAAAATAACATTTGTAATGAAGGCTTGTGAGGTTTTGGAGGCCTTATTTATGCTGCCCCAGGACCTCGCACGGGGCACTACCCCTTTGCCTCAAACCACCACCCACTACTCTTATTGCGAATGCAATCATTGCCATGTTTTGCATGTTAGTTTAAAAGTCACTTAGTATGCCAAAGTTTCATTTGTAATTCTTATACTTGATTTGATCCCAAAGTTCCAAAACTCTGCCCACCATTGTTAAGGTTCAAATTTCAATGCAATCGTTTTCATGTTTAATGTTTATTAGCATTAACTTTACATAGTGTGGCAAAGTTTCATTTACAGTTCTTATACCTTATTCATTACACATTTTTGTATAGCTAAATTTTCAAGTACTATATGTATTTGCACCACCTATTTATCAAGCACTACCTTTTTTACAACTAATTATCAAGTACCATATGTATGCTTATTCATTACACATCTCTTTAACATAGTGTGTCACATAAGTATGTTGAGTCAATTGACTTAGCTAAAAGTTGCCTTAAGCAGCACAGTAATCTGTAATTACTGAGCAAACTTAATCCTACCATCCTTCAACTTTAGTATTTACTCTCCAAGGTGCTCTTCTAGTATCCATGGGAAAAGGATGAGTATCAAACAGTGAAAAGTGTGTCATACAGTGAAACATAACTGCAGGATGACATAGTAAACAAGTAAAAGTCACTAGTACTTGAATGTTAAAAATGAAAGAAAGATGCAACAATGTCCACAAATGATTGAAGTGGGTTAATGGAACTCAAAAGTATAACCACTCACAATAGGGAAATAAGACCATAGAGTACGAAAGTAAATAAACACAAGGCTGCACTAGCAAGAGGAAAGAAACAAAGTAAGTGAGGAAACCAAAACTGATAAGCACGAACAGATCCTACCTCAGAAGAACCATAAGCACGAAGAATAGTAAAAGGATGAAATGCACCACGGACATCATAAAACACAACACTGCCACTGCATGTTCCTGCAGCTAGTGTCAATCCATCATCTTTGAAGGCCAGGGAAGTGAAAGGTGCTTCAGAAGGAATACAGTATACTGGCTTTTTTGACATTGAATCAAAAGCATACAATTTTTTATCGAAACCAACGCTGACAATCATCTGCACTACGAACAATTAGAGGACTTTAATAAATGATAATTAAAATTGATTTAAAAAAACCTTTTCTTCCTACTCCATTCCTTTATACTTCATAGTAAATAGTTTTACACAAGATCAAAAATTTATGTACATTGGCAGTTGTGTAAATGAGATTGACAAAACCTGGTGAGGAAAAGAGATCAAAACAATCTTCAAATATTATTACTTTTAAATCTGAGCATTCTAACATGATTTCCGAAAGCAAAGTCACTGTTTCCTGAAAAACAAGATGTGCATGGTATCTGTTGCACCAACCTTGTCATTACTGGGGCAAAAGCAGACACCCGTGGTGGGTGCTGAATGTTGTTTGGTCCACGAAACCTGGCATAGAAAAATACTGTACAGGTCAAAATATTTTTTGATTCTCGAGATGCTTGAGTTAAATATTCATTGGAAAATTTGGACGTCCAATATATAAGCATGTGATACGTTGACGTGTAAACAGAGGATGTATATACTTTGATATTCGAAATAAGAGTATACAATCCAAGTTTTCATCACCTATTTTGTTTATCCAAGAAAATCAATGCTAATTCATTCTTTCTTTATGACATGCATCCCAGAATAAAATTACAAACAGAATGAACAATACAGAAGCTTCAGAACTATTGCATATCTGAATTTCAAATGTAACAGGAATAGTGCTGCAAGAATATTTGTTTCTCAACCATGGATTGGAGAGGATGGTGATAATAACATTCATTGACATTCATTGATCATCAATCAACATTTTTCTGTCCCAATATGTAGCATTTTAGAGGCCCAATAAACAAAAAATTGTATGAAATAAGACCTAATCATACACCAAGTCAGACAGTATAGATAATGGTAACAATATTTGTTATTTGAGAGCAGAACTCTATGAGCCTATAATATTAATATAATACTATAAAAGTAAGAAATGTAATGATCACCTTTGGACTGCGAGCAGTTGTATCCCAGAGATGTACTGACCCTTCATCTCCTGATGTCACAAGAACATGCCTGCTTGTACGAGAATAATCAAGTGCCCTTAGGACCTTTTGACAACAGAAAACAGAGGGCATATGTAAAATTCTTCCAAATCAATCATATCTTAAAGAGGTGACAGTGTTAAAATAACAATCCATTAAGCAAATATGTGTACCTGTTTACATAAAATTAATCTATGGCAGTACACATCTTATTATCAATAGGTTTGTTGATTATCTGACTATCACATTCCTTTGTAGAGTATATATACACACCTGTGCATGTGGATCTTTAAGTTCTGTAGCTCGTGTTGCAGAAGCAAGATTATGAAGAAGCAGATTTCCATTATAACTGATGGAAGCCAAATATTCATCTTTACAGTTGTATGCGATGCCTGCAATTGAGTCTGTGTGGCCTTTCAACCATTTAATGCACCTTTGGCGTTGCAGATCCCATACCCTAACAACCTTCCCTGTTCCACCAGAACAAAGATATCTGGAGCTTTTACTGTTAAAACAAATTCCAAGTATTGACTCCTGCAAAAGCCAAAAGATGACATATTTATGATGTATCTCATGATTGCTCCCATTGGAATTTCTGAAGACTATTTTTCTTCAACAGGCTAATTTGTTTTTAATTTTCAATAACTAGATTCACCAATTGGCAAGTTTAGAGAACAATTTTCATTAAACTTACTGCTTGTAAAATGTGATTGTACATTGATAAATGTTCCACAACCCAAGTACTTAGTCCCTTTTGTGGGAGCTCTGTACTGGGTTTATATGCTACTGTAGATTGCTTAAATGACAGTGGTTTGCTCCTTTCTTATACAAGCATTGCTCTTGGAAAAACAGAGGATCAAGGGTATAGTGTATGTTCTGAAACAATCAGATATGGTTTGGGAAAGGTCATCTCATCACAAACCTGGACTTTCAGGATGTATGTTCTCCTTAAGAATGCTCTCTGTTTCGTGATGTTACAATTATGTGGAAGACATTTGTATTGTCATACTGTAAAATACCTGATCCCTATATAATTTTGATAATGAAATTAATTAAAAAATAACTGCTTGCAGATCCATAAGTTCAGAGACAACAAAGAATTGGAAATTATTTTTGAATCAGACTGTTCAAAAACCATAGATCCAGAAAACAATGAATTCACAGATTTTGATTACCATACTAAATAGTGTGCAAATGGAGAGCTTCAATTACAGAGATTTGCTTACACAAATTAACTGTCACACATGTTTTATACCAACAAGCTTATGAAATTCCCAGACTTAATGCATAGAGTCTTACAGCTAATTGGATAGTCCCCCATTACTAGTGCAATGCTGCTGATAGGTGATTGTAATGTCCCCTTTCTAGCACAAGTTGTATGATATTGTCGTTAGCCTAATTCTCCATGGTATTGTAGGCTAACTAGGACATTTAAGAGACTTTGAGGTCATTTGGCCTATGCAGTACTGGTGGCAATTCATTCTGAGATGATCTGAGGCAGTTTTCGGTGCACTTACTATTTATAGTAAGTCATTATGGGCATTTGGGACTTCTAGTTGCAGTGGCTTGTCGATGGTAAATTGTTTAATATTGAAAAAATCATTTATTTATCATTGATATGATTTATTATGCATTAATAAAGTTATTTTATAAACTTAAATTTAATTATTTAACTTTATTAATGCTAAACTATACTTATGTGGGAAATATTTAAATTAAATGGTCCCCTTTATTTTATGATACTTTGGAGTCTTAAAAAGTGTTTGGGGACTTAAGTTGATGGGAAATCATATTACATGGCATGAAAATATTATAGAATAAGCAACCACAATAAAATAGGGGCCGAAAAAGCAGCCGTGAAAAAATAGGGGCGAAAAAGCAAAATCCCCAAAATTATAGGAAAGGGCAAAAAAAGTGATTTAGTTTATCCCACATTGTCAAGGTGAATGGTTGAGCTCTTAGAAAGTGTTATAAAAGAGATAGAAGTGCCTTCTTTCAGCATGCTTGAAAATAAATGAAATTTATGAGATTATTTGGTGGATTGATATTCTTGGGCTTGGAGGACGAAAACCCTCTTTGCTGACTTCTCTTCGCTGTTGGAAGATACAGTCAGGAGAATTTCTATTGAGTTACAAAGAAAAATCTGAAGTTTTGAGTTTCCATTCAAGTAATAAATAATTATCATGAGTTATTTGCTGGTAGAGAGATTGATTCATATTTAGAGCAAAGGAGACTGCTGGAGATAAATTAGAGTATTGTTATTGGAGGTGTTGCTGTTTTGTAAGAACCCTTCACAGGCTCTAATTGCTGAAATTGTTTTGCCTCAATATTTGTTTTGAAAATTTATTATTTTTTTATGGTTTTCACAAGTTTTAGAGCAAAAAGCAAATATACCATAATCTGAAATTCTGAAACAATTTGAAATACTGCTGCAACTTCTATTTATTTTCTAATGAAATACAAGTAAAATCCAAACAATCTTTTATTGGAAAAAATATCACCAAAGGCAACTATGAACTACATAAAAAACCTAGAATAAGACTGTCATGTGCTGCTGTAATTATTTATTTGCTTTAGTAATAAATGCTGAAGATGTCGTTCTGTCCCCACGTTTCAACCTCTATATGATATAATTTGTCTTCATCAATCCCCAACTGCCAGCCGATATTATCTTTCCACAACTGCGATTAAAACCCTCTGCTGAAGCACAATAAGAATCTCTGGATGAGACCCTCTCCACAATACCAGATTCACCAGGTATTTCACTGGCTCAAATGGCGAACACAGAAGAAAACTACATTCCTCCAATGGTGAAATGCTGAAAACCCTTGTCTAGAGCTCAGAGCAAGAAGCAATAATCAATAACAGTAACAATGGATGCCTTTCTTCTTTCCCCAACAAGCATAAATAGGCTTTCCAACCCTAATTCACAATTCCTCGAAAAGCTGCGATTACTTTCTTCAAGGCATTAAAAATATAATCATTCAATAAATTTAATGATTTAGACTTAGGAAAACATGTCCATAAATTAATACATTAATTTGGCCCCCTTTATGATATTAAGACCCATCACTTCAGTGATTTAATATAAAGTCAATTTACAACTTAATATTAAATCCTTTGCCATTTAATTAATATATAATCACCAAAAATTGAATAACTCCCTCAAAAATGCGAATCTGGCTTAACTGTCTGGAACTGGTGTTGGCATAATAATTCCCCATGTGATCAAATAATATTTCTAAAAATAGCAGGGGTCCATCTCTATGACTCTAAAAGTTGCTAAAAATAGCAAAACTCAAACAAACAGAGTCTGAAACCTCTCCATACCAAATCAAGGGTGTTGAGCTCTTCAAAAGTCGAACCACCAGATAAGCATATCTCCTCTGTGCACAAATTGACCCTCTATCCGTCTCTACTAGCCTACGAGGGTCCCATGATAGGCTAATCAATAGCTAGAATGATGCCTCTAGCTAGAAGGGGACATCACATGTTCATAGCTCCTTCATTGCTAGCAAAGAACCCTACATGCAGGCTATACTTTATCGGGGAACAAATATATGACTGCTGAAACTGTGCGTAGAGTTTTAGGGAGTTTATATCTGCATTTTGGTGGTTGTCTACACTTGCATTCAGAAAATGTTTACTGCTATAGCTGCTACAGGCTGCTGAATGTCTAGAAAGATTAAAATTCTGCATTTCATGTGTTTCTAATATATCAATCTGGTCGTCTATTCTTGTTGGTAAAAGACTGGACAGAGAAAGAGCAGTTTGGAGGGTTTGGGAATGTAGTGTGACACCAAATATATATTCGTGCTCTTCCAAATCAGGCTGTAAACACTGCAACAACTCTGCATAAAAAAAATTTGTATTAAGAATGTAACCAGGTCGGCTACATTATTATTGTCAGTTTGTGATGCTTGAAAATCAAATCCAATAAAGGCTGAAAGAGCTTTTGTATGCATTGTATCTCTATATTTGTTATATTGCAAGCTTTGTTATGTATTGTTTTTCATAATAAGCAAAATCTGGAAGTTACACTTAGCATTTCAAAACCAAACACAAAGAAACAAAAATTGAAGTACCAAGCACACCCAGGCAGCCCATTACAGTGATGCAGAGCGGGAAATCAACCTTCTCACAACCCCAATTTGATCAGATTCAATCATTCTTTTGTTTTCCCGCTGGGGTAAACTTAATATTGCATAGACATAGTACAAGAAATATAATAAATACAGAATATATCAGAGAAGAATAAATACTTTCATTAATCATTCCAGACTGGAAGTACATTTACATCATAATCCATCATAATCTTTCACCCGTAGGTGGTACATATTTATCTACCCGAAGGGGTGTGACCAAACGTCGTCACCCGTTCCCAACCATCGGCAACATAACACCCGACGGCAACATAAACTTTATGGCTAACATCATCCCCCCCAAAAAAGAAAGTCGTCTCCGGCGACTCACAACAAAAAGGAGATGAAATACACTATATAGAATAAGAAAATCACTGGGAAGGGGTGGAGGGGCGTCCCTGAAAAAGCTGAAGTGTCGCCCTCCCCATCAATGCTGCTTCTAGTAGGTCTTTTCCCGTCACATCACATTCCTCTTGTGCCTACACCAAACTTGTCTCCAACACATACTTTTCAACTGTAGCCTCCGCTAACTCTTGTTCAAACAATACCGTCTTCCGAGCCAATCTAACCTCGATAGCCACTCGTGTTGCCTTCTCCGCTTCCAACTCTTGGGTACACTGAGTCAAGTGTCGCTCTACTGCCTCCAACCGGGTGGGCAGCTCCTCCCGAGCTCTCTGTGCATCCACCAAGACAGTCACGTCCAGCCAACGCCTACTCCTCTGAGTGCCTTAAAACGTAGTACCCTTTTCGAAAGGCTTCCTCTAGTGCTCTCTCCACCTCCGGCATGCAGACAATCCATGCTAACTTCGAGTCTCCTCAATTGGTCACACTTTCCAAAGGCTGATAACTAAATAATTTTCTCCTCCTATTTTCGATACCCCAACTCACAATTGTGGTGTACCTCAAAAGGACAATGGGGGTCTAGGGGGCAACGCCCCCAGCGGGGTCGAGGGGCAGCGCCCCCGCGGGGTCCTGGGGCAGAGCCCCAGGCGCGCTCCCGCTGCCAAGACCAAATTAGCACCCTCAAACCCACACAGAAGTCCATGAAACACACCATTTTTGTGATTTTCTTCCGATCCCATACTCTTTTCTGCCAACCGCTTATGTTTTCCTCACTACTTGCTCATGCCCTTCCCTTCGGTACTATATGTTATTCACTTTGAACTGTTTTTATTTGTCATCGTTTTTTTTTTTTTAGAGAACCTTACCTCGCAACTCCCAGTCCTTGCTGTCTAGACCCTTCTTATTGGCTCCTAGCCATACGAATCAATAAAAATAGTCCTCACCATACGTGATAGGGGGTGCTGAGGCCATACGGACACGCTCCTTTTCTTTCATCGTACACAGCCTGCATTTCACTGCCACCGTACGACAACCATCTCCCACCCGTGCGATATTCCCTTTTGATGCTGAAGCGTCCGTACCAATCGTACGGTGCAAACCAAATTCTTGCTCACGTTATTATTTCCGAATGGTGGAAAGAAAAAAACTTAGCACTTTATTCCCTTCGTACGGCGAATAAGCCGTACGATTATTAAATGTCATACGGCAATATCACCGTACGATGATTTCATTATCTTGCGCACTTTTGTCGTACGGTGGGTCCCTGACCAGTCAAGTAGTGTGAGCCATACGGCGCTTTAAATGTCATTCTAGCCATATGGTGACCTTGCTCTTCCTTTCCCTTGCGTGTGATTTGGCCGTACGGTCAAACACCGTACGGTTGTTATGCGTCCTCCTCCGTTACCGCCGAACGGTGGTTTGTGTTTTCCTTTTGGTTTCTCTTACGCCGTATGGTGTCTCCAACTTCCCTTCCTCGATCACTTGATGACCTTCCCCGCATCCATACGGCTTGCAAGTCCATTTTTTGGCCGTACAGTGGAATGACCATTCAGGCTTATATGTCGTATGGCCAAACACCATACGGTGGTTTTTTCATGTAACTTTTAGGCCGTATGGTCATCCTTTTGCTTTTTTTTTGCTTTTTTTTTTCTCCACCATACTGTCGTTTGAACATTAGCTGTACGGTGTTTTTTTTTTTTCTTGTCTTTTCTTCTTTCTTTTTTTTTCTTTTTTTCCCCACCATACGGTCATTCAGCCATACGATGTTTTATTTTTCTTTTTAATTTATTTTTAATCTAAGTGCCTTCCGGATGCTTCTCTGGTCACCCATATGGACAACGCTCGAGTCGCCTGGCTGATCTCTCTAGTCCCTTTCCATCCTCTTGGGTGCTCTGTCCCTTCTCTCCGGTCCATCCTCTCCGGGTAAGGTTTCAATTTGGACCCGTTGATGGACACATGCATCTCCAGTCTGTCGAGAGTCCACAACTTGACAGCCCCGTGGTAGGCGACTTCCCGAAATTTTCTTGGCTTAATCTCATTGTGCATTCGTTCCCTCGGGCTTTCCCTGTCGCCGAGTTTGTTTTCAATGGCGATCCAAAGGCGTGGAACCATAAATTCTACAGGGACCACAGTCTCCTTCCCGTACATAAGGAGAATAAAGATTTTGAAGGCTGTGGTCTTCCACACAGGATTCCAATCGTCACGGAGAGGAATGATCTTAGGTTCCTCTTCCTTCTTATACCTCAGGGGGTTTCGCTCATCAAATTTATTCATCGGGACTTCGCTTACTTTCGCATCCCCTTCGTTGTATTCACCGTACTCGGACGGAGATGTTTCCGGCTCTTCCTCAATACTTAGTATATTGCATGTTGGTCGAAAAAGTTTGTAATCCTCTATCTGCAAATGGAAGAGACCGTTTAGTGAATCTGCATCCTCTGAGTCTTCTCCCAATCTTAGCACGCCTTCACTATTCGGTTCCATTCCGTCCCTTCATCCCTTCGATTGTTTTCTTCTTCAGAGGAGGAAGCTATCTCCTCAGTCACCAATTGGGTACGGAGATCAATTCTAAACTTTTTTCCTCCACTCTCCATTGAAAGGGTATTCCTTTTCCAATTATGGTTCGCTTTGGCTGTTACTAACCATCCTCTACCCAGTATGGCGTCATAGCCTTTCTGCTTCAGTCGAATGACGACAAAGTCGAGTACAAATGGTTGCGTACCGACAGTGACCGGTTGTGCCATCAATGTCCCGAGTAGTTTGATACCCTGCTGATCTACACCCAGTAAGTTGAAGGTTGGTGGCCACAAGGTGGGCTTTCCTAGTTTTTTCCACGTTGCCTCCGGAAGGACGTTCACTCCTGACCCTCCATCCACTATAGTGTCTGTTAGGATGGTGCCAAGGATGCCCATCTCAATGACTGTCGGGTACCTTTCGCTGTTTACAGCAAGTATCATCGGATCTGTTGCAGACCCTCCGGGGATGTCTGTACGTGTGGTATTCAGCTGCGTGGCCAAGTTCCCCAACAGTGTCGTTCCCAAGTGCAGCATGGTGTGAAGGAGGTCCTGGAGTTTCACCGGTACCTCTACCTGTAACATTTGTCTCAGAATGTTTCATTCTGCCTCCCTCCGGCCCAAGGTGGTAGCCATCTCCCATCTTTCTTTTGGTGCCTTCATCGCCTTCTCTATTTCTTCCTTACCCTCCTGAGCCCCTTGTTTTGCTTGTGATCGGGTGATGGCTAGTACCCCCTCGTCACTTCTCGTTCCCTCGATATTGAGCAAGTTGACTCCGGATTTTGGGCAATTGGTATCCTTGCGGTTGCCAGGACCACACCAACGGTAGAGCTTCTACAGGGTGTCGCCCTTGACACAGTCCCTTGCAAAGTGGCCCCACTGATTGCAAGCTCGGCACTGGATCATCGGCCGACCCTTGGAGTCATATTGTATTCGACTCGTGTTGGTGTTGTTATTGCCCCTTCCGCCACCGCCTCGGTTGCCTCCGTACCCGCCGGAGGATGCGTTATTGTTAGTCTCTACCCCCGATGTAGATGGTTGCTCTTGGGTATATAGCACTTGTTGATTCCTCACCTTCATGTTGTATGGGCATTCCTTGGTGTAATGGCCCATGATCTAACAAATGTCACAAAATGTCATTTTGGGACACGACCCCTTTGTATGGCCGCTCGCCTTGCAATCCGTACACCAAATGTCAACTTCCCCCTTGCTAGTACCCCCTTTCATGGTCTTGAATTCCTTCATCATTCTCTCCATGTCCTTTTGGAGTGCCCTGACTTTTCCCTTCGACTCGCCATCACTGCCACTGTCATCGTCCAAAGTGTCATCTTCGTTGGAAGAGGACTTGCTTTTTTTCTTCTTGGAGGTCTTATGTTCGCTCTCCAAGTCCATCGCCCAGTTATAGGCGTCTACGTATGAAGTGGGGGGCACTATCTTCATTTTCCTCCGTAGGTTAGATTTCAGGCCCTCCACGAACCATCTTTTCTTCAGGCCATCCGATGGCTAGCTATCCATTTTTCCGACTAACTCCTTCCGTCGGCGACTATAAGCCCGCACAGTCTCTTTCTTACCTTGTTTAGTACCGTATATCTCAGAAACAATTTCATTGTCATCCCTCAGGAGCCGAAACTCCTTCTAGAATTCTATCTTGAGTTTTGTTAGCCGTCAAGTTGTGTCACCGTCGGATGTTAGCCGCCGACGGAGGTAAAGTTGGGTTACCGTCGAATGTCAGCCGCCGATGGAGGTTAGTTAGTTGCAACGGTTGAGAAGGGTGACGACGTTTGGTTGCACCGCTTCGGATGTTATATGTATATTGTACTTGCTTATTGGAAGGACACTGTCACGGTATGATTCTGAATGATTAATAAAAGCTATTGTGTTCTTTCCTATATAAATATTATCTTTGTTGCATATCTTATTGATGGTTGTGCGTGTGCGTCTGTAACAAGTCTACCTTTTGGGTAAACATTTGGCGCCATTGCCTAGACATACCCGGATGGCGAGTAGGCATAATGGGCTTACCCGTTAGTGCAATAAACCCAGAAGCCGAAGAAGCCCGTACAGAGTTGTACGACGGCGAGGATAATCTGGCACGTGACTTCCGAATTTTGTTTCAAGTAGCTCTTGAAACTCACGTCCGGAGGGAGGCAACGAACGGAGACGTCCCTGCAGGCGTAGTGTGGGACGCGATTGGGGCGAACCCTGCAGCGAATCGGCTGTTGAACCAACTTCCACGGTTGCTGGCACAAGCAGCACTCGCACGACGTATTCGGCAAGAGGAAATTGACCGTGAGGACCGCCGCCAGGAGATCCTCCGTGCATTCCACGCCCGAGAGCATCTTCGTCGCCGTCAGGAGGAAGGAAATGACAAACAGTAAAGTTGTTGAAGTTTGAAACGAAGGGGAACGGAACACAAAAATTCAATTGTAGTCCAATTGAGAATGTTGTAAAGCAACATGAATTAATAAAAAATAAGTGTTCTTTTTGATTGAGCAATGTGTATAGTCTGTCTTGATGCCCAATAATTTAAATAAAGATCGAAATAAGAAAGTGATAGATGACGAAGGGGAAGCCGCACAGAAGGCTTTGATATCCGCGCAGCAACGTGAACATCGGTATAGGCTCAGGCACCTTGCCAAGGACCAGCTTGCTGGAGGGTTGCCCGAAGGGGACCTCGGAAGTGGCACGGAAGGTGCAGAAGCCGAATTGGAAACAGTGGTAAATGCGACCAAGGCACGAGGGCTGCGGAGGGAGTACATAGCAGAGGGTGCTTGGCGTTGTATTCTTGATGTCCTCAAGAGTAGGTTGACTGGTTAGAGCCGTGCATCCGACATTGCTCTCCCACAGATAGTCTACATGCAGGGGTTGATGAACGGGGTGGTCTATGACTGGGCTTCGGTGTTGGCGGAAAGGATGTGGGAATTCATGACGCTGCAACACCGCACTTTTTATATGCCCCATTACACTATTGGACTATTTCTTGAGGCCGCATGAGACAGATGCCTGCGGATGAGTTGGAGCTCAAGCCGCAAGGCAAGCTCACGGGAGGAGCTCCGCCGGTGTTCTACTGGCGATATTTGGATACGGGGAGTGCAGTCAGTGGACAGAAACGAAGGCGGCAAATGGTGGTCGAATCCGACCAAGAGGACATTGATAGCGGCCGGGAAGCCGGTGAAGAATCTTCCGATGTGGACTCAAGCGAAGAGGACACAGTACGGTTTGCACCACCAGTGTTATCTCCCTCGGCCCACTTCACTTCAGCACCACTAGTGAGTTCTACAATTCCTTTAGTTGAGTCTCCACGGGAGGAGGCAGCCACAGACATTCTAGGCGAAGAGGTAGCAGTCGCATCGGAAGGGGAAGAATGCGAAGGTATTCAGGACATTGGAGAGGGTCAGGTCCGGATGGAAGTGATTGGGTCGGATGCTGTAGTGACTGTGGATGCTGCACTCTTGCGGGATCCCTCACCACCTCAGGACTCTGTGCAGATGGGAGCTATGCGTTCTTGGATCAGCCGCCGATTTTAGTTGGTTCCGACTCCACCACCAGCAGTAGTTCTCTCTCCTCGACGGGAGGACCCGCAGGAGGTGATTGGAGTAGAGTCCGCAGATGTCCGAGTGGCAACAGATGATCTCTCTCCTTTCTCTGAGGAGGACAGGGCGGTGGTGAGGGGCGAGGTGGCTAGGGAGGCACCTTGTGGAATTGAATTGGCACGCCCAGCAGCCCTTACTGGTCCTGGGGCATTGGAAGGAGAAGATGTGGAGACCTATTTAGCAGACATGGTCACTAGAGAACGTCGGTTGGTGGCTGTAGCAGAGTCCCGAGCTGTTGCGGCTATTGTTGAGGATTTGAGACGCCTTCTAGCCTTTGCCCGAGTAGGCTGTGGTGCAGCATTTGCCGCTTGCTTTGAGCAGGGGTTATGGCCTCATGGGGAGACTGCCGAGATGTTGGCTGCCTGGGCGGTTCCTACGCCAGTCATTGAGAGTGAGGCAGCGTCTCTTGTTCGAGAGTTGGAGCAGACTTTCAGGGAGGGGTACTACGCGTTGCGGCGATCTAAGTATGTCTCGTCTGATCGAGAGACTGCATTGGTAGCTGCGCAGAGAGCTCAGGTGGAGCTAGGCACCACGGTGGAGGCAGTAGAGAGAAACTTACTTCAGCGTACCCAGGAGTTGATGGCTGAACAGGCAGCCCGGGCCGCTCTAGAGCAACGATTGGCAGCGGCACAGGAAGAAAATGAAGCAAAGGAAAAGGAACTATTGGAGGCTGCGATGATGATCAAGTCCGCCTTGGAGTTTCAGATGGTAGCTGAAGCATAGTTGCAGACTCGGACCACACAAGTTTATGAGCTTCGGGCTCAGTTGGGATCGTCCACCACACTAGTTCTTTCAGCGGCGGAGCAACATGCTTCTTCATCAGGGACGCTCCCTCTACCCCACTTTCCTTCTTAGTCTTAGCAGTAGAAGTTCCTCATTCCTATGTTGTTGTTCGGTCCCGGACATTTTGTTGTCGTCCGGAGACGACTTTTCTTAAGGGGGGGATGATGTTAGCCGTCAAGTTGTGTCACTGTCGGATGTTAGCCGCCGACGGAGGTAAAGTTGGGTTACCGTCGGATGTCAGCCACCGACGGAGGTTAGTTAGTTGCAACGGTTGAGAAGGGTGACAACGTTTGGTTGCACCGCTTCGGATGTTATATGTATATTGTACTTGCTTATTGGAAGGACACTGTCACGGTATGATTCTGAATGATTAATAAAAGCTATTGTGTTCTTTCCTATATAAATATTATCTTTGTTGCATATCTTATTGATGGTTGTGCGTGTGCATCTGTAACAAGTCTACCTTTTGGGTAAACAAGTTCGTCCCAAGTGGTCACCTTTGTTTTGTCCACATCGGAGTACCAGTCGATGGCTACCCCTCTCAGTGTGGCCGGAAACTGTTTTACCCATTTTGCGTGGTCGGTGACTCCATTCGCCGACCAGATTGTCTCGCACATACGACAATGCCATACTGGATCTATCTTCCCATCGCCATGGAATTTTGGTAGCTTTTCTTTGTTAGTTGCCATGTTTACTTTTCTAGGTACCGACTGTGTTTGCAGAACCGGTTGTGTTACAAGCTGGTATGGTACTACCAGCGTCGGTCCTCTGAAATTGTTCGGTACCGTACCACTTGATGTCCCCGAACTACTAGCACTGTCCAAGCCTGGTGGGCTACTGTGATCCCCATGCCCCTTTGTCACTTTGACACTCTCGGCGGCGGCGGTATCCTGAGCCTCCCTCCGTGCGGCTTCCTCTTCTTCCTTCCTCCAAGCTTCTCTTGCTTCCGTCTGTGGGGTTAAGATTAAGGACCTGAACAAGCTCCTTGTTTCCTCTAGGCGGTCCTCGTCACTTCTTCCAACCTCCCGGTCAGCCTTCACTTACTCCCTTCGGTAGTCCTTCGGCGCGTCTTCAAAATCTCTCCCTTCACTCGGCTTGTTGTTGTGCAAATACGGCAATTCTAGCGGCTTGTTCTTCTTCGAGTTCCTTCTTTAAATTTCTATTTTTATTCAATTGATTAGGCATAAATTATATTCAATGATTCTGTCCTTGTTCATCCTCACATTGATATTCTCCTCCAATGGTATTCCCATCCATCCACTCTTTCCGTCACTTGCCAGATTCATTTGGCAACGGCGCCAAATGTTTTCCCGCTGGGGGTAAACTTAATATTGCATAGACATAGTACAGGAAATATAATAAATACAGAATATATCAGAGAATAATAAATACTTTCATTAATCATTTCAGACTAGAAGTACATTTACATCATAATCCATCATAATCCTTCACCCGTAGGTGGTACATATTTATCTACACGAAGGGGTGTGACCAAACGTCGTCACCCGTTCCCAACCGTCAGCAACATAACTAACACCCCTCGGCAAACTAACACCCGATGACAACATAAACTTTACGGCTAACATCTTTCTTTTCTTAAAACCCTAACTTAGCAACTTTTCACAATTCCTTCACACCTTCCTTGTAGGTCTCCAAACAGAGAAAAAAGGGCATTTCTTCCTCTATACTCCTCAAACCCAGAAACCACAAGGTGTTTCAGGCACCCATTACCCTCTTCTTTAACATATCGTAAAATGTGAATAGATTGTTTCAAGCACCCATTTACGCTCTTCTTTAACTAATTTCATCCTCAACTCCAAAATTTGACTTCAATAGCCTAGGCAGTTTACAAAAGGACTAAATCTATCATTTTTGTCAGGATAAATGACCACCGCGTCACCCCAACCACCAAACCCTCACCCTATGCCTATTTTGGGCTTGAACCAAGAGGGTTTATTGAAAATGTTATTCCCAAACCTTCCCAAACTTTACAACACCTCAAACACCTTACAATAGGTCTATACATGCTTCACAAACCATTAAATAACCAGCCACAACATTTGATCAAAACCTAACACCCATACCTCTTTCTTTGCTTGAAAACTAGCAAAATTCACCTAGGGCATCAACTTTAAACCACCAACTCACCTCCCCTTCTCAAACAACTTCAAAAACACAAAATATACGCCCAACCCCTCCATTCCACCAAATTTGGTCAGGATTCAACTGTGGAATGGATTGAAATTCACATTTTTGTTTTCAAAACCTTTAAACCCAGGGTTTACGAGCAGTTTTCAGAAAAATGCTTTTATTTTCCTCCTACTGTGATGAGAATGAGTGAAACCACCACCAAATGAAAGAAGACTCTCCCCTCTATCCAATCATATGCATTTCATGTCTGCACCACACAGCACAGGTCCGTACAGAGCTCGGGAACAGCAACAGTCACAACAAATTCACAAGAAAACAGAGTAATTTATTAAAGTTTTTCTATACAAATCTCCAACAACCTTGCCTCGATGTCTTTCAAGCATTTTAAACATGTTTTCATAGAAACTCAACAGTCTACAACTACTTTTCAAAAAGATGACCGTTCATATTCCTTATAAAGCCAAAATTCATAAAGTTGCATAGCAACTATTACATTATTTGACAACATTTTACAAAACACCACTAAACGACCCTACATGACTCAAAAACATTATAAATGGTCTCAATAGACCTTATTAGCATCAAAATAAGACTCTACACACTAATCTCCACAATTGCATCAAATTGACAAAATGTGCTACGGGGGTGCCCCTGCACTAATAGGTGTGGCCTGTGCTCTTGTTCAAGGTGAGTGAAAGATCGATGGGCGCCTTGGAAGTGGCATTGTTCCTACTTGAGAATGAAGTCGATTCACCTTCTGGGTATTCTCCTAGTCCAATCCCTCTCGACAAGGCAGCTTAGTGCTAATGGCAAAATACATGGCATGTTTGTCTAATGATATTTTCCCATGAATTCCATCTCAAGTTCCAGTGTGATATACTCTCATGCTTGCTCTTGGATCGGTTGGTTTCCTTCGTGTATGTTCACTCCATCTTCCCTTTGGTTTGAATGTTGTTGTTAGCCGTAGTTTAGTTAGTACGAATAATACTTTATGTTTTGATTAGTCATCACAATGTAATTACAATTGATTCTCAGGTAGTTGTAGGAACTAACAGTTGGTATGCTCAACCAACCGTCAAGGTGCTTTATATATGTAATCTGGCACCGAGAATGGGTTACTTTTGGATAAAACATTACATGTAACATCCCCCTTCCGAAAAAGAAATTTAATATTAAATTAAAGACATCAAATAAATAATAAATACTAATTATATAAATAAATAATTAATTAGTAAATAATAAATAATAATTCAAATATAAATTAATTGATTTATTAATAATAATAAATTATAATACTTACAAGGTAACTATCCATAGAGATGTTAATATGATAAACTATTACTAACAACAAAGAGTCACTATATAAAATGAAATTGACTATAAGGAGGAAGAATAGCATTGTTGGCAGCATGCATTCTTTGTCACTAGTATATTCAACGACAACCCAGATTCTACACGGTAGACCAAGGTGACTTCCAAAGGGCTTACATTATCCATTGAATCTCATTTGAAGGATAGAGAGATGATTTAGATCAAGTATAACTCAAATAGCATAAGGAGATCACCCTGAAAGGTAGAATTAGTGAAAGACGATCAAAGAATGGAAAAGCACTTCATAGAATCATTGAAAAGGATTAAGGAATATTGTATTCCTTAAGGAGCCTTCTTCTTTGAGAGATTCCCGATAATGGACTCTTGCTAGACACCACCACTATAATGATTAGCATACGATAGATAAACTACGGCATATAGAGGTTATCTAATATGATGAGTTGTGCAGCAATCAGATTATAAATACTGACAAGTCAACGACTAGTCCTACCACTGTGGATTAATAACTAAGGAGTGTTGAATGCAAGTTGGCAATAATAACTAAGCATTACTTAATCATAAGACATATTAACCTTGTTATTGATAAGCCATAGCGAAGATGTGGCACCACTTCGTAATGAAGTTAATCATAATTTGTAGTCACCGTTTGCATATGAATAATGGTGTGATTAAGGAAGGGGTTCGAATAAGGGAATAGCTGTTTTGAAGACATAGGGTTGTATCTCTTGAAGGCATCATTTCACCATACATAGTATAAGATGGGAGTCAATTACTCTTATTTGGGAATCATCGAATTGGGGGATAATAAGAAAGAAGAATCAGAAATAATTATTTAAAATCAATTCTCTTTTACGGAAGAGATGAGAAAGGAAATGAATCATTTACAATGCTGGTAAGCATTGTATGACAGCAAATTATGTTGTAACATATCTATGAGTTAGATACTGATTTACAAACAAGGTCAATTGGTTTGTAACTTATGATCAGCACAATATTACTGTTTACAAATTAAATAAAATCTAACTACTATATGAGTGAAGAGTATTATGTCTTAAATTTTTAATCACAAATAAGATCTAATAATGAATTATTTATTATTTTATATTTTATACACTTCATCATAGTTGGAAGAAGGAAGAGTAGGTAAGAGGACAAAAGGCTAATCTCTAACAAAAGCTAAGAGGGACAAGTCCACTCTTGGGATTAGACTAATCAAGCTCAGGACCCCACTACAACTTCCTTACATTCCTTTGTGATGAGTTAAGTATCAAAGGGTTGAGGCATAATTAGGAAAGGCAAGCACCTACTAAGTAGGTCACCTTGGGTGGGACTTTGGCCAAGAGAACCAAAGATATGCCCATGGGCTTAGTGAGTTCTCCTTGATCAATCCTAAAATGTCCTAACCTATGTAGACAGTGCTCTCTAATTACTGTTAAGCTTGTAAGTATATAGGTACAATAGTATATTTAAGGGCTCAATGAAGAAACACTTGTAAATATTATTTCTAACTCCAATACTCATAACTATGTTTACATGATCTGAACAGAGTAATATAGGAAGGAAACATTACAATTGATTACCTTGCGTATACATTTGGAATTAAGCCTCATTCGTTGTTTAAATTGCATTAATTACCGATTACTTCATTAAGGATTGCAAAGAACTCAGTAGTGTTCCCTAACATAGAAAAATGTGACATTACATTACATGGAATAAAAGCTTATCATTCTACCAATATTATGTCTATGGTGTTTATTCTAGATTATTATGTTCCTTATGTTATTGTGTGAATCTTCCTATTTAGTATTTACTCTATGAAGAAAACAAATAACCCCGTCGGGAGTAAACAGTTTGGCGTCGTTGCCTTCGAACATGGAGGTCTAAGCAAATGCAAATGGGCAGGATGGCGCTGATGGTCCCGACCAGTGCTGAGAGGGGAGGGGTGAATTAGCACCCACTAAAACTTTAGAACCAAATCTGATATAATCTAACCAAAACTGTAAGCAGAATAGATTCTATCACAGAAATAGCAATCACATAATCAAACAATAAACAACACTAGATTTATGTGGAAACCCAAATCGGGAGAAAACCACGGTGTGAGGAAACCTCACAAATTTTGCACTCTTCTGAAGTGCGCCCTGTAAGGAGCCTTCCTTATTAAAGGATTACAAACGCACTGTTAGATGCAACCCGGTTAAGGGATTTAAGAAATAAGGCATGTTAGAACCTGCCTGGTTAGAGGACTTAAAACATCTACACGGATGTCACCCGGTTAAGAGATTTAATACAAGGGACCTATTAATGTCCACCCAAAATACTGAGATTTTGCTACTGCAATTGTCAGAGAACAATAGAGGGTTTGATCTTTTAGAAATGGCTTTGGTGAGCCTGATAAGATCGACGTTCTTTTCAATTAAGAATCATCACCAGTCACCGCAAGTATGTTCTCCTTCTTCTGCTGTGCTTCCTTGCACAATCTTCTTCTCTTCTTCTTTTCACCTTTTGTAGCTTCTCTCAACATACAGGTTCAACTCTTTTCTTTGGCAGAATGAAGGCAAACAATATTCTTCACAAGATGAAGAATATATAGTCTTCTTTCCCTTTTCACTTTTTTTCATGCACGACCTATTTAAAGACCTCCTTCGGATCCATCACCCAGTGGAGTCTCAATTCACTAAGGAAACATCCGATGCATGCCATGTGCCTTTTTCTGCTTTATGAAGGAAACGACTGATGCGTGTCTAAAGCTTTCCTTCACTAGAGATTTCTACATGTTTTAATGCCACAAACTTTGGCATTAAAACTTTGAATTGCGCCTTGCACCGAGCTTTTTGATAACACACAGTCGTCTAAATTTTGTGCAACCCATCCCGGTCAAAGAGTCACAAACGTGTTTGTCGACTGTGACTTTACCCGCTTCATCAGTCTTGATGATAACTTTGCTGATTGGTTTATATCCCTAGGTTGTGCACATGTAAAAGCCTTCACCTGTCACCATTCCTTTCTGTGTTTGTACCGGTTGAGTCCTCGGTCCCGGTTATACACTTTATCGGTTATAGTTCTAAAACCTTGATTACTAGTTGCGTCTTCCTTGGTTACCAGTTGCTCTAATGATTAGTTAGAGCTTTAACAGTAACCGAGACAGTGCCTCTTCTTACTCACTATATCTCACCGGTCTCCAAACCAGTCTCTCCCACTGCGCCAGCTGTACCACTCTTTGGTTTATGACTGAACATTGTAGGCACCCCTATTTGCCAATCAATGACAATACATCTTTGCCATGTACCGGTTACATCCTTACCAGTTAATGCCAACAATCTTCCCCTTTGGCGTTGATGGCAAAACACAACTTACACAACTTGTCGGTCTGGTCTGCATCTTCACCGGTCATAATCTCCCCCTTTGACAATAATGCAAAAAGCCCATCAAAAGACTACCTTCATGAAATCTACTCCCCCTTCGAGCATGAGTCCTTTATCACCAATCTTGCAAAGATGAAACTTGAAACCTCTGTTGAAGCTCAATGGATTGATGAACACCTCGGTCTTTTTACTAAAGATCAAGAAGGGGCACAACCCCTAATTTGCCTCTGAGATATTCAAATGTGCTCTATGGTAAAGGCTTTGTGAATATATCAACAACTTGTTCTTTTTTAGGAACTTACTCCAGTTTTACCTCTTTATTTTTGTTATTACTAACCGGTTACTGAGAGGGGGGGGTGAATCAGTAAATACTTGTTTCTATTACAATTTAACACTTGTTCAATTATCCTTCCAAGATAAGCAGAATATAAACAATCATTCACAAGCATAAATAGAAACACACAGATCAACACAAGATGTATATGTGGAAACCCTCGATTACAAGGAAAAAACCACGGTGAGACAGAGCTCACAAGCTCACTACTGCAGAAGTAAAGACACCCTATTAGGAGCTTACAAAGCACTGGTGAAGGTGCTACCCGGTTAAGGAATTTAATAGAATATCGGTTAAGATCTTAACTTTGTTAGGAGTTGCCTGGTTAGAGGACTTTCAACATCAACAAACATGTTACCCGGTTAAAGGATGTTTACAAAGAACCGATTAGGGTTCACCCTGATAGAGGGAATTCAATTTGCTTTCTCACCTTATAAAAGCAATGATCTGAATTGACACTGATTGTCTGATTAGATCATACCTATTGATCTGTTCCCCGGTTTGCCTGTCTATTGAATCTTTTCTGCGTCTTTGCCTTTCACCTCTAGTGACTGTGATCTCTATGCAGATATCTCCTCTTTGCTCTCTCTATTCAACTCTCAACAACACTTTTTTTTTCTTGCGTCCTATGACCTTGAAAATATCCGTAGAAATAAAGCTAACTCCACTTCTGAATGGTGGATACTCCGCATATTCCGGTTTTAACTCAAACTGCTCCGCAGAATCCGTTGCGTATCTTTATGCAGTTAAGAGCGGTATTACTCTTATACCCGATTCATCCCTGTTTGCATTATACAACCAATACAATGTTCTTAGTTTGGTCTACCAGTGTATCCCCTCTGTTTAATCTACCGGTGCTTTTTAAAGTAACATGAGTGACCGGTGAACCTTTACCGGTGGGAATGGTGTTTGAGATTTACACTAATGACAACTTAAATTGCTAACAATTTTGCACTTGCTCTCTCAGATAGTGGTACTTTATAGCAATGTGTTTTGTTATAGAGTGCATGACAGGATTTTTAGATATATTTATTGCACTTGTACTATCACAGTAAATTCCAATCGGTCCAAGTACCTATAGTTGGATTCCTTCCAATATCTGTTTGATCCAAATCACCTGTGTGCAATTACTTGCAGCAGCAACATACTCAGCTTTTGTTGTGTACTGTGAAATGTAGTTTTGCTTCTTACTCGTCCATGACACAATCCTTTCTCCAACAAAGAATGCACCTCCACTTGTACTCTTTCAATCATCACTATTACCAGCCCAATCTGCATTAGTGAATACCTTTATCTCGAAACCTCCTTTATGAAGAAACCATAGGCCATACTCCTCAGTACCCTTTAGGTATCTGAAAATTCTCTTCACTACTATTAGATGTGTTTCTTTTGGGTTAGCAGAGAATTTGGCTACAATGCCTACTGCATGGGCAATATTAGGTCTACTATGCACAGCATACTATAACTTCCCAATCATTGAATGATACAATGTTTCATTTACATCTTTTGCATCATCCTCTTTTGATAACTTGATGTTAGTTATCATTGGTGTCCCAACCGGTCTGGATTCTTCTAGCCCAAAGGATTTAAGAATTTCTTTAACATACGTGGACTGAGAAATAAAAATACCTTCTTTTAGCTGATGGACTTGCAATCCAATGAAGAATTTTATGGCTCCAATCATGGACATTTCAAATTCTTTCTTCATCTCCTCAGCAAAGTCTTTGCTCATTTTGTCATCTCCTCCAAAGATGATGTCATCCACAAATATTTCAGCAATAAGGTTCCCTTCTTTGCCAACCTTGAGATACATATTGCTATTATCTCCTGTTCTTGCGAATTCTATGATCAAGAAGTATGAATGTAACCTTTCATACCAGGCTCTTGGGGCTTGTTTCATCCCATAAAATCTCTTTTTCAGTTTACAGACCATACCACTTTTCTTTGTGGATGAGAAGCCTTCTGGATGTTCTCTGTAAACTTCTTCGTCCAATAAACCATTCAGAAAAGCAGACTTTACATCCATCTGGTATACTTTGAAACTTTTATGAGCAGCATAAGCAAGTAGGATTCTTACTCCTAGTCTGGCCACAGGGGCAAAGGTTTCTCCATAATCTAGTCCTGCCTCCTATGCATATCCTTTGCAGACTAGCCTTGCTTTGTTCCTTACCACCTTTGCTTCTTCATTTAATTTGTTTCTGTACACCCACTTGGTTCCAATGACATTCTTGTCCCTATGGTCTTGGAACAAGAGTCCATGTTTCATTCTTCTCAATTTGTTCAATCTCTTCTTCCATTGCCTTGACCCAGTTCTCATCCTCCAGAACCTCTCTGGTGGTTTTGGGCTTTATACTCGAAAGTAAGCAGATATTTTCTCTAGCCTTTCTCCTGCTCAGAGTATTAGCATGTTTGTCACCAATAATGTTATCAGTGGAATGATATGTGACATACCTTGGCATAACCGGTCGGTGTTCCCGGTCTATATCTTCCGGTTGAGCAATATCTTCAGCAAGGTCATGAACAATTTCCTGTTCATCATATTGAATTGGCCTTAAATTCTAATCCCTTCCTGGCTCAGGTACATTTCCCTACTCCACAGGTCTGATTACATGTTCTTCTTCTTCATCAGCAACAATCATTTCATTAAAGTCCAAATCATTTTCAGCATCTTGTTCCCGGTGACAATCTGATTTATCATTTCTGATATTTTCCTTTGGTTCTGAATATTCATCAATCTTTACATTGATACTTTCCACTATTTTTCTTGTCCTTTTATTCAGACACCGAAAGGCTTTGCTTCTGGTGGAATAACCCAAAAATGTGCCTACATCACTTTTTGGTTCCAACTTACCAGAGTAAACATCTCTTTTGATGTAACAGTTGCTACCAAAAATTTTGAAGTAGCCCACACTGGGAGTGTGACCAAACCACAACTTGTAGGGAGTCTTATCGGTTCCTTTCTTAACTTGAACTCGGTTCAGTGTATACACTGCAATGCTGATAGCTTCTCTCCAGAAGTGACGGGGTAGATCCTTCTAAATCATTAGAGTTCTAGCACAATCAATCAGTCTTGTTTCTTCTTTCAGCGACTTCATTTTGTTGCGGGGTTCTTTGTGCAGACAACTATCTTTTTATTCCATGTTCCAAACAGTAGTGAGTGAACTCTTGAGAGTTGTATTCACCTCCTCTCTTTGATCTCAAACACTTCAAGCTTTTACCGGTCTTCTTCTCCACTCAAGCTTTATAGATTTTGAAAATGTGAAAGGCCTCTGATTTTTCTCTAAGAAAGAGTGTCCACATTATTCTTGAAAAGTCATCTACAAAGAGCATGAAGTACCTATCTCCATAGTAACACTTTGTCCTCATAGGTCCATACAAGTCTGTGTGTACGAGATCCAGCACGTTTTCAACAGAAAAGGATTTACTACTAAAACTTGTTCCTGTTAGTTTTCCTAACTGACATTCTTTACAAATACCTCTGTCAGGCTTTGTAATCTCAGGAAGCCCTCTAACTGACTTCTTCTTACTTACTTTGACAATACTGTCAAAGTTTGTGGCAGAGCCTCTTATGCCACAACCAACTGTTGTCCTCTTTAGTTATGAGACAAATTTTATTTGTCTCACCTTTTGCCATTGTTATAAGGCAAGCTCCCTCAGTTGAGTTTAGATAGAACAGGTTCCCTTTGCTCTGTCTACCGGTGGCAACATGAGCTCCTGATTGATGCTTGACAATACAAGAACCCTGCCCAAACTCCAACAAGTATCCTTTGTTGTTTAATTGAGCTACACTCATTAGATTGTACTTGAGTCCTTCCACCCAGTACACATCCTCGCATACAGCTTCATTGCCAAGTGCAATTGAGCCTTTGCCTTTAATAGCACAGGGAGCATTGTTACCAAAGGTCACCGATCCACCATCATTGAGTTTTAGGCTGATGAACTTGTTCTTATCACCAATCATGTGCATCCATCGTCAATGATCCAGTCATCATATCGATGAGATCTTGAGATAAGTGTCATTTCACTCATAACTTTTCTTTCTTCTTTTATTGCCACAAAGGCAATTTCTTCATCTCCAGAGTCTTCAAATTCATTGTCTGTGACTCCTTCCTCAGCAAGGTAGCACTCCTTTCCTTTGCTCTTGAATCGGTTGTTCTTTTCTTTATTTTCATTATCTGGACACCTTGTAGCAATGTGTCCTATCTTGTTGCAAGAAAAGCACTTTAATGGAAGTTTCCCTTTGTACTTTCCTTTTCCTCTTGGAAATCTCCTTGCGATGAGTGCTTCAAACTCATCCTACTCTGACTCTTCAGAGAGTAGATTTTCAACAAAACTTCCAACCCTACCAGTAGAATTATTACCGGTCTCTCTTCCTTTCTTGGTGGAAGACGTATTAATAGAGGACTTTAAAAGCAACTTCTAACATGGGTAAGCTGCTATCAAAATTACTCAATTCAAATGCAGTCAACTTACCGATTAGGGAGTCAAAAGTAAGTTGAGACGCGCTCACTAATCTGAGCTCCTGTATGGCTGAGATTTTGATAGCATATTGTGGCCTCAGTGTCCTCAGTATCTTGCTTACCACATCTTCTTCACTCAATGTTCCTCCTGCGCTTTTGATGGAGTTCATCACTTTTTTTATTCTATTGTTGTATTGCTCAAAATCTTCTCCTTCATTCATCCTCATATCATCATATTTCCCTCTGAGGCTTTCTACCTTTGCTTTTTGAACATGTGGGTCACCACCATACACTGTTTGTAGCTTAGCCCACATCTTGTAAGCAGTTGTCAGATTTTCAATCTCTTCATAAACATAAGCAGCTAGCGTACTTGCTATCATATTCATTGCAGTTGTATGTTCAATGCTAACCTTTTGTTCATCAGGTGTCAAGGTATCAGTGGGTTCAGTGTAATTATGGATTACATGAGTCCAGTATTGATCTCCAATGGTTTTCATGTACAGCTTCATTCTGCTGCACCATAAGGTGAAGTTTTCCTTAGAAAACTTTGATCCCTCCTTTCTCATCATTGGATCTTTTCCCTGTTGCAGTTAAGTAACTTTGAAATAGGAACTAAGGCTCTGATACCAATTGATGGTCCCAACCGGTGCTGAGAGGGGAGGG
Source organism: Chamaecyparis obtusa (assembly GCA_027943335.1). NCBI lineage: Eukaryota > Viridiplantae > Streptophyta > Pinopsida > Cupressales > Cupressaceae > Chamaecyparis > Chamaecyparis obtusa. Next base: position 1,103,712 of record BSBK01002499.1, read on the forward strand.
GTGAATCAGTACCCACTAAAACTTTAGATCCAAATATGATATAATCTAACCAAAACTGTAAGCAGAATAGATTTTATAACAGAAATAGCAATCACATAATCAAACAGTAAACAACACCAGATTCATCACGTGGAAACCCAAATCGGGAGAAAACCACGGTGTGAGGAAACCTCACAAATTTTGCACTCTTCTGAAGTGCGCACTGTAAGGAGCCTTCCCTGTTAAAGGATTACAAACGCACTGTTAAATGCGACCCGGGTAAGGGATTTAAGAAATAAGGCATGTTAGAACTTGCCTGGTTAGAGGACATAAAACATCTACACAGATGTCACCCGATTAAGGGATTTAATACAAGGGACCTATTAATGTCCACCCAAAATACTAGGGTTTTGCTATTGCAATTGTCAGAGAGCAATAAAGGGTTTGATCTTTTAGAAATGGCTTTGGTGAGCCTGATAAGATCGTTGTGCTTTTCAATTGAGAATCATCACCAGTCACCGCAGGTATGTTCTCCTTCTTCTGTTGTGCTTCCTTGCACACTCTTCTTCTCTTCTTTTCACCTTTTGTAGCTTCTCTCAGCGTACAGGTTCACTCTTTTTCTTTGGAAGAATGAAGGCAAACAATATTCTTCACAGGCTGAAGAATATAGTCTTCTTTTCCTTTTCGTTTTTTTTCATGCACGGCCTGTTTAAAGACCTCCTTCGGATGCATCACCCAGTGGAGTCTCAGTTCACTGAGGAAACATCCTATGCATGCCATGTGCCTTTTTCTGCTTTATGAAGGAAACGATTGATGCGTGTCGAAAGCTTTCCTTCACTAGAGATTTCTACATGTTTTAATGCCACAAACTTCTGCATTAAAACCTTGAATTGCACCTTGCACCGAGCTTTTTGATAACACACAGTCGTCTGGATTTTGTGCAACACATCCCAGTCAAAGAGTCACACAAGTGTTTGTCAACTGTGACTTTCCCCAGTTCATTAGTCTTGATGATAACTTTGTCGATCGGTTTATATCCCTAGGTTGTGCACAGGTAAAAACCTTCACCTGTCACCATTCCTTTCTCTGTTTGTACCGGTTGAATACTCGGTCCCGATTATACACTTTATCGGTTATAGTTTTGAAACCTTGATTACCGATTGCGCCTTCCTCGGTTACCGGTTGCTCTGATGATCAGTTAGAGCTTTAACAATAACCGAGACAGTGCCTCTTCTTACTCACTACATGTCACCGATCTCCAAACCAGTCTCTCCCCCTGCGCCAGTTGTACCACTCCTTGGTTTATGACTGAACGTTGTAGGCACCCCTATTTGGCAATCAATGACAATACCTCTTTTCCATGTACCAGTTACATCCTTACCGGTTAATGCCAACAGGCGGAATAATGGGTCGCACCTTCAACCAGCAAGTATTAGAGACTGACAACGACACTAAGGATAATAGGGAAGAGACCCGAGAAGACCAGTTGACAGAGGATTTGGTTCAGGCGTGAGAAGTTTCGGTTGACCAATACGTGCAGTGAGAGGCTCAGGAGATAGCGGTCCCAACTGACATGCTATGTGCATAACTCATAGTGAGCACTCGTGTGTATGATCTTCTAGGAAGCCTTCCAAGATTGTTTGCTCGCACATTGATCAAATTCTAAGAACGGCATGAGGCAAGAGAGAGGGAACACCGCAAGCAATAGATGCTACAATGATACAAGGGCCGCAATTGGGGGGAAGAGGAGCGAGACACAAGTAGACGTCATACCTTCAATAATTCAAATAATTGATGCCCCTTCTGCCAAACAAGGTCAAACGGAGACGTACCAGGAGAGAGACAGAAGAAGAGAGCGAAGAAGGAACGTTCGAGTGTGCTAAGAGTGAGCCACTGCCTGTCAAGGGTGAGACGCAACCAGCCAACGATGAGACACTGCCAGCCGAGGGGACACTGTCGGCCAAAGGTGAGACACTACCAACTGAAGGCAAGACATTGCTAGCTGAGGGTGAGACACTGCCAGCCAAGGGCAAGACACTGCCAACCAAGGGCAAGATAATGTCGGCCGAGGGTGAGACGCTGCCAACTAAGAGAAAGACACTGCTAGCCGAGGCTGAGAGATTGTCAATCGAGGGCAAGACACTGCCAGCCGAGGGTGAGACATTGCCAATCGAGGGCAAGACACTGTCAACCAACGGTGCTGAGAGTGAGCCACTGCCTATCGAGGGTGCAATTCTACCAACTGAGGGCAAGACATTGCCAACCAAGGGCAAGATATTGCCGACTGAGGGTGAGACACTGCCAATCGAGGGCAAGACACTGCTAGTCGAGGGAAAGACACTGCCAACCAAGGGTGAGACACTGCCAGCCCAGGCCAAGATGCTAGCCGAGGGTGAGGATGAGCCACTGCCAATCGAGGGTGTTGAGGGTGAGCCAATGTCGGCCAAGGGTGAGACACTACCACCCGAGAGTGCTAAGGGTGAGCCACTGCCATCCAAGGGTTTTGAGGGTGAGACACTACTGGCCAAGGGTGTTGAGGGCGAGAAAGAAACGCAATTGGTGACTCTCCACGAGGGGATAAAGGGAAACGACAAGGAGCTTGTAAAAATGAAGAAGCAAGTGATGGAGGCTGCCAGCATGGTTCGCACAGCGAGGCGGCTGGAGAGTTCAGCCACTCACCGCCTGCAACAACAATCCACCCCAACAAGTTCTCCAATTCCAGGAACGTCTCCTCACCCCTCTTCATAGTTTTGTTATGCATTCTACCCCATATTTGTTTATGCCGTCTGGAAGACGATAAAAAAATTTTGCGGCGGGGATGATGTAGACAATAAATATGCCATAGTAATTTAATAATAATTTTTTAGTTAAACTTGGAAGTATAATAGAACATTTATTTCGAAGAGGTGTCAGTTGTTGACGGTTGACAAACTTAACCAACCATCGAGCACTATTTGTATTCAGGTTGTGACAAGTCATGTTGTTGTTGATGGTACAAACATACTATGATACGAAAAGTATTATCTTTCTGCCAAAGCTATTTGTATTGTGTTATTTGTGAGTTATATGTTATTCATGTTCTATTGAGTATCCCTATTTACTACAAACAAATACCCTTTTAGGGAGTAAACAGAGATGATGAGAGCATAAACCAAGTCCTCCCAATTTGTGCAAAATGAAGAACACGAACTTGAAATAACAATTGAAATCAGTTAAGGCGAAATCAATACGAAATGCATTGGTTAGAAGTAAGTGAAATCAAGGAAATTTCTTGAAGGGTGGTGGACCCTCCAAGGAATCTTTATCCTCAAAACCTTCTCAATTCCGCTTTGTATTCACAAGGGCTAAAACATGCATTGATTCCCCTCAACTTGTATGATGAGAAGCATAAGCAGAGAAGTGAAAATATGGAGTATTGAAGCTTAGTTTGAAACCCAAGTAAAGGATTAAAAATCCTCTCCCCACCTTAAATTCCGCCTTGTGGATGACAATGCAACCATGAACAAAGCTCCCTAGTATTGAACATAAAAATGGAGATTAAAGAGCATGAAAATGAGCATTTTGATGGACAAGTTTGGCAACCAAATTAGCGTAGGCGAAGACAAGAGTTAAAAGATGAAAGAGGTGCGAGGAGATTGTTGGCATAAAGCTTAGTTGTCATCATTGGCAAACATCAAACACACCTGTACTACACACCGGTAGTCATGTTAGAACAACAGTGGTGAACCGGTAGACTCACGAAGTAAACAGTGTACCTTAACCGGTCACATTTATACCGATCCGGTCTTGTCCAACCGGTCTAGCAAGACACCACACGAGGCATATAACTTAACAGGTTGCACACCGGTTTGCATTCCCAATTGCAAATTTACCGGTCAGTGCTTTATAATCTGATCCGAATTTTGCGGAGCGTTTTTCAAATGAATTGGAGTTAGCTTTTTTAGATGAACTGGAGTTAGCTTTATCTTCTGCGAGCGTTTCGAGGTAAACTAAAGATCTGTTTGCAATCTTTTTGATCAAGAATTCTGCATGTGAGATTTTTGGAAGAGTTACAGCTTGGCGGCACCGTTTGGTGTAATTAAAATAAGATAATTTCTTATAAATACAGGTCATCATGCATTAGAAGATGTGTTGTTGAAAATCAAGGGTGGAGAGCGAGCAGAGAAGAAGAGAAGAGTCTTCTGAGAAGGGATACAGTCACGAAGAGTGAAAGAGAGAAAGATTCAACAACCAAGCAGAGGAAGGAGTGAACAGGTATCATATGATCAACAGATAAAGTGACAAAAGAAGATCATTGCTTTTATTGTGTGAAGCACATTTAAATCCCTTAATCAGGGTGAACCTTAAAAGGTTCTATTGTATAAATCCCTTCATCGAGTGACATCTTTGTTGATGTTTTTAAGTCCTTTGACAAGGTGACTCCTCACAGGGTCAAGATCTTAATCGATCTTTTTTAAATCACTTAATCGGGTAGCATTCTAACCAGTGCTTTGTAAGCATTTAACTGGGCAGCTTTATTACTACAGTAGTGGAGTTTCGTGGGTTGTGTCCCACCGTGGTTTTTTCCTTCTAGCCGAGGGTTTCCACATATATATATTGTGTTGATCTATGCATGTGATTTTTGTTTATGATTGTTCAAGCATTCTATTATTTTCAGTAAACATAGGATTAATAAGCATTCTAGTAGCGTACTTGCTATCATATCCATTGCAACTGTGTGTTCACTACTGATCTTTTGTTGATCAACTGTCAAGGTACTGGTGGGTTCAATGTACTTATTCATTACATGAGTCCAGTATTGATCTCCGATGGTTTTCACGTACAGTTTCATTCTACTACACCATAAGGTGAAGTTTTCCTTAGAAAACTTGGGTCCTTCCTTTCTCATCATTAGATCTTTTCCCTGTTGCAATTAAGCAACTTTGAAAAGGTACCTCGCACTGATACCAATTGATGGTCCCACCCGGTGCTGAGAGGGGAGGGGTGAATCAACACCCACTAAAACTTAAAAACCAATCTAATATAATATAACTAAAATTGTAAGTAGAATAGATTCTATCACAGAAATAGCAATCACAAGATTAAAGCAATAGACAACACTAGATGTATCACATGGAAACCCAAATCAAGAGAAAACCACGGTGTGAGGAGACCTCACAAATTTTGCACTCTTCCAAAGTACGCCCTTGTAATGTCCCCGATTTTTAGGCCTTGGAATTAGCTTGTTTTAGTGACCCTCATAAGCTAATGAGGTTGTCAGAGGGGGTCGTTTGGCAGAGCCAGTGGTTGGAATCCACTCAGCAGATCTCAGATGCCAGGATTGCTCTTCGTTCGGGTCAGATTGGCAGACCTATTTATAGTAAGTGGTATTTTGGGGTATTGCTATGTTTAGCAGAGCGCCTGTGCAGTGGTTTCAGTGATTTAGAGCTCAGGACACTATTGTCTGAAGTCAGATGGTTATAGCCAGAGTATTTCAGTCACACCTTGTTTTAATTGAAGTTATTAAATTCAGTTATTTTAATTTAATAACTTTAATACTTTAATGTTATAATTGAGTGGTGTATGAGGGAAGGCTCTTTAATGAAAAGTGTGTGAAAGAAGCCTTCATTAAAAAGATTATAAATAAGCCTTGAAGATGTATTTTCATTCACCTTATGTCATTTATTGAAAATTAAGAAGTTGTGTGGAAGGAAATCGAAATTTCTGAGAATGAGCTAGGGTTTTGGTTGTTTGGTCTTCATCTTGGAGAAAACAATAGATTCTATGTTGGACTTGAAGAGCTCGGATCGTAATTGTTTGGTGAATTTGCAGATTTGAGTTAGACATGTATGTGAGACAATTCCGAACAGATTGAGGCTGTTGCTGAATGAGTTTATCAATGTCGTACTGCATTGAATTGTGAGCTGCAAATTATTATAGCTGTGCCATTCTCTGTGGCTGCGTGACCAGTCTAGGGGGCTGTGACATTACTTTTAGAGCTGTGTGACTATTAGAGGAGGCTGTGTTAATAATCTGGGAGGCTGCATTCTATATTTGAAGTTGTGTTTCAATTCCTTCGTGCTGCATTTCAATTCCCTAGAGCTGTGTTTCTTTTCCAGCAGACACATGTTGTCAAAGGTGCCATGAACAAACTTGTTATCATTGTTATTGTTATTTTAATAACAGTTTGATTAAATTCTGATTTAAATGTGCAATCAAAGAGCATTTAGAAATTAAATTGTTGTTGCTATTATCATGTGGTTATTGGAAAATTTATGAAAATTCATATATGTATTGAAAACACACAAAAACAATTAGTTTAATTAGAAAGAAAACCAGTTTGCTATTGAAAGCCAGTTGAGCTCATCACAACCCTGTTAGGAGCCTTCCCTATTAAAGGATTACAAACGCACTGTTAGATGCGACCCGGTTAAGGGATTTAAGAAATAAGGCATGTTAAAGCCTGTCTTGTTAGAGGACTTAAGACATCTACACATATGTCACCCGGTTAAGGGATTTAATACAAAGAACCTGTTAATGTCCGCTCATATACTGGAATTTTGCTATTGCAATTGTTAGAGAGCAATAGAGGGTTTGATCTTTTTGAAATAGATTTACTAAGCCCGATAAGATCGTTGCGCTTTTCAATTGAGAGTCATCACCAGGCACCATAGGTATGCTCTCCTCAGACTGTTGTTCTTCCTTGCACACTCTTCTTTTCTTCTTCTTTTCACCTTTTTCGTAGCTTCTCTCAGCGTACAGGTTCACTCTTTTTCTTCTTAGCAGAATGAAGGTAAACAATATTCTTCGCAGGCTAAAGAATAAATAGTCTTCTTGTTCTTTCTTTTTGCATGCGCGTCCTCCACAAAGATCTCCTTTGGATCCATCACCCAGTTGAGTCTCAGTTCACTGTGGAAACATCAGATGCATGCCATGTCCTTTTTTTGTTTTATAAAGGAAACGATAGATACGTGTCACATACTTTCTTTTGCTTGGGATTTCTCCATGTTTTCTCATGTTTTAATGCCATAATCTTCGGCATTAAAACCTTCAATTGTGTCTTGCACCAATCTTTATAACACAAAGTCATCTGGTTTTTGTGCAACAAATCTCAGTCAAAGAGTCACACAAGTGTTTGTCAATTGTGACTTTCATGGGTTCAACAGTCTCGGTTTCCATCCTTAGGCAGTGAACACGTCTTTGACATCACCTGTCACTCTCCCTTTCTTTGTCTATACAGGTTTGGTTCCTTGGTTCCAGTTATAGACTTTATCGGTCATTGTTCTGGATGCTCCGGTTACCTTCCTTTGTTACCGGTTGCTCCGATGATCGGTTAGAGACTTTATCTCATAGTACTCGGTCGCAGTACTTCTTCCTGTTCCCTATGTGTCATCGATTTCGTAACCAGTCCCTTTTGTAAACTAAACCTATTTACTATTATTGTCACTCGATTCCAGTTAGAACAATGTTAACCTTAAACATCAACGACAACACCACTTTGCCATATACCAGTTACATCCTTACCGGTTAATGCCAACAATCTCCCCCTTTGGCATTGATGGCAAACGCTCCTTACCGGTCCACATCCTTCACCGGTCATAATCTCACCCTTTGACAATAATGCCAAAGGCTAGTCAAGTGACTACTTTTTAAAAAAAAATCTGCGCCCCCTTCGAACAGCAGTCCTTTGTCACCAATCCTATTAAAATGAGGCTGAGTCCTCTATTGAAGCTCAACGGATTGATGAACACCTTTGTCCTTTTACTGAAGATCAAGAAGGGGCACTACCCCTAACTTACCTCTAAGTTACTCAAAGGTACTCTTTGGTAAGGGCTTTGTGAATATGTCAGCAATTCTTTGATGGGAACATATTCCAATTTCACTTCTTTATTTTGCACATGCTATCTCAAATAGTGATACTTTATAGCAATGTGCTTTGTTTTAGAGTGCATGACAGGATTCTTAGATATATTTATTGCACTTGTGCTGTCACAGTATATTGCAATCGGTTCAGGTACCTGTCCTTGGATTCCTTATAATATTTGTTTTATCCAAATCACCTGTGTGCAATTAATTGCTGCAGCAACATACTTAGCTTCTGCTGTGAACTATGAAATGCAGTTCTGCTTCTTACTCGTCCATGACACAATCCTCTCTCCAAGAAAGAATGCAGCTCCACTTGTGCTCTTTCTGTCATCAATGTTACTAGCCCAATCTGCATCAGTGAAAACTTTTATCTCGAAACCTCCTTTGTGAGGAAACCATAGACCATATTCCTCAGTACCCTTTAAGTATCTGAAGATTTTCTTCACTGCTATTAAATGTGTCTCTTTTGGGTTAGCAGAGAATCTAGCTACAATGCCTATTGCATGTGCAATATCAAGTCTGCTATGCACAACATACTGTAACTTACCAATCATTGACCGATACAATGTCTCATTAACTTCTTTAGCATCATCCTCCTTTGATAACTTCCAGTTGGTTATCATTGGTGTACCAACCGGTCTGGATTCTTCTAGCCCAAATGATTTAAGAATTTCCTTAACATACTTGGACTGAGAAATAAAAATACGTTCTTTTAGCTGATGGACTTGCAATCCAATGAAGAATTTTACAGCTCCAATCATGGACATTTCAAATTCTTTCTTCATCTCCTCAACGAAGTCTTTGCTCATTTTGTCATCTCCTCCAAAGATGATATCATCCACAAATATTTCAGCAATCAAATTCCCTTCTTTACCAGTATTGAGATACATATTGTTCTTATCTCCTGTTCTTGTGAATCCTATGGTCAGGAGGTATGAATGTAACCTTTCATACCAAGCCCTTGGGACTTGTTTCAGCCCATAGAGTGCCTTCTTCAATTTACAGACCATACCATTTTTCTTTGTGGATGAGAAGCATTCCGACTATTCTATGTACACTTCCTCCTCCAATATACCATTCAGAAATGAAGACTTTACATCCATCTGATATACTTTGAACCTTTTATGAGCGGCATAAGCAAGTACAATTCTTACTCCTAGTATTGCCACAGGTGCAAAGGTTTCTCAATAATCTAGTCCTACCTCCTGTGCATATCCTTTGCAGACTAGCCTTGCCTTGTTTCTTACCACCTTTCCTTCTTCATTTAGCTTGTTTCTGTACACCCACTTGGTCCCTATGACATTCTTGTCCTGTGGTCTGGGAACAAGAGTCCATGCTTCATTCTTTTCAATTTGCTCAAGCTCCTCTTCCATCGTCTTGACACAGTTATCATCCTCCAGAGCTTCTCTGGTAGTTTTGGGCTCTATACTGGAAAGTAAGCAAATACTTTCTCTAGCCTTTCTTCTGGTCTGAATATTAGCATGTTTGTCACCAATAATGTTATCAGTGGACTGATATGTGACATACCTTGGCAGAACTGGTCGGTGGTCCCGGTCTTCGTTTTCCGGTTGAGCAACATTTCCAACGAGATCATGAACAATTTCATGTTCATCTTCCTCAAACAATCTCATATTTTGATCCCTTTCTGGCTCAAACACATTACCTTGTTCCAAGGGTCTGTTTACCTGTTCTTCTTCATCAACAACAATCATTTCACTGAATTCCAAATGATTATCAGCATCATGATCCTGGTGAATGTCTCATTCATCATGACTGTTCTTTTCCCTTGATTCTAAATATTCATCTATCTTTAAATTGGCACTTTCCAATATTTTTCCTATCCTCTTATTCAAACACCGGTAGGCTTTACTTGTGGTAGAGTAACCCAAAAATATGCCTACATCACTCTTTGGCTCAAACTTACCAGAGTACACATCTCTTTTGATTTAACAGTTGCTACCAAAAACTCTGAAATAGCTTACACTTGGGGTATGACCAAACCACAACTCGTATGGAGTCTTACCGGTTCCTTTCTTAACTTGAACCCGATTCAATGTATACACAGCGGTGCTAATTGCTTCTCTCCAGAAGTGATGGGGAAGATCCTTTTGAATCATCAGAGTTCTAGCACAATCAATCAGAGGCCTGTTTCTTCTTTCAGCGACTCCAATTTGTTGAGTTCTTAGTGCAAACATCTGCATTTTTATCCCCTGTTCCTCACAATACTGAGTAAACTCTTGAGAGGTGTACTCACCTCCTTTGTCTAACCTCAGACACTTCAAGTTTTTACCAATCTCCTCCACTCGTGCCTTATAAATTTAAAACATGTGAATGGCCTCTGATTTTTCCTTAAGGAAGAGTGTCCACATCATCCTTGAAAAATCATCTACAAAGAGCATGAAATACCTATCTCCATAGTAGGTATTCATCCTCATAGGTCCGCACAAATTCTGTGTGAACGAGATCCAGCACTTTTTCAGCAGAAAAAGACTTACTGCTGAAGCTTGTTCCTATTAGTTTGTCTAACTGACATTCTTTACACATACCCCTTTCCGGTTTTGTAATATCAAGAAGCCCTCTGACTGACTTCTTGCTTACTTTGACAATACTATCAAAGTTTATGTGGCAAAGCCTCTTATGCCACAGCCAACTATTGTCCTCTTTTGTCATAAGACAGATTTTCTTTGTCTCCCCTTTTGCTGTAGCAATAAGGCAAGCCCCCTCGGTTGAGTCTAGGTAGAACAAGTTCCCTTTACTCTATCTACCGGTGGCAATATGAGCTCCAGATTGATTCTTGATAATACAAGAACCTTGCCCAAACTCCAACATGTATCCTTTGTTGTTTAGTTGAGCCACACTCATTAGATTGTACATGAGTCCTTCCACCCTGGACACATCTTCGCATACAGCTTCATTGTCAAGTGCTATTGAGCCTTTGCCTCTAATAGCACAGGGAGCATTGATACCAAAAGTCACCGATCCACCATTATTAAGCTTCAGGCTAATGAACTTGTTCTTGTCACCAATCATGTGGTGAGTGCATCTACTGTCAATGATCCAGTCATCACATTGATGAGATCTTAAGATAAGTGTCATTTCACTTATCATTGTGCTTTCTTCTTTTATTGCAACAAGGGCAATTTTTTCATCTCCTAATTCTTCAGATTCATTGTCCGTGATACCTTCCTCAGCAAGGTAGCACTCCTTTCCTTTGTTCTTGAATCGGTTGGTTCTTTATTTTCATTTTCAAGACATCTTGCAGCAATGTGTCCTATCTTATTGCAAGAAAAACACTTTAATAGAAGTTTCCCTTTGTACTTCCCTTTTTCCTCTTGGAAATCTCCTTGCGATGATCGCTTCAAACTCATCCTTCTCTAGTTCTTCTATGAGTAGATTTTCATTAAATTTTCAGACTTACCAGTAGAACTATTACCGGTCTCTCTTCCTTTCTTGGTGGAAGCAATATTCACAGAGGACTTAAAAGCAGCATCTAACATGGGTAAGTTGTTATCATAATTACTCAATTCAAAAGCAGTCAACTTACCGATAAGAGAGTCAAGAGTTACTTGAGACGCGCTCACTAATCTGAGCTTTTGTATGGCTGAGATCTTGATCGCATATTGTGGCCTTAGCATCCTCAGTATCTTGCTTACCACATCTTGCTCACTCAATGTTCCTCCAGCGCTTTTGATGGAGTTCATCACTTCTTTTATTCTATTGTTGTAGTGCTCAATGTCTTCTCCTTCATTCATCCTCATGTCATCATATTTGCTTCTGAGGCTTTCTACCTTTCCTCTTGGAACATGTAGGTCACCTCCATACACAGTTTGTAACTTAGCCCACATTTTGCAAGCAGTAGTCAGATGTTCAATCTCTGCATATACATGATCAGGTAGTGTACTTGCTATCATATCCATTGCAGCTGTGTGTTCACTACTGAACTTTTGTTGATCAGCTGTCAAGGTACTGGTGGGTTCAATGTAATCATTGATTACATAAGTCCAGTATTGATCGCCGGTGGTTTTCATGTACAGTTTCATTTTGCTGCACCATAAGGTGAAGTTTTCCTTATAAAACTTGGGTCCTTCCTTTCTCATCATTAGATATTTTCCCTGTTGCGGTTAAGCAGCTTAGAAAAGGTACCTCGCTCTAACCCAATTGATGGTCCCAACCCGTGCTGAGAGGGGAGGGGTGAATCAGCACCCACTAAAATTTAAAAACCAATCTACTATAATATAACTAAAACTGTAAGCAAAACAAATTCTATCACAGAAATAGCTATCACAAGGTTAAAGCAATAGACAACACTAGATGTATCACGTGGAAACCCAAATCAGGAGAAAACCACGATGTGAGGAGACCTCACAAATTTTGCACTCTTTTGAAGTACACCATGTTAGGAGCCTTCTCTGTTAAAGGATTACAGACGCACTGTTAGATGCAATCTGGTTAAGGGATTTAAGAAATAAGGCATGTTAAAGCCTGCCTTGTTAGAGGACTTAAAACATCTACACAGATGTCACCCGGTTAAGGGATTTAATACAAGGGACCTATTAATGTCCACCCAAATACTGAGATTTTGCTATTGCAATTGTTAGAGAGCAATAAAGGGTTTGATCTTTTTGAAATGGCTTTACTGAGCCTGATAAGATCATTGCACTTCTCAACTGAGAGTCATCACCAAGCACCACAAGTATGCTCTCCTCGGATTGTTGTGCTTCCTTGCACACTCTTATTTTCTTCTTCTTTTCACCTTTTTCGTAGCTTCTCTCAGCGTACAGGTTCACTATTTTTCTTCTTGGAAGAATGAAGGCAAACAATATGTTAATGTTTGTAGTTTCAGTCGTATGATCACTTAGATTACATATAATTCTTAGATATTGATTAATAATAATATATTGTATGTGTGTGTGTGTGTGTGTATATGTTATATTATTATTAATATATATTATTCTAATATATGATTGATTAATGAAACATTATAAAATGAATAGACATGTCCCATGAAGGGACATGTCTCTCATAGCCTCATTTCTAATATAAATAAGAGAGATTGTTGCATTTGGAAAATACATACCACATACAATACAGGCAGTGCTATTACATTTGCAGCGATCCTAAAATATCAACATGGTATCAAAGCCAAATTGCAAATGTGAAAAAAAAGAAATGATATGGAGGAGATTTCATACAGAGAAGGGAATCATTGGAAACTGCATTAAATTGATTTAGGAAATTATAAGACAAATACTGTCTATTTCGAGGATCAAGCTCTTCAATTAATATTCAGTAAAATGAATGCATTGTCACACATCGTGAATTAAATATTTGTATATACAATCCCCATCGGGTGTGTTAGTGCGGATGGAGGATTATTAAGGAAGACATTACTATCAGATTAAGGGAGTTATCATAAGCATCAATCAGTATTGCTCTGGGTTATTCACGTCAAGCATTATTGTCTGAAATATTATTGTGGCAATCTGAGAAATTGCGAGTCATATATGTGAGAGTAGTGAGACTGTGCTTGGTATTGGAGTTCCTTGAATTGAATAGTGAACCCAAAATAATATACTCTGCAGGACCCTAAGGTGGAAGGAAAATAATAATTAAATAAAGAATTTCACCCACAGCTAGTGATTGTCAAAACTGTTTTCGGAACCATATTTTCGCTTAAAGAAGTGATCATGGCTTATGAAACTTTGTCGCATGCTAATGGATCTTCTATTGTTAGCAAATGTTGAGACCAAGGAAATTGATTTAGATATGAATTGTATGGATATTAAGGACCTTCAATGAAAGCCAAAATCGTTATGAAATTGCTTGATCTCTACATTGTGTCACAGATGACCTGTTCTTGCCATCAACAATATATGGATTGACAATTCTGATCACTGCGCACTAGTATTTGGTTTCTCAATACTAGATTGACAAGCACAGTTCCTCCTAGGCGTGTTTTATATCTTGTCAACAGCAGGTCACCTCCAATACAATCCCAAACAATTGATTGAAGTGTGTGAAGTTTCTATAACAATCAACCCAAGGAAATAATAATGAGTCAACATCAGCATCAAAGAGACATTACACTAAGATATCTATTTAATCGAAAACAAAATGGGCTGGAAATTACAAAAGACTCCACTAGATGCCTTCGTCTAATATCTACGGAATAAATATTGTAATGTTCCCGAAGATCACTGGGTACCATACAAGAAATGATTTGATAACAAATACAGAGTCTGATGTCTACTGAAGGTTGTTTCGGTGACTAGAGAATTGGAGTTATCGCGGTGCTTATTAGTATTTGATCAAGTGCTAAGACAGGCAATTGTCTTTGGAGATCACAATTCCTTGAGAAGAACAGTGCATGGTGTAGTGAAATAATAATGAAGCATACATATTTGATCATTAGAGATATTATCTTCAGCGTATGTATTCCTTATCTACACTAATGTTCGGTTGTTAAATATATGCCACTAGCGGAATAATAATATAATTGAAGATGTTCGAAGATTAATATCCTAAGGTTGCAGACTATATGGTTATGGCGGAACTAACCTATGTCCTATAATTGCCGCTATCATAAAGAGCAAATATTACATTCAATGATATATTTCATATTGGCAGAGGTCACTAGAATAGCATGATCATTCTTGCATCGGGCTTCTCTGTTGCTGCATGGACTTCAAGAAAGGATTGAGTTTCATGTTGGTGCTTGTTCATCTCAAATTTATTATCGGATTAAATTTTTGCCACAGAGATGGCCTCACCTAATTATGGTTACTCGAAACGAGCCTTCATCACATTTCTTGCTGGATCAGGAGATTACATTAAAGGTGTCATCGGCCTTGCCTACTGCTGAGTGTGGTCTTTCTCGTGCTATCTTCTGAAATAAGTTGCCACTCATATTCTTTCTTGATGTCGTTCAACCAATCTAGTATTCAATGTATCATTTAAATACAGAGAGAAAGACAGGTTACACGTGGATGAAAATAAAGATACAACAAATGTAATTTTAAGTGAATTGATGCTATATTATTACGTCCATGCCTGTCACATTACAAAGAATGGAGAGATTAATAAGGCACGGGAGTTAATAGCATTTTTAATTATCTACTAAATGTAGGAGTTACGAATATGCATTCGTATTATGTCTTCATTGCCATAGGGAGAGGAATTCGTACAATTCTCTATTCTAGAAGAGTCAACAGAGGAAATTATGCATGTTACTGTAAGTTGGGACGCTAGTGTATCATAATCTCAACACAGCGGACATTGCCTTGGAAGATTGAAGAAGTAGACAGAGGATTTGAGAGTTGATTGTAGTGGATGTAACACTCTCAATAAAATTTGTAGACCGTAAGGTCCATTGTTATCGGAAGGTGATTTTTGGTGCTCAGTAGCGCGTCCATCTAACAACTGAAGGTCATTGTTTGTAGGGTATGCATCTATGTTAGTGGGAGCAGGGGAAGAATATCCTTTAAACTGCATGAGATTAGTATTTTTGAGTTCAATTTCTAAATATTATATTTCTAATCTCTTATTTGTATATCTATGTACATAGTATAAGAGCTATTTGCCTTGATCTTTTCCTTTCTCTCTGAGGATGTGCATGCAGGAAAAGAAATTGAGCAGAGAGTTGATATCAAATTCAGAGGGAGTCTGACAATGTCAAGATGGATACTCGAACTTGAGCTTCCGAGGGAGAATTTGTAGGATCTACATCTGTGAACTTCCGAGGATCCAGATTTAGAAGAAGTCTAATGAACCATTAGAAGAAACCTCAGACGAGAAGGTTAAATGTTGATGTTAGTACTCAAAGATTCAGAGGGAGACAGTACAACATCTAGAGGATATGCCTTATTTGATTTCTAAGGATCTTGGTCATATTGATAAAGAGGGAGTAAACCATATCAAGATGGTTTCCCTAGTGACCAAGAATTGTGATTCAAATGATGAAATTCCATGTATGCAAACTAGAAGGCTCTTATGCAGATATCTAGATCATAATAGATGGTTGGGAATTCAAGAAAAGAGCGTAAAGCAGACTAAAGAACAAAGACACGACTTGCTCGCAGAAGGTTGATATTAGATTTAGAGGGAGTATAATAGTTCATCTAAAAACAACCTTGGACGAGGAGGTGAGGAGGTTGTTACAAGACCTTAAAGGAAGCATCCAGAAGTCTATGATCATGAGATTGAGTCTCATGTGTGCTGGCTAAAATGCTTTTATGCTATCTCCTACATAACTTGGGTTCACCTAAAGCAATGCAAACTATATAAGAGATATAGTGCATAAGTATACTATTCAAGGTACATTATCCCTACAGAACATATGGCTGATATTCTCACCAAGGTTCTTGCTAAAGGTAAGGTTGTGTACCTTTGAGATAAACTTGGCATGTTGGAGAATGAAGCCTTAGGTGAAAAGGAGTTTCATCTATTATCTTGTATGTTATTGCATTCTTCTCCTTGAGAGAGAAGTCTAAGGTGAAAGCCCTTGTTTTCCACCCTTTGGGATGAGTCATGATGGATCCACCCTCTGACATGAGTCAAGGTGGATTTCACGTGTGTGACTCCAGGACTTATGGGCCCTCCTATGAACATTGGAGAAAGGTGACGACTTTTCGACAATGAACACTTGTATTTGATGTTACAAGGTGACGATCTTGTAACATGGAGATTCATTATGGTAGACAGTTATATGTCTGTGCACAAACCATAATAGGGTTATATGTAAATGGAATGTAATGTTCCTATTTACTATATCCTTGTATCACGATCTGAGGTGATATGAAGATCAGGTATCACGATCAAAAGTGATTCCTCATATCAAGGTGGTATGAAAATCAGGTATCACGATCAAAAGTGATTCCTCATATCAAGGTGGTATGAAAATCAGGTATCACGATCAAAAGTGATTCCTCATATCAAGGTGGTATGAAAATTAGGTATCACGATCAAAAGTGATTCCTCATATCACATGTTAGGTGATATTGAAAACTGGGTATCACATGTTAGGTGATTCCTCATATCACATGTTAGGTGATATGTAAAACTTGATATCACATGTTAGGTGATACTTCATATCAAGAATTATTCTAATATATGATTTCTTAGTATCCATATGAATCATATTAGGATCCTTCTGAACTTAGTATTATATATTGATTGGACCCTATGAAACATATCACATAGTGACATGTCTCTACGTAAACTTAGTATCCATATGACAGACATCATGAGACGTATTGTCATTAACATACCATGGATATTTATGAGCTATGGTGAACATCATGTGACTTGATATTCTTGCATATACCATATCTCCTTATATCACAGTAGGGTGATATCTCCTCTCTTTAAAATTAATGATTTATTAACTTGATGGATTTTATCTTCTCTAGCTAAGAGGGAGTGTTGATGTTTTGTATGGCTATAGTTAGGGTCATATGTGTTGACAAGGGAGACCACAACACATTCTGTTTAATCATCCTCCCTAGCTAAGAGGGAGTGTTAATGTTTGTAGCTTCAGTCGTATGATCACTTAGATTACATATAATTCTTAGATATTGATTAATAATAATATATTGTATTTGTGTGTGTGTGTATATCTATATATATATGTTATATTATTATTAATATATATTATTCTAATATATGATTGATTAATGAAACATTATAAAATGAATAGACATGTCCCATGAAGGGACATGTCTCTCATAGCCTCATTTCTAATATAAATAAGAGAGATTGTTGCATTTGGAAAATACATACCACATACAATACAGGCAGTGCTATTACATTTGCAGCGATCCTAAAATATCAACACAATATTCTTCACAAGATGAAGAATAAAGTCTTCTTGTTCTTCCTGCTTTTTGCATGTGCGACCTCTGCAAAGATCTCCTTTGGATCCATCACCCAGTTGAGTCTCAGTTCACTGTGGAAACATCAGATGCATGCCATGTGCTTTTTATGTTTTATAAAGGAAATGACAGATACATGCCGCATACTTTCCTTTGCTTGAGATTTCTCCATGTTTTCTCATGTTTTAATGCCGTAATCTTCGGCATTAAAACCTTCAATTGTGCCTTGCACCAATCTTCTTTATAACACAAAGTCATATGGATTTTGTGCAACAAATCTCAGTCAAAGAGTCACACAAGTGTTTGTCAATTGTGACTTTCATCGGTTCAACAATCTTGGTTTCCATCCTTAGGCAGTGAACACGTCTTTGACATCACCTGTCACTCTTCCTTTCTCTGTCTGTACTAGTTTGGTTCCTTGGTTCCGGTGATAGACTTTATCGGTTATTGTTTTGGATGCTCCGGTGACCTTCGTTTGTTACCGGTTGCTCCGATGATTGGTTAGAGACTTTATCTCACAGTACTCGGTCGCAGTACTTCTTCCTGTTCACTATGTGTCACCGGTTTCATAACCAGTCCCTTTTGTAAACTAAACCTATTTACTATTATTGTCACTCGATTCTAGTTAGATCAATGTTAACCTTAGACATCAATGACAACACTTTGCCATATACCGGTTACATCCTTACCGATTAATGCCAACACCAAATAGGTGAAATGGTTAACAGTTTGGGAAACCGGTTTAACAAAGTAATAACTGATTACTTCGAAGCTTATCAGCTCAGAATGCATCATAGGGAGAGAATTCCTTCAGCTATTGTAGAGGAGTACAAGGATGAAGTTTGCTTCCTAGTGAGAACCGAACATTGTATCATCCAAGATGTTGAGCCAAGAACTGAGTTTGCACCGGATCTTGGTTATGAGATATCAACCAAGATTGCCAAAGCTTACGCTGAGGCACTTTCAGAAAGTAACCTGGATCTCTCTGCCAACCAATTCTGCACTTATGAGGTTGATAAAGATGGGGCCTTTCTATTTTTAGTAAGGCAGTCATACAGACAAAGGAAGCAATGGTTGACTTCCCGGTTAAGACAGATTGTCAATATAATGAGTATCTAATAAGATATTAATCTTTTAATGGCTTTTAATGATACTTAATTATTTTAGTTATATAATAAAGTTATAAATTGACTTTATAATAAAGTGGGCGCCATGGTGAGGGTAATGAGTAATTAATACTCATTTATTAAAAGTGTGCTTTATTAAGGATATATTATAAGGTCAGCTCATTAGTATAAAAGCAAATGTCATATTCATTAAAGAGCCTTGCTAGTGAAGATTCAGGGGGGAATTATTATAAAAAGCCTTCACATGAGGAAATTGATTCATTCATGACTTGTGCATTTTGGCTTTGTTTAATTTGGTTGAGAGTTGGAGACAAGGGTTTTGAGTCTCAAGCTTGAAATATTGTAAATTATTCCAAGTTTAACAGCATAGTGAATATGTGAAACACCCAGCTAATTGTGCAAGAGCTTTGGTTTCATCCAGAGGCCAAGAAGATTTCATAGTTTACAGGAATCATTAATCATCTGCCCCAATTTATCTCAGATATAATTGTGAGGGAAGAAATCGATATTAATTGCAGATCACAGCCATTAAAGAGGTCTGTGTTAGGAGTTTTAAAAGCCGCCGATCACCTACATGCAGCAACAGTCTTTGGAGGAAGCGATTTAAATAAATGGACTGTGTTTGGTATAAGTGGGGGCTCGTTTTAACTTGTGAAAGCCTCTGATTTTATGTCTGCATGCTTGGCGTCAGGTAGTTGTCCATTACAGAGAGTTGCAATTCAGTCTTGGGTTGTTATTTAACACATACGATCAGCTACAGGTTCCTCTCAATAAATTTCGCATGCATGATATTTGTAATTGTAAATATTTTTCATTGATGAAATGCTCATATCTATGTTTCATGCCAAGTGTTTGTAAAAATGTCCCTTTGTTGTAGATGAATATTGGTTTTCCTAGGATGCATGGAAAGTGTTTGACAATATGTCCACTTGCTGTACAAGTTGATTTCAGTCACTCATATGTATGAGAAAGGTCAAAAACAATTAGTATATCATTTCTATTATATTGTCAGCCCATCATGCATTATTAGAAGCATCCAAAAACATCATTTCAAAGCATTTCAATCCCATTTGACATCATTCCAAGAACTCATTATCAGACTGAAATCTAAAACAGCAAGCACAAAGTTTCATGACAACTGTTTGACAATATTCCTTGAGGGTCAATTCTGCAACATACAATCAATTTTAGCAAGGGATATTACAGTGGTGAAGTTAAAACTTGTTGGGGTTCTTATAGTGGTATCAGAGTGGTTTCCTGTCATCCTTTTGGGGAGTTGGGAAGTAAAATTTCATAAAACTCTTACAGGTGATATTTGAGTGACCAGCAATCTTGCTTTGTTTCAGTCATGGGAAAAACTAGAGAAGAAATTGAATTGGAAGCTGATATAATTTTTAAAGAATATTAGATCATGCCAGATAAGTTTAAAACATTAGATGGTTTTGATGGTTTCTTGGATTACTTGCCTAGCTTCAATTTGGAAGTGACTGATACACTGAAATATATTCGAGGAAAGTATGGGGAAAAAATAGACCAAGGTATATTTGACACTCCTTTAGTGAAACCTATTGAATCAATTTGTCATAATAAACAGCTTAGGTGTGAAGTTTGCAAGGAGTTCTTCATATATGCAGAGAGGTTTGAGGATGACAACAAAAATTCAGTTTTTCGAAACAGCATGTTAAGATTCCTATTTTGATGTGATTGATATTTAATTTTTATTTAAATCAAACTGTGAACTTTATACCTATATTATACTGAATATACAAATCTGCACTTGGAAGAACACTACCATTTATTAATGTGTTTTCCAAATGCAGATTTCTTTGATTATAAATATGTTGACATATTTAAGTTGTCATTCCTAAAGTCAAAGGCAAACATCAATCCCACCGGAGCACCACTAGACTAAACAAGCACCAATACTCTTAATTGTGCACCGGTAGAACAAACAAGTAAGCGACGTACTTTGCTAGTCACGCTTATACCAGTCTAAATGTTTTCAACCGGTCTTATGAGACATATAGGGAAAGTATGACCAACCGGGTAAAATTTTATTACCGGTTGAGTGTGTTTTATCGCGCCATCATTATCAGGGACGCTTCGTTGCCTCTCTTCGGACGTGAGTTTCAAGAGCTACTTGAAACAAAATTCGGAAGTCACGTGCCAGATTATCCTCTCCGTCGTACAACTCGGTACGGGCTTCCTCGGCTTCTGGGTTTATCGCACTAACGGGTAAGCCCATTATGCCTACTCGCCATCCGGGTATGTCTAGGCAACGGCGCCAGATGGAAGCTACAAGAGGTTTTTCACACACTCTCGAGCCCGTACTACCCTCGAGCGAATGGTCAGGCAGAGGCGACTAATAAGATCCTGATTGGAGTCATTTACAAATCCTGCGGCGTTGAGGGCGAGGATTGGGAAGAAAGGCCACCCTCGGTACTATGGGCCTATCGAACATCTTACAAGGTGACCACCGGGCAAACACCGTTCCAACTCATGTACGGACAGGAGGCCGTGGTACCGGTAGAATTCATGGTTCCTAGCCTGCGGATTGCAATTGAGAATAAATTGGGAGATATGGAGAGTCTGAGGGAACGACTCTATCTCTTAAATAAGTTGGACGAAAAACGGGCTTTGGCACAATGGGCCACTGAAGCGACGCAGCAACGGAGGAAGGTCTGGCACGATAAGCATATCGACGAATGCAATTTACACCGGGCCAATTGGTTCTAAAATACAACGGCCAAAATGAAATCAAGCCTGGAAAGTTCAAAGTGAAATGGATAGGCCCTTACAAGGTTCGGGAGGTGGCCGCAAACGGGTCCGTAAAGCTGTGGACCCTCGATGGACGGGAAATTCCGGACGCGGTGAACGGCTCGAAATTGAAGGTGTATCACGAACGGCCGATGACATCACTGCGAGGACCAAGTACTTAGAAAAAAAATTTATTAAAAAAAAAAAAAATTATAAAAAAAAAAAAGAAAAAGAAACAGAGAATTTTTTATTTTTATTTTTTAAAAAAAAAAAAGCAATATCGTACGGCACCGTACGGATCTATAAAGCCCCGTACGGCACCGTACGGATCTATAAAGCACCGTACGACACCGTACGATGAAAAGGGCACGGCGACAGGGAAGTACGGTACCGTACTAAAGCATTATTGTGGTCGATACATTTACAAGTATTGTACGGCGCCGTACGGAAAAGTGACGACATACAAGCTGAAACAAAAGAAATAAAGGTGTTGTACGGAACCGTACAAGACGACGACTGCAAGCAAAGCACCGCACGGTGGATCAATGTACGGATTGTACTGGCCGTACCGCATCCAGACGCAGCACGGGAAGGAGGCATAGTGTACGGTCATCAGATTGCAAAGTATGAATACCAAGTCATATGGTAGCTGACGCACAACATAAGGGCATTTGTTGTCGGTATATTTTGTATGTACGGGTGTTGTGTAATAAACTTATGTTAATCTCGGCAGTTAGTACCGAGAGTGTGAACCGTTACGACGTGACGTTTCGGTGGTGTCTCTTCGGAGGTTATATGTACACATTGCTTTGAGTGTGAATGACATGATTTGGTTTTCGGAGTACTTTATGTTTACCGAATCGCAATACTTTCCTGTGTACATGTTTATCAGTTAATGTGTGTTTATGCAACTATTCTTGTTGACCCGAGAGGGAAAACATCTGGCGCCGTTGCCTAGACATACCCGGATGGCGAGTAGGCATAATGGGCTTACCCGTTAGTGCGATAAACCCCAAAGCCGAGGAAGCCCGTACCGAGTTGTACGACGGAGAGGATAATCTGGCACGTGACTTCCGAATTTTGTTTCAAGTAGCTCTTGAAACTCACGTCCGAAAGGAGGCAACGAACGGAGACGTCCCTGCAGGCGTAGTGTGGGACGCGATTGGGGCGAACCCTGCAGCGAATCGGTTGTCGAACCAACTTCCACGGTTGTTGGCACAAGCAGCACTCGCACGACGTATTCGGCAAGAGGAAATTGACCGTGAGGACCGCCGCCAGGAGATCATCCGTGCATTCCACGCCCGAGAGCATCTTCGTCGCCGTCGGGAGGAAGGAAATGACAAACAGTAAAGTTGTTGAAGTTTGAAACGAAGGGGAACGGAACACAAAAATTCCATTGTAGTTCAATTGAGAATGTTGTAAAGCAACATGAATTAATAAAAAATAAGTGTTCTTTTTGATTGAGCAATGTGTATAGTTTGTCTTGATGCCCAATAATTTAAATAAAGATCGAAATAAGAAAGTGATAGATGACGAAAAGGAAGCCGCACAGAAGGCTTTCATTTCCGCGCAGCAACGTGAACGTCGGTGTAGGCTCAGGCAACTTGCCAAAGACCAGCTTGCCAGAGGGTTGCCCGAAGGGGACCTCGGAAGTGGTACGGAGCGTGCAGAAGCTGAAGAAGAGTTCACTTCTCCCGAACGGAGAGTGCGGAGTCGGGAAGAGTTACTTGAGGAGACACGGGCGAGAAGAGCCTTTCTCCAAGAGGAGAGAGTACGGTTTGAGGTGGGTCTCCGTACACCAAGCGCGGAGAACCAAACCGGCGGAGAGGGTGATACTGCAGAGGGTGGCACGAGCACACCAGCAAACCCTCCGTTGGAACCGAGAACCCCACACGGTACGGTGCCAGGAGAAGGGCAAGTACCACCAGCCCAGCAACTACCGCAAGGACAAGTACCACAAGTCCAGACTACCCACAGCACTCAGGGAGGTGTGGGCATGAGTGGTATCGGTGCACCGCCTCCACCGCGGCCAACCATGGCAGTGAATAAGCAGAAGTTACCGAAATTTACGGGGCAATCCAAGGAGGATCCAGTTCGGCACTGCCGAACGTGTGAAACGATATGGACTGCACACGGGGTAACTGACGAGAACGAATGGATCCGTCAGTTCCCTGCAACACTGCGAGAGGGTGCCATTGATTGGTACTCGGACGTTGACAAGACAAGGCTCACGACATGGGACGATGTCAAAAAGGCCTTCCAGACAGAGTTCCAATTGTTACGGGATGATAATGAAATATTGGCGGAGATCTACAACACGAAGCAAGCCAAGAATGAGTATGTCCGTGCGTACGGCCGACGACTCAAAGAACTCATTGGAAAAATGGAGTCGGCCCCAGCGGATGAATTGAAAAAGAGATGGTTCGTGGAGGGACTCAAAACATCCCTCCGAAAGAAAATGAAGATAGTACCGCCTACTTCGTATAGTAATGCATATAACCGAGCAATGGATCTCGAGAGCGAATGTAAGACCTCGAAGAAGACAAGGTCATCTTCTGATGATGATTCAAAGACGGAAAGTAGTGAGGACGGGTCGAGCAAGAAAGTGCTCGCATTGCAAAAAGACCTTGAGAGGATGATGCGAGAACTTAAAGCCGCCAAAGGAAGTGCTAGCAAAGCCGAAGAAGATACAGTGTGGTGTACGGACTGCAAGGAGGCAGGCCACACAAAAGGGTCTTGTCCGAAAAAAGCTTTTTGTGATATCTGCCAAATCGCAGGACATCCCCTTAAAGAATGTCCCTATAACTTGAGGGCAAGAGGCCAACAAGTACTCTATGCACAGGAGCAACCTTCCACGTCTGGTACGGGTGGACAACAGAATGCTGCATCATCTGGCGGATATAAAAATAACCGCCGGGGAGGCCGAGGCAACAATGAGAATAAGCCCCGGATCCAATATGATGCCAAGGGAAGACCCATGATACAATGTCGGAGTTGTAATCAGTGGGGTCACTATGCTCGTGATTGTCAGACGGAGCCCGCGACTCCGCAGAAGTTGTGTCGGTGGTGCGGACCGGGCGACCATGAGGACGCTAATTGTCCGAAGCCCGGCTGTAACATCCTGGAGTTGGAATGTAGAGGTACTGAGAAGGTCCTGACAGTCACCCGTGCCCAAGCCAAAAAGGCCACGTACCCACACCCTCCGACGGAGAAACAGAGAGTACTGCAAGCGAGGGCCGAGATCGAAAAAGAGATACAAGACCGGAAGGAACCTGCCGACGCCGGCACTTCTCATCGAGAATTGGCGGAGCAAAGTATACTACGACAGATACTGCAAATGGAAATACCCGTGAAGGTCAAGGACCTGTTGGAGACCATGCCACACCTAAAAACAGCTCTATTCCTAGGGCCTAACACGCCACCTACGACGGTGGAACGAACGGAGATCCCAGGTGGCTGTGCAGCCGACCCGATGACGTTATCAATAAACCATGGACGGAACCCGGCAGTAGTAGAAATGGGTATCCTAGGTAAAATCCTCACGAACACCATCGTTGACGGAGGGTCGGGCGTCAATGTCCTTCCGGAGGAAACTTGGAAGAGTTTGGGGAAACCGACGCTGTGGCCACCAACCTTCAATTTGTTAGGGGCCGACCAGCACGGTATTAAACCACTCGGTATGCTAATGGCACAGCAGGTGACTATCGGAACCCAGCCTTTCACCTTAGACTTCGTCGTAATCCCTCTCAAGCAAAAGGGGTATGACGCTATATTGGGTAGAGGGTGGTTGGTGACAGCCCGAGCCAATCACAACTAGAAGAAGAACACCCTCGCATTCGAGAAAAGGGGGAGGAAATTTGTGGTAGACCTCGCCACACAAATGGTTGGAGAGGAAATGGCGTCCGACTCAGACTCCGATGGTGGCGGGATGGACGGAGAGGAAGAAACTATGGAACCGAACGATGAAGGGGTACTTGAGATAGAAGGAGATACGGATTCACTAGATGGTCTCTTTCACTGGCAAATGCGTGACTACGAGGTATTTCAGCCATTGTGCAATATACTGGAGATCGGGAATGAGTTCCCTACGGAAGAAAACACGAACGAGTTCCCTCCGGAGTACACAGAATATACAGAGGGGGAAGCCCAGATGAGAGTAAGTCCGGCCCACGTGTTCTCGGAGGGAGAACCTATCCAATACAAAGAGGCAAAACTGGAAACAATAAATCTCGGGGACGAGCAGAATCCCAAGACTATCCTGGTGGGAGATGACTGGGATCCCGTGTTAAAAACGGCAGCCTTCAAAATATTCACAGAGTATAAGGACGTGTTTGCCTGGAATTATAAAGACCTGAAGGGCGTACCTCC
Source organism: Chamaecyparis obtusa (assembly GCA_027943335.1). Classification (NCBI taxonomy): domain Eukaryota; kingdom Viridiplantae; phylum Streptophyta; class Pinopsida; order Cupressales; family Cupressaceae; genus Chamaecyparis; species Chamaecyparis obtusa. The sequence goes on from BSBK01002499.1 coordinate 1,129,657, forward strand.
GGAGCTCTGCGTGCACCGCATCCCTTTGGTTCCTGGAGCCCAACCTGTGCGGAAGAGGCCGTACAGGATGAACAAAAACTATGCTGCAAGGGTGGAGACCGAGATTGCGCGGATGCTGGACGCGGGGATAATTTTCCGAGTAGAAACAAGTGAGTGGGTGTCACCAATCGTGATATCTCAGAAGAAAGAGGCTAACCAAATCCGCATCTGCGTAGACTTTAGGTGTCTCAATGCGGTGACCATTAAGGATCCCTTCCCGATACCCTTCACAGACAGCATACTCGAGGAGGTGGCAGGCCATGAGATCTATTCCTTCATGGACGGGTTTTCAGGATATAACCAGATATACATTGCAGAGGAGGACAAGTTAAAAACCACCTTTGTAGTGGAAGATGGTGTACGCCTACAACCGGATGCCCTTCGGCCTGTGTAATGCACCTGCAACTTTTCAAAGAATCATCTTGCACATCTTTGACAAGATGTCGAAAGGGAATTTTAAAGCATTTCTGGATGACTGGTCCATTTTCAGTAGCCAATACTCGGTTCAGAAGTTTCGGCACTACCTATTGGCGACGCCGTTTACTTTCTTCGTGGACCACCAGGCTTTGATGTACCTGGTTAACAAGCCCATCATTCAGGGAAGGGTGAGCAGGTGGTTGCTGCTCCTTCAAGAATTCACCTTCAGAATTGTTGTACGGCCAGGACGTAGTCATGTGATTGCGGACCAATTGTCCCGAATTAAGTCCGGCGAGCCTCCAGTAGGAATAAACGATGACTTTTCAGATACTCACCTGTTTCACATCGCCGTACTACCGAAGTGGTACACAAGTATCGGTGAGTACCTGTCCACGGCTCGATTTCCAGAAGGAATGCTCCCTAGAGAGCGTAGAAAATTGGTTCTGAGGAGCAGAACCTTCCAACTTATCAATGGACTGCTGTACAAAATGGGTCCAGATCAAATATTGAGGCGTTGCGTAATGGAGGAAGAGGTTCCGAGAGTGTTGAAGGAAGCTCATGAGGGACCTGCCGGAGGGCATATGGGCCCCGACACCACCGCCAGAAAAGTCTTGTTGGCAGGCTTATGGTGGCCGACGGTGTACAACGATGCCAGGGAGTGGGTCGTCGGCTGTGACACATGCCAGCGGGCAGGGAGACCTCTCAAACGAGACTACATGCCACTTAACCCCTCTCATGCACAGGAATTGTTTGAACGGTGGGGACTGGATTTTGTGGGGCCTTTGAAGCCCAGCCGCGCTCGACGCTGTCGGTACATTGTTGTGGCAACAGAGTATCTGACCAAGTGGGTGGAAGCACAAGCACTAACGGATAACTCTGCTCTAAGTACAGCGAAGTTTATTTATGAGCAGATAATAACGCGGTACGGCATTCCACTGCAGTTGACGAGTGATAGAGGTGTACATTTTGTCAACCATGTGATCAAGCTACTGACGACAGAGTTCAAAATTTTTCACACTCTCGAGCCCGTACTACCCTCGAGCGAATGGTCAGGCAGAGGCGACTAATAAGATCCTGATTGGAGTCATTTACAAATCCTGCGGCGTTGAGGGCGAGGATTGGGAAGAAAGGCCACCCTCGGTACTATGGGCCTATCGAACATCTTACAAGGTGACCACCGGGCAAACACCGTTCCAACTCATGTACGGACAGGAGGCCGTGGTACCGGTAGAATTCATGGTTCCTAGCCTGCGGATTGCAATTGAGAATAAATTGGGAGATATGGAGAGTCTGAGGGAACGACTCTATCTCTTAAATAAGTTGGACGAAAAACGGGCTTTGGCACAATGGGCCACTGAAGCGACGCAGCAACGGAGGAAGGTCTGGCACGATAAGCATATCGACGAATGCAATTTACACCGGGCCAATTGGTTCTAAAATACAACGGCCAAAATGAAATCAAGCCTGGAAAGTTCAAAGTGAAATGGATAGGCCCTTACAAGGTTCGGGAGGTGGCCGCAAACGGGTCCGTAAAGCTGTGGACCCTCGATGGACGGGAAATTCCGGACGCGGTGAACGGCTCGAAATTGAAGGTGTATCACGAACGGCCGATGACATCACTGCGAGGACCAAGTACTTAGAAAAAAAATTTATTAAAAAAAGAAAAATTATTAAAAAAAAAAGAAAAAGAAAAAGAGAATTTTATTTTTTATTTTTAAAAAAAAAAAAAGCAATATCGTACGGCACCGTACGGATCTATAAAGCCCCGTACGGCACCGTACGACACCGTACGATGAAAAGGGCACGGCGACAGGGAAGTACGGTACCGTACTAAAGCATTATTGTGGTCGATACATTTACAAGTATTGTACGGCGCCGTACGGAAAAGTGACGACATACAAGCTGAAACAAAAGAAATAAAGGTGTTGTACGGAACCGTACAAGACGAGGGCTGCAAGCAAAGCACCGCACGGTGGATCAGTGTACGGATTGTACTGGCCGTACCGCATCCAGACGCAACACGGGAAGGAGGCATAGTGTACGGTCATCAGATTGCAAAGTATGAATACCAAGTCATATGGTAGCTGACGCACAACATAAGGGCATTTGTACGGCACGGTTGGAGGATGTCTGAGGATTCAGTACAGCATTGGGATGTGTGAAGGGAAAGCATGAAGGAAGAAATTCATATAGTATAAAAATAAAAAAAAAATAAAAAAACGACGACAAAACAAATCAGCTCATATTGAAGAACGAATGGTACCGAAGGGAAGGGCATGAGCAGGAAGTAAGGGAAACATAAGCGGTTTGCGGAAAAGAGCATGGGAGCAGGCGAAATTCACAAAAATAGGGTGTTTCATAGACTTTGAAGGTTCTAAATTGGCCTTGGCGGCGGGGGGCGCTGCCCCTCGACCCCGCCCTGTACCGCGACAGGAAGCGCGCCTGGGGCTCTGCCCCAGGATCCCGCGGGGGCGCTGCCCCTCGACCCCGCTGGGGGCGTTGCCCCCTAGACCCCCAGTCGGTTTAGTTATCAACCCTTGAAGAGTGTGACCAGTTGATGAGACCCGGAGCTGCTACATATTTGCATTGGCTGAAGGAAGTTGATTTGTACGGTAAGGAGGAATTTTAAAAAAAAAAAAAAAAAACAGTTAAGACCGTTATTGTTGGACACTGCACAGTAGTATGGGATCACGACAGCATAGTACTTGGAGACAGAAATTACAGGTTTCAAAACCAGCCAGTAGCAACAGAGGACCGAGGGTTTCACAGTCTAGAGTCCGCATTGCTGGTAGCATGGATACTGCCAGAAAGCACCATCCACACGTACAGCAACCACAAGCACAAAAGGAAGAGATTACTTGGAAGACTGTGACATTCGAGGGTTTGAGTGGAGTGGAGTGCCGAACATGGTGAGATAACACTCCAGACGCACATTTTTTGAAAGGACAGCTTCGAAGAGCAGGAGTACACTGGGCAATTCAGATGCCTTTGCCCTCCATTAGAGAGTACGAGGGACCTCTCCGAGGCATGATTGATACATTCGATCGGGATAGCCGGCGTAGCACTCTGAAGTATTGTGGCACTGAGATACAGATTTCATTTTCTGCCCAGGAGATATCGAGGGTTTTTGGCATACCTGGCATGCACGGGAAGAAAATAGATTTAAAGCCCAGGAAACTGTCCCGCGAAGAAAAGGAAAAGTACATTAAGCTGGTTTCCAGAAACCTGTTTCAAAGTGAGTTGGAGTCATTGGCTGGCGCTTCTTCAAAGAATCGGGGAATCAAGAAATCATTTGTGGCTCCCGGAGAGTGGCGGTGTTTGATGGACATCGTGAAGAGCAGGTTGACCGGGGCTAGTAGGGCCTCCGACATTGCCCTTACACATCTCATTTTCATGAACGGGATCCGTAATGGTACAGTGTACGATTGGGCTTCAGTTATGGCGGAGAGGCTGTATGAGTTCATGACTCTACAGCATTGGACATTTTACATGCCCCATATTGCCATCAGGTTGTTCCTGAATGCTGCCCGAGAGCAGATTCTAGCAGAGAAGCTGAGGCCACAGCCAGTTGATATTGCTACGGGAGAGCCTCTTATCTTTCATTGGTGTCACTTGGATGCTGGCGGAGTACAGACAGGGTCAAAGAAGAAGCGCCAAGTCCTCTCAGAGTCGGAAGGGGAGAATGTGGACAGTGGCCGAGAGGAGTCGAGTGAAGACTTGGAGGAGGAGGAAGGCAGCGAGAGTGTTGCAGTGGGAGACTCTGACACTCTCGATACAGAGGTACCATCTGAAAGTGCATTTGCTCCAACTCCACCGTCTGAGAGTGCACCACCTCTTGTACTATTCACGCCACCAGTACCCTCGGCGACTGTTGCAGCGGGGACCTTTGTACCGTTCAGTACCACATTGGAGGTTGTACCCATGCCACGGTTTGGAGAGCTCCGGCCCCCTGTTGTGCTACACCCGGCGGGTCAGGCTTCCGAGCCACCTACAGCTCAGCCAACCAACCCAGGACAGACTAGCAAAGATGATGTTGGAGGTTTAGAGCAGGAGCAGACACAGCCGCAAGAGCAGGTTACATTGGATGTTGTTGGTACTGAGGCCATTGTGCGAGTTGGGCCAGGGGTATTGGAGGAGCCGGCTCGAGCGTTGCCGACGGGGGATGAGGACTCTTCAGTGCTGTCATGGTTGGAGCAGTTCACATTACCCCCGATAGCAGTGGTAGCTCCCATTTCACTTTCCCCTGCCAGAGTAGTGTTAGAGAGGCCTTCAGAAATTATTGACCTGGATGCAGTGATGTCACCACCAAGAGAAGAGCCAGTAGCCTAGGAGAGAGAGATATCCGAGAGACCAGTTCCTATGGAGGGACAGAGATCGCAAGCTGAGGCTAGTGAGGAGCCACCAGCCCTGACAGGGTCACGGAGGGCGGTGCCAGCGAGGGAGTCCGCGCAGAAAGTGTTGGAGCAGTACTTGGCGGATGTAGCCGCAGTAGCTGCTGGAGCCCAGCGGGTCATAGCCTCAACAGAGTTTCAGGCTCAGGAGGGGGTTGCTGAGGAGTTGGAGCGCCTCTTGACCTTTGTGCGGGTTGGCTGTCCACAGGCATTTGCAGAGTGCTTTGACGCTAGGGGATGGCCTACTCAGGAGTCTCTTACGATGTTGGAGGATTGGGCTCTTAGTGCGACGGTGGGCGAGAGCCGGATTCACGGTCTTATCCGAGAGTTAGAACAGGCCTTTCGAGAGGAGTATTTCACTCTCAGGCGGTTAGAGCATGCTTCCTCAATACATCAGGCTACGGGATTGGCAGCAGAGGCAGCTCGGGAGGAGGCAGCTTCCCGTCTTATAGCTTTGCAGACTGCAGTGGTTCAGGAGAGGGAGTCTTGGGCGGCTGAGCGGAGTACTATGGTGTCGGAGTTGGACACTTTACGGGCTGCATTGGAGACTGAGCGTGCCGAGCGGGCTCTTCTTGAGACTCGCCTTGGTTCTGCTTTGGAGACTGTGGATACAACGTGTCATCTCTGAGTGCTACAACGTGTTTGTCTTGGCTACTGAAAATGGACCAGTCATCCAGAAATGCTTTAAAATTCCCTCTCGACATCTTGTCAAAAATGTGCAGGATGATTCTCTGAAAAGTTGCAGGTGCATTATACAGGCCGAAGGGCATCCAGTTGTAGGCGTACACACCATCTTCCACTACAAAGGTGGTTTTTAGCTTGTCCTCCTCTGCAATGTATATCTGGTTATATCCTGAAAACCCGTCCATGAAGGAATAGATCTCATGGCCTGCCACCTCCTCGAGTATGCTGTCTGTGAAGGGTATCGGGAAGGGATCCTTAATGGTCACCGCATTGAGACACCTAAAGTCTACGCAGATGCGGATTTGGTTAGCCTCTTTCTTCTGAGATATCACGATTGGTGACACCCACTCACTTGTGTCTACTCGGAAAATTATCCCCGCATCCAGCATCCGCGCAATCTCGGTCTCCACCCTTGCAGCATAGTTTTTGTTCATCCTGTACGGCCTCTTCCGCACAGGTTGGGCTCCAGGAACCAAAGGGATGCGGTGCACGCAGAGCTCCGGAGGTACGCCCTTCAGGTCTTTATAATTCCAGGCAAACACGTCCTTATACTCTGTGAATATTTTGAAGGCTGCCGTTTTTAACACGGGATCCCAGTCATCTCCCACCAGGATAGTCTTGGGATTCTGCTCGTCCCCGAGATTTATTGTTTCCAGTTTTGCCTCTTTGTATTCGATAGGTTCTCCCTCCGAGAACACGTGGGCCGGACTTACTCTCATCTGGGCTTCCCCCTCTGTATATTCTGTGTACTCCGGAGGGAACTCGTTCGTGTTTTCTTCCGTAGGGAACTCATTCCCGATCTCCAGTATATTGCACGATGGCTGAAATACCTCGTAGTCACGCATTTGCCAGTGAAAGAGACCATCTAGTGAATCTGTATCTCCTTCTATCTCAAGTACCCCTTCATCGTTCGGTTCCATAGTTTCTTCCTCTCCGTCCATCCCGCCACCATCGGAGTCTGAGTCGGACGCCATTTCCTCTCCAACCATTTGTGTGGCGAGGTCTACCACAAATTTCCTCCCCCCTTTCTCGAATGCGAGGGTGTTCTTCTTCCAGTTGTGATTGGCTCGGGCTGTCACCAACCACCCTCTACCCAATATAGCGTCATACCCCTTTTGCTTGAGAGGGATTACGACGAAGTCTAAGGTGAAAGGCTGGGTTCCGATAGTCACCTGCTGTGCCATTAGCATACCGAGTGGTTTAATACCGTGCTGGTCGGCCCCTAACAAATTGAAGGTTGGTGGCCACAGCGTCGGTTTCCCCAAACTCTTCCAAGTTTCCTCCGGAAGGACATTGACGCCCGACCCTCCGTCAACGATGGTGTTCGTGAGGATTTTACCTAGGATACCCATTTCTACTACTGCCGGGTTCCGTCCATGGTTTATTGATAACGTCATCGGGTCGGCTGCACAGCCACCTAGGATCTCCGTTCGTTCCACCGTCGTAGGTGGCGTGTTAGGCCCTAGGAATAGAGCTGTTTTTAGGTGTGGCATGGTCTCCAACAGGTCCTTGACCTTCACGGGTATTTCCATTTGCAGTATCTGTCGTAGTATACTTTGCTCCGCCAATTCTCGATGAGAAGTGCCGGCGTCGGCAGGTTCCTTCCGGTCTTGTATCTCTTTTTCGATCTCGGCCCTCGCTTGCAGTACCCTCTGTTTCTCCGTCGGAGGGTGTGGGTACGTGGCCTTTTTGGCTTGGGCACGGGTGACTGTCAGGACCTTCTCAGTACCTCTACATTCCAACTCCAAGATGTTACAGCCGGGCTTCGGACAATTAGCGTCCTCATGGTCGCCCGGTCCGCACCACCGACACAACTTCTGCGGAGTCGCGGGCTCCGTCTGACAATCACGAGCATAGTGACCCCACTGATTACAACTCCGACATTGTATCATGGGTCTTCCCTTGGCATCATATTGGATCCGGGGCTTATTCTCATTGTTGCCTCGGCCTCCCCGGCAGTTATTTTTATATCCGCCAGATGATGCAACATTCTGTTGTCCACCCGTACCAGACGTGGAAGGTTGCTCCTGTGCATAGAGTACTTGTTGGCCTCTTGCCCTCAAGTTATAGGGACATTCTTTAAGGGGATGTCCTGCGATTTGGCAGATATCACAAAAAGCTTTTTTCGGACAAGACCCTTTTGTGTGGCCTGCCTCCTTGCAGTCCGTACACCACACTGTATCTTCTTCGGCTTTGCTAGCACTTCCTTTGGCGGCTTTAAGTTCTCGCATCATCCTCTCAAGGTCTTTTTGCAATGCGAGCACTTTCTTGCTCGACCCGTCCTCACTACTTTCCGTCTCTGAATCATCATCAGAAGATGACCTTGTCTTCTTCGAGGTCTTACATTCGCTCTCGAGATCCATTGCTCGGTTATATGCATTACTATACGAAGTAGGCGGTACTATCTTCATTTTCTTTCGGAGGGATGTTTTGAGTCCCTCCACGAACCATCTCTTTTTCAATTCATCCGCTGGGGCCGACTCCATTTTTCCAATGAATTCTTTGAGTCGTCGGCCGTACGCACGGACATACTCATTCTTGGCTTGCTTCGTGTTGTAGATCTCCGCCAATATTTCATTATCATCCCGTAACAATTGGAACTCTGTCTGGAAGGCCTTTTTGACATCGTCCCATGTCGTGAGCCTTGTCTTGTCAACGTCCGAGTACCAATCAATGGCACCCTCTCGCAGTGTTTCAGGGAACTGACGGATCCATTCGTTCTCGTCAGTTACCCCGTGTGCAGTCCATATCGTTTCACACGTTCGGCAGTGCCGAACTGGATCCTCCTTGGATTGCCCCGTAAATTTCGGTAACTTCTGCTTATTCACTGCCATGGTTGGCCGCGGTGGAGGCGGTGCACCGATACCACTCGTGCCCACACCTCCCTGAGTGCTGTGGGTAGTCTGGACTTGTGGTACTTGTCCTTGCGGTAGTTGCTGGGCTGGTGGTACTTGCCCTTCTCCTGGCACCGTACCGTGTGGGGTTCTCGGTTCCAACGGAGGGTCTGCTGGTGTGCTCGTGCCACCCTCTGCAGTATCACCCTCTCCGCCGGTTTGGTTCTCCGCGCTTGGTGTACGGAGACCCACCTCAAACCGTACTCTCTCCTCTTGGAGAAAGGCTCTTCTCGCCCGTGTCTCCTCAAGTAACTCTTCCCGACTCCGCACTCTCCGTTCCGGAGAAGTGAACTCTTCTTCGGCTTCTGCACCCTCCGTACCACTTCCGAGGTCCCCTTCGGGCAACCCTCCAGCAAGCTGGTCTTTGGCAAGTTGCCTGAGCCTACACCGACGTTCACATTGCTGCGCGGATATCAAAGCCTTCTGTGCGGCTTCCCCTTCGTCATCTATCACTTTCTTATTTCGATCTTTATTTAAATTATTGGGCATCAAGACAAACTATACACATTGCTCAATCAAAAAGAACACTTATTTTTTATTAATTCATGTTGCTTTACAACATTCTCAATTGAACTACAATGGAATTTTTGTGTTCCGTTCCCCTTCGTTTCAAACTTCAACAACTTTACTGTTTGTCATTTCCTTCCTCCCGACGGCGACGAAGATGCTCTCGGGCATGGAATGCATGGAGGATCTCCTGGCGGCGGTCCTCACGGTCAATTTCCTCTTGCCGAATACGTCGTGCGAGTGCTGCTTGTGCCAACAACCGTGGAAGTTGGTTCAACAATCGATTCGCTGCAGGGTTCGCCCCAATCGCGTCCCACACTACGCCTGCAGGGACGTCTCCGTTCGTTGCCTCCCTTCGGACGTGAGTTTCAAGAGCTACTTGAAACAAAATTCGGAAGTCACGTGCCAGATTATCCTCTCCGTCGTACAACTCGGTACGGGCTTCCTCAGCTTCTGGGTTTATCGCACTAACGGGTAAGCCCATTATGCCTACTCGCCATCCGGGTATGTCTAGGCAACGGCGCCAGATGTTTTCCCTCTCGGGTCAACAAGAATAGTTGCATAAACAAACATTAACTGATAAACATGAACACAGGAAAGTATTGCAATTCGGTAAACATAAAGTACTCAGAAAACCAAATCATGTCATTCACACTCAAAGCAATGTGTACATATAACCTCCGAAGAGACACCACCGAAACGTCACGTCGTAACGGTTCACACTCTCGGTACTAACTACCGAGATTAACATAAGTTTATTACACAACACCCGTACATACAAAATATACCGACAACAGAGTGCATGATAATCCAAACCGGATTATGCGGAGCGGTCTCAGTTAAAACCGGATTATACGGAGCATTCACAAGTTGAAACTAAAGTTAGCTTTTTAACTGGAATTAGCTTTATTTCTTCTACGGATCATTTTGCAAGCTTTTTCGCATGCATGATTTATGGGTGAGTTTACAGCTTGGTGGAACTGTGAGAAGTATTTTTAATAAGATTAATTTCTTATAAATACAGGTCATAGGATACACAAGAAGTGTTGTTGAATATTCAAAGTAGGAGAGAGATATCTTCTAAGAGGAGCTACAGTCACAAGAAGTGAAAGGCAAAGAAAGGTTCAATAGCCGAGAAGAGGAGAGGGTAGCAGGTATGATCTAATCAAACAAAAAGTGTCATTACAGATCATTGCTTTAAGATTGTGAAGCATATTCAAATCCCTTAATCAGCGTGAACCCTAATAGGTTCTTTGTATAAATCCTTTTACCAGGTAACATCTTTATTGGTGTCGAAAGTCCTCTTACCAGGCAACTCCTAACAGGGTCAAGATCATAACAGGTCTTCTACCAAATCCCTTTACCGAGTAGCACTCTTACCAATGTGTTGTAAACTCTTAACAGGGCACCTTTATTACTGCAGTAGTAAAGTTGTGAGTTCTGTCCCACCATGGTTTTCTCCTTCTAACCGAGGGTTTCCACGTACATATGCTGTGTTGACTTGTGTATTTCTATTTATGTTTATGAGTGTTGATTATATTCTTTTAATTCTGCAGGAATAAATTTATAAGGCTAAATTGCAATAGAAATTGTATTTACTGATTCACCCCCCCCCCTCTCAGTAATTGATTAGGATTAACAATTGGTATCAGAGCCCTTTGGTTCTCAAAGATATAAAGCTTAACCGCTTGAGTAAAAGATCATGGAGGGATACAGGTATCAAAAACAGCTTGAGAAAGCGAATGGTATAATTGCCTCTCTTGAGAATAGACTGAAGAGGTCCCTTGCAAAAAGAAAAGAGTTGGCTCTACCATTGAGCGAGAGCAATGAAACAATTGAGGAACTCTCTGAGCAAAGTGGATCTAATGAAGCAGAGGAAGCAGTCTCTGAACTTATGGAGAAAAATCAGAGTCTAACCGATCATATCTCAAATCTGAAAAGGGAGCAGGAAAGTAATGCTCTACGAATGACTAAAATCATTGAAGAAAAAAGGAAAGCTGAAGATGAAAGGAATAGTGTTGTGAAAACACTAGCAGCCTCTGAAAGAGCAAGAAATCTCACAGAAGATGCAGTAAGAGAAAGTGATCTTGTTGTTTTACAACTTCAAGAAGACATGCAGATTGTAACTCAAGAAAATGTTATTATGCAAAAGAACCTGCATGATAAAGATGATGCATGCAAAAGGCTAGCTATTGAATTGTATCAACTGAAGGAACAGCTGAAGACTCTTGAAGAGAGAAATGATACACTCAAAAGGTACAATGAAAGTTCAACAAAGCTTGATGAGCAATTGAAGGCTCAAAGAAAGCACAAGGATCCCACAGGACTCGGGTACACCGGTCAAAGCATCAATGAAACCGGTGAATCCTCTAAAGTCAACAAGGGCAAGAAGGAAAAGAAGAAACCGGCAAAAGATAAAGGTAAGCAGACCTTCAAAACCTCTTGCAATCATTGTGGTAAACCGGGTCATAAAACAAATGACTGCAGAAATGCACCCGTGAAACCATTCACTTCTAACAGTTACTGCAGAAACTGTTACAAGTATGGCCATAGGACCTTTGAGTGTAGGTCACGTCCCAACAGTGTGTCTCATGGAAGCAGGGGAAGCTTCAAAGATTATTGCTATGCATGTAACAAGTTTGGACACAAAACAGATGAATGCAGATCTAAAACCATGGCATTCAAATCCCCACCAAGACCGGTATTCCATAATAGGAACACAAACCGGAGCACAACCAACTGTGCTAGCTGTGGAACATCTGACCATAGCAAATCTCGATGCCACTCATCCATGAACAAGGAAAGAAGGGTAAATCCATGGAGAGCAACCGGGATGACTTGTTACAACTGTAACAAGATTGGGCATCTGGCCAAGGAATGCAAGAACCAGCCAATGAACAAAAGAAAAGGACCGGCCAAACCAGTGAAGAGGACCTTGTCTCCCAACCAAAAGGGTAACAAGGGAAAAGAGACTGAAAAAGAAGTCAAGAAGATTTGGTTCAAGAAGGAATAAAAGATCTCCACTAAGGAGAAGACAGAAGGAAGATCATCATTTGCTGATGGTGATATCTCTTCAGCAAACTGAGCCTAAGGGCTTAAAGGAAACCGGTAGTTTGCCTACTGTTCCCGATAGAACTAGTGAGCACTAATCTCACACAGTCAAAAAGTGTAACCAAAAGAAGTCACCGGTCTATCTGGTATATCGGAAAGGTAAGTACTGACATCACAACCGAGGATTGATCAACAGGTAAACTCATTAGAACCGGTTGTCGTAAGAAAGATAAGGTATAGTAATTAATGTTGTAGCCGTTAATAATTGTTACCATTTGGTAATTACCGTTATACCCTAAATCTATTTAAGGGAAGGATGATTACTCATTTCCTTTACAATACGAATTGTGATTTTTGTTTTCTTAAAATTGAGTAATCTCTTCTTGCTTTGATTTATGGTCTTTGCTACGTAAACTCTGTAAATCCTAACAAGAATTCTGTGGTAACCGGTCAAATACGATGGCATCATCATCTTCTGTTGTCAATCTAATTCAAGGCAACCAATTCGATAGACCAGTTTACGACATCATGCCAGTACAGAACAGAGAGAATGATATGACAGGTGCGCTATCATCGATGCCTGATGGAGTTCTGCTGACTAAAGACATTACGGCATTCATCCACGCCAAGCAGGAAGAGCTGGGTGAAACTTTCATCCAAAGCGAGTATCTCTCACTCTGCCAGGATGGAAAGCTTCAAGATAAATATGTGAAGCTTGAGACTTCAGGTTTGATCAATGGAGTTAGGTATCCAATCGTGTTTCAACCGGATTGGATAAGTTTGGTTCTTAGTAGGGTTCATGAACCAGGGATGTGGCTAGCGAAAGGAACAATCACACCGATCACCAAGGATGACTTGTGAAGGGTTACTGGTTATAGCGACAAAGGTGAAGCTCTTACCCTTAGAACTGTTGTGAATGTTGTAGTCGCAAGGTTAACAAAGTCGAAGTCCGACAGTCGGTTGATGACTATTAACGACATAGAGGATGAGGGCGTTCGGTTTGCATCTGCAGTAATTGGGTACAAAATCTATCAATCAAGCAACATCAATAGTGTACCGGGAGGAGCTATACATGCCGCACACCGGATCATGCACGACAACGCACAGTACGATTTTTGAAAATCTAAAGAAGCTCGTTCTTGTGAAGAAAATTTTTCTAAAATATGGAACTCTACTGGTATGTTTGTTCGTTTACTATCAAAAAAAATTTCTGGGCATAGGAAAAGTAACCTGGCTAGCAGATAAATCGGTCATGATTCAAATAGGAGATATGGCGAACAAACTAGGAAATCAGTTTAATAAAGTAATGACCGATTACTTTGAGGCCTTCCAACTTAGAATACACGCCAAGGAAAGAATTACCTCGACCATTGTTGATCTATACAAGGATGAGGTGTGTTTTCTAGTCAACACCGATCACTGTATAATTCAGGCTGTGGAGCCCAAAACTGAGTATGCACCGGAGCTTGGATATGAAATCTCTACCAAGGTAGCCAAGGCATATGCAGAAGCATTGCAAGAGAGTGACCTAGATCTCTGCATACCGGTTTGGGACTTATGAAGAAATTCTGGAAAATCTGAAGAAGTCATCAGTTAAAGAACCTAAAAAGGTATATACAAAAAGGACTCCTACACCGAGGAAGAAGAAAACAGAAGTTGAAGAATCCAAGGTTCAAAGGAAAAGAACACAACAGGCGTCCAGTGCTCAAGGGGATGAACCGGAAGAAACTGAGATTGAAGAGACTGCCACTCTTCACGGAAAGAGAAAAACCGGGAAACTGGTGAAAGAGGATGCACCAAGAAGAAGGAAGCCAATGATTGATGAATTAGTTGAAGGAGTTAAGGAGACAGGTAGACTGGGAGTAGCCGGAAGAAGATATGCAATGAGCGATGAAATAGATAAGAGAAAAATTGAAGAAGCTATAATTTTTTGTTTCTACAAGTTCAATTATACTCCCACTGAACTTCACAAAATAATACCGAATGATTTGCTAGAGATAATAGAAGGAAGATGGAAGTCTTCAATTGACAAGGAAAGAGACATAAGAATAAAAGCTCTACTTGAAGTCCAAAATCATCTCACTTTGGAAGAAACAACCCAACAAGTTGACCTGCATAAATAGAACTTTAAGATAAGAAAGAGAATAAGTCAGGTGCTGATTGGTGAAGTAGACCAAGTGCATGAAGGAGTTACTACCTAGAAAAAACCTTCTTCAGCAACAACATCAGGTAGAAGAAGAATACCAGAAGGGCAAAGAGCCACCAGTGATAGATACCGGTAAAGGAAAAGGCATACTGGGAGCTGAGACTCAGGGTAAAGCAAAGATATCAACTGAACCGGTCATTGTTGATATCACTGATGATAAAGCTGGTGATCTAACTCCACCAACTCTGCTTGCATCCCCAATTAAAGGTAAGGCTAGAACCTTAACTGTAGATAACATTGTTGATGAAGTTATGGATTATGGCGAAGTGTCAAATGCAGCCAAATGGTTCACTGTTTTAGTAGAAGAGGATAAGCAAAAAATAGAGATTGCCCTTCTGGAAACTTTCTTAGATTTCAACAGAAGTCCTAGAGATTATAGGGCTAAATTTCCTCCAGAACTAAATCAAACAATTATGGTTAAATGGAGAACCGGTCTAGCAGCCAACAATAGAATTGTCAAGGAGACATTGACACAGATAAAACCAGGTCTCAGTGAAGAGACAACTAAACTTTTAATGGAAGAAGTATCAATGAATTTGGATACAAAGAACAAGGTCGCCAAAATTATCAATGGATATGAAAAGGAAGTGTATAATGATACACTAGAGTTCTGGCAGCAATATGATTTTAATACCCTAATAACATGTCCTCAAGAAATCTCTCAAGAGGAACCTGAAAGAGTAGAGGTACCACCGGTACAATTCACAACTTGTGAAAAATCTTCAACCAGTGAGCAACAAGTTCCAACTGAACAGTTCACATTCAGTGAACAGGTGAATCAGGGTGAACAAGTTCAACCAGAAGATCAAGTACAGGGAGAGTCATCAGAAAAGATGACTACTGATAAAGGAACGGGTGAAGAAGAAGTTGTTGTGAATGAACAATAGGTTCCTGAAGAGCAACAAATAGAGCAACCACTGGAAGACGAAGTACATCCTGAAGAGGTAGTCCAACCGAGAGGAGAAGTTCATCGAGAAGAAGTCCGTCCAGAAGAGGAAGTACATCCGGAGGAAGTAGTACAACCGGAAGGCGAAGTGCATCAGCAGCAAGAGATACAACAAGAAGAGATACCTCAACAACAAGAAGTACATGTTAATGACAGTCCCAACCGGTGCTGAGAGGGGAGGGGTGAATCAGCACCACTTTAAACTTTTTCCCTTTAATCTAGTGAAGTAAACTTACAACAGACAAGCAAGCAGATTTAAGCAAATAATAACAGTAAGTAAACAATCACACAGTGACACCAGATTTATCACGTGGAAACCCAGTTAGGGTGAAAACCACGGTGTGAGGAGACCCCACGAATTTTGTACTCTTCTAGAGTACGCCCTCTTAAGAGCTTTCCTAGTTAAAGGATAAAAATGCACTTGTTAGATGTGACCCGGTCAAGGGATTTATTACAATAAGGTCGGTTAGTGCCTACCTTGTTAGTAGAGTACACCCTCTTAAGAGCTTTCCTGGTTAAAGGATAAAAACGCACTTGTTAGATGTGACCTGGTCAAGGGATTTATTACAATAAGGTCGGTTAGTGCCTACCTTGTTAGAGGACTTTGAGCACCTTACAAGATGCCACCTGGTTAAGGGATTTGATACAAGGGACCTGTTAGAGTCCAACCAGAACACGGGGATTTAACTATTGTAGTTGCTAGAAAACAATAGATATTGACCTTTTACAATTGGCTTTGAATAGCTTGATAAGATCTATGTTTGCGCTCAGCTGAGAATCGTCACCGGTCGCAGCAGGTGAGTTCTCCACTACTGTTGTGCTTATCTGCACACACTTCTCTCTGTTTCTCTTTCTGATTTACCCTAGCTTCTTTTGAGCTTTTCAGGTTCACTCTTTTCTATGGCAGAATGAAAGCAACTTCTATTTGCCTTGAACAGAAGAATATATAGGGTCCTGGCCCTAATTGTGCTCATTAACCACGGCCTAACTTTAGATCTTCATCGGATTCATTGCTCAGTGGAGTACCAGTTTACTGAGGAAACATCTGATGCATGCCCTTGCTTTATCTGACTTAATGAAGGAAGCAGTAGTTACGTGCCAAGCAACTTTCTTTCATAAGAGATAACGCTTTGTTTTAAAGCCACTGATCTCGACTTTAAATCCCCTAGACTTGCCTCAATCCGATTGCCATCTTTAAAGCCACTGATCTCAGCTTTAAAGCCTCCAGACTTGCTTCAAACAGATCGCCAGTTTAACTCAAAGACTTCCGGAATTATCTCAGTCAAAGAGTTAGTTGGAACAGTTAGTCTGACTATGACTTCCTCGGTTCAAGACCGGAGTCATTAATATACCGGTTCCAATTGAGTCCAGTTCTTCATGCTGTGAACAGGTAAGAGTCCCTGTTCCAGTCCCTTCCTTGGCTTACCGGTCGCACCGTCCTCGGTTTGTTGTCCCTTGCTTGGCTTACCGGTTGCACTATCCTTAATTGTATTGTTGACACATATTAGCTATTGCTTTACTATATCTGTACTGGTCTACACCGGTTGTAGCACAGTCCTCAGCTGATGCTGGAATCCTCTTTTCCTTTACTGTGTACATAGCCCGGTGGCTAAGGCTTTGTATAGCGACTGGTGGTATTTGCATTCAGTCACAACTGTCTTGTATATTGACATCATCGGCCAAACCATCCTTCTTAATATAGACTTTATAGAGATGACACATCTCTATACTCTTTTTGCCAATTAATGACAACACTAGTACCGGTAACAGGCTTACTGGTTATCATCACTTAATGCCAACAATCTCCCCCTTTGGCATTAATGGCAAAACTGATGGGCAATCACTGGCAATCACCTTACTATTACAGTCCTTTGGTTATTGCCAAACTCTCCCCCTTTTTGACAGTGATGCCAAAAGCTAGTCAGAGAGACTACCTTTGTCTAATCTGCTCCCCCTATGAGCAGCATTCCTTTTTCATCAGTTTAGAAAAGATGAGGTTTAACCCTCTGTTGAAGCACAATGAACTGATGACCACCTTTTTAGGTTTACTGAAGATCATGAAGGGGTATCACCCCTAGTTTACCCCTGAGATACTCAAAAGTACTCTTTGGTAATAACTTTGTGAAGATGTCAGCAATTTGTTCCTTGGTGGGAACATACTCCAGTCTCACCTCCTTGTCTTGTACCAGCTCTCTCAAGTAATGATACTTGATAGCAATGTGCTTTGTCTTGGAGTGCATAACAGGGTTCTTGGATATGTTATTTGCACTAGTGCTATCACAATAGATAGCTATCGGTTCAAGTATTTGTTCTTTAATTCCTTCGAGCAGTTGTTTTATCCAGATTACCTGTGTGCAATTGATTGCTGCAGCAACATATTCGGCCTCTGCAGTAGATTGGGATATATTATTCTGTTTCTTGCTGGTCCAAGAAACAATTCTTCCACCGAGAAAGAATGCACCACTTGTGCTCTTTCTGTCATCAATGTTTCCAGCCCAATCTACATCGGTGTATACCTTTACTTCGAATCCTCCCTTGTGAGGAAACCATAATCCATAATCTTCAGTATATTTCTTATAATCGTTATTTCAATTTGTTCAATGTCTTTTATCTTTCATGATTTTTACTCTTAACAAGAATATTTATTCATAACATCTTCAATACATTTTATATCACCTTATTGTCTTGGCATCTCTATCCTTGCTAGTTTGACATCAATGATAAGATCTATCAATCTTTAGAGTGCTCTTGACATCAATGACAATATTTTCATCAATCTCCCCCTTTGTCATTGATGGCAACTTCAAATATATAATTGTGCAAGGCTCCCCCTTAGTTTGCTGTTCCTTTCATCTTCAATCTCTCCCCCTTTGACATCAATGGCAAAGGGTCTCCAAGGCTAGAGACTAGCTCCCCCTGAACACATGCTTCCGCTGCGCCACTCTGATTTTGACAATGTAAGTACCTCAATCCTTTGTGCCATAGCTGATTTTCATCTTCTTGCACAATATTTAGAAATGTTATGTTATGCCCTTGATCACAATGCTGATTAAGTTTTCTCTTAGTCCACTCCACACATCTACTTTTTGAGCATGTAAAGCTATAGCGACTTTTCTTTCTTTCTCCAAACCATCTTTTTAGGAGGATCTTCTTTCTTTGCTTGTTCTGTAGGAAAGATTGTTCTACATTTGTGGGCAGCATGTCCAAAATTGTCACACTTAGAACATAAAATATCATACTTAACCAATGGAGCAAAAGGATTTTGTATGTTGAAGTTTTGAACATTCTTCACTTTGCTTCTGCAGTTTAGAGCTTTATGACCAAATTTGTTACAAGAGTAGCAATACCCATTGAATTGGTAAGAAAAATGCTGTCTATAATATGGCCTCTTCCATTCATTCATTTTTTGTCTTTGTACTCTACATTCAAGTGCTTTATGACCAAAACAATTGCAAGAGTAGCAATATCCATTAAATTTACGACTAGGTTTATGAACATTTTCTTCATCCTTCTTGTAGTTCTTCTTGTCTTCTTTTGATGGTTCATTTATGACTGTCTTGTTTCCTTCTTTTATGAAACCTTTGAATGTTTTATTAGTGTTTGAATTTTCTTCAAAACCAACACCTGTTTTGCTGAAAGAAGGTCTTTGACTATCAATGATATCATTTAGTATTTCTGAGCCCTTTTTAAACTTGAGATTGTTAATGGTGCATTCCTTCAATTCTCTTTCTAATTTTTCAATTTCTAGTTTTAAATTAGCTTCAGTTTGTCTAGCTTCTTCTAATTGATTCTTCAAATCTTCAATTGTTTGTTCTGATTCTTTTGTTGCTTTCGTAGCTTCCTCTTTGAATTTTACAAGTTTTCTTTTAAGTCTTTCATTTTGTTTATATGCATAATGAAGTTCTTCTTGGAGGTCAACATCATCTTCATCATTGTTTGATTCGTTTTCCTCTTCTTCATAGCTATCATTGGAAACTGCTTCGGCCATGAATAGAATCTCGTCCTCATCATCACTTGGGCATTCTTCGCTGCTTTCATCTGAAGATCTGTCCTTTTTTGAATAAAAACTCTTTTTGCTTTGATATCTTTTCTTCTTATTATACTTGTTATTATTTTTCCATTTCTTCTTTGTGTGTGCTTGATTCTCGTCTTCGCTTGAGTCATCATCATTTTGAGGACATTTTGAGGCATAGTGTCCCACCTCTCCACAATTAAAGCATTTGAAAGGAAATTTCCCTTTATATTTTCCTTTTCCCCTTTTTAGCTTTCTCAAGAAATGAGCTTCACCTTCATCACTGCTTGAACTATCACTTGTAATTTGTTTCTTGCTCTTATTTTTAGAAATTTTAAAGGCTATTTCCTTCTTAGGTTCTTTGTCTCCAATCCTCATTTCATAAGCAGTAAGGATTCCATGTAGCTCATCTTTGGTAAGACTATCTAGATCTTTTCTTTCTTCGATTGCCGACACCTTAGAGTCAAATCTCATAGGTAGAGATCTCAAGATTTTTTCAACCACAGGCTGCTCTTCTATGTCTACACCAAGGGCTTTTATTGCATTGACTACTTCATCAACACGGGAGAGAAATGAGGCTATGTCTTCATCTTCCTTCATTTTTAAACTTTCAAATGTGCTTCGGTGAGACTGGAGTTTAGCCTTCTTTACATTATCGGTACCTTCATAAATATTTTTCAATTTGTCCCATATCTCTTTTGCAGATTTACAATGCATGACTTTTGTGAATTCCGAGTCGGCTAGATTACATAGAATAGCATGTTTTGCTTTGGCATTATTTTCACTTCTCTTCTTTCCGGCTACATCTGTTGGTGGGGTTGCTGGTGGTGTATAACCATCTAGTACTGATTGCCAAACATCGAATCCAATAGCATTTAAATATGCTTCCATCTTTATACTCCAAAATGCATAATTTGTCCCATCAAAATTTGGTGCCTTGTTTTGGAAACTTTCAGCCATTTGTGCTCTTTTAGATCTACCTTCAAGCGGTTAGGCTATATAGAAGGAACCCGCTCTGATACCAATTGAAGAGCACACGATTATACTGAGAGGGGGGGGTGAATCAGTATAATAACAATTTTAACTTTAAAAACTTTATTCAAAGATAACTTTAAATTCTCAAATAAACAATTATGCACATGAACACAAATTTTACGTGGAAACCCAATATGGGAGAAAACCACAAAATAATTTGCTTTTATATAATATTGTTCTTTTACAATGTTTTGTAGGCACCAACCTACTAGAGGCTCCAACCTCTAAATTTATGAGCACCAACTCACTGGAAGCACTAACTCCCACACTTCGCAGGCACTGACCTACTGGAAGCACCAACTCCCCCTGTCCAGATTCTAAGCACCAACTCCCCTTGTCCGGATTCTGAGCACCAACTCACTGATTTCAAAAACTTTCTTCCACCTTGATACTGTTGCTTTCTTCAACTGATGATGGATGCAATCTGCTCTCTCTAAGTCAGCCAATATTTTCTTCTTATTCTCAAATATATATATCTTTATTATAATATATTCATAATAAAAAATCTGAATGTATAGACATTAATTCTTCTCTCTTTTCATAATCTCATTGCTCTTCCTTTTATTTCTTCACATGCTGACTTTTTCACTTCCTTACTTTATTTTCTCTTCATACTTTTTATCTTCTTCTCTTCTTTATTACTGCTGCTCTCCTTCTTATATTCACACACTGACTTGTGTTTTTTTTTTTTTTTAAAAATAAGACTGAATATATATATATATATTCAAAACATTATGTCTTTAAAAGTTATGTCTCTTCAACTTGAAAAGGTGTCTCTTTTTGAAATTAATTAATATTCCTTTAATAAAACTTTAATAATATTGCCGACTTAATCCTTTTCTCAAAATTAGATATCATGTATCTTAAAACCTTCGATAATAACAATAAGATACACGTTTGTGTAAGCCTTCAATCTGCCTTCAACGATATATTCAAAAACGCTGTCCTGGAAAACCTTTATTGCATTATATATTCCACGAATATAATTCTTTAAAATTCTTTAGTAATCTCAGCCACTGCATAAAACTTTATTATATTATTCCATGCCCTTGACGCTGCACATACGTATTCTATATACGTTTAACTTTTTTTATATATGATGCTGTATATGCGTTGATAGCAATGTATACTTTAAAGCATACGTAACATTCTTAGTATCAAACATATCATATGCTGAATATCGATTAATAAATCGCTGCATATGGACAATATGTGAAAACCCTCGACCGCTGTGTAACATTCATACGTATCTGTCTTCAATAATCATCTCTGCATATTTTCGATAATATCTTTAATAACAGTCATACATCTTCGATAATATACTCGCATCATATTTTTGTTTTCAATTTTAACATTTGCATATAATATAATGCTTTGCCGATTTAATACACCTTCGATATCAATACTCAATTTGTGCCGTCTCTACTGCATATATGTTCTCTGTTAACCTCTGTACCATTAATACCTCTCCGTATATCTCTGTGCAAGTATATACCTTCAACATGCTGCATATTTAGTTCTTCTTCAATAATATATATATGCTACGTGTGTATAAATATTTGTCTTGTATATACTTAACCTTCGATACCGATGCATAAAACCTTATACGATTCTGTATGCATGTATATGATTCTAATATTATATCACATGTCTTGTCTTATACAATTTTGGACTTGTCTGAATATCGCTGTATCCTTGTACTCTGCTGCTATCTATATTTATCTGAGACAAATCACACCTTAATTGCTATCGCTGCCTACATAGTGGCTACAGCCTTTGCAAACTGTAATAAATCTTCACTTTAATGAGTCCCTCCATAAATCACCACTTCAATTTATGTCTTGGTAAAGTCGCTGTCAGTACATGGAATTTACCCATTATGGATAGCTGCATACATTCATATCTTTAATCACTTCTTCTCTGTACTTTATTATCCTTTCTTATCCCTGCCCTTTCAAGCTTTGTATCTGCTGTCTTAATGATTCTAATCGCTGCCTTAAGAATGTAATTAGATGTTTTAAGATCGCTGCATGTATCATCATTGCTCCTTTTTATATCACTGTCTTATGATGACATTATATAAATCACTGCACTATTAATCACCGTGACTTGCTGATGTAATCACTTCTTTGTCACCATTATGGAATACACATCATGGAATTTTTAATACTTCGGACAATAGTGATAGATCCCTGTGCCCTTGCATTTCCTTGCTTTATCAATATTTTGTGGATGTAATTAATTATTACTTTGTAAACCAACACCCTCTCTGAACTTTGACAGTATGAGCTTTGCAATGTTATATGGATATACTATATTTGATTTGAATTCAAAACAAGATCCATCAGTTGTATCTATTTGTTCATGAATAAATCTTCGATAAAGCTTCTACTTGATTCATACCAGTGTACATTGTATAAGGAAGTCATCACTGCATACAATCAATGTCTTAAGCATATTGATTGTTTCTTATTGCACTGTCTAATACACTCATTCATGGATGAAGTCGATTTGTAGTAATTCTTCCTCTTTTTCTCTATCTTTGGCAGACCTTTAGTGTAGACTTTGAATGCTAATCTTTTGACTGTGACTTCTATACATATGCTCCTTATGTATATTTCTTATAATCGTTATTTCAATTTGTTCAATGTCTTTTATCTTTCATGATTTTTACTCTTAACAAGAATATTTATTCATAACATCTTCAATACATTTTATATCACCTTATTGTCTTGGCATCTCTATCCTTGCTAGTTTGACATCAATGATAAGATCTATCAATCTTTAGAGTGCTCTTGACATCAATGACAATATTTTCATCAATCTCCCCCTTTGTCATTGATGGCAACTTCAAATATATAATTGTGCAAGGCTCCCCCTTAGTTTGCTGTTCCTTTCATCTTCAATCTCTCCCCCTTTGACATCAATGGCAAAGGGTCTCCAAGGCTAGAGACTAGCTCCCCCTGAACACATGCTTCCGCTGCGCCACTCTGATTTTGACAATGTAAGTACCTCAATCCTTTGTGCCATAGCTGATTTTCATCTTCTTGCACAATATTTAGAAATGTTATGTTATGCCCTTGATCACAATGCTGATTAAGTTTTCTCTTAGTCCACTCCACACATCTACTTTTTGAGCATGTAAAGCTATAGCGACTTTTCTTTCTTTCTCCAAACCATCTTTTTAGGAGGATCTTCTTTCTTTGCTTGTTCTGTAGGAAAGATTGTTCTACATTTGTGGGCAGCATGTCCAAAATTGTCACACTTAGAACATAAAATATCATACTTAACCAATGGAGCAAAAGGATTTTGTATGTTGAAGTTTTGAACATTCTTCACTTTGCTTCTGCAGTTTAGAGCTTTATGACCAAATTTGTTACAAGAGTAGCAATACCCATTGAATTGGTAAGAAAAATGCTGTCTATAATATGGCCTCTTCCATTCATTCATTTTTTGTCTTTGTACTCTACATTCAAGTGCTTTATGACCAAAACAATTGCAAGAGTAGCAATATCCATTAAATTTACGACTAGGTTTATGAACATTTTCTTCATCCTTCTTGTAGTTCTTCTTGTCTTCTTTTGATGGTTCATTTATGACTGTCTTGTTTCCTTCTTTTATGAAACCTTTGAATGTTTTATTAGTGTTTGAATTTTCTTCAAAACCAACACCTGTTTTGCTGAAAGAAGGTCTTTGACTATCAATGATATCATTTAGTATTTCTGAGCCCTTTTTAAACTTGAGATTGTTAATGGTGCATTCCTTCAATTCTCTTTCTAATTTTTCAATTTCTAGTTTTAAATTAGCTTCAGTTTGTCTAGCTTCTTCTAATTGATTCTTCAAATCTTCAATTGTTTGTTCTGATTCTTTTGTTGCTTTCGTAGCTTCCTCTTTGAATTTTACAAGTTTTCTTTTAAGTCTTTCATTTTGTTTATATGCATAATGAAGTTCTTCTTGGAGGTCAACATCATCTTCATCATTGTTTGATTCGTTTTCCTCTTCTTCATAGCTATCATTGGAAACTGCTTCGGCCATGAATAGAATCTCGTCCTCATCATCACTTGGGCATTCTTCGCTGCTTTCATCTGAAGATCTGTCCTTTTTTGAATAAAAACTCTTTTTGCTTTGATATCTTTTCTTCTTATTATACTTGTTATTATTTTTCCATTTCTTCTTTGTGTGTGCTTGATTCTCGTCTTCGCTTGAGTCATCATCATTTTGAGGACATTTTGAGGCATAGTGTCCCACCTCTCCACAATTAAAGCATTTGAAAGGAAATTTCCCTTTATATTTTCCTTTTCCCCTTTTTAGCTTTCTCAAGAAATGAGCTTCACCTTCATCACTGCTTGAACTATCACTTGTAATTTGTTTCTTGCTCTTATTTTTAGAAATTTTAAAGGCTATTTCCTTCTTAGGTTCTTTGTCTCCAATCCTCATTTCATAAGCAGTAAGGATTCCATGTAGCTCATCTTTGGTAAGACTATCTAGATCTTTTCTTTCTTCGATTGCCGACACCTTAGAGTCAAATCTCATAGGTAGAGATCTCAAGATTTTTTCAACCACAGGCTGCTCTTCTATGTCTACACCAAGGGCTTTTATTGCATTGACTACTTCATCAACACGGGAGAGAAATGAGGCTATGTCTTCATCTTCCTTCATTTTTAAACTTTCAAATGTGCTTCGGTGAGACTGGAGTTTAGCCTTCTTTACATTATCGGTACCTTCATAAATATTTTTCAATTTGTCCCATATCTCTTTTGCAGATTTACAATGCATGACTTTTGTGAATTCCGAGTCGGCTAGATTACATAGAATAGCATGTTTTGCTTTGGCATTATTTTCACTTCTCTTCTTTCCGGCTACATCTGTTGGTGGGGTTGCTGGTGGTGTATAACCATCTAGTACTGATTGCCAAACATCGAATCCAATAGCATTTAAATATGCTTCCATCTTTATACTCCAAAATGCATAATTTGTCCCATCAAAATTTGGTGCCTTGTTTTGGAAACTTTCAGCCATTTGTGCTCTTTTAGATCTACCTTCAAGCGGTTAGGCTATATAGAAGGAACCCGCTCTGATACCAATTGAAGAGCACACGATTATACTGAGAGGGGGGGGTGAATCAGTATAATAACAATTTTAACTTTAAAAACTTTATTCAAAGATAACTTTAAATTCTCAAATAAACAATTATGCACATGAACACAAATTTTACGTGGAAACCCAATATGGGAGAAAACCACAAAATAATTTGCTTTTATATAATATTGTTCTTTTACAATGTTTTGTAGGCACCAACCTACTAGAGGCTCCAACCTCTAAATTTATGAGCACCAACTCACTGGAAGCACTAACTCCCACACTTCGCAGGCACTGACCTACTGGAAGCACCAACTCCCCCTGTCCAGATTCTAAGCACCAACTCCCCTTGTCCGGATTCTGAGCACCAACTCACTGATTTCAAAAACTTTCTTCCACCTTGATACTGTTGCTTTCTTCAACTGATGATGGATGCAATCTGCTCTCTCTAAGTCAGCCAATATTTTCTTCTTATTCTCAAATATATATATCTTTATTATAATATATTCATAATAAAAAATCTGAATGTATAGACATTAATTCTTCTCTCTTTTCATAATCTCATTGCTCTTCCTTTTATTTCTTCACATGCTGACTTTTTCACTTCCTTACTTTATTTTCTCTTCATACTTTTTATCTTCTTCTCTTCTTTATTACTGCTGCTCTCCTTCTTATATTCACACACTGACTTGTGTTTTTTTTTTTTTTTAAAAATAAGACTGAATATATATATATATATTCAAAACATTATGTCTTTAAAAGTTATGTCTCTTCAACTTGAAAAGGTGTCTCTTTTTGAAATTAATTAATATTCCTTTAATAAAACTTTAATAATATTGCCGACTTAATCCTTTTCTCAAAATTAGATATCATGTATCTTAAAACCTTCGATAATAACAATAAGATACACGTTTGTGTAAGCCTTCAATCTGCCTTCAACGATATATTCAAAAACGCTGTCCTGGAAAACCTTTATTGCATTATATATTCCACGAATATAATTCTTTAAAATTCTTTAGTAATCTCAGCCACTGCATAAAACTTTATTATATTATTCCATGCCCTTGACGCTGCACATACGTATTCTATATACGTTTAACTTTTTTTATATATGATGCTGTATATGCGTTGATAGCAATGTATACTTTAAAGCATACGTAACATTCTTAGTATCAAACATATCATATGCTGAATATCGATTAATAAATCGCTGCATATGGACAATATGTGAAAACCCTCGACCGCTGTGTAACATTCATACGTATCTGTCTTCAATAATCATCTCTGCATATTTTCGATAATATCTTTAATAACAGTCATACATCTTCGATAATATACTCGCATCATATTTTTGTTTTCAATTTTAACATTTGCATATAATATAATGCTTTGCCGATTTAATACACCTTCGATATCAATACTCAATTTGTGCCGTCTCTACTGCATATATGTTCTCTGTTAACCTCTGTACCATTAATACCTCTCCGTATATCTCTGTGCAAGTATATACCTTCAACATGCTGCATATTTAGTTCTTCTTCAATAATATATATATGCTACGTGTGTATAAATATTTGTCTTGTATATACTTAACCTTCGATACCGATGCATAAAACCTTATACGATTCTGTATGCATGTATATGATTCTAATATTATATCACATGTCTTGTCTTATACAATTTTGGACTTGTCTGAATATCGCTGTATCCTTGTACTCTGCTGCTATCTATATTTATCTGAGACAAATCACACCTTAATTGCTATCGCTGCCTACATAGTGGCTACAGCCTTTGCAAACTGTAATAAATCTTCACTTTAATGAGTCCCTCCATAAATCACCACTTCAATTTATGTCTTGGTAAAGTCGCTGTCAGTACATGGAATTTACCCATTATGGATAGCTGCATACATTCATATCTTTAATCACTTCTTCTCTGTACTTTATTATCCTTTCTTATCCCTGCCCTTTCAAGCTTTGTATCTGCTGTCTTAATGATTCTAATCGCTGCCTTAAGAATGTAATTAGATGTTTTAAGATCGCTGCATGTATCATCATTGCTCCTTTTTATATCACTGTCTTATGATGACATTATATAAATCACTGCACTATTAATCACCGTGACTTGCTGATGTAATCACTTCTTTGTCACCATTATGGAATACACATCATGGAATTTTTAATACTTCGGACAATAGTGATAGATCCCTGTGCCCTTGCATTTCCTTGCTTTATCAATATTTTGTGGATGTAATTAATTATTACTTTGTAAACCAACACCCTCTCTGAACTTTGACAGTATGAGCTTTGCAATGTTATATGGATATACTATATTTGATTTGAATTCAAAACAAGATCCATCAGTTGTATCTATTTGTTCATGAATAAATCTTCGATAAAGCTTCTACTTGATTCATACCAGTGTACATTGTATAAGGAAGTCATCACTGCATACAATCAATGTCTTAAGCATATTGATTGTTTCTTATTGCACTGTCTAATACACTCATTCATGGATGAAGTCGATTTGTAGTAATTCTTCCTCTTTTTCTCTATCTTTGGCAGACCTTTAGTGTAGACTTTGAATGCTAATCTTTTGACTGTGACTTCTATACATATGCTCCTTATGTATATTTCTTATAATCGTTATTTCAATTTGTTCAATGTCTTTTATCTTTCATGATTTTTACTCTTAACAAGAATATTTATTCATAACATCTTCAATACATTTTATATCACCTTATTGTCTTGGCATCTCTATCCTTGCTAGTTTGACATCAATGATAAGATCTATCAATCTTTAGAGTGCTCTTGACATCAATGACAATATTTTCATCACCCCTTAGATATCTGAAGATTCTCTTTACTGCTATTAGATGTGTCTATTTGGGGTTTGCAGAGAATCTTGCCACTATGCCAACTGCATGTGCAATGTCCAGTCTACTGTGAACTGCATACTGCAGTTTACCTATCATGGACCGATACATTGTTTCATTTACTTCTTTAGCATCATCCTCCTTTGATAACATGAGGTTAGTTATCATTGGGGTCCCAACCGGTTTGGAATCATCAAGTCCAAAGGTCTTAAGAATTTCTTTGATATACTTGGACTGAGAAAAAAAAAATCCTTCTTTCAGCTGATGGACTTGTAGTCCAATGAAGAATTTTATTGCGCCTATCATAGACATCTCAAATTTTTTCTTCATCTCCTCAACGAAGGCTTTGCTCATCTTGTCATCTCCTCCAAAGATGATATCATCCACGAAGATTTCAGCAATCAGATTTCCATCTTTTCCGGTCTTTAGATACATATTGTTGTTGTCCCCGGTTCTTGTGAATCCTATGGTTAGAAGGTATGGATGCAACCTCTCATACAAAGCCCTTAGAGCTTCCTTAAGCCCATAAAGACCTTTCTTCAGTTTACAAACCATTCCATCCTTAAGTGCAGATGTGAAGCCTTCCGGTTGTTCAATGTAGACTTCTTCCTCCAATATTCCATTTAGGAACGCAAACTTAACATCCATCTAGTATACTTTGAATCCTTTGTGAGAAGCATAGGCGAGAAGAATTCTCACTCCTTCCAATCTTGCTACTAGTGCAAAGGTTTCTCCATAGTCCAGTCCAGCTTCCTGGGCATATCCTTTGTAGACCAATCTTGCCTTATTTCTTATTACTTTTCCATCCTCATTCAACTTGTTCCTGTAGACCCACTTGGTTCCTATGACATTTTTGTCCTCAGGTCTTGGCACAAGCTCCCATGTATCATTTTTTTCAATTTGCTCAATCTCTTCCTCTATGGCCTTGACCCAGTTTGCATCTTCTAGAGCTTCCCTTGTTTTTGGCTCTATACAAGAAAGTAAACAGATATTCTCTTTGGCCTTTTTCCTAGTCAAAACATTAGCATGTTTGTCACCAATAATGTTATCAGCAGAGTGATATGTGACATACCTTGGAAGAACCGGGCAATGTTCCTGATCTGGCTCTTCCAGTTGAGCAACTACTTCACCATGATTCTGAACATCTTCTTGTTCAGCATCCTATTCTCTAAGTGCAGTTTCCTGAACCGGGTTTTCTGTTCACACGGTGTTCTTCGTCTTCAGTAGCTGCTTCATTGAACTCAAAGGCATTTCCTTCATTTAGACCTTCAAGACTGTCATGATCATCATGACCGATTTTCTTATCCGGTTCTGAAGATTCATCAACTTTTACATTGATGCTTTCAATTATCTTGCCTGTTCTCTTGTTCAGACACCGATAGGCCTTACTTTTGGTAGAGTAGCCCAAAAATGTTCCTTCATCACTCTTGGGGTAAAGCTTCCCAGAATAAATATCTCTTTTGATGTAACATTTACTACCAAAGATTTTGAAGTAGCCTACACTAGGAGTATGCTTAAACCATAGTTCATAAGGAGTCTTACCGGTTCCCTTTTTGACTTGAACTCGGTTGAGTGTGTAGACAGCAGTACTGACAGCTTCTCTCCAAAAGTGATGAGGGAGATCCTTCTGGATCAACAGGGTTCTGGCACAATCGATCAGACTCTTGTTCCTTCTCTCTGCTACTCCATTTTGCTACGGAGTCCTTGGTGCAGATAGTTGTCTTTTTATTCCATGTTCCTCATAGTAGTGATTGAACTCTTGAAGGGTATATTCACCTCCTCTATTTAATCTCAAACACTTCAAGCTTTTACCGATTTCTTTTTCCACTCTAGCTTTGTAGATTTTGAACATGTGGAAAGCTTCTAATTTCTCTTTGAGAAAGAGAGTCCACATCATCCTGGAGAAGTCGTTTACAAAAAGCATAAAGTATCGATCTCCATGGTAGCTCTTTGTTCTCATTGGTCCACACAGATCAGTGTGCACCAGGTCTAGAACATTCTCAGCAGAGAAGGACTTACTGTTGAAAGATGTTCTGGTCAACTTTCCTAACTAACAATCTTTACAAACACCCTTGATGGGCTTTGTAATCTCAGGAAGTCCTCTTACCGTTTTCTTTTTTCTTACTTTGACAATACTGTCAAAGTTTATGTGGCAGAGCCTCTTGTGCCATAACCAGTTGTTGTCTTCTTTGGTCAGAAGACAGATTTTTCTTGATTCTCTTTTGAGGCTATGAGACAAGCTCCTTCCATTGAGTATAGGTAGAACAGATTACCTTTGCTCTGTCTACCGGTTGCAACATGAGTTCTGGATTGATTCTTCACTATACAGGAACCTTGTCCGAATTCCAGCAGAAATCCTTTGTTATTCAGTTGTGCAACACTCATCAAGTTGTACTTGAGTCCTTCAACCCAGTACACATCTTCACAGACAGCATTGTTGCAGAGAGCAATAGAACCTTTTCCTTTGATGGCACAGGGGGCATTGTTTCCAAAGGTAACTGATTTGTTGTCATTGAACTCCAAGTTGATGAACTTGTCCTTGTCACCGGTCATGTGGTGAGAGCATTCGCTGTCAATGATCCAGTCATCATGCTGATGAGATTTGGATATGAGTGCAATTTCATTTATAACTGGATTCTCCTCCTTTATTGCAACAAATGCAATTTTTGGATGCTCTGAGTCTTCAAACTCATTGTCGGTAACTCCTTCCCCTGCAAGATAGCATTCCTTCTTTGCTTTGCTCTTGAACCGGTCTCTTCTATCTTCAAATTCATTATCAGGACACCTTGCAGCAATATGTCCTATCTTGTTGCAGGAGAAGCATTTCAAGGGGAGTTTCCCTTTGTACTTCTCTTTTCCTCTAGGGAATCTCCTGGCAATGAGTGCTTCGAACTCATCTTGCTCCATCTCCTCTGAGAGCAGATTCTCAACAAGGCTGCCAATCTTTCCGATAGAGCAATTACCGGTTTCTCTTCCCTTTTTGGTGGAAGAGACGTTGACAGAAGACTTAAACGCTGCTTCATGAACGGATAAGCTATTATCAAAATTACTTAATTCGAAAGCAGCCAGCTTACCGATTAGGGAGTCTAGGGTGACTTGATCTTTGGTCACCGATTTGAGCTCTTGAATGGTAGAGATCTTGATGGTGTACTGAGGTCTGAGAGTTCTCAGTATTTTGCTAATCACCTCTTCACTGAGCTTTCCTCCAGCGCTTCTAATGGAGTTGATCACCTCTTTGATCCGGTTGCTATATTGCTCAATGTCTTCTCCTTCATTCATCCTCATGTCATCATATTTTCCTCTGAGGCTTTCGACCTTGGCTCTTTGAAGATTTGGATCTCCTCCATAAACTGTTTGCAACTTGCCCCACATCTTGGAGGCAGAATCAAGATGTTCGCTCTCAGCGTAGACATGATCAGGTAGTGTGCTAGCTATCATATCCATAGCAGCCGTGTGCTCGGTTTTGATCTTCAGTTCATCAGGTGTCAAAATGCCAGTGGGTTCGTTGTAATCAATGGTAACATGATTCCAATACTAATCTCCAGTGGTCTTCATGTACAGCTTCATTCGGCTGCACCACAGAGTAAAGTTTTCCTTTGAAAACTTTGGTCCTTCCTTTCTCATCATCTTGACTTTTTCTTTATGTTGATTAAGCGGTAAAGAAAACAAGACTTGGCTCTGATACCAATTGACAGTCCCAACCGGTGCTGAGAGGGGAGGGGTGAATCAGCACCACTTTAAACTTTTTCCCTTTAATCCGGTGTAGTAAACTTACAACAGACAAGCAAGCAGATTTAAGCAAATAATAACAATAAGTAAACAATCACACAGTGACACCAGATTTATCACGTGGAAACCCAGTTAGGGTGAAAACCACGGTGTGAGGAGACCCCACGAATTTTGTACTCTTCTAGAGTACGCCCTCTTAAGAGCTTTCCTGGTTAAAGGATAAAAACGCACTTGTTAGATGCGACCCGGTCAAGGGATTTATTACAATAAGGCCGGTTAGTGCCTGCCTTGTTAGAGGACTTTGAGCAACTTACAAGATGCCACCCGGTTAAGGGATTTGATACAAGGGACCTGTTAGAGTCCACCCAAAACATTGGGATTTAACTATTGTAGTTGCTAGAAAACAATAGATATTGACCTTTTACAATTGGCTTTGAATAGCCTGATAAGATCTCTGTTTGCCCTTAGTTGAGAATCGTCACCGATCGCAGCAAGTGAGTTCTCCACTACTGTTGTGCTTATCTGCACACACTTCTTTCTCTGTTTCTCTTTCTGATTTACCCTAGCTTCTTTTGAGCTTTTTAGGTTCACTCTTTTCTATGGCAGAATGAAGGCAACTTCTATTTGCCTTGAACAGAAGAATATATAGGGTCCTGGCCCTAATTGTGCTCATTAACCACGACCTAACTTTAGATCTCCATCGGATTCATTGCTCAGTGAAGTACCAGTTTACTAAGGAAACATCTGATGCATGCCCTTGCTTTATCTGACTTAATGAAGGAAGCAGTAGTTGTGTGCCAAGCAACTTTCTTTCATAAGAGATAACGCTTTGTTTTAAAGCCATTGATCTCGGCTTTAAATCCTCCAGACTTGCCTCAATCCGATCGCCATCTTTAAAGCCACTGATCTCGTCTTTAAAGCCTCCAGACTCGCTTCAAACAGATCGCCAGTTTACCTCAAAGACTTCCGGAATTATCTCAGTCAAAGATTTAGTTGGAACAGTTAGTCTGACTATGACTTCCTCGGTTCAAGACCGGAGTCATTAATATACCGGTTTCGGTTGAGTCCAATTCTTCATGCTGTGAACAGGTAAGAGTCCCTGTTCCAGTCCCTTCCTTGGCTTACCAGTCGCACCGTCCTCAATTTGTTGTCCCTTGCTTGGCTTACTGGTTGCACTATCCTTGGTTGTATTGTTGACACCTGTTAGCTATTGCTTTACTGTATCTGTACTAGTCTACATCGGTTGTAGCACGGTCCTCAGCTGATGCTGGAATCCTCTTTTCCTTTACTGTGTACATAGCCCGGTGGCTAAGGCTTTGTATAGTGACCGGTGGTATTTGCATTCAGTCACAACTGTCTTGTATATTGACATCATCGGCCAAACCACCCTACTTTATATAGAATTTATAGAGATGACACATCTCTATACTCTTTTTGCCAATTAATGACAACACTAGTACCGGTAACAGGCTTACCGGTTATCATCACTTAATTCCAACAGTTAATATAGAACAGAAGAAGCCTACAAAAGAGCAACCGGCACAGGAAAAACCGGTAGATATTCCCAGCTCATCTTCATTGAAAAGAAAACTAACTTTTGCCACAGATTCAGAATCAAAGAAGAGTAAAGTTAGTGAAACAGTGGTTGACATAAGTAAAATGTCAACAAGGCAACTAAAAGAGCTCACTAAGAGGAAACAAGACATGGTCCTCTCTAGTGTAAGAAACATCTCGCACAACTTTGTACCTGATGCAGATATTGATGAGGATGAACCTGTTATTGATCAATTGGAGATACTAACACAGGCAATTGGAGAAGATGTCACCAATCCGGAGACAATAGCCATTGATCACTATGAAAAGAAGCGAGTAGATATTCTTCACAAACAGGTCAAAGAATTAAAGGTCACTGTAACTGCAAGAACCAAGGAGCTAATGCAGCTAGTACAGGAAGCAGGAAGATTGATCACGAGGACTTCAAACTTTGAAGACTTTGTTCAAGATATTACTGAGAAGACATCCAAGACTTCAGAAGAGAAAGATTCTTTCATCTAAGTTTGATGCAAAGACCTCTTCTACAACAAATTACAGCAGGGAATTGACCAGTCTTGCACTCATTCTCAGAAAAGCATCAGAAGAGAAAACAAAGCGAATTCAAGATCTTAATGGATTCCAATTGTTTCTTGCCCCCACATTTGATCTAATGCAGACAATTGCAACCGATGCAGATGATCTAATCAAGTAACCTGATTACAAATCAGTGGAAGACATGGAGAACATAATTGTCTCACTGCAAGCAACCAAAAATAACTTGGAACATGTAACAGGTACATGGAAGCCATTCCTTGATTCAGAAAGAAAATATACAAGGATATTTTCAACAAGTTACAGATATGAAAGGCACCATGTTCAGAAAAATCCACCCTTTGACCTATGGAGGCAAAAAGGGGAAGAAGATCAGATACACGGAAGAGAAGAAGATCAGACGGTGAGTTGTGAAAAGAAGAGGATCAGATATCGAGTAGATCATTTGAATAGGATGGCAGAGATCAAATGGAAGAAGATCAGACAAACGATAAGATAAACAATGTGTTACAGATAGACAAGAAGGTCTGCAGGGGAAGTCTTCAAGACAGGTGTTATGATGATTCAGGTGATGTTTTGCCACCAATGCCAAAGGGGAAGATTGTTGACATATTTAAGTTGTCATTGGTAAAGTCGGAGGCAAACATCAATCCAACCGAAACACCGGTATATCACACCGGTACTCATAACTATGAACCGGTAGACTAAAGGAGGAAGCAGTGTACCTTAACCGGTCATGGAAGACATACAAGGAAGGTATGACTAACCGGATACAAGTTTATTACCAGTTAAGTGCATGATAATCCGAACTGGATTATACGGAGCACTCACAGTTGAAACTAAAGTTAGCTTTTTAACTGGAGTTAGCTTTATTTCTTCTACGAGCATTCAAAATAAACTCAAGTTTAGTTTGCAAGATTTTTCGCATGCATGATTTATGTGTGAGTTTACAGCTTGGCGGTACTATGAGAAGTATTTTTAATGAGATTAATTTCTTATAAATACAGGTCATGGGATACACAATAAGTGTTGTTGAATATTCAGAACAGGAGAGAGATATCTTCTGAGAGGAGCTACAGTCACGAGAAGTGAAAGACAGAGAAAGGTTCAATAGCCAAGCAAAGGAAAGGGTAACAGGTATGATCTAATCAAACAAAAAGTGTCATCATAGATCACTGATTTAGAGTGTAAAGCATATTCAAATCCCTTAAACAAGGTGAACCCTAATAGGTTCTTTGTATAAATCCGTTTACCGGGTAACATCTTTATTAGTGTTGAAAGTCCTCTTACTAGGCGACTCCTAACAAGGTCAAGATCCTAACAGGTCTTCTACCAAATCCCTTAACCAAGTAGCACTCTTATCAGAGCTTTGTAAGCCTCTAACAGGGCACCTTTATTACTACAATAGTAAGGTTGTGGGTTCTGTCCCACCGTGGTTTTCTCCTTCTAACCGAGGGTTTCCACGTATATATGTTGTGTTGACCTGTGTATTTCTATTTATGTTTATGAGTGTTGATTATATTCTTTTAATTCTGCAAGAATATATTTATAAGGCTAAATTGGAATAGAAATTGTATTTACTAATTCACCCCCCCTCTCAGTAACCGATTAGTATTAACAGACAGTGCTAATTTACTAGATGAGAAATTACTAGTGCCCAAGCTGCAACCAAGGCATTTAAATCCCTATCTTGACACTATAATTCTTCACCAAAAACCCTCGCATGACCGATAAAAGTCCTCCACTTCACAAAAAACATAAAAATGCCTCCCTTCCTTTAGTTATCAGGCACCACTAAAGGTTGACACCCACACAACAAGGCAATATCACCAAAATCACAGTTTTTTTCCATAATATGGGTCAACAGGTTAGCCAGGTGGCTCTACAAACTTCCTCAAGCATATCCGGCATCAATAATTGTCAAATCACAACCTTCCCTAAATATGGTGACTATAATAAGTTCTATTCCCAGATTCAGTCTGCTCTTTCCCTTTTGCAATGGCAATCGAATTCCCTGAAAGTGAAAGATGTGTCTCCAAGATTTCAACAACTAGAAGTTGCAAATTACAATTGTTTAAAATTGCTCCTAAATCCAAAACATTGAACAAATAAAAGAGGTCATCCTTTTTTTATGTAGTCTCCCTTAAAATAAATTCCCATACATGTTAAAAGCAAAACATTATGTCAAATGTGAAAATTAAAAAACGGTACACCATTTACACTCAAGATAGCTAAAATGTCAAAATAATGGACCAAAGTTATAAGTGCAGTCAAGCTACCAATTTTGTAAATGGCAGTCTATTGACAATGATTCTATAAATATAAAGTAACATGCACGCTCAACTTCAGAGGTTGCAAAAACTTACATTAATATTACCCACAACATCACTTCCAAACCGCGGTACCACTCCCAAGCTCTGCCCACCCACTTTCCAAAGAGATATTTTGTTATCTTCTCCAGCACTTGCAACAACTAGATCTGCATCCAATTGCTATTATATTACTTCTTGTAGGGCAGAAGCGAAAGACACAGGGAACCATAAATAAAATTATCATGAGATATTACTTAAGTATATCATATCATGGATTACGACAAATTCTCAAAGCTTTAAAGATTATATAAGAACCACCTAGTGCCATATAAGGTTTGATGTATTTTCCTACCAAGAAGAATACTGATGACGTTTCTGTAAGCTACATCTACTGAATTACAAACAACATGATATGTTTTTTTCCATGTACCTTTTATATAGAATAAGGCATTTGGTTTACAAATTTCATTTGATATACCCATGGTTACAAGACTCAAACTTGGCAAGCTGATTTTTTACTCAAACATAGAATAGTCAGAGACTTGGCAAAAGACTCAACAAATTGAAAAACAATAATATATAGATATTTTTTTTAGATTTCAATATTTTACCATGTATCCTTCAATGAATCAACATTAAAGACATGATACGCTCATCAACTAGAAACTAGTTTGATCACATAAACAAGCATAAATCAATTAATAAAATGCAAAAGCGGATTTGAATTGAAGTGATCATCATTCTATAAATATAGAATATTCTCAAGTGTTTCAGGTGTAGAAAACTCATGAATTACTTCCATGGAATCAGAAACAAAAATCACAATATGGACTTTGGAATAATGGTAAAGAGGAGCTTGTATCACTGTCAAGTCCCTCTTTTTGGACCGAAATAACTAATAATATTGTTATTATTTAAGTTAGGAAAGGTGATTTCTAAAAGGGCAACTTTATAATACTGCTATAATTAAAATAAAAGTCATTTCTAAACACTAATATTTAAGTAAAATGTATTTTAAATACTTGAAAAATAAAAATAAAATAAAGTTTTTTAATTCTTGGAGAGAAATTTAAATACAAGGGCCCAATTTGGAAACATATATAAAAGAGGCGCCTAGCTTCATTTCATCACCAAGACTTCATTTGCCATTTTCCACTTTGAAGTTTCCTGAACAAATTTGCAGCCAAGGACAAAAACCCTTGGTTGTTTTCTGAGGTTTAGAAGAATGAGAACCCTCATATCCATTAAGGATGTTTCCATCTGGGGGTCACGATGGTGCTAATTTGTTGAATATTAATTGAAGAATTGCAGTCATTTTAAGTTGCTACAGTGCACTACAATGTTGAAAGGGTTAGATATGCTGAACTGGGAGGGCTTGTTGCTAAAATTCTAGAGTTATCCTTTCTGTTGTTCACTGATTATTTATGGTTGATGGGCTGAACCAATTAGTGGCAGCATCAAAACCTTATTACACCACATTCTGTGTAGCAATTCATAGAAAAGGGGATCACAACAACCCTACTGCCGTTTATTGGGAGGTTTCATGGATGAATAGGATCTGATCATGAGCAGATTGCATCATTCCAGGCCTACTAATAGCTCCAACCAACATCATATAGTTTGACTAAAAGCAGATTCATTGATCAATTGTGGAACAACAAAGGGGTTTGAGATACTAAAAGATCTGCCCACAACTCAATAATATTCATTATCCAGCCATCAATCTACTATTCCAAATCTATTGTAGGATATTCAATTAGTTGCTATCTCTCCTATGTAATTATGAATTTGCACTTCCAGATTAGTATATTTATATCTATACATATTCCGATTTTGTGAATGAATAAAATAAGTTGAGTTTCATATATTGTTAGTTCCATTTTTTTTGTTGTTGTTCAAGGTTATCATATGTAGTTCTATCTTTCTATATCTATGTTATTTTAGTTTGTATAGTGTCAAAAAGAAACATACAAAAATTCAGAGAATACAGAATCGGAAAAAACAAAAAAATTATACTTGAGACATTACAATGGTATCAAACCAATGATCTTGCCAGCCTATCTGTGGAAACTGATTTGTTTGATGTGGACCTTGTTAAACTCACCTTAAGACTGAGAGGGGAGGGAGCTAAATCAGTCTTAACCAGATCTTAAGTCTTTTAGGTCACAAACAGTTATCAATTTTCTTTACCCAACTAACTATCAATGAATAATATTGCAATGACAACAAACACATGAACACCAGATTTTTATGTCGAAAACCCAATGTGAGCAAAACTATGGCAAGAATCACACTCACTATCTAAATAACAGATTAAAAATGTTTAGACTGCAGGCCAAGGAGCTCACTGCCTCTGAAAAGGACTTGCAAGCTAAGGCACACTACCTCATGGGCAAGATGACCTGCAAAACTGAGACGAACGATCCTAGGGAAAGATATAGGTCTGTACAAGCTGCCAAAAGAGCCACTGTCTTTTAAGTTTTTAACAAGCACAGGGATTTCATGAATTGAAAAGATGTAGAATAACCTGATCGACCACTGTAACAACTCTGTCAAACTTAGATACTTGCACCTTTGCTCTTCTATATTTGTATCATACTGACTTCACATTCGATCCACACTTAATCTATGTCAATCCATACCAATCCACACACTTCCACACTCTACTCAACCATCTGCATGTCTATACATATCAACTTGATCATCCAAAATCATAACTAGGTTGACCCATAGTAAAGATAAGCATTATTTACACAAAGTCAGCCACCACGAACACTTATAGTCAATGTGGTCCATCCAAGGAGATAAAGGGGGCCCAAATACATCAAAATACACCTTCAACGAATGATTTTAATGAAGTGTGCCCAACGCAACATCCTCCAAAGTCGGCACCAAACGTAACATGTAGCAAAACATAACACATTTGCTAGTCGGCCCAAAAAACACTCTCCAATACGTATAACTCTATGTGGATCTCAACATGCCATAACAAGATCCATATCAATCTCTTAACTGTTCCTTCAAAGCATATCCGAACCAATAAGTCATAAATTAAATCATCAAAATCAACTTTCAGCCTGAGACCAACCTAGACAATAATGTCAAACGCAGAGTGAGATAACTTTACTTGCAGAGAAAACCAACATTAGAAATCTGAACCGGAACACTACACAAATGTTAGGAGCATGTCCACCAAGTTGCACACCTAGAAACATCAATGTGGCACATGCTCCGGACCTCATCCCACCATTCCTAATAGTCAACCTCACTGTCAACAAATAGCGAAACATAACTTCAAAATCTGAAAGTACAACATTCACACACCATACATGATAACATCAAAACCGCAAGTCATCAAACTTCTTCTGGGGAGCAATTCGGAGCATTCACCCACAAGGACTTCGAATACTTTTTCTTGCATATGCCAACTTCCCATACTTCCAATGTTCCAGATTTACCACATACTAACTTATCATCACCACCAGACATCAAAACAACATCTGAACATCCAATATCAAACCTTTACCAGACTTTAAATACTCTTTCATGCATATTTTGGTTTCCCATACACTAGATAGCACACTCTGTGCACACAATAGGTTGAAAACACTCCACCAAGTATACAACACGTTATCAGGTTGACGACGCTCCACCAAGTATACAACACTTTATCAGGTTGACAATCATGACAACATTGAACACATACAATAGTCAATATTGAACACGTGCAACTCTCAATCAGGTAGACACCAATCCAACATGTTGACATTAAAGACAACATTAAACATATATTGCTAACAATCTCCCCATTTGTCATTGATGGCAACACCAATGACAACAATAGCAAACACAACCTAACGAAACTATCTGTCAACACTGAACACATACAATACTCAATATTGAACACATGCAACTCTCCATATTTGACACCAATGCAACATGTTGACATCATTGACAACACTAAACACATATTGCTAACAATCTCCCCTTTGTCATTGATGGCACACAAGTGACAACCAAGAGAAAACACAACATAATGACACTCTATCTATATTGTGCTTCTCTCCTCCTTTGACATCAAGGACAAAGGACGCAACAACTCTCCCGCTTTAAGAAACTTCTAATCTACAACTTAAAACAACTCTCCCCGTTCTGACTACATCTCTGATAGCAACAACATTCCCCCTATCAAGGATAATCCATCTATGCAAAAAACATCCTACGACTAGGAAAGCACAACCTTCACTGTTCCCCCTGAGAGCAACAACCACATCAATCCAAGAAACAAAAGTAAACATTGAGTCTCCCCCTACAAAGATGCACCACTCTTATGCATATAGTTTGAAGGAGACCCAATAACCTCTAACTTCTGATGGAAATACTCAAAAGTATCCTTTGACAGTGCCTTGGTGAAGATATCTATAGTCTGATCCTTTGTGAGCACATATTCTATGTAATGTCCCCTTTCTTAGCGTTACCATGACTATGGAAGGATTAGCCTATCATGTGACCCTCGTAGGCTAATGAGGATGGAAAGAGGGTCTCTTTCAGTGGGCATCTACTTCAGGATTCAGTATGCTTTGGTTTGGCTTTTGTTAGGCTTCATTTGCTATAATTTTGCCATGTTTACTATTTATAGCATCCCTAATGTTGTTCGAGAAGGACCCTTTCTATTTTTGGAAAGTGCATTTGGTCATGTGGGGAAATAATAGGCATGACTCCTGTTTCAGACGGCATATTTAAAGGATAAGTATTTTGGGAGTTATTATTATTTTAGTAGCCAAATTATTATTAAATCATTAAATGGCTTATTATAAAGTTATAATTTAACTTTATAATTTCACTTAAGTTGAGGGTTGAGTCATCATTGGAAGGGTGTAATGTTCTGAAACCCTGGCGTACTCTCTTACCCCGGAGGAATGCTGGCAAGATGAAACAATGATGGTTCCTGGAGTGTGACGGGAGTAGTTGCATACGGTACAAGAAATAACCGTACGATGGGGAGGCAAATGCAGGTCATACAGATTAGCACATCGTACAAAAACAGATGCTTGGGGCCATACGGACTAGAGGGGGTCACAAAGTATTCACCTAAGGCCGTACGGTACACAAGACCATACGGTGACTTGTTGCGTAGGTCGTACGAAAGACTAGATATGACCATGCGGTGAATGGCTTAGAGGCTGTACTGAGGGAAGGGACCATACGGAGAAAACTGTCTGGGCTGTACAGTGATTTGATGTAGGCCGTACGGTAACAATGGAGACCGTACGGTATGCCAAATGCCTGCGTCTGGTACCTTGATGCGTCCAGACCCACTTTGTTTCCTCCATCCTGATGCTGAACTGAGATAAGCTACCAGAATTAGACAATATTGAGACAAGTAATGCAAGTGGAAATAACAGTATGATTTATAGTATTCCAAATTTGCCAGAACCAACAAGAGAACAAACAGAATAGGGTGAGGATTGAATCCCACCGAAACTGTAACAAACCAAATAGGAAGGATCTTTCACCTCCGAAATGGCGAATAGCAGAATCCCAACAGGAATTCGCAAATACAAATCAAATATCAAATCTCAACATATTAATTTCATCCTACACGTCGGGCATAAATACCCATCGGGAAAACTCCCGAGGGTGCACAAATAGAGCCGATGGCGACAACTACACCTACGTCAACAAATAAAATATGGGCCCAAGATAAACTAAATCAATCAGGACCCAAATACAATAGTTTTTATTATTCATTTAAAGACGGGGACATTACAGTCCTCCCGTCCCAATAATTGCTTGTCCTGAAGCAATTTCAGGCTAGGGTGTTCCAGAATCTCTTCGCCTTCCCAGGTGGCGTCTTCAAGGGGTAGATCCTTCCAATGTACAAGAAATTCCTTGACCGTGTGTGTCCTCAATCTTTTCTCTCGACTGTCGATGATTTCCGCTGGTTCCAATACTAATTTCCCTTCGTCATCAAGGGGTGGCAGGTCTGTGGAGACCGTGACTTGTTGACCCGTGGCTTTCTTCAGGCAAGAAACGTGGAAGACGTTGTGGATTCGGCTTCCCTCAGGTAGGTCCAATTCGTATGCAACCTCGCCCACTCTCCTGGTCACACGGTAGGGTCCGTAGAAGCGCGACCTCAACTTCTCCTTCCTGGAAGCTTTCAAAGAGGATTGTCTATATGGTTGAAGTCGAAGGTATACCAAATCCCCGACTTTAAAACTCCTCTCAATTCGGTGCTTGTCAACATACATTTTCTGCTGATTCTGAGCTCGTTGGAGATTTTCCTTTAGGGATCTTAAAATATCTATTCCTTCCTACAACCAGTCTTTGGCCTTCGGCATGTGACTATCACCCAGAGCCAAGTCCACAAATGAAGGAGGTTCATACGCGTACAAAGCTTTGAAAGGTTCCATTCTAATGGACATGTGGTAGGTGGTATTGTAACAGTACTCTCCCAGATGTAGCCATTTGACCCATGCCCTTTGTTGTGCAAAAACATAGTTTCTGAGGTAACCTTCCAGCCATTTGTTCACAATCTTTGTTTGTCTGTCGGTCTAGGGGTGATAATTGGTGCTTGGTGACAACTCCATCCCTGCTAGTCGAAACAATTATTTCCAAAAATTACTGAGGAAGCGGCTATCTCTGTCGCTGACTATGTTTTGAGGGAGTCCGTGCAAGCTAAACACCTCTCGGAAGAATAAGTCTGCCACATGTGAGGCTGAAAACTCTGCTGAAATAGCAAACAAATGCGCATACTTGGTTAATCTGTCAACCACCACAAAGATGTAGTCCTTCCCCTTCGCCTTAGGGAGCCCGGAGATGAAATCCATTGAGATGTTATCCCACTTTTTCTCCCGAATCGGTAATGGTTGAAGTAAACCCGCCGGCAGAGTGTGTTCGGATTTATTTTGTTGACAGGTAGAGCATTCCTGGACGTACTATAATATATCATTCTTTAGGCCCTTCCATGAAAACCTTTCCCTAATCTGTTTGTAGGTCTTCAAGTATCCTTGATGCCCAGCTAGAGGCGAGTCGTGCATCTCCTTCAAGATTTTCTCCTTCAATTTGGATTCAAGTACCAAATAAAAACTGCCTTTGTACAAAATAATATCATCAACCACCTTATACCTGTCGTCCTGTACTTCTTTGTCTAAAAGTTGGCATGCCAAAGTGTTCTCGGATTATTCGACCAACAAATGTGCCCTCCAATCCGTTGATATCTAAGATAAGGAACATATGGCCGGCTTTCTTGACAAAGCCACTACATTGTTTTTTCCTTTTACATACTCAATGTCAAAGTCGAAAGCCTGTACTTTACTTACCCATTTCTGTTGTCGTTCGTTCAATTCCCGTTGTTCCAGAAAATGTTTGAGGTTGTTGTGATCTGTATGGACGACAAACTTGGCTCTGACGAGGTACTGTCGGAATTTTGTCAAGGCATGCATGATGGCGAGCATTTCTTTGTCGTATATGGAATACAACCTTTCGGCCCCTGAGAGCTTCCGACTTTCGAAAGCAACTGGGTGGCGGTCCTACATCAGCACGGATCCGATACCCTCTCCAGAGGCATCACACTCCAAGTTGAAAGGCCAAGTGAAATCTGGCAGTGCAAGAACCAGACAAGAACTCATAATCTTCTTGAGTTTTTCAAAAGTCTGATGTGCCTGTTCACTCCACTGGAAAGACCCTTCTTTGTCAGATCGGTGAGTGGCGCGCTGAGTTGTGAGAACCCCTTCACAAACCATCTATAGTAACTGCACAACCCAAAGAATCCACGTAGCTCCAAAAGAGTTTTCGAAGGTGGCCAATCCAAGATAGCCTAAATTTTCTCTTGATGTACCTGAACTCCTCGGCTACTGACAATGTGCCCTAAATATAATATCTCTGTCATTCCGAATTCACATTTGGAACTTTTGGCGAACAACAGTTGTGACTTCATAATCCCAAGCACTTCTTCCAAATGCCTTAAGTGCTCCTTCCATGTCTTGCTATAGATTAGTATATCATTAAAGAATACCAATAGGAACTTGCCCAGCTGTTTGTTAAAAATGTGATTCATAATGGCAACAGAATGTTGTTTTCTCCACATCCTGTTCCCTCATGTGGATTTGGCGATACCCCGAATGGAGGTCTATTTTGGAGAAATAGACTGCATCATATAACCCATCCAACAATTCATCGATCCTAGGAATTGGATACCTATTCTTGATGGTCTTTTTGTTCAGCGCGCGGTAGTCTACACACATTCGCAATGTTCCGTCCTTTTTAACCAGCACTACCGATGATGCAAAAGGACTGGAGTTGGGCCTGATCCAACC
Source organism: Chamaecyparis obtusa (assembly GCA_027943335.1). Classification (NCBI taxonomy): domain Eukaryota; kingdom Viridiplantae; phylum Streptophyta; class Pinopsida; order Cupressales; family Cupressaceae; genus Chamaecyparis; species Chamaecyparis obtusa. The sequence continues at coordinate 1,174,237 of BSBK01002499.1, forward strand.
TTTATCAAGAAGTTCCTGTATTGCTTTTTCAATCTCATCTTTTAGCCTCTTAGGGTGGCGGTGTGGCATAGTTATAACCGGTTTGGCGCCAGTCTCCATCTCAATGGTGTGTTCAAACCCCCGGTGTGGTGGTATGCTTGGTGGTATGTCGGCGAAGACTTGGTGATGTCTATCCAAAACCATTTGAAGTTCTTCATCTTGGTGGTCAATTCTTTGTCCCTGTATAGGTTTTGTCAAGGCAAAACAGTGTGCGGCCCAGACCACGTCGTCGTGTCTAAAGATTGCTTCCATTCATCAAGTTGAAACTTCCTTCGGTCCTCCATTCGACATCCCTCTCAGCACAATCTTTTTGTCGATCACCTCGAAGGAGAAATCCATTCGTTTGAAACTCTGTGTGTATTCATCTAATGTTTCCATCCACTGAATGCCCAGAATGACTTCCATGTCGTCCAGATCAACAACAAAGAAATCATCTGTCACTGTGTGGTTCCCCATGGTGATGCTCAGTTGCATTTTAACAGGTTTCCTCCCGCCACCTTGACGTCAAATCCCCGGTGTGCCTCTATACACAAATTTCACTGACTCACCAGCGATGAGTTAATGAAGTTGAGTGTGGCTCCGCTGTCAAGCATGACCACAACCCGTTGCCCTTGGAGGGTACCCCGAACCCGGAATACAGTACACCTTGGAGTTCCCGCCAAAGTAGCAATGGTGCCTCCTCTCTTCAAGAGTGTGGCTATTATTTCTGCGTGATTGATGTTTACCTCCTCAGAAGCTTGTTGTTCATTGTCTTCGGCTTCTGGTGCCTGTTCCTCCTCGCCTTCGGACAATACCTCAATGTAATGGATTTTTCCTTTGTCAAGGCATCGATGTCCCGGTACCCATGGCTCCTTACAGTTGAAACAAAGTTTCTTCCTTCTAAGTTCCTTCTTAGTTGCCTCATCCAACGAGGGCTTCCTAGGTGGGGGTTTGTTGTCTTTTCTCCCTTTGAGTGAGAGGTGGTTTGGACTGTGAGTAATATTTGGTGGAAGAAGAGAATGTCGCGTGCCTTCTTAATTGCCTCCGTAAGTGTGATGGGGTTGAATCCCTTCACCCAACCCTTCAGAGGTTCTGGCAACCCATCCATAAACAATACCACCAATCTTTTTTCTGAAATATCTATTACCAGGACAGACATTCTTTGAAATTTCGTTATGTAACCATCGATTGTGCCAAATTGCTTCAACTGAGCCAACTCTTTGAAGTTCAATTATGGATCTCTTTCGTCAAAACGATCTATCAGTCTCTCAGTGAATTCAGTGTAGGAATTTATTTGATCGTGGCCAAGAGTAACCATGCCATGATGCCACCATTCATGGGCTACCCCTTCCAAATGCAGTGCAGAAAATTTGATGGCCTCATCCTCTGGTATAGGGTTGAGCTGGAAATATGTGTCTGCCTTTTGCACCCATGCTCGAGCTGTGATGGATCCAAACCAATCAAAGGATGACAGGTTAACCTGCCAATCTTTCGTTTGAGATCGTCATTATGATAGCCACGCTTGTTTCCACCAAAGTACCTCATTCTTAGCTCAGCATAATCTTTGTAGGATAAATCTCCTTCCATATTTGCATTCCTCCAATCTTCCCGAAGTTGATCCTGCACTTCTTGGAAAGTCGGTTGCTCTCTGTGCTGCTCTTCCTCCTGTGGAGGGAAAGTTGGCATAGTCGGTCGAGAGCGTACAGTTTGGGGATTTGCCCTTCCTGAGACAGAATTATCACTTTGTTCAGCAGATATCTTGCCTTCAGCCAATTTCCGCAATGTCTCTTCCATGAGGCGCTGAGTGTCATTTATCTGTGCTTGATTCCTAGTGAGTTCTCTCAAAAGATTCATGACTTCAGTGGCAGGATCTTGCGGGTCCGTCATTCTACCAACTAAGTGATATCTTCTCCTCTTCCTAGTATAAACTTGCATTCACTACCCACAAGCTGGGAGAATCACCAGCTCTGATACCGTTGTAATGTTCTGAAACCCTGGCATACTCTCTTACCCCGGAGGTATACTGGCAAGATGCAATAATGACAATTCCTAGAGTGTGACGGGAGTAGTTGCGTACGGTACAAGAAATAACTGTACAGTGGGGAGGCAAATGCAAGTCGTACGAATAGGCAAATCGTACGAAAACAAATGCTTGGGGCCGTACGGATTGGAGGGCGCCGCGGGGTATTCACCTGAGGCCGTACGATACACAGGACCGTACGATGACTTGTTGTGCAGGCCGTATGGAAGACTAAATATGATCGTACAGTGAATGGCTTGGAGGTTGTACGGAGGGAAGGGACCATACTGAGAAAACTATCAGGGTCGTACGGTGATTTGATGTAGGCCATATGGTAACAATGGAGACCGTACGATATGCCAAATGCCTGCGTATGGTACCTTGATGCTTCCAAACCCACTTTGTTTCCTCCGTCCTGATGCTGAACTGAGATAAGCTACCAAAATTCGACAATATTGAGACAAGTAATACAAGTGGAAATAATAGTATGATTTATAGTATTCCAGATTTGCCAGAACCAACAAGAGAACAAACAAAATAGGGTGAGTGCTGAATCCCACCAAAACTACAACAAACCAAATAGGGAGGATCTTTCACCTCCGAAATGGCGAATAGCAGAATCCCAACAGGAATTCGCAAATACAAATCAAATATCAAATCTCAACATATTAATTTCATCCTACACACCGGGCATAAATACCCGCCGGAAAACTCCCGAGGGTGCACAAATAGAGCCGACGGCGACAACTACACCTACATCAACAAATAAAATATGGGCCCGAGATAAACTAAATCGATCAAGACCCAAATACAATAGTTTTTATTATTCATTTAATGACGGGGACATTACAAAGGGGCCATTTATTCGATTTAATTCATGGAAGCTTAAGCCAAGGTATTAATTAAAATATTGGAGTAAATGAATTATTAAAACGAAAAAGTATATTTATCCCACATTGGTTGGAAAAGTGTGTGAGTTCTCCCACAAAAGTTATAAAAGACTCACATGAGTTCTTTTTCATTATGTTGTTTAAGCTTTTTTGAAATTGGTGAAGTTTATGAGAGGAAGAAACCAAAGTTTCGTCTTCAGCCATTGGAGAGCAGGGATTCTTCAATTGTGCAATCATTTGAGGAAGTGAAATAACTTCTGAATTTGATCTTCTAAGAAAGCTTCAAGATGGAGGCTCTAATTGCATTCAAACGGTGATGAATTTATATGTGACAGCAGCGATCTTATTCCAGTATGGCTGCGAATTGAATGTAAGAGGCGGTGTGTTATTGAAGGGCTGTGTGCATTTTTCCTTGGGATGCGTTCAATTTCAAGGGAGTTGCGCTCACCTTCCAAGCAGCTCATCCTTTGTCTAGGCTGTGGTTAGTTCCTTCAGCAGCAGCGATTTCATATATCTATGAAATTAGAGGTGGACATTTGATATTTGTAATTGCATACATATTTGTAAACATTTCTTTGGTGAAAGAATTGAAAGGATGCATGCCAAGGGTTTGTAGAAATGTCTATTGGTTGTAGATGCACATTTTACATGTAGAAATCGTAAGTATGCATTCAAATGGTCAAAAAGGATTGCATCTGTATTTCAGTTCTTTGCCCGGATTTCTTAATAATCATTTACTAGCATTTAAACTTCATTTGAAACCATTCCACGCAAGCAAATACAATCTGAAAAACAAAAGACAAAAAGATAGAGGTTGCCTACAAAGTGTTTGACAAAATGTCAAACATTCAAAATTGACAACCAAAATCAGAATTGAGGCAATATCCTAGTGTGGGATATTACAGTGGTATCAAAGCGGTTTCCTACCATCCTGCAGGGTTGGAAATTTTTAGTTCCCACGCTTGTTTTGTGAGTGATCAGCACTCTAAGGGTTATTTCAGTCATGGATAAATACAGAAAACCAAGTAAATATGGAAACCAGTTGAGCAGTGTGTTACGTTTTAGGAAACAAATAGGTGCCCTGGAAAATTAAATGGAGAAATTGAGGCAAACACAGGAAAGGCAAAAAGCACAACTTTCAAATCTGTTGACTATTGATAGGGCAGCTAGGTTTAGGGTTTCCTTCTTCAAAAAGTCTTCCTCACAAAGAATGCTGGAAGAGAAACGATAGGTTTTCACAAGTGAAACATCCAGAAATCTTCATAATGAATTTTCAGCAGCTACTGATCATGGTGGAGATGTTCTTGTACTTAGTGGATCAACCACTAGTCCTATTTGCACACCGGCGGGTGGAGACCTTTTACAGGGACATGTGGATGTGCCTGTCTTGTTGGCAGATAGTGGTACTGAGCTTCAGCATTCCGAGCCTATTAGAGTTAGTGACACAGGGTCTGATTTTCAGGACAGCGGTCCTTTATGTGAGCCTGTTGTTGATGTCATGGATAGTGTGAGAGTGGAGGATGTTGTAGATACCACTATGGATTCTGACACCTTAGATGATGGTGTTATTTTTGAGGACTGCGAGGAATATATGAGCTCTGACAGCTCTGATGTTTATGACAGAAGTCATAGTGTTGAGACAGTACATGAGACGACTGTCTTTTCCTATATTGAGGATGTGGGCATGGAGCTATCTAGTGATGACACTCATGATGGGATTGTTACAGATGAGTCAGGTGACATAGATTCATGCCACGGTGTAGATGATTCACATGATGACATTGAGTCATGTATGCAGCCAGAGTTAGCAGAGGGGTCTCGGTTAGACGTTGTGGACACTAGCATTGTGGATACCTCTAATGTTAAGTGTGAGGATGATGTGTGTTGCAGTGAGTCTGATCTTTTATATCAGACATTGAGAGTTGACTCAGCGTTATCATCTGATAGTGGTGAGTCCTAGGATCTTTTTTTTACAGGGACTCATGGATGAAGATGGGGAAGCGTATGAGTGGAAGGAGTTTGTTACAACCAGGGCTTCCACTTCTTCAAATGAGGTTACATCTTCACTGACTCATGAGGGCGACTCTACCTGCAGCGAGTCATGCTTGATTTATCAAACTCTGGGGGAGGACTCTGAGTTGTGAGTGAGGATGGGTCCCAGGATCTAGATTGTCATGTGGTTATAAAGGACGAAGTAGCTGAGGATTGTGATGATTCAGATTCAGCAGTAGCTTCCTTGGGGATAGATGAGGATGAGTCTCATGTCTGTACTCAGTTGGTAGATGTGTGCTCGGATGATAGTACACAAAGATATGGTGATCTTGAGGGGAGTTTGTTGGATATAGCTTCCTTCCATAGTGTGGACAGTGCAATTGAGATTGTACATAGGAGGCCCGTTGTGTAGAGTCATCATGTGACTAGCCAATTGAGAGTCGGCAAGAGAGACATTACTTCTACTCGAGCATTTCGATGTCGCCCGTCAGCTGTTGAAAGTAAACATATGGGGTGCTCCTGTGGCAGTTGAGCATGGCGATGGTTACCTTTCCATAACAGAGATTCATTCCTTGCAGGAGGCTGTTAGGATTTTGAGACAAAACTATTTACAGTTGATAGCCGACCAAGATCACCTAGTTGAGTGGGGAAGTATGGCATATGAGGCATTGATGTGGTGCAGGAGCACCAGGACCAAGGATGAAGACTTAAGAAGACACTAGGGTCACTATTAGATCCTAGGGGGCAAGAAGAGATGAACATGACCTTGAAGGGTCATATGATTGTAATAAGACTTTTAATGGTCTTTTATTTGTATTTTGAATATCCTTTGATCACTTTGTTGAAGATCAAATTTGTAAGCCTTTCATGGCATTAAGAAGGGATAAGGGTGCCTAGGGGTCACTAGGGAAGAACAAGTTGATCCTAGGATAGTGGGATTTGAACAATGACCTATATGGTCCATAATCATTGTAAATGGCCAATAGAGCCTTAAATTTGATGTTAAAAGCACTTAGAGTGCTAATGTTGTAATTTGGCCATAATGGCAAAACAGGCCTAGGAAAGATTATATGAAGTTTATAGGTGGGATAGGTTGTTTTGAAGTTAGATAAACCTTCAATTAAAAAGGTTTAAGGCAATAATATAAATGCCTTAGGGGTATAATGTTGTCGAAGTTGACAACTTGTTGTCAACTAGACAACCAAACTTAACACATAACTGACTGATAACAGTCCTGGTAACTAACTGTTTCTGTTTGCCAGCCTTGGTAAGGCTTATTAAGTAGAGAGTAGGCGTTTTGGAGAGAGATATAGAACGGGAGGAGTAGAGATAAGAGGAATGATCGATCCAGATCATAAAAGACAATGTAAACCATTTTGAAGAAATGAAAATGTAAATTATTGTGAAATCTGCCAGTCACTGCCGTGAGGGTACAATCTGAATATTATATTGATAAACTTTCATTGTAATGGCTATTATGAATCCAAACGGATTGCTATGATATGGGGATGCATTTACATTGAAGTCTTGATAGTTTCGTTTGAAGTATGAAAAGGTTTAAACCCTCTAAAACGTGACTGTCCCTGTACAGTCAGGGTTTGAATCAGTCTTAATCTATTGATGTAATGTGGATTGATGTGATCCTGTCCCGTGTATGAAAGAATATGTTAGAATGGTTTATTTTTATTAAGTTAAATCCCTTCATGAATTTCCAAAGGATCTGTGGAGGAAGTTGGTGTGTTAAAACACAACCAAGGGTGACTGTTCCTGAACAGTGCACCAGTGAAATGCCATGAAGAAAGGGTGATTAGATAGTATCTATTGTGTTCCATGAATGGAATGAAGTGGCAAAAGATGTATTATTATATATTATGTGTTTTTAAGTATGTTGAATGCAGGGCAGGCGGGAAATGTACAAGTGAAATCACTAATTGAGCACAAGTGAATGAAGGACTGTCTCAGAATAAAACAGTCCCAGTGCGGGGGCCATACCTCCCAACTCAACCGTTGGATCTTAAAAAGATTTGGATATGTCTTAGAGAGACACATTACGCCAATTCTGACCGGCGCGATCGAGGAAATTTGATTGGAGTCAAAAGTTATGGGTGGATATGTAGAGGTCTATCGAAGAGGACAGTAAGATGTTATTTTGCCCTCCAATGTAGGGATGCATTATAAGTTGGTCATGTGAGGGGATTTAGATGTTGTGAGGGGATGTATGGATTGAGGGACATTGGAGCATTTACAATGATGTAGAGCCTATGGTGGCACAAGACATTATGTGTGCACTCTGATAGTAATGGTGTGGATTGGATCAAGGAGAATGATCCTATGAAGATGTTAGTTAGTGTTGTAGAAACACTTGTGAAGTCCCTCTTAGCATGGATGATTGCAAGTCCACCTAGGGCCTCTACATCAAGATGCATAGAGAAGAGGAGGTGAGTGAGCTTACTTAGGAGCTCACAACAACTTCTGAGGCTTTAGAGGGCACTCAGTGGTCTCTTTAGGAGTCGCAGTTGCAGTTGGGAGAGGTGACTATGGAGTTGGAGCGGATGCAGTCTTTGCCAGCCATAGATCCAGTTCAGTTGCATCTAGTGGTGGTTGGTGGTGAGTTAGCTTCCACAATTGGCAATAATGGATGTGTTGGAGACACAGTTACATCCATCCTTGAGACGGATGCAGTAAGAATAGAGGAGGTGAGTGCTTTAGTGGAAAATTGTGTAATGTTCCTTTTTCGGCTATAAGGAGAATACAGGGACTGTTACTTCAATTTCCCTTCCTTATAATGCTAATGGATAATATTCAAGCCACTATTGACAATCTAAGTGCTCCCTGTTATGAAATGAATGATTCTGGTAGATTTATTATGAAATTTACTGTATTGCAATAGCAATATCAAGTATATAGTGAATCTTTATAATGCGAGAATTGAGTTCTACCGCTGGTAGAGACAAAATTATTATGTTGTATCTGATTTATAAGTAAACTATGTAATCTACAATGTTATTGCCTCTAGCAATATAGCTTGGTGTTCTTGTTATATGCTTGGTACGTATAATGAATGATCTGTTACAACAACATGATTCATGTCGATGATTAAGGCTTTAATTACTTGCACCAGAATTGCCAAATTGGTAGTTAGCTCTGAGCAGAGTAGATCCATAGAGGATAAGTAATAAGATGAAAAGAATTCCCTTATTCGTACTAATATAAACTGCTCGTCCGTATTCAATGTCTAGCTCGGTCTCTATTCAACGCATTCCTTCCTCCATATATCACAGATATTCAACCTATATATATATTATAATTTTGAGGCTTGAGAGATTATTTGTTATATCAATGACCCGCTATTCTTGTGTTGCCGATATTATGGTTGCCAATTTAAAAAGTACTTCCGTGTATGAGCAAGGATATAGCACATCTGCAATTTCCATTTAGATGTTATTTCTCTTTGATCCTGTGTGTATCCCGATGTCTCCTCCCGACGGTCTTCCAAATTGCCAAGTTTGTTGTCTGTGTAATTCGCTGAGTGACTTGGGAGACTCTCGTCTCTTTCCCTTGATGACTGTATGTAATCTCCAATGCCACGCACTCCCTTTCTCGCTGACTGATTGATCCCCTAAATATCCGCATATGGTAATGGTCGCGATCTTTCATTTCATCATTTGTCTAATATTTGGAATTATACTTTATGTTCCTTTATCATAAAGGTTGGGTATATATGAATTTATTGTTTAATTATTGATAATTATACTTGGTCTTGATTATTTATTTATATTATCATTGTTAGTAATACAAAGTATTAATTATTATAATATTAATAAATAATATATTGTATAACTCTTTAATATTATTTTATATATTGTTAATTATTATAATAATATTTAATAATATGATATTATTTATTCATTTGTCTATATTAAATATTATTATTTATTTTATAGTTATAATATATCATTATATTGTATTATTAATTATATCTTAATGTTATATCATATTATTACGATCATAACATATTTTATAATAGATTCAATATTATTAATATTTGAATTATTTTTATCTACCTTGTAATCTTTCTATGTTATTATTATTTATTTAGCTTATTTATTTATTTTTATCACTACTAGGTTCTATTGAGCAAGGGGTCATGACAGTCCACCCCTCCCAAAATTGCTTGTCCTCAAGCAATGCAAACCTTTGGTGGTGGTGTTGCTATATAACTCAGATATCCAATTTGGATCTTCAATTTAATTCATATCTTGATTATCCTGGTCTACCAAAAATATAGAGTTAAACAATGAACATACATAATAGAAACATGTAGCATAAACCTAGATACATAAAGCATACCCGGTATGTACACTAATGCATGAAGACACGAAGTAGACACGAGGTATACACATTAATGCATGAAGACACAAAGCATACACGATGTAGACACATAATACCCACATTCTTGATTAAACCCTACGATTTACAATTTGCAATGAGCTAGGGTTAGGAAAATGGTTACACAATTTACTTCTTCATTATGCTTTTGATTATGAACCTTGCAACGACAGTGAATATAAGTGCATACATATATATATAAAATTCAAAAAAATTGATTCATGATAAGTTAGTCCAAGCCAATCCCATACTAAGCCCAAGAGCGGAACTTTGGCCCCCTTGGCCTCGGTGGCAGGTGTTAGGCATCCACGCGAGGTGGTCTACGTAGGGGAACGTTTGTCTTGCTTATCTATTTATACTTCATCTCCTTTGTCTAAAAGAAAAATCAAAGAGGTTCTTGTGAAAGGGTTCCCTTACTGTCTTTCCCTTAACTAGTGTTGCAATAGGGTGCCCTAGCAGCCCTCCCTTGATTGAAGACTCCATAGGAAAGCCATTTACAGTAGGGTTCCCTTATTATCTTTCCCTTAACTAATACTACAATAGGGTGTCCTAGCAATTCTCCCTTGATTGTAGACTTCATAGGAAAGATAGATGTCTTTATAGCCTTTCCCTTAACTAGTACTGGAATAGGGTGTCCTAGCAATTCTCCCTTGATTGCAGACTCCATAGGAAAGCTACTTGCAATAGGTCATCTTTATAGCATTTCCCTTAACTAGTATTGCAATAGGGTGTCCTAGCAGTTCTCCCTTCATTGCAGACTCCATAGGAAAGCTATTTGCAATAGGGTGTCTTTATAGCCTTTCCCTTAACTAGTATTGCAATAGGGTGTCCTAGCAATTCTCCCTTGATTACAGACTCCGTAGGAAAGCTATATGCAATCCCTAATCCATTTCTTAAATAATCAAAATTACATTATTAATTATTACATCACTGATTATGACAAACTTACAAATTGTTTGTTATCACTAGGGTTGAACTCTATCGAAGCTCCATTGGCTTTCTCTTCCGTTCATTGATTGAATGTTGTTGAGGTTCCCTTGATCATATTTCATTTTCTTAGGTGGTGTCCTTTCTATTTCAGGGTCGAGTGTTGCCTCTATTCTATGAACTTGACTCCCTTTTCCGCACTTATGCCCTGGTTCCCATAATTCCTTGCATCTGAAACATAACTTCTTCCTTCATAAGTCTTCGCGTTGTTTTTGAGCTTTCTCATCTTGGCATACGTGTCCGCTTTCAAAGTCCTCACTGTAGTGAAAGCATTTTCTTTTGGGGAATTCTTGCTTATGCTTTTCATCCCTACCATGGAATTGTTTACTATGGTTGCTTGAGGGTTTACTACTTGTTGACGAAACTTCTAGTCTCAAAGTTGTTTCAATGGCGTCATCAAGAGATGTGTGTTTGAGAGCACTAACCAAACCTCTTTGTGAATCTTTTAATCCTTCCACGAACAAGTAGGTAAGTCTATCATCATCCACCCCTAAAACTCGAACTGAAATTTTCTCAAATTCAGAAATATACCTTTCAACCAAGCCTTGTTGTTCGATTTGGGTTAACTTCTTGAAGTCTTCTTGGGGGTGTATTCTATCAAATCTTTTAACAAGTTTTTGTGCAAATTCTTCGTAGGAGGTAATGTTCTGATGGCCCTAGGTGTGGAGTCCATGGTACCACCATTCATGTGCCATGCCTTCCAAGTTTAGTATGGAAAATTGGAGTGCATCCTCTTCTGTCATGGGGCTAAGGTTGAAGTAAGTGTTCAATGATTGTAGCCAAGCATGTGCGGTAACTTTTCCGGATCCACTAAAATTTGGAAGGGTTACTTTATTTATTTTTTGTTTCAAATCCTTATTGGGGTTGTGCCTTGCCCTCCTAGGTGCTTCCTGCCTTTGGCCTTGACAAAATTCTCTAAAGGTTATAAGTTCCCTGATTTCCAGTTCCAAACTTGCATAGGCTCTGGCATTTTCCACCGTGCTATTGGTAGTTTGTTCCCTTTCTCCTTCTTCCCTTAAAGTCTCTTCTCTAGGTAGAAAGGAGGGTTTCGGTATTTTTGAAGATGAAGACGTATGGAGATTTCCTGAGTGATTGGCACTCATATCCCTGACATTAACAGGATTATTTTTAAGATTATCAATTGAGTTCCCCATGTTTAGTATTGCTTGGAGAAGGGCTTGGTTAGTTTGGTTGCTTTGTTCCATAAAAGCCCTCATCTCATTTGTTAGTTGTTTGTTCATTCTGTTTTTTCCCTTTCGCGTATATGTTTGCATGAAAGACCCTCACAGGGTGGCAAGATTATGCTCTGATACCACTTGTAATGTTCCTTTTTCGGCTATAAGGAGAATACAGGGATTGTTACTTCAATTTCCCTTCCTTATAATGCTAATGGATAATATTCAAGCCACTATTGACGATCTAAGTGCTCCCTGTTATGAAATGAATGATTCTGATAGATTTATTATGAAATTTACTGTATAGCAATAGCAATATCAAGTATATAGTGAATCTTTATGATGCGCAAACTGAGTTCTACCGCTGGTAGAGACAAAATTATTATGTTGTATCTGATTTATAATTAAACTATGTAATCTGCAATGTTATTGCCTCTAGCAATATAGCTTGTTGTTCCTGTTATATGCTTGGTACGTATAATGAATGATATGTTACAGCGACATGATTCCCATCAATGATTAAGGCTTTAATTACTTGCACCAGAAGTGCCAGATTGGTAGTTAGCTCTGAGCAGAGTAGACCCGTAGAGGATAAGTAATAAGATGAAAAGAATTCCCTTATTCGTAATACTGTAAACTGCTCATCCTTATTCAATGTCTAGCTCAGTCTCTATTCAACGCATTCCTTCCTCCATATATCACAGATATTCAACCTATATATATATATATATATATATATATATATATATATATATATATATATATATATATATATATATATATATATATATATATTATAATTTTGAGGCTTGAGAGATTATTTGTTATATCAATGACCCGCTATTCTTGTGTCGCCAATATTATGGTTGCCAATTTAAAAAGTACTTCCGTGTATGAGCAAGGATATAGCACATCTGCAATTTCCGTTTAGATGTTATTTCTCTTTGATCCTGTGTGTATCCCGATGTCTCCTCCTGATGGTCTTCCAAATTGCCAAGTTTGTTGTCTGTGTAATTCGTTGAGCGAATTGGGAGACTCTTGTCTCTTTCCCTTGATGACTGTATGTAATCTCCAATGCCGCGCGCTCCCTTTCTCGCTGACTGATCGATCCCCTAAATATCCGCATATGGTAATGGTCTCGATCTTTCATTTTGTCATTTATCTTATATTTGGAATTATATTTTATGTTCCTTTATCATAAAAGTTGGGTATATATGAATTTATTGTTTAATTATTGATAATTATACTTGGTCTTGATTATTTATTTATATTATCATTGTTAGTAATACATAGTATTAATTATTATAATATTAATAAATAATATATTATATAACTCTTTAATATTATTTTATATATTGTTAATTATTATAATAATATTTAATAATGTGATATTATTTATTCATTTGTCTATAAAAAATATTATTATTTATTTTATAGTTATAATATATCATTATATTGTATTATTAATTATATCTTAATGTTATATCGTATTATTACGATCATAACATATTTTATAATAGATTAAAAATTATTAATATTTGAATTATTTTTATCTACCTTGTAATCTTTCTATGTTATTATTATTTATTTAGCTTATTTATTTATTTTTATCACTACTAGGTTCTATTGAGGAAGGGGTCATGACAGATTACAGATAAAGTTTTGTGGTGTCAGGTTCTCCAATTGTTAGCACGATGACGGATGATATGGACCAGGTTGATGAGAGGCCTGAGGTAGCAATGGTGGATTCGTCAGAGAGTTGTGTGCCAGTTTCTGACACTACTCCCTTTGATTCACAGAACATGGACAAGGTATCATCTGGTTTGGGGACGAGCTTCCAAGGTGATTTGTTTCCTTCTGATGGAAGTAAATCTATTTCTTATTTTCATAGAGCTGATAGCAATAGGCAACTAGTACTGCCACAGTTTCCGAGGGATCAGTTGTGGATTGCAGGGACGCAGGTTGATGCTGCTTCTTATAATTTCTACTGCACGGAGTCTTTCATGGAGTACTTTCTTGAGAGTCTGGTTTTGTGGGAAGGGCCCTTCGGGACTTCTAAGGGTACTCTCATCCGGGGTTCTCGCAGTATTCAGCTATCAATGGGAAAGATTGTAGATACCTTGACTACAATGCGTCCTCACAAGGATTTTGTGGTTGGGTTTTCTGAGAGGGTTTCCCAAGATCCTACCCAATCAATTGTTCAGAGTCAAAGATTGGAGCCATCTCTTGATTCGCGGTTGGATTTTGATAGGCCTGACAGAGATTGGAACTTTTCACCATGATTACATAGTGAGGAGCGCTCATCATTTCTCTTTTGACCCACCGGTTGAGGATTTGGTTGCATGTCGGTGTGGGTTGGCTCCAAGGTTGTATCATCCTTTATGGGATGAGTTTTCTCCATCTACAGTTGATAGAGTTAGTTACTGCAAGTTAGCAGGAGGTGACTTGCCAAAGCAGCATATCTATGATGATTTTGCAAAGGGTGGATATCTGGGATATGAGAGTACTAGTTCCTGTTGCACGGATAGACTTCATACTCATGGCAAATTGGTAGGGTGCACATGGAGTTTTGATCTAGCAGATGATATTAGATATCCATTTTTCCTTGTCATGGATGGATGTTAGTTTCTACTCTACTGGGATCCAAGTGGAGATAGGATTGGCACTACGGATTGGGTGAGTCGTCATTGTTGGGATGGTGACAGTATGTTCAGGATAGCTTTGTGGATAGTGTTATCATCACAGGAGTTTGCAGGTGACGTCAAGGACATTATATATATTTATCCTTGGGATCCGGGTGGATCATTGTGTTTCTTTGATTCTTGTGATTGCTTGAGGACAAGCAATCTTGGAGAGGGAGGATTGTAATGTCCCCTTTTTTAGCGTGACCATGACTATGGATGGATTAGCCTATCATGTGACCCTCGTAGGCTAATGAGGATGGAAAGAGGGTCTCTTTCAATGAGCATCTACTTCAGGATTCAGTATGCTTTCGTTTGGCTTTCGTTTGGCGTCATTTGGACTTCATTTGCTACTTTTGGCACATTTACTATTTATAGTATGCCTAATGTTGTTTGAGAAGGACCCTTTCTATTTTTGGAAAATACATTTGGTCATGTGGAGAAATAATAGGTGTGACTCATGTTTCAGACGACATATTTAAAGGATAAGTATTTTGGGAGTTATTATTATTTTAGTAGCCAAATTATTATTAAATCATTAAATGGCTTATTATAAAGTTATATTTCAACTTTATAATTTCACTTAAGATGAGGGTTGACTCATCATTGGAAGTAATTTTAATTCTGAGAAATTTCTAAGTTGCAGAGTTTTTGCTGAGTCTTTGCTGAGTTTTTGTAGAGTATTTTCCGAGTTTTTCCAAAGTTGAAAATTTTGGGCTTGCTGAGTACTCTCCCAGTCGAGTCTGCAAAGTATGCCCTTAATAATCTTAATATCATATATCATGATAATGGATCTTGTAGAAGATTAAAATGCAGTGAAAAAATTACTAAAATATTTTAAAAATCTACCATACAGCTTTTTCTCTGAGCTATTTCCTGATGGTGGTTTTAAAACATTTGCTTAAATGCAAATATCCTATGCTAGCCTTGGCCCCCACACACAAACCAGCAATTCTTTTAGCACAAATCCATCCGTTGTTCTTGGTATAAATATTTTGATATCAAAATTCTGGTGCCCTTCGATAATTAAATTTCAATTCACAAGCAATAATAAGTCTCAGTAGCCAAGAAGTCCATTCAAATTCCATTATAAAGCCCAGCATCTATACAAGAAGTCCATTCAAATTTGAATTCTCGGTTACAAGAAAACATATAGCCTGTAATTAGGCTAAAAAGAATAGGAAGAAGAAAATGAAGAAGTTACTTGTATGGTTCCATTTGACTTGGAAGATCTTTTTTCCAGGCGTAGGCGTGTATTGTAAAATGCAAGAATCGCCTGCATCGTCTGATATATCGAATATTTTAATTGTATCTCCTGCGCTCACCGCCAGCATTGAGTTAATTCCCGCCATGAATCAAACCCTCATTATAAACGAAAGAAATGAAAGAAGAATTTCTGAGGGGGAATTTGAAATGCATGGAAACGCCCTGTGCCGTTATGTTACGATGGTGACTGGCTTTTATTCAATTTGTAATATCAGGGAATGGCTAGAGATGGAATTAAGAATGTGGCGGAAAGGAAAATAGAGTTTTCCTTTTATTAGGGGGCTTATTTATATTTATTTATATTCAAATAGTTTTCATTTCTCAAAAAAATTAGAATAGCTTTATTTTGTAGGTTCATTATTATTGGTAGTAAATTTTGATACTTTTAATATTCATTGAAATTTGTGATTTCTATTTAATTATGTGTCCTTAATATAATGATTAGCATGTAAAGTAGTGAATTTTGTATGAAAGTTGATAAATAATATTATTAATCTATTTTGTCTCTATTCACACTTATTTTTAGGGTTTAGATACAATATTTAATTTATTCTTTTATCTTTTTGGTTTAGATTTGTGAACTTATCCCTTCATCTTCTTGGTTTAGAATTGTGAACTATAAAATTAACCTAGATTAGTTCCACAATTTGTAAAATGAGTTTGAATTTTTACATTTTAAATTTAATTTCTGGCTGTGAGATTTGCCCTCCATTTAGTCATTAAAAGTTGATTTTTGAAGTGCAAGATATTTGAATTGCAATCGATGATGATGAATGTAAGGATGATCGACAAATCATTTGGAACGTCAAGCAAGCAAACTACCAGAATGATTGTTGCCTCCAGTTATTGCACCTGTAGACACCTAAAACTAATCACATAATTAAGTAATCATATTTAGTTCTCTCCTAAGGCATTTTATTAATTAAGTATTATTTAATTAATTTATGACATCCCTTAGTTAATTAATTTAATTAATTAACTATAGCCCAATTAATTATCTAAATGACAAACCCATAGTCTGATAATTAATTAAATCTCTTCTTCTATTAATTTAAATAGATGTCTTTATCTATTTTAATTAATTCATAAACCCCCATTTTCCTCCCACTTGGAATTAAATAATGTATCTAATCCAATTTGAGCACATGGATCCTAACTTTAACCCCTAACCAAACCCATCCTAACAATTTAACCATGAGTTCCTACTCAGCCCAACTCACTCACACATACTAATCACCCTTAATTAGCTAATGACTCATGATTAGCTAATCCAACCCTCCACTCATTCTCTCTCCTCCCATCACATCTTCCTAACTTTCTCACTTGCCTCCTATTCCAAGCCTAATCATCTCCTAAGCATTTGCACAATCATAATCTATAAATTAAGAAATCTTAACCCAACCCAAGTCAGCCCTCATGTCACATCTTCACATCCCCTGATTCCTTCACCTCATGTCAACCTTAAATGCTCTTACACACCTCTTACATACTCCATATCCTTCTTACACCTTTGTCCCCTCACACATCTCCCAAAATGGTCACATTCCCCCACTTCTTCCAACATCTCT
The DNA here is from genome assembly GCA_027943335.1 of Chamaecyparis obtusa. Lineage (NCBI taxonomy): Eukaryota > Viridiplantae > Streptophyta > Pinopsida > Cupressales > Cupressaceae > Chamaecyparis > Chamaecyparis obtusa. Next base: position 1,191,223 of record BSBK01002499.1, read on the forward strand.
CATTGTGACACTTGTCACAAGGAGATGCATTTAAGAAAGCACAATCCATGTGCTCTCTCTCAAATGCATCTTGACCCTTCCTCAAGTTTGCATCTTGACCATCCATTCACTTCTCTTGCCTATAAATTGAATCCTCATCTCTTCACAAATCATCCACCTTCCATGCAAATTTATAATGCTAATTTGAGAGCCTAAAAAACTACCAAATTACCATTATTATGTCAAAATCCTTACTCATTTGTTAAAGCTTGAGCATACATTCAAATCCTTGGAAAAATCCAAAAATCAAGAGGGCCTTTTGGGTGCTTTCCTTTGGTTTGCATTCTCTTTTACAAGTTTTCTTTTGTCTTATCATATATGTTGAAATAGATTAGTATGTTGAATGTTTAACTTAGTTTTATTTTCCTAACACACTAGTTTTATTGCATATATTTTGGCATGCCTGGTGGGACCTTCTTCTATGGTCATTCCTCTTTTTATCTCATCATTTTTTGTAAAGCTAACCCCAAAAACTAACATTCTTTGTTGTTTGAGTGTTTTGCAAGCTTTTTTGGGTGTTTTGCGGGTTTGAGAAGGAAGATAAAGCATTTGTGTTGGCATTCTCATATTCAGATTTTGCATAGCCAGAAAAATGCAGACATGCGGGATCGCGAGTACGGCACATGGGATCGTATTCCCATAATAAAACTTTTGTCTTATATCTTTTTCTTCTCTCGGGCCACCAATCATTTACTCCACAGTCTGCGAGATCACGAACCCGCTACATGGGAACATGGTTTGACCGTGCGGGATCGCACTGTAAACATTTGTAAGCCATAAGGCATTTTTAAAACTGACAACAGAGCCTCAAAATTTGTGCCCGCATACCTGCTAACACACCTGCGGGAACGCGAGTTGACCTTGCAGGATCGCAGCTGCAAGTATCGCATTTAATTTTATCTATCATTATTATTCTGTTGAAAATTTTGTTGAATTGATAGACCTACGGGATTGCGAGTACGGTCTGTGGGAGCGTTATTTTGCTTGTTACAGGATTGCATGTAGCCTCAACGAGATCGCGAATTAATCTTAAAAAATAGAATCAACTCATTTAACCTTAAGGTTTTCAAATGAACATTGCATGAACTCATAACACCTCACTATTTTGATTTGGGTTTAAAATCAACAAAGGATAAAATTGAACAAGACAAACTTTAAACACTTCATTTTGGTGCTTAAAAAGAACAACAATCAAATCTTGAATGCCTAAGGGATAATAAATCAATGCAATAAACACTTCATTTTGGTGCTTAAAATCAATCAAACACAATCTTGAATGCTTAAAAGATAACAAGTTTTTCTAAGGTTTAAAGCATTTCAATTTTTCAAAGGAAAAGAACCTCGCATGCTAAAAATGAGTGTTTGATGTTTTATAATAGAAAACACTTAGTCTAAATTTAAGTTCAATTTGGAAATGAACACTTCTTGGCATGTTTGAAGGAGTGTTTTTCAACACTACCTTAGAGCTTTTAAATTTTTGCAAACCTTGGTAAAATACATGATGTGAAAGCAATTAATTTGTATCTCCACTCCCCTCACCTTCATGGAACTTGGGTGAAGAGAAATATCAAGTTCAATTGACTTCACTTCTAGCGAGGTTTGTCTAGAGAGAAGCACTCCCTCTTTAGAGAACAACCGCAAACTGATAATTCCTTGATCGGTATATAAACAAGGTGTTGAGAAAACTCTTGCCTTATCCTCTCAAGCTCAGGCGATGCATGTTGATGGTAGCCCAAGGTAGGTGAATATCCCTATGATTTCAGAATGGTCAACTAGGCTCTTAAGTGAGTCACGCACGTACAAACTGATTGGGAGGACGCCACAGATGTTACTAGAAGCCATTAATCAGAAACCTACATGATCTACCCCCGAAGGCTTTCTAATATTTATGCAAGGAGAATAGTAATCTCCCCAAGCCACTCATAATATCATGCCATCCTTGAGTGTTGGGAACTGGATAATATGACATCATGATTGGAGCCATTGCATGCTTGGTGATGGCCATATTCTGATTATCTCTTGGATGTGTGCCTAAGTAAATGAGCAAAGGTTTTTTAGTCACGTTGATTCCTTAGGGAAAAAATTGCTTGTGTGTGTTTTTTTAAGTTACCAAGCCTAGTGAAAACATTTGTTCGAACATACACAAAAATGAAGTTACAAAGTTCTTTGCCAAAGGGATCATTTGCCTATTTTCCCACAAGGTTGCTTTATCTCTTGTGGGATTGTTTGTCAATTATTCCAAAGATAATCCAAATTTGTTCAAAACCAAGCCAAGGTACACTTATCATAGTCACTTCCTAGCTTGACATAATCAATATCCAAAGATTGAAAATATTTTGGACATATGACTGAATCAGTGAAGTACAAGAACGCCAAGCTACCAACACCATGTGTATATCAAGAGAAGAAGGTTGTCGAAAGGAAGCTCAAATATCACCAACCCATCATAATTGCAACCCAAAAGGAAGATAAATACCAAGAAAAGTTAGATAATGTGGGTTACAACACAAGAATCAAGCAGTTCGCTACACGCTTCCAAGTAAATTGTCAGTTTATCATACTTGAAAGAGAAGACTAGAAGGCATATCCCATCCTTTTCAAAACTTGTGAGACTATCTCAACATCCCTCCACCTTAGATTATCTCCTAGGTACATCTATGTCATCCCTTTAGAAAAACCTAAAATTAGTTAGAATCATCCTTTATCCAAATCCCAGATCCCCACTATCCAAAAGCCACTTTAAGTTTCTCAACACCTTATCCAAAATTGAAAGAACCTTAGCTCCACCCATTCGATTAAGCATTGTCTAGGAAAGCTAGTACTTACTCTTGTAGGTCTCATCATCTTGATCTAGATATTGGCTCACACTAGTAAGGATCCCATCATCCAAAGATAATAAGTCTATCTAAGGACGACTATCCCCCATATTTTGATCCCATATCAGGGAAAGCAACTCGTTTCGACCTGTAGCCACCCATCTCTTAGGACATTACCAAATCCCACATCACCTAGGTCCTTCTCATCCAAGCATCTCAGTCCCTACATATAATTCATATCCAGCCTCAATTAGTCTAGAACCCTATTGCCAACATCCCCTTATCACATCTTCATTTTTCTCATCCTAGGAATTTGCATTTCATGCCTGTTGACACACGATCAAAGAAGAGAAAAGGAATGGACCACAACCAGACCTCTAGCTCAGTAAATCCAAACAACCCCACTGGCACCATGGTGATATATGACCCTCAACCACCGACAGTCAAAAATGTGTGGGCAGACCCCACTAAAACACCTACCATGGATTATATGGAAGCGTTCATGTGTCATCCATGACACACACAAATGGTAAGCATAATCATATCACAGAACCGTCTTGCCATTTTGGAAAACTATGCACAAGAGGGTACTCCCATTCCACCACACTTACGACCATTTGATCCCACGAGATCCATCCATATCCCCACTGATGTCTATCATATTGTTGTCCAACAAATCCATGATCCCACCATGCAGCTATCACATACAACTTCACCCATTCCTCATCTCTTGTAACCCAATTCTACAAACCCCATAGCTCAAACAATAGCACAACCCGCCCCCTTTTCTATCATGGGTGTGTTGGACTACAACTGATTTGGAATCTGATTGAAGGATCTGTGATTACAAGATCACTGAGAAGTTGCTGATTAGATATGTAATATGATTAAATCAGTATTATGTTGTCATTGATGACAACTAGTTTGACAGCACTTATCTTGTAAGTTACTACATCGAGACATCTGAAGAAAAGTGGAAAAGAGATGAAGAACAGAGAAATCTACATGAGGAAAGATGTACATGACAGATGAGGATAAGGAACACATTGAGTAACTTGTTGATGAGTCTATGACTTGATGATATTGACTTCATTATGTTGCATTCATCTATAATGAAGTATAGAGCTGAAAGACACAAAGCAATGTTATCGGTAAATGAAGCATTTCTAGTATACACCGACAGAGTCTAGTGTATACCAACCACAGTATTAACCAAGCAGTGTTCACCGACACATTCTTTGTTTACCGAGGAGGACAAAATGAATTAAATGATTAGTTTAACCGATAAGATTGATGAGCTGGCAAGAGTATAACATTGAGGTAACAGATAAAGTTTGTTACGCAGATCAACGACTGACAAAATTCAAAGAAGATCTAACGAAGCAAATTGAAATGTGTTATTGACACAAGTACTGAGAAAGTTTAAGCGGCAAAATCTATGAATGTGATTAAGAGGCAAAATCTATGGTAGAGAAGAAAATGATTTACACATCCATATAAGAGATCAAAACTTCTTTATGAAAATGCTGGAAGAAGAAGAAGCTGCAGGATTATCGCGTGAATAAGGTTTCATGCATTCTGATCATACTGGTTAGTGAGAACCAAGCTGCAGAGCAATTACTGAGCTACAAAGAGCAGTTACCAATGGACAATAAGTTGATACAGTATTGAATCTGAAGTGAATTATTGATCAGAAGGATTTGTATGGACTAAATATTGATCTGTAATCTACAATTGAAGTTGTATTAAGGTAGGTCATTTTACTGTTACATATTTAACCATTGTATACAGTCTAAATCTCTTAACCGGGTGGACTCTAAAAGTCTTATGATGTATCATTCATAGAATGAACATTGTTATCCTGTCAACCCCATAGTGAATGCTGGTTGGACGATAACTTCTAGTCTAAAATCCTCTAACAAGGTCACACCTGACAGTGTGTTTGTAACCTTTAACAGGGTTGGGTCTTAACCGACCTCACTTCAGAAAAGTGAACAATTTTGGGTTACCGGTCCCAGGTGGTTTTTCCCTTTACAGGGTTTCCACGTTAAATCTCTTGTGTTATGTGTTGATTGTGATATTGGTTTGTTATCATACTTTGCATGTTACATATTAGATTTGATCGGTAAACAATTATAAGTATTAGACTGGTAATCGGTAAAAGCACAGACAGTAAGAGTTATTATTGCTTACCAACGAGCAAAAATTGTAGAAATTGTTTTGAATTATACATTTTGTTTTGGGACACTGGATAACTGATTCACCCCCCTCTTAGTTATTCTAACAGGATGTGCCACCTCCACCTACCACTTCACAAATTCTCACACAATCATAAGCTTCTGCGTAAGTGCCATCACCACCCCCCACACAAAACCCCATGCAAACAGTACATCCACCTGTCACAAGTTAGGCTCCTGCTTCCATATTCGTCACACAGCCAACTTCCACACAAGTTCCTCCCCCACCCTTCATTACAAACACGTGGGCCCAGAAAGTCATCTTCATAATGGTAATGTCATTTATGGCATCCCAAAACCCTCCCTCTGCATCACAAAATCCTACCTTCACTCCCACATTCATAGCCAACTCTGCATCACAACCTATAACAAGGACCGACACTACTTGGAGCCTCAACCAAGCAAAAATGAATGCCTTAGGAATACCAACACAATTACACATATCTCATCTTGCCCATCCGCAAGGAAGCTTTCCTCAAAAAGCACAACAACCTTTTATGCCTCCTTTTGTCGCATCTATCCCCACTTTCACTAACTACCTAGCTATGCCACCCACTACCTCTCAAATTGTGCCTCCACCATTGCAACAACTTAGCTCTTCCCACCTCGTCGGCTTCCTCACATAATCTCTCATTGTACATACCCAAGCCACCATCCCCCCTCTCAGTAATGTAGGTATGCATCCTTCATACATCAAACAAGCCCAAGGCCAGTCCCATTAGTAAACCCCACCATTCTACCAACCACCTCCACAATAGCAGTATTTCCCAACACAACAGCCAAATCCCCTCACTCCCGAACAATAGGAAGTGTCATACCACACACAATAGCACACACTAGCATTACAATAGCAATACATCACCCATCAAGCTCTTCAAAACCTGTTCCAAGCCACCTATGTGATCAGACAATCCCCTTATCCAGTCCCTTAGTACCCTTTGCACATCCCTCCATATTAACCCACACCATCTGATCCATTCCCCATGGGAGTACCCACTCCAACACCTATCAAATCAGAGTGGGAATAAATGAAGAATGCCCTTAAAGAACTCAAGGTTGGCAATGAGAGAAAAGCATTCAAATTCGAAGAGGTCTGTGCATACCCATTTGACAGATCCATCACAGTAATCCCCTTCCCCAAGCACTTTGAAACACCTAAATTTGATAAGTATTGAGGGAAGGGAAATCTAGTCAGCCATGTTAAAGAGTTTTACATGGCATGCCAAGAGGTATTTTATAGCGATAATTTCCTCATGCGCTTCTTCCCTAAAATTATGGGAAGGACTGTTATTGAGTGGTTCTATAAGATACCATACGGCTCTGTCACCACCTTTGCCAAACTTTCAGAGAAATTTGTGGCCCAGTATGTGCACAATGTAAAAAAAGAGCTCTCCCTACTATACCTATGCAATTCCAAACAAAAGGGAGGTGAGACTCTAGCCAATTATCTACAAAGATGGAAAAACCTCACTACGAGACTGTCATACCAACCACCAGAAAAAATCTCACCAAGATATTCATTGATAATTTACATCTGAAGTTATCCCACTTTATGTGAATTGCATACAGGCCTATCAGGACATAAAGGGAAAAGGAATGGACATCGAACAAGGTCTATTAGATGATGGTGCCATCAAACACTACAAGGAGAGCTCACAAGATAGGTCCAATAATGAATGACCTTGCTACTAGAACAAGAATAAAAATGTGGCCATAGATGGAGCCATGGATACCAAACATGTTCAAGTTGTTGTAGCTGATCCTAATCCTCCTCTCCCAACATTCCAGCAACAAGCACCCGTCTATCAACAACCCCCTTGCCAGCCACCCATAAATCAAACCAATGCCATATTTGTCACCTAGGACCAAAATAAGCCACGTGTCCAAAACAATCATAAACATACATTCACTCCCATTGGGGAACCTTTGGATGCCATATTTCATTGTATGGCCAGTGCTAATCTGATTGTGTACCCGTAAACCCAGCCATTTGATGAGTCAGCACCTAAGCCAACCTGGTACAAGAATAATGAGTATTATGACTATCACCATGTTAAGGGACATGCCACTATGAAGTAAATGACACTCAAAAATTATGTCCAAGACCTCATTGACAAAAAGGAAATCACAATTGACGCCCTTCCCCAGACATTGGCAAATGCTAACTTGCAAATCTACCAAAATCTATTTCCTCAACACAATGCAGGTAAGAACCAAACCAATGCTAACCCTCCCCAACATCAAGGCAAGGGAAAACAAGGTGACCACGTTGATGGGAAAGACTATACCACAACTTACATCAACTACGACAAATTTTTCAGTTGTATTTCCCAAGTTGAACCTACTATGAATGTGATCCATGTCAAAGGTGTTGATAGTCAATGCATCATTACCACTCGCAGAGGCCATATATCTGTTGTCGGTGCCAATCCCACAAATTTCCCTAGTGTGCAATATAATCTCCTAGAACACCTTGGGAATACACCTGCTCAAATATCCATCCTTGATCTCCTTCGCACATCACCCCTTCATCAGGAGATGCTTAATAATGCCATTCAATCTAGGCTCATTTCCCTACGGACATTAACAATATCCAGTTCAAGAATCTTGTGGGGCACTTATCCACATAATCCACACTTGCTTTCAAAACCTCTAATATAACATCCATCAAACCAGACCACAACCTCCCACTCCACATCGTCGTCATGGTCAATGACTTTGTCATCAAATGGGTCATGATAATAATAGTTCATCCTTGAACCTGTGTACACTGAAGTTTGTCCAACAAGTGGGTTTTTCAGAGGTAAACATCTCTCACGAGGTCATCACCATAAAGGCCTATGAAAACTTGGAGTGTACCTCTGAAGGTACCATTTTGTTACCCATCAAAATAGGTCTAGCAATTCAAGAGACAATGTGCCACGTTGTTGATCTTGACCTCCCATACAACATTCTCCTCGGCCGCCCATGGATCCACTCCATCAAATCCATCCCATCCACCTATAATCAGTGCATCAAATTCCCATATCAAGGTACTAAAATCACCATCCACGCAAATCCCCAACCCTTCACATATTGTCATGCATTGGAAGCATCATTCCCCCACTACACTCACTGTCCTGGAATCGACATCAGCACTTTTGTTTCCAGTTCATCCCGATCCCACTACGATCCAGAGACAATCTTAGCTTCCACCCTCTCTTCCATCAAAATCAATAATAAGGGATGCAACGAATACAACCTCATTGATTCTTTTGTAGTAGGGGCCCTCCCCTTGGACCCGCATACTCAAGGACGTCAGTGTCATCAAACTAAAACCCCTCAGGAGGGCCCCAAGGTCAAGAGTCTGGGTTCATCTACCTTTTTCTCACACATAATTTTAAATGGTCAAGAACTAGATCTTGATATCAACAAATGGTTGTACAAAGAGCCTCCACCTCCCGACACTGAGCTTCTTGGGTATTTTAAGGACAAATACCCCATATCCCATAAATGAGCCACCGAGCAATGGAACTATCAAGGTGGCAGCCTTGGACCCATAGAGGCTGGAACAAAAGAACCCATGGAAGCATCACAGAATCCACCACATCAAGGCCTCAGTTTGAATACCCCTCGCCTGCACATACAAGGACCCAATGTCGTGACTGGGGCACTAATTCGCCCACTCTTGAATATCCAAGATGACCTCATAGAAGTCGAAGAAATTCCGGAAGAGGAAGAAAAAAGAGCCTATGATGATATTTTTGATGATGAAACCTTCATGGTAAAATCTGTCCTCCGTTAAATCACCATCAACCTCATTAACCTCCCACTCCTCCACCCTGACCGCATAGAGTGGGACCAACCAAGCGGGACACATATTGATGAGTTCTGAAGTAAGGAAGCACTCTTGAAATTCATGGGCGTCGTAGATCAACAATTAGATTGGGGCAGGAATCAATAGATGTCTATCAAGTCAACCCCTGAGGGATATTTTGGGGAAGAGGAAGTCTTCAGCCACAAAATTAAAAATAAAAAAGAAAATAAAGAGCTCTTATGTGAAAACCCCTCTAGGGCACATACTGACTCTAAAATAGTAAAAACAAAGGGCATATCCTCTAGTGAAAACCTCTCTGAGGTGCTAGAGGTTGAATATTTACCTCTTCCCCCCATCCAAGACTACAGTCCAAAGCAATCATCCATCCTCATTGAAAAAACCAAGCCTGTCAATCTAGGAACAAAGGAATATCCACGTATCACCTACATCACAACATCCTTATATGAGGATAAAGAGAAAGATTTCACCACACTCCTCCAAGAAGCTACAATCAACTTTGCATGGTCTTATGCACAAATTCCATGGCTTGATCCAAGTTTTGTTGTACATCATCTTGTTGTGGACCCAACTGTCAAACCAATTAAGCAAAATCTTTGAAAAATGCATCCAAAAGTAGCCCTTTTGGTAAAGGAATAATTAGGAAATCTCTTACAAGCCAAAATCATCATAGCTATAGACTATTCAGAGTGGATCTCAAATATGGTACCTGTCACTAAACCTTCGGGCGAGATCAGAATCTGCACTGACTTTAGAGACTTGAACAAGGCATGCCCCAAGGATGACTTTCCATTACCCAATATTGATATGATAGTCAATCTTGTAGCAGGCCATGAGATGTTATCACTTATGGATAGCTTCTTAGGGTACAATCAAATCAAAATAGAAGAAGAAGATCAACATAAGACATCATTCAAAATGTCATGGGACACATTTTGTTATAACATGATGCCATTTGGGCTAAAGAATGTGGGAGCTACGTATCAGAGAGCAATGACCGCAATCTTCCATAACATGATCCATAAGATTCTTAAAGACTTTGTAGATGCCATACTTGCCAAATCAAGAATGCGATTGGAACATCTTGATATCCTTGAGTGTGTGTTCGATCACCTGCATCATTATGGCCTAAAATTGAATCCTAAGAAATGCGTCTTTAGCGTTACATCCAGAAAGTTGTTGGGATTTATTCTATCATGAAAAGGCATAAAGATCAACCCAAAGAAGGTGAGAGCCATAATGGAAACGTCTCCTCCCAGAATGCTCAAGCAGTTGAGAAGCCTACAAGAGAAACAACAATCAATCTGAAGGTTCATCTCCCAACTAGTAGACAATGCCATCCATTCACTCACCTATTGCGCAAGGAAAAAAGTTTGAAATGGGATCCAATCTATCAGTGAAGCTTTGAAAACCTTAAATAGTACTTGGAAAATTCACCTATCCTTGTGCCACCGATGCCAAGTTGGCCCCTCATTTTGTACATATTTGTGACCACTACGACACTGGGGGCACTCCTTGCATAGCTTGATGATAATGAAAAAGAGAAAGCTATCTACTATATCAGTTGTACACTCATGGGCTATGAGTTGAATTACTCTCCTATGGAAAAAGTGTACTTGGTGATAGTTTTCTCCACTCAAAAGAATTGTCACTATATGCTCAACCACATACTAAAACTAGTCTCAAAGGTTGATCCCCTCAAGTACATGCTCTTAAGGATGACACTCACTGGTTGGGTGGCAAAGTGGGTAATGCTCCTCAGTGAATTTGACATCCAATATGTCGATCGAAAAGCCATAAAAAAGCAAGCCATTACTGATCAGCTTGTTGAAGCACCCTTATTTGATGCATACCCCCTAGTGATGGAATTCCCAAATGAACATCTCTGCATCATTGAAGAACAACCTCTGTGGAATTTATACTTTGATGGATCATATACATCTCATGGATCAAGGGCAGGGATACTTTTTGTCACCCCTCAAGGCGACTACATCCCTAAGTCCTTCAAATTAGGGTTCCAGTGCACAAATAACATTGCAGAATATGACACACTGATCTTTAGCCTCGGAACAACTATTCAATGGAACATCACAGAACTACAACTATTTGGGGACTCCCAACTAATCATCAAGCAAGTCCTCGATGAATTTCAAACCAAGGACGACAAGCTACTACCATACAAAGAGATTGTGGATAAATTGAAAGAGAAATTCATCCAAATATAGTTCACACAAGTGCCCAGACTATAGAATAAAGAAGCTGATGCAATGGAAACTATTGACTCCTCACTAGAGATCCCTCGAGACGTGACATAATCTGAGTTTCTACTCGAGCAGCTACACACACCCTCTTATGAGAACACTGACTTTGAAATAGTGTGCATCTCAGTCCCCATGGTACTACAACATTCATGCTTATTTAAAAAATGGTATCATATCCCCTCACCTCACTAACACCCAACACCATAACCTTATTTTCAAATCTTCCTGCTACACTCTTGTAGCCAACACCCTATATCGTCATGGGTATCATAAAATCCTCTTTCAGTGTCTAGATTCAAATGAGGTTATCTTGACTTTGCATGAGGTCCATGCTGGACTTTGCGGTGCCCACATGAGTGGCATGGTCCTAGCAAAGAAGTTGCTTAGAGTTGGGTATTACTAGCCAATGATGGAGCATGATGCATGTGATTTTGCAAATAAGTGCTTACCCTGTCAACAACATGCCAATCTGATTCATACACTAGCACAAGACTTACAGCCAATTGCGCCCCCATGGCCCTTTTCATGTTGGGGTTTTGACCTCATTGGCATGATAACCCCCAATTCCTAAAATGGACACAAGTACATCATAGCATCCACTAAATATTTTACAAAGTGGGTCGAAGCAATTCCTCTTAGCTTAACTACAGGTATTCAAATATCCAAGTTCATCCTCTACCACATCATTTTCTGCTTTGGCATTCCATCCACCATTTTCACAGACCATGGCACTCCATTTGAAAACCAACATGTGAAAGACCTATGTGCCCAATTCCACATCCATCAACATTTCTCTAGCCCCTACTTCTCATAAGGAAATGACCAAGTTGAGGCAACTAAAAAAACTATCTTAAAAATTCCGTAAAAGGTTGTCAATGATTCTAGCCATGACTGGAATCTCCTAATCAATCCCACCCTCTGGGCATATCGCACCTCATTCAGTACACCTACAAGCACCACCCCATACTCCTTGGTATATGGTGTTGAATTCATCCTGCCAATTGAGGTCAAAATCCCTTCACTGCACATATCCATGAAGAACTACACCATAGGTGAAGACTATCGCATGGAGTGCCTTACCCAACTAGATCTGTTAGATAAGAAGAGGCAACAAGCCTATGATCACCTGATCATGTACCAAAACCAACTCAAAAGGAGCTTCAACAAAAAGGTTCACCCCCGACAATTCCAAGTGGGGGACATGGTTCTGAAGGAGAACCAAAAGGTACAAGCCAATAGAGAAAAGAAAGGAAAGTTTGAACCTACCTAGCTAGGTCCCTATATTGTAACAACTTGTTTCAGCTCTGGAGCCTATCAGTTGTCCACACCAGAAGGGGATCCCCTGAACGATCCCATTAACATCATCCATTTGAAGTGGTTCTATGCCTAAACCATCTTTATGATCTTGAAAAAAATATTAAATTTTGAAAAATCCAAAAAACCACAAAAAAATACGTTGAAAAAAGTAAAGAGAAATAATTTTCCAATGGTGAAAACTTGGCAATCAGGCACCTTGGACAAGTATGTTGGTGAAAACCTACATAGTGGATCGTATCATTATCTATCAAAATCTCATCTTACCATCAAACACATCTTCCACCAGTAGTTATCACATCCTTCTTTCATTTCACCCACCCCTTTTCCCAAGGTGTTCTTATCATTGCATTCACATAAGAGAATTACTATCCTGCATCCTGAGCTTCATGTATATACCACAACATGTCCTATCCCTAAACACTAAGATATGTACATATTTGTCACTCATTGACCTATCTTGATCCCCTAAGATTTTGTAAAATAATCAGTTGTATATAGTGTCCTAGTGTGCGTTGTCATATCCTTGTCCATTGGCTTTTGTACATATTCCCCATCCTTTGATAGTACCTTAATCTCAAATGCATGACCTACCACAATCGCGATCCCAACAACTACCTCAACAAGCATTCCCCATCATTGTGATTATCCAAGACTCTCTTATTTGCCAGTTAACAATATAGTTTGCAACCAATCCCACCAACTAGGTCCTTGTAGGATGCATCTTTCCTCTTGTCTGACCTAATCCCACTATCTCACAATCGGTTGATCTCTTTTGGAAAAGTGCATCTTTTGGGTCTTATCATTTTGATTTTGTAATGCTTTCTTTGGTTTGTTCTACTCATTTGCGCCTTCTTGTTGCTTCTCTCCTCAAGGTCGCCATAATCCTTTATATCATGGTGCGCTACGATAAGGGACAATTTTTGAAGTAGGGTCTCTTTGATCTTTTGGTTTATGCCTATGAGTCAGTTGGATGCAACCCTTGCATGGTCTACATGTGGTCTCCTGGGGTCACATGGTGCATTTGGGAAGTGGTGTTTGTTTGTGGGTTCCTCGACATCATTTTCACCATGTTTCCACTTGGGTTCATGTGTGATGTCGGGGCAACCCTTGTGTGTCTTTTTCATGTTAGTTTTATGCAATTCTAGTGACGTGACCTTGAGTTCCTAGTAACTTTGGCTAGTCCCTTCTATTGCTATATCAAACTAAGTGCTCAAACTACATGGTGGTACTCCCCTTTGGAATACCCCACACTCAAGCTTCATAAAATCCCCCCCCCCCCCCATCAAGCTCCTCAACTACACAATCCCACTATCAATCCAAGCAAACATCCTCGAAACTCAATACAACCACTTAGTATCAAACACCAGTCCAATTTCCACTCATTCCTGAACCCCTCATCCTAATGTAAACTTGAAAACTATCTCCTTCCATTCACATCCCTAACCCATGGATCTTGATTGTGCAAATCCACTTTCGCCCGCTACCTATCCCACTTCGTTAAACCCCCCCCCCCCCCATCCCTCAACGAGGGTACAACCAGGCAATGATATGCTACATCCACCACCCTTATTTCCACCCTCATATTCACCCCTCTACATCTCATCCCACATGCATTCCCACCCCCATTTTTAGAAGCATTTCATTTTATTTTCTCCATCATTTAGCTTGCATTACTAAATCATGCTCGTTTAATCTTGCATTATCATTTTAGGTTACTTTATTAAACCACATTAGATCTTGCATTAATAACACATTTCATTTCATTTCATCTTGCATTATATCATGTAGTTCATCAAATTTTTCATCAATTACATCATTTCATCTATGTTTCATCCCTTCATTCCTTTCATATCCTAGGTGGCATTACTAAAATGTTTTCATCCTAGATTGCACTATTAACTCATTTTCCTCTTAGATTGCATTATCTTGCATTGTTAATCCATTTAGTTCATTGATAAATTCATTTTAGATCTATTTTATCCTATATTATAAACTCATTTTAGATCCATCTTATCTTGCATCAACACAATTCATTTTAGATTCTTTTATCTTGCATAGTTAAATCCATTTTAGGTTCATTCATTATCTTGCATTGTTAATCCATTTTAGATTCATTTATCCTACATTATAAAATCATTTTAGATCCATCTTATCTTGTATTTTTAATTCATTTTAAATTCATTAATCTTGCATAGTTAAATCCATTTTATGTTCATTCATTATCTTGCATTGTTAATCCATTTTAGGTTCATTCATTATCTTGCATTGTTAATCCATTTTAGATTCATTTATCTTGCATTGTTAAAACATTTTAGGTTCATTCATTTATCTTGCATGTTAATCCATTTTAGATTCTTTTATCTTGTATAGTTAATCCATTTTAGGTTCATTCATTTATCTTGCATAGTTAAATCATTTTAGGTTCATTCATTTATCTTGCATAGTTAATCCATTTTAGGTTCATTCATTATCTTGCATTGTTAATTCATTTTAAGTTCATTAATCTTGCATTGTTAGGTTCATTTAAATTATCTTGCATTGTTAAGACATCATCCATCCATCCAAACAAACATATATACATAAAACCATGACATAAATAGATCATGCATCACATATCATAAATCACATCACATCTTGCATCCACAAAATATAAGTAGCTACATCTCGCATATATAAATCCACAAATATGCACATCACATAGAAATTAAGCAAAACATAGGTCCATCACATCCTACATCACCCACATGTTAGTTTCATAAGCATACATCACATATAATAAATCACATCACATCCTACATCCATCACGTCAATACATCATAAACACTATGCATAAACGTTAAGCCCATAACACATCATATCCCACCCAACTCATCACACACATATATATATATATATGTGTGTGTGTGTGTGTGTGTGTGTGTGTGTCTCATCCCAACAAAGAATAAAAGAATTTCCCATCTCAAAGAATAAAAGAATACATGTTTGTATGAGTCCATGTCCATCCATAAAAATACAGATACAATTCTTAGGGACTATGCCCTCCACCAGTAAATTATAATGTACATAATCAAGATCTGCAGCATATCACTACCTATCTCTTTCTCTTGAGGGAGGCTGCATCTCAACATCGACGAAAGGGTCAACCTATGGTGGATCCTATGGTGGTGTCACAAAGATGTCTATCTGCATAACCCTGGGTGTCAGCCTCTCCAATGTGTTGTGAATACTTGCATCCTGCACCTGTGTGGGTACCAATACTGCCCCTGTATCCACCTCCATCCCCACCGCAGATCCCTCTACCTCTGCCATCTGCATAGAGTCATCGATCGACCATTACTGAATCTATGAATGCCCAAACCGATGACTCTCATGCCCTGTCCTCTGTGAGGCCCCCACCCTCTAAGTGCTAGCCCCTATCCTCTTACTACTGCTAGCACCCATCCTTGTACCTGTGGTCATAGATTGACTCGCTCACTGATAATGCTCACGATGGTCTGGTAGCACGACTCTATGGTATATTGCCCAATACCACCCCACCTACTCCCTCAGGTCTACCAGGTCCCTATACAGGTGGGTCACCTCCCCTGATCTCTCTTATGAGCTCTATATCACCTTGTCCCCCTTGGCAGCCTGTCTATCCACACCCAGCTATTGCATGACCATATCTCTCTCCCCCTACAGTCTATCTCATTTTGACTGCAGTCCATCCCGCTCTCCCTACAGTTGATCCCTATCCAACCTCAAGCTATCTCTCTCCCGACTTAGTTGCTCTCACTCATCTATCATCTCTAGCCCATCCTATGGAGCTTGCACTAGTTGGGCTGTCAGAGCATCTCTCCCCCTATGTATCTCGTAACATTTGACTCATCCAATCAAAAGCCGCATGTAAGGATGCGAGACGCCTTGCCAAATCCCCACCACCACCTCCTGATGATCCCACCCCTAGTGCCTGCACAAGTGGTGGCCTAGTTGGTGGCCTCTGTAGTGCTCATGGCCCATGCGGTGGTGGTACTTGTCCCTATCCTCTATCCCCCCTCCCCCTCCACCTCCATCTTCATCCCCCCTTCCTACTCCTCTATCTCCCCCATCCACATCCATCCTATCTCCTCCTCCCCTGTCTCTGTCTCCGTCTCCATCTCTCTATCCCCCCTCCCTATCCTCCTGATCACTGGCCTCCCTCCTCTTTGGCCCTGTCCTACTACGACCGCCCGACTTGGACCCCTGGCTACCGGCACTGGCCCTCCCCCGGCTGGTAAACCTGACCTACCCACTGCTCTCAGCCTCTAAAACTAGGCTTGGTACTCTGGTGTCACACCCTCATCTGCTAGACCTCCCACCCAATCCCATTGTACAAGCTACATCACCTACCACATCACAAGTAGCCCACCCTTGTCCAATCTCTCCCAGAACTCAGATCGTCACTCCCGAGTGGTCCTTTGGTACCAATGCTCAGTGTTTAGTACTCCTTGTGTATACCTGAACTGGCGAGCGACCCTGTCTAGCCAATACTGCTCTACTATGTACTCCCACCACCCTATGATGTAGGTAGGATTCATTACATATGGCATCTCTCTCTAGTCCTTGACCCATGTTGTTATGCCTAGGTACAGTTGCCAGGCGATCCCATCTTGCAGCCCGTCTAGTGTCTCCCACCAATAGTCAATATCGTCCACATCGTGGTACGATAACAACTCCCCCTAGTTGTACACTGCCAACTCCTTCGCTTGTCTATCAGTCCTCCCTAAGGGCCTCAACACTACTATGTACTCTCATGCCCATACCTATAGGAGTGAGGCAAAACCAAATATCCTCCCCTACTTCTCCCCACCATGATATACTATCTAGTGGAGATCTCAGTATAACTCTGCCAGCATCAACATGCCCCAAGCTACTGGGACCCTGACATCCACGATCCTCATAATCCCAAGGAGGAGTGTGAGAGTCACACTCGTCCCTCCTGTGCTAGGGGAAATGTACCCCGAGACCAATCTACATACAAAGAGATATACTTGTCATGCTGGCAATGTTGCTGCTACATCCTGAGCCAATGCCAACTACTTGTGACGAAGGATAGGCGCTACGCCTGGGCCTAGAAATGCGGTCACTACTTGTTGTAGGGTATAGTCTCCTACAACTACTAGTGTAGCCCAGATCGACAGTCTGAAGATCCAGTACACATCCTCCAATGTCACCATCATCTCCCATGTCAGTAGATGAAATGTCCCCGTCTTAGACTGCCACCTCTCGTAGAGCGCTGTAACCATGGACATAAATGTTTGCCTCTACGACATCCATGCTAGGTATCCCAATTTATCATGTCAATCCTAGCCCAATGTGTAGGTATGAACTGCTCCTCTATAGATAGCACCAATGTGTGCCTCTCTCAGCTCGTCAACCGCTCCACTGACCACTGCAATCAAACCAAGTCCACTGCGTCAGTTTTCTTTCCTATCCAAAAATCTACTTGAGTATCAACCCCCCCCACCCTTGCATTTTACCCTACCTTTTCCCCTTTATCCTTTTTCTTCCCTTCATTCCTGCCTAGATAATTTTTGCTTGCGTTCCTGCAGAACTAGTTCTCACGTTCCTGCAAGCATCCCATTCTCGCAATCCCGCCATCGCAGGATCCCAAATCTCCCCTATGGCTATATAGGTGCGGGAATGCATTTCGGCACCACTGACCCTTATCCCCCTTCCCCCAGGAATGTATTTTTTTTCATGCATTCCCTTCCAAATGCTCTAGGATCGCAATCCCGCAAGATATTCAAGCGGGATTGCGGTCCCACCAGAAATTCCCCAAATGTCAGGAAATGCGCGATCCCGCACAAAATCCCTCATCCCCCCAAATTTTTTTCCCTGCAATATTTTGTGGATCATGATTGTGTAGGTGCGAGCGCATTCCTATCAATCCCATGCTAGCAGGATCACACATTTTCTACCTCTAACATGCACTAAATGTTTAAAAATTGAAAGGACAAGAGCAATTTTTTGACCCTACCTATTGGTAAGGGACCCCGTGTCGCCAAACACTCCTCAAAATCTCCACATGATGCCTCAGTCTCCCTCCACATGCCATCTCACTATGTCAGCTCAGAGCTCAAATCACTCAATTTCTAAACTCTAAGGTGCGCAAATGACCTATTTCTAGTCCTCCCGACCCTTATTAAGGGCCTCTCAAGATCCATTTTTCCTCCTAGACACCTCTCCACCCAACCTTTCTTCCTATTTTCTTGTCTCTTGCCACTTTCTTGCCTTCTTCACCCTCTTCATCCCCATTCATGCCCCTTTTTTCCCACTATGCCCAAAAACCTACTTTCTTTTCGAGACGTTGCCTGAGCCTCTTTATTTTTCCTTGCCGCCCTCTCGAGGGGGTATCACACAATTTAAACCTTCTGGCCTATAATCTAGGATTTAATTAATTTATGTCATCTTGTGGTTAATTAATTTAATTAATTAACTATAGCCCAATTAATTATCTAAATGACAAACCCATGATCTGATAATTAATTAAATCCCTTTTCTTCTATTAATTTAAATAGATGCCTTTATCTATTTTAATTAATTCATAAACCCCCATTTTCCTCCCACTTGGAATTAAATAATGTATTTAATCCAATTTGAGCACATGGGTCCTAACTTTAACCCCTAACCAAACCCATCCTAACAACTTAACCTTGAGTTCCTACTCAACCCAACCCATTCACACATATTAATCACCCTTAATTAGCTAATGACCCATGATTAGGTAATCCAACCCTCCACTCATTCTCTCTCCTCCCATCACATCTTCCTAACTTTCCCACTTGCCTCCTAATCCAAGCCTAATCACCTCCTAAGCATTTGCACAATCATAATCCATGGATTAAGAAATCCTAACCCAACTCAAGTCAACCCTCATGTCACATCTTCACATCCCCCAATTCCTTAACCTCATGTCAACATTAAATGCTCTTGCACACCTCTTACATACTCCATCTCTTTCTTACACCTTTGTCCCCTCACACATCTCCCAAAATGGTCACATTCCCCTTCTACCAACCTCTCCCATTATGACACTTGTCACAAGGAGACACATTTGAGAAAACACAATATATGTGCTCTCTCTCAAATGCATCTTGACCCTTCCTCAGGTTTGCATCTTGACCGTCCATTCACTTATGCTCTTGCCTATAAATTAAATCCTCATCTCTTCACAAATCATCCACCTTCCATGCAAAGCTATAATGCTAATTTGAGAGCCTAAAAAACTACCAAATTACCATTATTATGCCAAAATCCTTACTCATTTGTTGAATCTTGAGCATACATTCAAATCTTTGGACAAATCCAAAGATCAAGAGGGCCTTTTGGGTATTTTCCTTTGGTTTGCATTCCCTTTTACAAGTTTTCTTTTGTCTTATCATATATGTTGAAATAGATTAGTATGTTGAACGTTTAACTTAGTTTTATGTTCCTAACACACTAGTTTTATTGCATACAACACCAAGTTAATAAATCAATATCGAAGAGTTTCACGTAGAAGAGAAATAATTTCAATCATTACAAAGTCATTTATAGACACAAAATTTTTTGTGCATGTTACAAAAATCAACATGAGAAAACTTTATATTTGAGTTTTTTTTCTATAAGAGTTATGTAGTTGAAGTTTAGGTTCATGCAAAAGGGTTAGATATGTAGTTCAAATGACTAGTTCTCTAATTGGAGAAGCATAATCACACAATGTGAATGTAGCCCATATAATTAGGTAGAAACTTTTCTGATTCATTTTTTTATCATCTAAAATCTCAAAATAAAAATGGTACAAGGAAAAATAAATTAGAAATATTTGACAAATTCAAGTCAACAATAATAAAAAAGTTAAGTGTCATTTTTATTTAAATTTTACACTTATTTTAGGACATTGTTTAAGATGCTTGTTGTTGGAATATTACAATTAAATAGACACTTATGTAGATTAACTTCATTTCTTTATTTGTATACATGGTTCTATTAATGAGATCAAATACATCAAATCAGTTTTCATGCTTTGGCATTTAGTGTCTAAACAATTACAAGAATGCAAATATGATCCTATAGCAGTGGTTTGAGGAAAAATTCTTAGATGCCATGAAAGGTCTACAAATTTTGATTACATTGCATGTTCTATCCAGAGGTGCAAGGCTAATAATCATATGGTAGAATATCAACATGAGAAGGATGTGTTGGGTGTTGATTTTCCACTCTTTAACCTATTTTCATCAGTAATCTAACAAATTAAACTTTTCATAAACCATTCAAAAACTTGTATAAATTAACATTAATTGCATGAATAAACAAACCAATGAAGATAAACATCCACAACCATGCAACACAATAACACCAATATTTTTGTTGTGGAAAACAAACTGGGAAAAACCACATGTGGGAATGACACCCACAAATAATTTTGCAATCTTCTGAAGTATGCTCGGTTAAGAGATTAACCTTGTTAAGAGCTTACAAATACCTGGTTAAGAGAAAGACCATGTTAGGAGCCACCTAGTTAAGGGATTTACCTCTAGCCCTGTTAGCAGCTTTATCCTATTAGGAGTAACCTTGTTAAGGGATTTTAAACCCTTTAGGGTCTATCCGATTAAGGGATTTTCTCTTAATGAAACTATTAGGAATCAAAAAGTGAAAGTGATCTGATAAAGTAGCACTTCTCCTCTGCTATTATAGATCCAGTTCAAGCTCAATCTCTCCAAACCATCCAAACCATCCAAACTCTACAATTGCACAACTACATTTGCGATATTTTTCTTCCACACTCACACACACCTCTCACAACACATCAAAATGATATATAAAATGGTTTACAACTTAAGGTGGAAAAA
The DNA here is from genome assembly GCA_027943335.1 of Chamaecyparis obtusa. NCBI lineage: Eukaryota > Viridiplantae > Streptophyta > Pinopsida > Cupressales > Cupressaceae > Chamaecyparis > Chamaecyparis obtusa. Next base: position 1,212,559 of record BSBK01002499.1, read on the forward strand.
AACCTTAATTACATTTGAAATATTTCATCTCAAATCTACCAAAATGTGGTACCAAAATCAAATGCATCGATAATAAGATTTGTTTGATTGCCAGTTCAAACCACACATCAATTTGACAAAGAAAATTCAATCTGCATCACACTTTCCAATGTTCTTGCACAACTTCAAGAAATACGATCATGAAAATTCCAACTCATCACTCCACATCCATCTACCATGTTACTTTGAGCCTTGGAATACGTAACCACTTACCACAACATGTTGCAATATCATTGGTTAAGGATTTGACTGATGGCTCTAAGAACTTATTTTGCTTTTCACTAAGTGACCTTCTATTCATTGAAACTTTGTCTTTCGATCATCAATCATGATGCGATACAAACAAAAACCCCATAACATAGTCAAGATAACATATCTTGAACTACAACACCTGAATCTGAACCTATTAGACACAATCATCAAATCATTCCACCTTGGCTACATCATGTTCTTCCTATTGACATGTCAACCTTCAACCAATCATAAGTCACATCATACATATGATAAACCTGTGCACTCATAGATACAATATCTAGAGACATCACTTAGTCTTCCATTATGATTGTACACTCTAACTCTTACCACAACTCTAGATCCAACCTTTTGAACATACATCAGCATAAGAGGCACATTGTCAACCAACAAACACTAAGTTTACATCAAACTCATACCACAGCATACTCAACTTATCTCTGCATCATTTATGCCAAAAAACTTAACTCACTAAACACATATGGTATCGTACCTTCCAAACTATTATCCCTCATATTTAAAATTTGAAGTGAGGAAAAGTTTGCTATGCTTGGAGAAATGATTCCATTCAAATGGTTATTTTCCAAATTCAAAATTTCCAATGAAGAAGTAACCTGCAACCTTGAAGGAATATTTCTTTTCATCAAATTATCATTGATAAATAGTCCTCATATATGAGGTGGCCAAATTGGTGGTACATGTCGACACAATGCATTTCTAGAAATATCTAGGATCTCTATTTCCATCCAAGATGAAGTATTTAGAAAAAGATGACCTTGTAGATGATTCTTTATGAGATTGATGAGCATAGGATCATATCTAGTAGCCAAAAGGGAATTTCTCCAATAATATTTCTATCATCTATTTTCAACTCTTCAAGCGAGAATTGAGTTAAGGTCCATGAAGGGATTTGACTATTCACCACCTTACATGATGTCATATATAAAAATGCTAACTGAAATGAGAGAATTCATCTAGTACTGTTGTTACGTACATAATTGGATAACAAAAAATACTCTAATTTTAATGAGGGAATCAATGTGCTTTTAATTACATAATTGGATAAAGACATGTACTCTAATTTAATAAGGTTGTGAAAGAAAACCTCTAAAGAGAAATAAAGTCAAGTATAGAAGGTAGTATTGAGGAAGTGATACTTTGGTCAAATAAATTACCATTAGCATAGAAGAGGGTAAGGGAGGAGAGCCTTGAAAATGAGGATGGAAGATTTACATTCAGTTGCTTGTCTAAAAAACCATCATTTGGAAGGAAGAGAGATTGTCCAAAGAATTTGGAATACAAGTGATTATTATCAAGAAATATATTAATTAGAAAGAGATGAGGGAATACCTCATGTGAGTTGATTCCCAAAAAGATCTAGTTAAATTATAAAATAGAGGTTAGAGAGAGAGAGGGAATTCTTCATGTGAGTTGATTATAAGAAAGATCTAGACTAGTTAGAAAAGAGATACCAGACAACGGAGGAATATTCCCACTCAATCTATTATTAGATAAATCTAGTTGTGAAAGAGAAGAGAGATTTGTGAAGAAGGGGGGAATAGTAGCTATCAATTCCAAGTGAGATAGACTTAAAGTAGCAAGAGAAGTGAGGTTACACAAGCTCTCAGATATGACCCCCCTAGAAAATTTGTAAATATCAACACCAACTACATGATGATTGTTGTTATCATAAGAAATGTCATGCTAGAGGCAAAATTCTCTTCCTTTCTCACATAAAATCGGTACATGTGTAGAGTCATTTAAGAGGAATTTGAATAGAAGAAGGGCATGGGCTTCCCTCTCAATATAGCTACAAAATAAGCAAAGAAGAAACAATGTAATAATAAAAAACAAAAACAACTTGTTTATGGTAGAATAAGGGTCTAGGTCTAGGGTCTAGGATCTAGGGTCTAGGTAGAATAAGATGCATGGATGAACATGTGTGAACCATATTTTTTACCAAAACTTTTTTGTATAACATTAACAACAATAGTTGTGAGTTACACCTCATAATATATAAAAGTATAGTGGTGTTAGGTATAAAACTAATAGTAAACAAAATTAGAGAATGTGGATAATGAAAGTGAGATTGAAGAGGGTAAAATGTAAATTATTATAACAATCAATAGGTGTAGGTTAGGTTAATAAAGGCATTCATCACATGTTTGTAAGAGGTTTCAGTGATGCGTTGCATATGTTTCTCATCACTTTGTATAAAAATTGGGACTTTTCGATTTGTGTAGGAAACCACTTTATATAAAAAATGGGAATTTATAGTTTGTGTAGGAAATTCAAAGGGAAAGTAATTATGATGAAAATAGTTTGGTCATGGGAGAATGAAAATTTTGGTGCATTGACTACAATTTTGTAGTGTAATGAGATTGAGAGGACAAATTAGTATTACAAAGAAGGGTAGTTAAGGCTATGGTCAAGAAAGATAGTACACTATTTTGGAGGAGGTGGTTGTCATATTTTGGAATATTTTTTTTTGTCTCTTTCTATAAAAGTGGGAGTAATTATGAGATTCTAAACTCTTTCCAGTACATGGTAGAAAATGAGGGGGAAAGTAGGGGAGAGCCTGAGCTAGAACATACACACCCTAAATTTGAGGGTCCACGTGGGTTGCCACATGGACCTAGGACCTCATATTTTCAATTGCCTACCTAGACTACTAAGTTGGCAACCCCAAATAAAAATTTCTCACAATGTCTTGGTGATTTTCCATGTGTTTCTCTCTCATTCATCCAAATTTTATTCTTAGTGGTGTTTTGGTGCATCAAATAGGATGCACACAAGCCCACACCCCAAACCTACCCCCTTTACCTTCCAAACTGTATAGGGTAGTCATGTGGCATTCCACCACATGGTCATCTAATCTACTACCCTTACCACCATTTCTTCCCATGTACACCTTACACTACAACATGTAGTGGAATTTACTACGTGTCACCTCTCCTTGAATCACCTTACACACCATATTTATTTCAAACAAAATTCCATTTAATACACCTAACTCCTTGAAGATCAAGCCATGTCTCATTCCTTTCCACCTCACCCATTTTGAAGCCTTCAATTGTTTTGGATCCACAACATGTTAAGTGGGTGACTCTACAAATTAAAAAAATGACCACAACGTTGTCTTCTCTTCACAAACTACAACATAATTTATGTAGGTAATACCATGCGTTAATTTTGCATTTTTTTAATTCACCGATTTTGTTTGTATTGCATTATTATATCTCTAGTGTTCATTTTGCAAGTATGGATTTCACATACAATGGATATAAATGATTCAAGATTTGCATGCAAACCATTTGTGACAACAACTAGGAGGAGTTATGGAGAAAATTCTCTCAATTTATTTTTGACACAAGTGAGGATTTTATCCTCACTAAGGCCACCAAAGAGCTTTTGGGGCTTTCAACTCTGGTTGTTTCCATTCTTTTTTAATTTTCTCTAACTCTAATCTTGACTATGGTTTTCTTTGGTGCATGTTGCAATATTTTTTTGAGTATTTATGTTTGTGAACACAACTTACTATGTTCATAAAAACTTATAAGTACATAAGGGAAGCATACTCCTATGTTCTAGCTTCACTAGCATGTTCTTAGTCTTATGAATTCAATATTTTGATATTCTCAAGAATTGTTGATGGTATTCAATATTTTGGTTTAATTATAACTGTTTAAGGATTTAAATTAAATAATTATTATTATTCATCTTATTTAAGGGTTAAAAAATTCAATGGTTTCCATTTAAATCTACAAAATTTTCAATTTATCTGTTTTAGGGATTCAATTTTTCTATTAAGGGTTTCCAATTTCATTTCCAATGTTAGGGATTAAGGGTTCTAGTTTCAATGTTTATGGGTTTACAATGTCACTATTATTGTCAAAGGGTTTCCATTTTACTATTACTTTACGGTTTAAGGGTTTGGAGTTCAATGTGGGAGTGGTTCAATTTCACTATTTGAGGGTTCACAAATTCAAAGGTTTCCAATTGAATGTACAATATTTTTTATTTATCAATTTGAGGGTTTTAACTTTACTGTTAAGGGTTTCCAATTTCATTTCCAATGTTAGCAATTAAGAGTTCTAGTTTTAGTGTTTATGGGTTTACAATGTCAATGTTGTTTTCAAAGGGTTTCCGTTTTACTGTTACTTAAGGGTTTAAGGGTTTCAAGTTCAATGTGGGAGTGGTTCAATTTCACAATTTGAGAGTTCCCAAATTCAACAGTTTCCAATTGAATGTACAATTTTTTTATTTATCTATTTTAGGGTTTCAATTTTACTATTAAGGGTTTCCAATTTCATTTCCAATGTTAGGGATTAAGGGTTCTAGTTTCAGTATTTATGGTTTTACAATGTCACCATTATTGTCAAAGGGTTTCCATTTTATTATTACTTTAGGGTTTAAGGGTTTCAATTTCAATGTGGTCCAGTGGTTCATTTTTATTGTTTAAGGGTTCACAATTTAAATGGTTTCCAATTCAATGTACACCATATTTTATTTATCTATTTTAGGGTTTTAATTTTACCGTTAAGGGTTTCCAATTTAATTTCTAATGTTATGGATTAAGGGTCCCAGTTTTAGTGTTTATGGGTTTACAATATCACTATTATTTTGAATTCAAGGGTTTAGAGTTCAATTTAGGAACATTTCAATTTCATTGCTTAAAGGTTTACGAATTCAACAATTTCTAATTCAATGTACAACATCTAAATTTATATATTTTAGGGATTCAATTATTGTTAAGGGTTTCCAATTTCATTTCCAATGTTAGGGATTGCGGATTTCAATTTCAGTGTTTATGGGTTCACAATGTCATTGTTATTTCAAATTTAAGGGTTTTGAGTTCAATGTGGGAGTGGTTCAATTTCACTATTTAAGGGTTCACAAATTCAAAAATTTTCAATTTAATGTACAACATTCTCAATTTATCTATTTTAGGGTCTACATTTTACCGTAAAGGGTTTCCAATTTCATTTTAATTTATCTATTTTAGGGTATCAATTTTAGTGTTAAGGATTTTCACTTTCATTTTGAATGTTAGGGATTAAGGGTTCCAGTTTTAGTACTCGTGTTTACAATGTCACTATTATTATCAAAGGGTTTCTATGTTGTTGTTACTTTAGAGTTTAAGGGTTTGGAGTTCAATGTGGGAGTGGTTTGATTTCATTGTTGAAGGGTTTACAAATTCAATGGTTTATATTTCAATGTACAATTTTTTAAAATTTATTTATTTTAGGGTTTTAATTTTTGTGTTAAGGATTTCCAATTTCATTTAAATTTATCTATTTTAGGGTTTCAATTTTAGTGTTAAAGGGTTGTCACTTTCATTTCCATTGTTAGGGATTAAGGGTTCCAATTCTAGTGCTTATGGGTTTACAATGTCACTATAAGTGTCAAGGGGTTTCCATTTTGTTGTTATGTTAGGGTTTAAGGATTTCAATTTCGATGTGTGAGTAGTTCAATTTCACTATGTAAGTGTTCACAAATTCAACAATTTATAATTGAATGTGCAACATTTTTAATTTATTTATTTTAGGGTTTTAATTTTATTTTTAAGGGTTTCCAATTCCATTTTAATTTATCTAATTTAGGGTTTCAATTTTGGTGTTAAGGGTTCCTACTTTCATTTCCAATGTTAGTGATTAAGGGTTCCAATTTTAGTTTTTAACTCAAATTGGACCTATGTTTTAACTCATTGACCTATTTTTGTCAAGTGTAATGCTGTGATATTGCTATCATGATTCAACTGTGCTAATGGATTTCAAATCAATATCATCCTTAGTGAATCCTTCCTCTTCCTCTCTCATTTTCAGAACATAATTGGGTTGAGGAAGATGATGGAACCACTAATGATGAGGTTGAGGATAAATAAGATTGAAACCAAACAATATCACACCCATTTATGTAAATAAGCTCAAACAGACATATTACATTTTCTATAAGCATGTTTAAATGGGCTAGTATTTATGGGTTTACAATGTCACTTTTACAAGCTCAAATGGTTTCTATTTTATTGTTAGTTTAGGGTTTAAGGGTTTGGAGTTCAATGTGAGAGTGGTTCAATTTCACTACTTAAGGGTTCAAAAATTTAATTATTTTCAATTCAATGTACAATATTTACAATTTATCTATTTTAGGTATTCAGTTTTACTGTTAAGGGTTTCCAATTTTTTATTTCCAATGTTAGTGATTAAGGGTTCCAATTTCAATGTTTATGGGTTTATGGTGTAGGAGCACCTAGCACCAAGGTACACTAGGAGGTCAAAGGGTTATATTATGAACAATATCATTGATATTTGATTTTTAAAGGTCATTTGAATGTATTCCAATGTATTTTAAGTTAGTATTTAATGCTACATGAGCCACTTGTATCAAGTTGTTCAAAATGTCTATTGAAGTTCTAATAAGGTCAATCTTGGTCCATATGGTCAAATTGTACAAAGTAACCCAAGGAAGGGCAAAATTGATGTAATATGTCTTATTTAGTCCATTTTCAAGTGATGAGGGTGTCCATACAAATTTTTGTCAAGTTAGGAGTGAAAATGCAAAAGTTGTCAAGCAAAAAATGCTTAAAATATTGTTTAAGTATGCAAATTCGGTCCTAGGGAGGTAGTTGGGTGGTTATGGTTGGTTCCAAGGATGGGTTTCACTATTTAAATGATGTAATATTAATCCAAGCTGAGAATGAATGAGAAAAAATACAATTTGATCAAACTTGGTAGTCCAAAACCCTTTATTTTGCAGTTCTAAATGTTTTTTCCTCTGTTTCCAGGCCTTGTAGGGATACATATGGCATGTAAATGGTGTATTATTAATTCCATAAGATATATTAGCGAATAAAATTTTATTTGGCTCGTGTTTGGTGTACTTTCATGCAGTATTGAGGGAGGTATGGGCATTTTATTGGTTGTAACTTTCAATTTTTTCGTATAACAATCCTATTATAGCTCTTCGTATGGCCTTGTACAAGAAGATTATGATAAAAAATTGGTTTATCTATATATCGATATAATTCTACTTTAATTTCCATTTTTACAATTAACTTTTATAAATATTTGAATGATTTATGTTAGTTTTGGTGAAAACTGGTTTAAAACCCTCTTTAATGGAGTTGTTTGCAAGGGTTTGATAATATCTTCTTTTGTAACCATTCAAAAATTATTATTCTTTGGTAATTTATAGAACATTGACAAGGCCTTGAAATGGAGATTCTCTTAGTAAAAATGGTTTTTTTTTTATGATGAGAAACATGATTCCCTAGATGGATGTGAATGCATACTTCACTATTTTATGACAATAAAAAATGGTCTCTATGCAGAAGGTATAACTTTTTATTGCATTGTTGGATCTTTCTGCATTTTGGATATTTTGTTGTTATCCTAGTTTTCTACAAAATTATTCTAGAGAGATTGGACAAATGTTATTTGGTGTGAAAATTATTGATGTCTGAGTTCTGATCTAGAAAACTGCTAAATGGAAGTTGATGATCATAGTTCAATTAATGTATTGGGAAGAATATGATGATAGGCCTTGAAGATTAATTGATAAAGAGAACATTGGATTTGATATATTCCTTGGAATCATTGATGTTAAGGTGTGATTAGTTAATTTATTGAAAGGTTGTGATGCATTGTTATGTGATTAGATGCTTGTGATGCATTGGTATTGGTTTGGATCCTAATGATGGATTGATGATTATGAAGATGATTTGATGAAGATAATAGTTATGTTGTTTGGTTGTTGATAATGCCTCTGATAGGTTATTTATGATAGTTAATGTGAGTTGAATATTGAAACTCCATAGTTTATTTTGGGTTTCCATGATGCTCTACATCAGTTTACAATGTCACTATTACTATCAAAGGGTTTACATTTTACTGTTAGTTTAAAGTTCAAGGGTTTCAAGTTCAATATGGCCGGGGTGGTTCAATCACCTCACCTGAGAAATACAAGATAAAATAAGATAATAATTCCCCTCATAGATTCCTTTTGTCATCCCTACATGGGATGCCAATAAATAAACTCTTCTATTAATCTCAATTTATCATTGTGAGACATAGCCATTACTTCCACTACCCTCATTGTCATTACTTACCACCAACACCTTACACTTCAACAAGCTATGATATTTACTATGTGTCACCTCTCCTTACAATCACATCACACATTCCTTATTCAAACAAAACTCCATTCAATATTCTCTAATCCTCACGGATTGATCCATGTTTCATTCCTTTCTATCACTAGTTTTTGAACTACATTGTCTACTTTTTTTTTGGCTCTCATTGATGCCAATGTTTTGCATTTACTTCCTCCACTTTACATCTTTCTATTTAATAATTAAAAAATAATTAAAATTTGGAATTTCCTTTTCATGTATTTGAAGAGTTTATGAGATGCACAAACTCTTATGTGAAATGGAGCCCTTCAAACCTTGCATATTGATTCACATCCTTACAAATTTTTAGACTTCAGAAAATGTTCCTTGTATTGATTCCTTGAGGTTCAATTCATTTTTACTTTTGTATTCTTTATATATTATCATTGTTGTTCAATTAAATTCAACATATCTATCCTTTCTATTGTTTCCTTCATTTTTATTTCTAATTCACAATCTTACACACAATATGAAGATTCACATACTTACATATTTACAAACTTAACCTAATATTTTTTGTATTGCTTCCTTCATGTTCATTTTATTTTCAGTATTCTATATCATTAAATGGTTGTTTGACATCATCGTGGTTTGTTTGGATTCATTGATATTCAATTCACATTTCCATTATTTCTATATTATCTTTGTTGTCCAACACACACACACACACACACACACACACACACATTATACTATTACTTTTATGTAATCCTCAAGTAATGAAATTGAAACCCTTAAATAATTAGGTTAAATCCCTTGATCCTAATATTTGCAAACACACGCATACACATACGTATATATATTTGTATCTATGTATATATATACATATGTATGTGTGCACAGATGTGTGATCACAGTTCTATGAGTCTTTGTATGCAAGAGTGCTCAACAGTGAGTTCTCACAAAATGACCCATAGCTCTCTATCTGAGAAGAGCATGGTTTGAATGTGGCCCTCAGATCAGCCTATTTTACCCATGCAAATACAACTCAGAATGAGAGATTCGAGTTGATCTAAATGAAACTATTCTAAATGATTTGCCATGCAAACTAAGCTAAACTAATTTATTGAAAATGAAATTAAGCTATATGTAATGGATTTAAACTAAAATGATTTGAAAATAATCTAAAATGTAAATTAATCTAAAATGTGAATGTGCAAGTTGAAATGCTAAATGATTACAAGCTATGAAATTCTGCAGCATAAGTTCGATATCAAAATTCGGGATGATTGAATGAGCATGAGAGGTCTCCTTTTATAGGAAAAGTTGGATTCGAATGTGAAAGTAGAAGTAATGTGGGATAAATGAAAAAGAGGAAACAATCATCATTTTTAGAAGGTTTGTAATAAAATGGAATTACATTTTATTTTCTTTTATTTTTATTCAATTTGTTTCCTTTTTCATCACAGGAGATCTTTTGAGAGAATATTTCATTTATTTAATTTTAAAGAATAATATCTCTTTTAATTAAATAAGGTAATATTATATAATTTAGAAATGAATATTAATTCAACAAAATAAAACCATTTAATTAAAAGAGGATTTTAATTAAATAACATTATTTCATTCAAAGAATATTAATTTCAATTAAATAATATTATTTTATTTATTAAAAAGGGATATATTTCTTTTAATTAAAAATTGATGGGATATTCAAACTTTAGGGAAAATTGAAATATTTATGATTTGATCAATAAATTTGATTTGAATGTATGACAAATATTGATTCAGGAATTGATATCGATAGATTAAATAAATGGGGCCCAAAGTCTAGGCGACCATTTTATGGTGCATACATTTGCCCCTCTTTGACTAATGTGTGATCGATTTGGGAACACATGTAGTCAAAGAAGAATTGAAATGTGAGATCGATCTGGGATCACAAAACAACTTAGATGTGTGTTCGACGGATGGGAACACATCAGGACAAACATAAACTAAAGGTCTTTGAACATGAGGTCGATTTGGGATCATATCCAAAGTGAGAGATAAGAATCTCAATCAATGTTGCCCCAAGAGGAGCAATTGATAATTTGATAAAACTGAATCAAGGTTTGAAATTTGATAGGTACTGCTCCCTCGTGATCGAAATCGAAATGAGATAGAGGAGAAACAGTAAATTGATAAATTTGATCAAATCAAATGAAAGATAAGGTTCACAGCAAGAAAGATTATGCCCCAAGATTGAATTAGAAGAAAAGAAGTGGGGTGAATAGTGAATGGAAGATAGAAGTTTAGAAGAAATGGAAAGAAATGGAGAGAAGAAATAGAATCAATCAACTGTTTAAGATAGAGAATTTTGATTGAGATCATGAAAGAAAGTAAGGAAATGAAGATCAGATCGTGACCACAGTTGACGGAAAAATCCACAAGAAAGATGAGGAAAACTCTCTCAAACTCATAATGCAGCCTAAAAGTGCAAATGCTAACATGAAGCCTAAATAATGCAAGCTACATGAAAATGCAAAGATGTACTTGCATGGGTAACATAGGTATTTTGTGTTCATCATTCATTAGAGAATGTAAGAAAGCTTATTTTCATCACTGGGCCGTTATTATCAGACATCGGACAATCACACAACCATCACTAGTCACAAATGCAACTATGAAGATATGAATGTGATTTATATCGGTTTGGAATGTGGAAAGATTCTAACATGAGCATCAAAGACATAAAGGTCAAGATGACTACAATGTTAGCTTACCCAATTTAATTTAGCAAAACCATGCTCGCATCAAGGCATAAATGCCAGGAAAACCATGAGGACAGTTGTGCAAGAAACAGTCAAGGATGATGTCTCAAATATCCTAAGTGTGTCAAGGAGACAACAAAAAACACTCAAGAGGTTCAAGACAAACACCCACAAGCAGAAAGAAAATAAAAACATGCCCCATGCCCCAAGTCCTCTAGCTATGCATCACGGAGAGACCTGTTTAGGCAAGGACACTCAACGAAAATCAATAACAGTCAGCACACAAAGAAAAGATCATGACATATCTCAGGCTGAAGTGTTTTAAAAAGTTTAAGTGTGTAAACTGATACTGAGTTTCGAGGGTAAAGGTTGAATGCTTGCTAATGGGTAAGATCACATGACCGAATTGGATAAGACCAAACTGATAAGTGTTGACAAACACTCGATGTCGGGGGTTTTGTGTTGAAAAGCACAGTTGGGTTGGTGTTGAAAAACACCATTTGTGAGGTGTCCTAAAGACAGGCATATCCAAGAGACCAAAGCTAACACAATGATGCCCCCCCTAGACACAGACAAAGACTAATTCCAAACCAAGGCAACAAGGACAAGGCATGATGGAGAATGGCTAAGTGTCGAGAGCGCATGCTAAGAAATAGGGGTGCAGAGGCCTCAAGTAGCGCCTATTTCTAGGTTTTCACCACTTGGAAGGTTTTTTTTTTTTATTTTATTTTTTTTTTTTAGGACTTTTTTTTTTTTTTGTACTTTTGCTACCAAGGCGCCTGTTTCCAGGTTTTCACCGAGGCACATTTTCTATTTTTTTTTTGTATTTTTTGTATTTTTTATTTTTTTGTATTTTTTTCAGGATCATATATCAATTTTTTGGATTTTTTCAGGACCATAATTATATACAAAGGATACCCCCAGACAGAACGGGCATCAAGGATAGAACTTCTTCAGGTGCTGAACATTGATAGGCGTAGGGAGTTGCTCCCCCTCTTCAGTAGATAGTAGATATGCACCTGAACCAAAAGCTGCTGTGATAATATAGGGTCCAAGCCAGTTAGGTTCGAATTTGCCCTTTTGTTCTCTGTGTTGTTGGTTCTTAGGATTCTCTCGCAGGACAAGATCTCCTACTTGGAATTCTCTAGGGCGAACCTTTTTGTTGAATGCTTTGGACATCCGCTTTTGGTAGACCCTCATATGGTCAAATGAAGCTTTACGCTTTTCATCCAGAAGTTCTAATTCCTGTAATCTCATGGAACGATAATCTTCATCTGTAATCAGACCTTTGAGAGAGACTCTCAGTGATGGAATCTCAACCTCTAAAGGTAACACTACTTCAGCGCCATATGTGAGGGCAAAAGGAGTAGCCCCCGTTGGAGTACGAATACTCGTTCTATAGGCCCACAAGGCCGAATTTATCTGTAGGTGCCAGTCTCTACCATTCTTGTGAACTGTTCTGTGTAGAATCTTGAGAATGGTTTTATTTGAAGCCTCTGCCTGACCATTTCCTTGCGGGAAGTAAATGGAGGACCAATGTTGTTTTATCCTGAATCTTTGGCAGAGTTGTGTAAGGTCCTTGTTATTGAACTGACCTCCATTGTCAGTGATGATTTCAGATGGAACTCCATATCGACAGATGATATGGTTTAAGATGAATAGAGATACTGTCTTGCCTGAGGCAACAGAAAGTGGGACAGCCTCTACCCATTTTGTGAAATAGTCAGTAGCAGTGATAATGAATTTGTGCCCACCTGATGAGTTGGGATGAATCTGCCCAACAAGGTCAAAGGCCCATCGCTGAAATGGCCAGTGAGAGATAGAAGGAATTAACTCCCTACCTGGAGCATGTATCAGGTGTCCATGTTTCTGACATTTTTCACAAGATTTGGCAAATTTTATCGCGTCCATCTGCATTGTAGGCCAATAGTATCCCGCCCTAAGCAACCTTCTAGCCATGGAAAGACCATTAGAATGTCCCCCACATATGCCCTCGTGGATGTCAACTAGCGCTTGATCGGATTCCTCCTTTTCTAAACACCTAAAAAGTGTTCCATCTAGACCCCTCCTATACAAATCACCAGAGATGAGGGAATGGCGAGAGGCATTACGGATGAGGTTTCTTCTTTCAGACCGGTTGAAAGTGTCAGGGATGATGCCATCACGGAGATAGGAGTAAATGGCACCATAGCGGGAGGATTCATGGTTGATTATGGTACATATGACATGGCTTTCGGGTGAGTCAAATATGGGATAACGTAGCTCTTCCACTAGGAACTCATATCTGAACTCGTGTTCTGTTAACTGCAGAAGTGAAGCAAGGGTGGCCATAGCATCGGCCGCTTTATTCTCAGCTCTGGGGATTTGTTGAAAAGTGACAAAGGTAAAATACCGTCTTAATGAATCAACCATTTTTTTATAAGGTATCAACTTGTCATCTTTTGTTTGGTATTGCTCATTAACCTGATTAATGATTAGCTGAGAATCCCCATAGATATGTAGCTCTTTGATATTCCACTCTATAGCCATTTTGAGTCCATTTGTTAAAGCCTCATATTTAGCTATGTTGTTTGTGCATGGAAATAGTAACTTGTAGGATTTGGGAATAGTATACCCATGAGGAGAGACAAACAACACGCCAGCTCCAGAACCATTGTGCATGTAGGAACCATCAAAGAATAGCTTCCAGGATCTCTCAGTCATGTACATGAGATGTTCGTCTGGGAAGTTGACTTGAACCGGCATATTATCTTCAATTGGAAAGTTAGCCAGTTGATCTGCAATAGCCTGGCCTTTGATTGCCTTGCGTTCGATATACTCTATGTCAAATTCAGAAAGAATCATCATCCATTTAGCAAGTCTACCCGTGAGAGAAGCTTTACCGAGCAAGTATTTGAGAGGATCAATTTTTGCTATAAGATGAATGGTATGCGCAAGCATATAGTGTCACAGCTTTTGAGAGGCAAACACTACTGCAAGGCAAGCTTTTTCAATACTTGCGTAATTGATCTCATAAGCCACTAGAGTGCGGCTAATATAGTATATGGCCCTTTCTTTCCCTTGTTCATCTAATTGAGCCAACAATGCCCCCAATGAAGATTCAGTAGCCGAGACATATAAAATAAGGGGTTTTCCTGGAATGAGAGGCATTAAGATAGGAGGATGTGCCAAATATTCCTTAATCTGATCCATGCTTTTCTGGCAATCTTCATTCCAGACACATTGAACCCCTTTATGCAGATTTTTGTTAAAGGGTTGTGCCCTATTAGCTAATTGTGAAATAAACCTCCTTATGGATTGAAGGCGTTCTTGAAGACTCCTCATTTGACTGACATTTTTAGGAGGTGGCATGTTTATAATGGCCTGAACCTTTTCAGGGTCCACTTCTATCCCTTTAGCTGAAATGATGAACCCCAATAGTTTGCCAGAAGTAACACCAAATGCACACTTTTTTAGATTTAACCTCAGTTGAAATTGTTCCATACGATCCAGAATTGCTTCTAAATCAGCTAGGTGTGTTCCTCTTTTCTTGGACTTAACGAGGGTGTCATCCACATAATCTTCCATATTTTTATGCATCATGTCATGGAAGATGGTTGTCATAGCTCTTTGATAAGTAGCTCCTGCATTTTTTAATCCAAAGGGCATGACGTTCCAACAACAAGTACCCCACGCACATGTGAATGCAGTCTTTTCTTGATCCTCAGGAGCAATCTTGATCTGATTATACCCAGAAAAACCATCCATCAAGGAGTAGATCTCATAGCCCGCCGTCATGTCCACTATCATGTCTATGTTAGGAAGTGGAAAATCATCCTTTGGGCATGCTCTATTAAGATCTCTAAAATCTGTGCAGATTCGGATGGATTTATCATGTTTGGAAACAGGTACAATGTTGGAAATCCAGTCAGCATAGTCTACTGCTCTAATGAATCCTGCACCAAGGAGCTTTTTTAATTCAGCTTTTACTAAAAGAGCTATATGAGGGTGCATTTTTCGTAACTTTTGTTTGACTGGTTTCACACCCGGAGCTATGGACAAATGATGCATAATGAGATTAGTGTCCAACCCTGGCATGTCTGAATATGTCCATGCAAAATTAATTTGCTTCTTTTGGAGGAACTCAGTGTAGGCTTTCTTTTCTTGAGGTGATAAAGATTTAGCCAAGTGTACAAGTTTTGGAGCCTCTTCTGTGGCCAAATTAACAGCATCTGTAGGCTCCACCAATACTGATGATCTGTCATGAAAATAACTTGGGAGACTATCAAGTACCTCATTCGTAGGTGCCTCAGAGAGGTTTTCACCTTTGGATACGTCTTTTATTTTTACTTTTTTTGGTTCTGACACCGCCACATAGTGGTTTTCGCCATCAGAACTCTTATTCTTTTTTTCTTTTCTTTTTATCTTGTGACTAAGGTACTTGATGTCTGATTCTGTCATGCTGGTAGCTGGTTCACTGGTGGAAGAGACTATAGGTTCAACAGCATTTAGGTAGCAAGTGATCTCATAGTCATTGGAAAATGTCAAGAGTTGAGGCTCTTGATGATGTTGAGACCAATCAATAAGGTTGGGATTAATGAGGGGTAGATTGATGTCTAGTTCAATATTAAGGATATAGGGGATGTCATCTCTGGTGACCGCAGAATCGGAGTCTGTCAAGTATCCCTCTAAGGTGTCTAAATCAAAATTCATCCCATCAAGTGAAGAATTGTCTACTAATGCGACATGTGGGTTCGAATCTTCTAATCTAACACATGACTCATTAGCTACGTTGGGTTGAGTACTATAAGCATGAAAAACATCCATATCCAAATCAACTGTTGCATCTGAGAGTGAATCCCATTCATACTCATTTGAGTCTGTGTCTGAATCCTTGCTAGGATGTTTACACCAGCTGGGTTTCCTAAGCCTCGAGGTAGAAGCCTGGACATCTTCGAGAGTCACACCTTCTCGGATGAAATTTTTAGCATGTCCTTCAGTAGTGATTTGGTGTGTACTGGTAGTCATATTTTCTGAATCTTCCCAAAGGAGATTTGTTGAAGGAACCCAATCATCTGTCATGTCATGTTGATTGGTCAAGTCTGGTACATATTCTATGTCATCTTTGCTATCCCGCTTATCAGGAATGGGGACAGCGTGCTTGGTTTTCTTCATAAAGCCTAGGCCAACCGGATTCTTAGACTTACGTCCAAAAAGATCATGATTAAGTGGTTCAGCTCTAGCATCTAATCTGTGGTTAAGAGGGCCATATCCTGGATAACCCATCTTTTTGACAAGAGTATATCCTCTCCCATAAGGCTTAGGAGAGGGGGAGAAATTTTCATTGTGCTGGTATTTCGCCTCTTTGTACATCCAATCTCGAACAGCTACTTCCTCTTTTTCATCTTGTATTGGTACTGAGGATTCAACAAATGTGTCAAATAGTGTCATCGCTAAAGAAGACAGTTTCATTTCCTGTGAAGGTTTTCCATATGATCGAGGGGAAATTGGCATCTTTGCAAAAGAGTCAAGTTGATACCCCCCCATGCCAAGGTCTACTGATTTAAATTTGTTTTGACAGTCTGTTAAAGTTTCTTGATAATCCTCTGCATCTCGATTAAGAGGGACATGAACATTAGCTGAGATTGAATTAATTGATAAAGTGTTATCCCCTGGTATGCAAATTTCAACTCCATTGTAGGGGAACTTAACACATTGGTGGTAGGTAGATGGCACTGCCTGCATGTCATGAATCCATGGTCTACCTAGTAAAATATTGTATGCAAGGGGTCCAGTATCAACAATTTGGAACAAGATGTCTTTTTCAACTGGGCCAATCTTGACAGGAAGGACAGCTAACCCCTTGGAACTTCATTCTGCCTCATCATAGGCCTTTATAGTGATCTTCTTTTTACTGTCGATCACCTCCTCTGAATAGCCCAAGGTTTTTAACAAACTTAATGTACAAATATTTAGCCCAGCACCCCCATCTATCAACACGCGCCTGACACAAGTTTTATGAATCATTACTTCAATGTGAAGGGCGAGATTGTGTGGGTGGCTTAGGGATTTGTCATCATCTTCTGAGAAAGAGAGGTAATGTGGGCTGGAAATGTGGTTAACCATGCCTTGAAATTGGTCTGTATCTATGTCGTTAGGGACATTTGCTGTGCGCAAAGCATCCTCAAGGATCTGCTTATGTCTAGGGGACAACTCTAGAAGCTCCAGTATTGATATTTGCGCTGGAGTTTTTTGTAGCTGATCTACAAGATTATAGTTTGGTTTGGGAGCAATGGTGGACTTAGTGACATTCTTGGATGCCACTTGCTTGGGTTTATTGGATGGACCTGAATTAGGACCTCTAAGAATGATAGGACCTTGACTCCTAGTAACAGCATTCAGGGCTTGGGAAGATGACCTAGAATGAGGACCTCTCAGCACCACAACAGGTTCTTTGTCAAAGATAGGGGGAGAGTCATAACCATGTGGGTCCTTACTCCTCATCATGTTAACACTTGGCTCCACAACTTCAAGCATGTTTATCACATTTTCTGCCGCTGTATACGTGTAGTTGATAGCAGCCTTGCCATCCTTTTGTTTAGAGGTTTCCCCCTTGTCATACTTAGGCAATGGTTCTTTAAATGCTTTGTGATCAGCATTGGTATTTAGTCCATCCACCTTAAGTTTTCCACTCTCAATGAGGTCTTGGATAATGTGCTTGAGTTTCCAACAATTTTCAATGGTATGCCCAATGCCATTATGAAATATGCAGAAAGCCTTCTCATCCCACCAATGTGGCTTAATGTCAGGGATGTAATGTTTTGCTGGATCTTGTGGATGCACAAGATTATTGGCAATGAGCATTTTGAAAACATCCTCGTAAGAATCACCAAGCTTGGCAAATTGACATTTTTCCTTTTTAGGCTTCTCTTGATACCGTGGCTTGCTCTCTTGTTGAGGAGGTGCATTGAGCTTCATAGCTTGAACTGCACTGGACAAGTGAAGAACGACTTGATCTTTAGGTTGGGGAGCGTCTACAACTCCGTCATTGACAACTTGTTTGTTTTTGTTCCAGTAGGTGTTCTTCCCTTTATCCTTGTTGTTGTGCTGACCATTGTTTCCATTGTTGCTATGTCTGGTCAAAATGCCTTGTTCTTTGAGAACATCTTCAATTCGACATGCAGTTTCAATCATGGTATCGAAGGAATTGAAGACTATCTTTTTGATCTCATATCTCATTTCAGGCACCAAGTTATTAACAAGGATGTCAATCTTTTCATCCTCATGGATGGTCCTAGGATACTGAGAGCACTTTCTCCTCCACCTTTGCAAGAAGGTAACAAAGGGTTCTCCCTGATTTTGTTTCAAGTTGCATAGGTCCAACATAGTAACTGATCTTGATAGATTGTACGAGAAGTGTTGGACAAATCTATGAACAAGTTCTCTAAAAGTCTTGACAGGGGGAGTGATGTTGGTGAACCATTCCATTGCTTGTCCTTTAAGACTTCTAGGGAACAACCTCATCAAATAGGAATCATCCTGATGGAATTCAAAGCTCATGGTATAGAATTGACGCACATGGTCATGTGGGTCACCACTGTCGTCATATTTATCATATTGTGGGAATTCCACCCTCTTTGGAAAATCTTTCATACTCACACTTTTGTCAAATGGATTAGGACAAATAGAGTCTAGTGAGAATGAGCTCTTAGGTTGCATCATTTTTTCCATCATGTGCTTCATTTGATGGATTTCTTCCTCTTGAGAGGGACTTTGTTTTTGTATCTTGTTGTCTACATCAAAGTCATAAGGGACTCTGGCACCCTTGTTGATTAGACTTTCCAAGAACTTATCTTTGTTTTGTTCCAAATACCTATCTACATACTGTTGGAAAATAGGCTCTTGTTGCATTCGCATAAAGTCTTGAGTATCAAGGTCATAATGTGAGCTACCACCTCCGTGTTGGGAACCATGATGTGCATGTTGGGAGTGTGGTCTTGAGTTTCTAGGAGGGGTTTGCCTCCTATAGTGAGCATACTGAGAGGCCCTTCTTCCTCTAGGACTAGGAGATCTAGAAGGGGTTCGTGACCGCCTTCGACTTCGTGGTGTTCTGGAAGGGGTGGAGGGAGGAGAATTATTTCCACTGTTAGCACCCCTGTTGTTGAATTGAGTGTTTAATTGTTGGGCTAAAAACCTATCTTGCTCCTCTTGGAATGCTTTTCTCTCTATGTCCAACAAGGCTCGTTGTTCCTCTTCGAGAAGCCTAAGTTTTTCTTCTTTTGCAGCTCGTTCATTTTGTGCAACTTGTTTTTCCTTCTCAATTCTTTTTAGCCTCTCACTTGTATGCCTTGAGGCTGTTCGGAGTGGAGAGTTTGGTCTTGAATGTTTGTACAAATCATTGGTATACGTTGCATTGACATGAGCATCACCAGGTTCATTGTCTTGGTCTTCATGTTGTGACCATTGGTCTGGGTGAGCTCGTCTCTCATGCCTGTCAGCTCGTTGATGTGCATCTAGGTACCTAGTGCTGATGGGGGGTGAACTAGGTTGAGCATCATGAGAGGAATTACCAAACAACATCTTGTCTCTGTGTCTTTCATAGATATCATCAAGGGTTTGATCCATAGCTTCCCTCTCCCATCGAGTCATGGTATAACTCATATCCATACCTGAGTGTGAAGGTGCTGAGGGGGTACTCAAATCACTAAAATGGCTCTTTGGGTCAAACCAGGTGTCAGACTTACTCCTAGGTGACTGGTCAAATATTGGTTCCTTTTCCTTTCTCTTTTGACGAGTTTGAACTGGGGGTAGTTGGTTGAAGACTATCTGGGGTCGCTTTCCTTGGCTCACTTGATATCTTGTTGTTACTGACATGAAAGGGAGAGTTCAGGCAAATAGACAATTCTAAGAAACGTCAATACCAAACTAGGATAGTGAAAGTTTTCTTTTGTCCGAGAGAGATGGTGAAAAGAAGTATTTGTAAATAGGTGCAAACCAACACTGCCACAGAGGTGCTCAATTCCTTTTGGGTGAATACCCTAGCACGTATGGATCAGGAGGATGACTTTGCACAAAGTGTATTTGAGTTTGATTGTATGAAAATGAGTGGACAAAGAGACTACTAACACTCTCCAAGTGTGTTATCAAAAGAGTCTAAAAATTTATCTATTTGACAGAAACGATTCCTAACTTGCCAATCTCAAGCAAAATTGCTTATGAGATCAAGGATTACTATCTCAAAAAGGTCAAAGACACAAGGACCCTAAATACAGGACAAGTCAATCTTCTGGCTCAAGGTTGATGTAATGACGGTTTACTCGGAATCGATAAGCAAACTGTTTAATTCTTGCATTATGGGCAATGTTCTCAAGTCTGGTTTGCTGTTTCTCTTCGGCTTGGGTTGCTTGGATGATGGATTGATAGCTCTTGAGGTTTCTTTTGGAAACTTTTTGCTCTTGGTAAACTTTTGATTTGGGTAACTTTGCTTTGGGATGCTTGAGCTGATTGGGCATCACTTGGAAAAGGCTTTGCACCTTAGTAGTCTAAAATTAGAAAACTTGAGTGAAAACAGGCTTCTAGGGCAAGGTAAGTCACTGATTTTATGACCAAATACGTTAAAAAGGCTTATGAAACACCTGAAACTGGGCATGCAACAAAATGATCTCAGGTGATAATATTCAGGCAAGCCGTGTGATGCTTGTTCTGGTGAAGGCAGGCGACATTGTTACCAGATTATGTCCGTGGGTTGCAAATTTTGGTGTTTTTGAGTTGTTTTAAGCACATGTGAAGCAAGCAGTAGTCATTAACAGACCTATCAAGGACAAAGCAACTTGATAGTATTAGGGGAGTCTTGTTTGAAGATGTTTTGGACAATGTTTAAGACTAAAAAAAAATAAGCACATAGTTATCCCTACCAAAGAAAATGGTGAGAAGTCAAAATCTTTGCCCCATTGCTTATGTGCATACGTGCACCTCACACAGCCATGTCACCCCCTAGAGGGTGCCCATGTTTTTGGTGTTTCCAAGGACTCAACAGTGTACGTTCAAAGGTTACCCTTGTAGCAGGGGCCAGTGTCGCAACCGCCTCCAAACGTCCAGGTGTATGCCTATGATGGGAATCTGTGTATGATAAACATACGGAGAGATTCTTCCCCCTCCTTGTGCAAAGATTATGACTCCTTTCGGAGATGAACTGGGTAGGCCACTAACTAAGAGGTTTTTACTTGGCTTCCGTTCACAATAACCTTCAGTGCCTCTGATACAGAGCTGGGGCCTCGCAGCCACACCAACACCTGAAAGTCACACACCCCCGCAAGTAGGGCTCGGAGCGGCGCCGCTCAGTGCAACAAACAGAGCCTTTCCATGATGATAGTCAAAGTCATGAAAAGGAAGTTACTATGGTTTTGGAGTCTTTAGACTCAATAAAACTTGCTTTATTATAGTGAGGTGGAATCACCGGCAATAGGTGTGTACTCACTTGGGTCGTTCCCGGAGGTTCAACTTCCGGCAGGCCCTCTAAAGGTGACTCAGGACTTGGCTCAGATTCGGGTTTCTGATTTTCTGATTCTCCTAAAGGGAGAAGAGCATACTTCTCTAGCCCGTTTCTTTACCCAGACACACAAGACAAACTTAATCACCGAGTTAGTTTCACTCCACCAAATCCACACGCTTTTGGGTTTCTGGTTCTCTCTCAAGGAGAGAAGAGCATAATCCCCTGGTGAATAGAAATGCTAAAGATTCGCTAACTTTCTCTGCTTCCCTACGGATTCGTCATATTAGTAAGATCATTAGAATTCTAGGTTCATTCATGGTCATCACCTCCATGTAATGAAGAGCCAAAATTCCTACTCACTATCGAAATCCACAAGAAATTTTAACGGAGCCCTAATTAAACTATGTGAATAAAACAGGAAAGCAAACACAATGTTTTAATGATCTTCGACAAACGTCCTGCATTCACACCATTAGTATGTTTTTTTATGTCTTTGTCAAATCGTCCTGCAGAAAACTGTTATGCTGCAGAAAACAAAATTATTTTATGCAACAGAAAATAGAAAACTTGTTAGGAAAATGAAACTGTAAAACAGAAAGCAGGAAATTTTAGTTCACTGCCCCAGAATCTCGCGCGAGGAAGTATCTTGAGCGCGCGAGAAAACACAGGGTCCGCGCGAGAAAACAACAGTCCCGCGCGAGGAAACGCCAGTCCCACGCGAGAAAACACACAGTATCGCGCGAGAAAACACAGAACCAGGGGCGAAATTTTGTACAGTCTCGCGCGAAGAAACGCTACAGGAGCAGAATCTCGCGCGGATATCTCTGTACTCTCGCGCGAAAATTTGTACACAGACAGTACGGACTCGCAGAAAAAAAAGATTTTGTCATTTAGAGAACCTGTAAAATTTTTCCTGAAAACCTGTAAAAAAACAAAAAAAGGCCAAATTTTTTTTTTCTTCTTTGCAGGCAAAAAAGAAACAAAAAATAACATCCTGTAGAGTATACCAGGACCCTTGAAACCCTTAGCCTCAAAGCTAGATAATTAATGAAAATGAAAGGAAACCCGTTTTCAGGGCCCCACGGTGGGCGCCAAAAATGTGTGCACAGATGTGTGATCACACTTCTATGAGTCTTTGTATGCAAGAGTGCTCAACAGTGAGTTCTCACAAAATGACCCATAGCTCTCTATCTGAGAAGAGCATGGTTTGAATGTGGCCCTCAGATCAGCCTATTTTACCCATGCAAATACAACTCAGAATGAGAGATTCGAGTTGATCTAAATGAAACTATTCTAAATGATTTGCCATGCAAACTAAGCTAAACTAATTTATTGAAAATGAAATTAAGCTATATGTAATGGATTTAAACTAAAATGATTTGCAAATAATCTAAAATGTAAATTAATCTAAAATGTGAATGTGCAAGTTGAAATGCTAAATGATTACAAGCTATGAAATTCTGCAGCATAAGTTCGATATCAAAATTCGGGATGATTGAATGAGCATGAGAGGTCTCCTTTTATAGGAAAAGTTGGATTCGAATGTGAAAGTAGAAGCAATGTGGGATAAATGAAAAAGAGGAAACAATCATCATTTTTAGAAGGTTTGTAATAAAATGGAATTACATTTTATTTTCTTTTATTTTTATTCAATTTGTTTCCTTTTTCATCACAAGAGATCTTTTGAGAGAATATTTCATTTATTTAATTTTAAAGAATAATATCTCTTTTAATTAAATAAGGTAATATTATATAATTTAGAAATGAATATTAATTCAATAAAATAAAACCATTTAATTAAAAGAGGATTTTAATTAAATAACATTATTTCATTCAAAGAATATTAATTTCAATTAAATAATATTATTTTATTTATTAAAAAGGGATATATTTCTTTTAATTAAAAATTGATGGGATATTCAAACTTTAGGGAAAATTGAAATATTTATGATTTGATCAATAAATTTGATTTGAATGTATGACAAATATTGATTCAGGAATTGATATCGATAGATTAAATAAATGGGGCCCAAAGTCTAGGCGACCATTTTATGGTGCATACAATGTATACATGTACATATACATATATATGTAATATACATATGTATGTGCATGTGTGTATGTGTGTGTTTATATATATTTATTGGTCATCCTTATGTCAAAAAACAAGTATTGGTCTACCTTGTGTCTTAAAATTTTATATCATTTCAGCCTTTTGGTAATTTGTTTGATTATATCATGCACTAATTATCTCTTATAATAAATTGGCTCTCTATTATTAATTGTATTCATTTTTGTAATCACTTTCCAATCTTTTGTAAGCATTTGTTCACCTTTGGTAAACATATTATTGTCAAAGCATTATTTCGTTGCCTTCTATTACTATAGATGTGGATTTTATTTTCCTATCAACTATTAAATGCATGTTACTATATGTGCAATTGAGAAGGCCTTTAGTTTGTTGCATCAACCTTCAATTAATATTTTATTTTTTGTTCTTTCTTGAACTCTTTCTACTCTACAAGATTTTAGCACTTATATTTCATTCATTTCTACAAATTTCCATTATAATATATCAAAAAGTGGTTGCATTATGTCAATATTATAGTTACAAAGCAATAATTTGGTAGCTTAATAACATAATTTATTGTAAATAGAGTAAAATTTTTGTAATGTGTTCATCTATTCAAATTCAAGTGAATACAATTAATCTACATCGTATACTTAGTTGCATTCAATTACTATGTTTTTGTCTCATTGAATTGTTGGTCCAGCTTATTTACTTCCATTGTATTGTTACTTATTCCTTGTTAACACTTAAATTGAACATTTTAAAAATTACTTAGCAAATGTTCTATTATATCCTACTTTAGCACCTTCCTCAGGTAAATAACTGTGGGCCCCTAAGCTTGGCCAAGGGTTCTTGCTTTTTAATCGACCATCTAGATCTCTGAGTTGGCAACCCCAAATCAAAAACGTTATTGCTGACTTGGGGATTTTCCACATGTTCTGATCCCACTCATCTAATGTTTCAACAATTTATAATAAGACCAATGTTCTATCTTTTGTTTCATTCATGTCTATTTCATTCTCAAATTTTTGAACCCTTCAACCCTTTCATAAGAATTCACATCCTAACAAATTAAAAAAACTTCACATAATACTCTTCCTATTATTTCCATAATGATCTTACTGATTATTTTGTAAGGAAACTTAGGTGTGGAAACATCTTCCTACACTAATCTCTAAAGGAAAGTATTGTGCAAATTCTTTTAAATCCTTACAATTTTAGATTCGTTAACTACTTTAACAATGATATTATAGCCATATACCATGCATACAGAAAATAGAGAATGACACAGTGATTTACCCTGGGGAAACCTTTCGGTAAAAACCCCAGCACTCCAAAACCTGCACAGTGTATTAATCAAAACTATTACAGTTTACAATACACTTGCAATGCAAGTTCTTTCAAAAGATTTTTCCAACTCTTGAAGACAAATCACGACAGCATAAAATGTTCCAACAATACACTTACTTCTCCTATCTTCACAACCCTAAAAAATGCTTATATCATGCGCTTCTCTTTTTAGGGCAACTTCCAAAGATATTTGTATTAGGGTTTTACCATTCTCCAAGAAAATAGGAACCCCATGATTGGGGAAGAGTGTATAGTACTCAACTTTATCAGTTGCCACATGTCTTCACCTGTCATTGAAACTTCTAGACATAGCTCTTACGTATCATAGGAAACCGTCATAACCGTTTCAGCCATGATCTCCTTACACACAATTCAAGATGTCGACACATTAAGTGGAGTGACACATCAACATGCCAACTAGACATGTACACTCACACTTAATTACATTATTTGCAAGAAATACATTTTACAAAACAAATAATAAGAATAGGAATTATCCAAGGTTGAGACACCTTATTCCTAACATATTTTACATCGTCATAGTTTTTATTCATTCTATATTATCTTTTTTGTTCAATTCATTTGTAGTTATCAACCCTTAATCCCTAACATTATAAATGAAATCAGAAACCCTTAACAATAAAATTGAATCCCTAAAATAGATAAATTGAAAATGTTGTACATTGAATTGGAAACTATTGAATTTGTGAACCCTTAAACAGTTAAATTGAACCACTCCTACATTGAACTCCAAACTCTTAAACCCTAAAGTAACAATAAAATGGAAACCTTTTGACAATAAAAATAACATTGCAAACCCATAAAAACTAAAATTTGAACCCTTCATCCCTACAATACACATACATATAATATAATTATATATGCATGTATGTATGTATCTACATTTATGTGTGTGTCTATATATGTGCATGCATATATATGTATGTATGTATGTGCACATATATATAAGTATGTACACACACACACACATATGTATGTATGTGTATGTATATACATACATGTGTGTGTACGTGCACATGCGTGGGCATGCAACTTTGTAGGGGAAAGTGACCAAAGTGTGCACACCCTAATTTCAAAGGTCCATAATAAAATTTCTTACACATACGTAGTTCACACCACAAATGAAAATGGTCAAGGGATATGATCTCGTATAATATAATTTCTTACAAAACCCCTTTTTTACATTGCAATCTATGACTTGTAATGTGATGATTAGGCTAGGGTGTCAATAATTGTAACAAGACCAAGTTTCTATATATCCTAACCATTGTGTTGACAATTGATATGCAGCATGGGAATACATGTTTATATTTCATATTCCATGGGCTAGGTCTTTAAATAAACAACCCTAAATAGTTGAAATCAATTATGACAAAAACATAGTTCAAGGGAGTAACAATATTCTTGACAAAATTGATTTCAACATTCTGGTATGATTGCTTTGGACCTTTCTCATATAATCAGAAATGCAAAAATTATATACTTGTCCTAGATGTGGTTATATATATCACCAAAAAGGGATTAATGGGCTTGACCTAGATGTTTAGATTATCTTTCTAATATAAATTAAACTCATTTTTGTATTCAATTGATGTGACTTTAACATTCAGTAGTCATTATGACATACATGCATACATACATACTTCAAACATGAAATGCACAATTATTTACATTATATAAAAAGATGCAAAGTATTGCACTCCACCATGTGTCATATGGATAAAACGAAGAGTATTAACAATTGAATACTAAAATAGTGTATACGTATCCTAGATGTGGTTATATATCTCATCCAATCAAACCTTCATAGATATATACCATTCTTTGAAACCAATAATTGATTAATGTGCTTCTTGTAGATGAGTAGACTACCTTTCTAATCTAAACTGAAGTGTCTTTCACATTCAATTTCCATTATTATGTACAAATATACTTGACACCTCAAATGAAAATGTTGAGGGGAGTGTTTGGAGTACTTAATATGGAAAAATTTATACCAAACACACATATAGAAGTGCACACAACACTACCAATATCAAATAGAATGAGGACACACTTCTATTTGAAACCTTTGTACTGATGAATTATGTTGCACTCAAAAAATTAGATTAAATGGACTATGCAACATAATTTATGAGTATAAAGGTCTTCAAATGGTAGAATTTTCTTGTTATATTTGATACACACTCTCAATACTTGTAGACACCTTGACTAAATACATTATGGTAAGAAACTAGTTGGACAGTCCATAATAGACACGGTAGAAAGGAATGAAACATGACTTGATCCACAAATATTTAGGTGTACTTAATGGAGTTTT
Source organism: Chamaecyparis obtusa (assembly GCA_027943335.1). Classification (NCBI taxonomy): domain Eukaryota; kingdom Viridiplantae; phylum Streptophyta; class Pinopsida; order Cupressales; family Cupressaceae; genus Chamaecyparis; species Chamaecyparis obtusa. The sequence continues at coordinate 1,239,946 of BSBK01002499.1, forward strand.
GTTTTAAAAATGTGAGCCTTTGGATGCAAGTAGATATTTAACTAATAAGAATAGAATGTATACTTTATCTTAGGTGCAATTAAGGAAAGGTGATGTATAGTTAATGCAACTTCTATGGATAGTGTATGGTTACAAAATTGAACATATCATTTGCAGTGTTATCAATAGGACTTATAGTATTCTAATTCCCTGTTAAGTGTTAAACTTTTTTGTGCTTCTTGATTGAACCTTAGTGGGACAACCTTGCAATAAATTTTAATGCTAGAAAGGTTCCCAACTACAATGTTATAGTGTAAGGTGTAGATAGGAAGTAATAGTGAATAAGGTGGTGGATTGGATGGCCATGTGATGGAATGAAAATTGACTTCCCTATCCAGTTCAGATGATAAAGGGGGTAGGTTTTGGGTGTAGGTCTGCACACATCCCTATTGAGCATCAAAATACCACTAAGAGGACATATTGAACGAATCAGATTAGAACATGTCGAAAATTGCAAAGTCATGGAGATAAATTTTTATTTGGGGTTGCCAACTTAGTGATCCATGTAGATGATTTAAAAAATTGGGTCTTGGGTCCATGTGATGACCCATGTGGACCAATGAAAGATAGGGTACACACATTTTAGCTGCTCTCCCCTATATATGTAAATTGAAAACCCAATCCTTCAAAATCATGAAAAAGAGTCTTCATGCATTGAAATCTAGTTAATCTACTTGTTCACATCTTGTCTCAATCATCCTATTATAAGTTATATATTGGATTGACATATAAGTTTTACCAAAAGAATATAATTGGAAACAAAAAGTATGTCACATTCATATATTCGTAACCCATCCCAAAGTTAGCTAAATGAATTAGGAAAGGAATTTTTTGGTGAGGGGCATTGTCCTTAACATTGCAATGGGAACCATATTATTATCCCTTACTATTAGTTAGTTCATTACTGCTCACTTCACTTTGTATTGTGTTTTAATAGGCAATATTGGTAACATATGTTGGGATCCTTGCAATGTACCTATGTGTAGCAAAAAATATAAGAGATGGTGAAGTAGGTGAACAATTATAAGCTATTGAAAAGTTTGGGATGTTTATGTTAATCATATCCCATATTATGCCATGACCTTTAGGCAAGGGAGTGGATTGAGTGGATGAATTGTTTAACATCTTCTTTCTAGAGAAATCCCTAGCTTACTCCTCAAGCCTTCTTTCCTCTACCTCTTGTTATTTCATTTCTTGCTCTCACTTTTTCCTGTCCTCCTTTCCTTTATCTTCTTCTTTTATCCTTTCATTCTCCTTATGTAGTATATCCTTCTCTTTTCTCTCCTCCTTATTTTCCCTTTCCAATATACATGAAACCTTATTTTCTTTGATATTCTCTTTCTTTCTTTGATGTCCTCTAGTTCTTTCTTCCTCAAATCTTGCTCCATTAGAAATATCATGTAATCATTAGATGTTACAAAATGGGATTCCAATTTAAGTGAATCCTATTATTGGCCCCCCTTTCAAGTTTCTAGATGACAATGTCAATGAGAAACTTTAAGAATTTGGTAAATACCATTTCATGTCAAGAACTTAGTGTGTCACTTACTTGTGATAGTAGGATTTGATCTTCCTCATTCTCATCTTCACATGTTTCTTATTTTAAAAATAAATCTATACTACTATTTGATAGGCCACAATCCACATAGTAATGCACAACTTCTGGCATGATAATAGTAGGTGGTGAATGGAAAGTGAAAGATCATTCTTCTTTCCCTTGAAAGTCCACACATAGATTCATATCCCCTTATACCAACTATGATGGTTCTATTCACTCAGATGGAAGGACAAGACTCTTATCCACTTTGTCAACAAGGATTTCCATTTCATTTTTAGCTGGTTGATCACAATCCACTTTTGAATTGGAACCAAATTGATGGATTTGAGCTATATTTTCTACAACTTCTTAAGTTAACATGTCAACTCCAGAGAGGCTAAGAATGTTTTACTCTACACAAGCATCTTCACCAGCATTAATTTCAAAAGTGTTGTTGGATTGCATGTCCTCCACGCCTGCATCGGGATTGAGGGGCCATATCTTGATCCTTTTGAATTCCACTGCAATGTTAGATACAATAAATTCCCTTGTCAAATATCTTCTACTTGATTCTACTAGTTTTCCCCTTGTAATTTTAAAATTCAAAAAACTTTCCAACCAAAATGATCATTCCAATTTGAAGTATAATTTGAATAGAGAAAATACACTCACATCTAGGGGATGTAGTTTGTAAGAGGTGTGACCTAACAATGTGAGAGGGTAAATACCTAACATATGTGCCTCTTGGATAGTTGTGACTACAACATGGATTCCATGATCATCAAATATGAGAATGTACCTGTTATGGGTGAAAACTCCCCTATAACAGAGAAATCAAAGTGGTGCAACCAATTAACGAAGAGTTACTTGGTAATCCACGCATGTTTTTAGGCTTCCATGCAAGAAATTGGTTTGCATTTTGATACATAATTATGCAAGTGCTTATTGCCTTCGAATAAGTAGAAGCCCAAAATGGTTTTCCCAGAAGCATTTACACAACAAAGCATGGAAATCCATTCATGACGCTTGGGAATTATGTAAGAGACATTTTGATTTCCTCTTCTAGCAAGTACCCTCATAGCCCCATTTCTTCCCACTTGAATGTCAGTTTCATCATTATTTCATATGTGAGCAAGTTCATATAGATTTACAATATTTACTTTTGACAAAGTTTTGTAGAAAGCATAAATAACAACTTGTTTCAGATTGAGTGCCTTTTCTTTATCAAGGCCTTCCACTATCCACAGTGTCAATTCCAGATGATAGACCTTAAGCCAATACCTCTAGGACTTCCCAAGCATGTTATCCTTGAAAGGGTTGGGTTTTTTCTCATATATCAGAGCCACATCTACCCTCAAGTTAAGAATCTCCATCCCATGACCCACTGCAGATGTGTTGTATCCATCTCTTGGCACCGCTCAATAATCTACTCTTCTTTATTAGGGGTGAGGATAGTTGGGGGATCATTCTTGGAGGTGGTTGTGAGATCACCAAACATTTTGAGAGCGTAGCCATTGGAATACCCCAATTATTTGATACTACCCTTATCGATATATATTGTCCTTAATATTTTTAAGTTCCCCTTCCATTTTGAGTGTAAACTACAACTTCTATTAATTGGTAACTTTAGGTGCTCTCATTGATGTACTATCCTCCTGTATCAGTATATCTAGATGTTGGTTATTTTCAATAAGTTTTGGATTGGTTTGAATAGGATGTGGATTTGTGTGAATAGGAGATGAGGTTTTAGGGTTTGAGAGAAGTTGGCATCTCTTTTATGGGAGGAAACCTTGTTGATGCTCTTTTCTTTGGAGCGAGATCCTTTGAATGATCTGACTTCCTCATCTATAGACAATAGCAATATGTGAGTTGGTATTAGCATTGAAAGCATTCATAATTTTAAGACAAAATTATTAAGACTATGTTGATTCATATTATTAATTTTCTATGTGAGCATAAAATTGTAGTGCACTATAAAATGTGTAACTATGAAATGAGACTAACTAACCATGTCATTTTATAGACTAATGCTTTCCCATCAATATTAGCAATGATGCTTGAATGAGAAACTATTGCACATTTTCAGATTAAATGAAAATATAGTGTAATATGATGGTGATTCTTAAACATAGGAAGTATGTTTCCCTTTAGAAAATACATTATTATTTTATAGATGCATGAGCATGTTGTTTGTTTACTTTCCTATACAATTATGAAGTAGAGATTGGAAACAATATAAGGTGTAGAGAATATAGTAGGGGTGAGAAACAATAATAGATGCAGAAACCTAACAATTACAATGGTAGTGATTCATGGTCGAAACCTTCCAGGTCAACTAGATGAGCTGGTGTATCTATTTGGTTTCTTTCCACATAATTATTTGACTATAGACATGACAAGGCATAACAGGAAAGAAATAAATTTGAGTTTTAATATATACCTTGGGAAAAAACCAAGATTGAATTTTCTTAGTGTAATGCCCAAAAATAGAGCAAAACAAAAGTACAATTTTTTTCTAAAACCTACTGTTTAACTACTAATGTATGCACAAAAGCAACTATGTTTACTAGAGTCTACGCCAACCAGTACAAGTTTAGAAAAGGTTAAGTGAAATTCAAGTCCCAGTTGACTAGGGTTGACCCAAATCTGCAAATGGAATCAAACCCTACCTTAACTAAAGGGTGTCTGACCGACTAACTAAAGTTTAAGCTTTAAAAGATAAAGGTCTAATCCTCCTAAGAGATAACCAAACTGGTTTACTAAACAAAGGTTGACTATATTAAAATAATAAGATTCAACTTAAATCTATCCTAGATGGACAAATTTAAACCTAATTAAATTTAATATGCTAATTAATTTTTTTTTGAACTAAATAGTTTAAACTAAGAAAATTTTAAACTAAAAGTTTAATGCCTATGTTAATAATCATTTTATAGCCCAAAGCAATGATTTTACTTTATTAAAGGAATCATCAATCTATGACCTATAATTAAAATTAATTAATATTAAAATCTAGATTTACCAACTAAACTGATTAAATTCAAAAGTAAATAAAGAACATCTTCATACTAAGAAATTCAAATGACTAATTTCTTTTAAAAAAAAAGTAATTTGTATCTTAAAAATCAATTAATTTAATTTTTACCACACTAACCTATTTAAAAAAAAACACCAAATTAAAATTCCTTAGGACAAGGAAACTAACACTAGCTATAAAGGGCATACTAGCTAATTTCCCTATTTAATTATTTATCCTATCAAACTTAAATAATTAAGTTTAATAACAACTCTAATAAGTTAGAATGCCAAATCAATTTCAAGATGAATTTAATTAATTAAATCTATACCAAAGTTCCTAATCCTTATCCACTAAGTCATCCCTTTATACTAGGTCAACAAGGGTGACTATAAGGGTTGAGGAATTAACTATATATGATAATATAATCTATATTGCAATATGTTCTACAAAGTTCTAATTGATTCTATCTGGGTCAACAATACCCACTAAACCAACTAATAATAAATTTTGAGATCCAAACTATAAAAATATACCTAAAACAAAATTCCTAGAAACTATAAATAAGGGGACCCTTTTAGTAAATTCTAAGTAACAGGGGGGAACAAAATTCCTAAGTAACAGGGTTTCCCCATGTTACTTAAATATTTTTATTAATTATTTTTATGAAGTAATTTTTATTTAATTGCTATGCTATTCGTTTATTTTTGTTCTGTAATTTTTGATACTAAAAGCTTTTTTTATTTATAAAATTTATATTATCTTTGCTTTTTTTTTTTTTTTATAACCCTTTCTAACATCTACATGTATGCAGGGTCAAATAGGGCATGGCGGAGCACGAGGTGTGGTGGACGACTGGGAGTGGCTGCTCGGGCCACGACGGTGGATGCACGGGGTGACACCACCGTGCCTGATCGTCGCTCACCACGGGCAGTGGCGCGTGGGGCTTAGACTCCATTGCCTCCATTGTGGATAATACAGTGTCGGTGAGACAACAAAGGTTGAGCCCGCTTCCACCGTGTCAGCCATAGTGGGCAACTGGGCTACCAAAAAAAGGGAGCCGAGTGGGGGTCAGGTAGGGCTTCGGCCCTCCCGCCACCATCGGCTCTTTACATTTTTTTATTTCCCTAAAAAAATAGGGCTTCTATAAGATTTGTTTTATCATTAAAATACTGAATAAAGGGGGATATTTTTCAATTAAGCATATATATATATATATATATATATATATATATATATATATATATATATATATATATATATATATATATATATATATATATATATATATATATATATATATATATATATATATATATATATATATATATATATATATATATAATTTGTTTAGTTTTATAGGCTTATGATATGTTTATATATATATAATTTGTTTAGTTTTATAGGCTTATGATATGTTATAGTTATATATATATATATATATATATATATATATATATATATATATATATATATATATATATATATATATATATATATATATATATATATATATATATATATATATATATATATATATATATATATATTGAATATATATTTATATATAAAAATTATTAACCCAAGAGTATTCTCATGGAGTTAAATAATAAACCTTTAATCTATGGAATAAATAATATTATTACCAATTTTCACCCTACTTGTTCTAATTGGCAGGGCTATTACCAACCCTTAATTTTCTGGTGAAAGAGGTTCATTTGGATTCATTGAATTGCTGTTATATTTGATTATTTTCAATAATTAGATTATTTCCTAATTGCTGGTTATTTTTGGGTTTCAAAAAAAAAAAGTTTTAGAAGTTTGATCGATGTCCTAAATATCAAATAAATAGATTTCTTGCAAAATATAGATGCTTGAGTTCAAACAGAAAAGAAATATTTGTTTATTTCAGACAACAGAAGTAAAGCAATGAAATAATCCACACAAGCAATGGTTTCTATCAAAACTATGAATTGGAAGTGCACTTTTAAGATATACAAAAGCTCTCTTTTCAATAAAAAGGAGATACAACAATGAAGATGCATTCATCATGCAGCCACACAACCCATGGATTAGGCTAATGCAAGCATGCATTTGAATTTTTAATGCAGAAAATGAAGACTTCATTATATTTTCATAAATGTAAGAAAGTAAGCAAAGAGAGGATAGGGTTAGGCCCCCCATTGCCTGGTATTTTTGTAGAAGGTTGAGTGATGCTGCATCTTTGGTCCCGCATTTGAAATTGTCCTGCAAAAAAGAAGAGAGAAAGAGGTGGGGTTAGTTCATGTGAACTGAGCAATGGAGGAACTAAGCCTATCATTATGCTATCAGCTTCCATACACTTATAGAAATATAAATCAGAATGCATAAAGAAGAGCTGCTAGAAGGAACAAGTACATTAAAGAACTACTTTACTTCTTAACAATGTTTGTGTTATGTGCAAATACAAGTATGCAGATTTTGGGGAGACTGTTGAGGGGACAAGCATAAATTACAGGTATGACCCCTTCTGGTCAAATCAGGTAGAGGTGAATATTGAAGGTTTGAGGAGATTGTTGAAGGGACATACACAAGTTTCAAGTATGAAACCTTTCAATTGAATCAAAGGAGTTGTTAAAGACTGTCTATAGAAGGGACATGGCATTTTGTCTTGAAACCTTCCAGCCCAATAAATCAATCATTAATTGCTACAAGGAATTATCATATTCTACCTATATCATAGATTGCTTCAGGACGTAATCATCTTTATATATTGCTACATGAAATAGTTTTTTGCAGTCATATTAAAATCAGATTTGAATTTAAGAATGCATGCCATTCATATGAAAAGATAGTAAAAGAAGAGGTCCTATTTTTTGAATCAAAATACTGCTACAGTTAACATTTTCAAAATGCAAATATCAAACATCTATTTTATTTATGCAAATATTATGTAGTGATAACACATTCATTAGATATCGGATTTTCAAGTGCCCATTGCATTGAGACATTAAAAAAGGAACAACAAATATAAAGCAAATTAATAGATGTAATTAGTATATACAGTGTTATGACTGTTAAAAGAGCAGCATTTGAGTCTCCATTATCCAAATTCCCAACCTTGAGACAATATAAATCTGAAGATGATGAGGGAAATTGTTACTAATACCAAGATATAGAATAAAGAGATGGTGTAGTTAAAAATGAATAAAAGCTATAGTCATGGTTGGGTACACAGATGAAACGATGCAATGCTAACTACAATGCTAGCCATGAATAGATAGTAGTCACCAAGTCATTTTCATCATCTATCTAGTCATGGAAAAATGTGCATAGAATTTTCAAAGTCAATATTAACCACATGGAACAGGGCATTGTTTGAAGGCAGGTTATCTAATAAAAAATCATGCTTAAATTCAATGTTACGATCTTTAGCCAATAAATAAAGACAGTGGTATTCAAACAAGAATTAGTGATATACATGAAGGACAACTGGTCACTACTATGACATAAGAATAATAAAGAAATGAAAGGATGCAATGATGCTTGGTGCAGATTACTATGAAACAGGTAAAGAAAGAAGTTCAGTATGGAGCCATGCTTTCCTAGAAAAGTTATTTTCTGCTAATATGCATGACTAGATCAAAAACATTGTAAAAAAGTAGGCCTTGCATTGAAGATGCTACAAGGAAGTGGACATATTTAGAGTCAAGTTGTCCTTCATCTTACAGTGGATGTGGTAAATGAAACTTGCATGCATCTAGAATTTGATTATTTTAAAGTGAATAAATTGATGTCAAAGCCAACACTAATAATTGACTATGAAACCATAGTGGGGGCAGTGAAAATCTATAACTTCTTGTGTTGGAGAAAAGAAATTATGTTTACATATTTTTCTATGGTGTATCCTCAGGAACAAAAAGCTTCATGGCTACAATATTTAGTCAGTGCATTCTATGACGGACTGAGGATGCTTAAAGATGTTAATGTTGATGATATATCTGTTGATTCTTATGAAACTAAGATAGAAAGTTCTATAACTAATGAAATTATAGAGCCTCTTTATAGAGATATTGAAACTAATCTCCATCTTCATGTACACTTAGCAAATATGAAAGGATCTGTGATTGTGAATCCCACAAAGATAGGTGTTCGTGAATTATCATGGTACTTACAATTAAAACCATTGAGAATTTTGTCCAAGTATATCCATATAAAAATCACGTTGAGAGCTATCTAAATGCTGCCTTCTACAATCATGCAACCATGGCCCCTCATAACTAGAAGATATATTTTGAAATAAAATACCCAGAACACAAAAATGAGGAGGTCTTCATTACAGCTAGTTACAAAGTAAAGGTACGGTAAATACTAAGAAATAAACCCAGAACCATAAATAAACATGCTTCTCTTTAGAAACTTATATTTTATGGCTAAATACAACAAATAGTCCAAGGAAAATGGCTTACACATTAAAGCCACTGTGCTAGATTCACATAAACAATAGTCAAGTATTCCTCAACAGTAAATGAAAGAGCCGAAGGTAGCTCAAAAATTGCAAAGAGTCAACTTCAAGTTCTTGAGAAGCAGCAGATATCACAAAGAAGAATCACCAAACATCTCAGAGACTCACAACCATGAAAAAACAATAGGTCGCAAAGCATTCCTAAACCCTCAAGCATGGAAAACGCTAGCAAAAGAGATAAAATGATGCAGAGACACTTCATAAAAGAGGTTGTCAACAAATTTTAACAGAAGAGGAGGCATCAACCAACAAACCATCTATGGAGTCGATAGTATGCAACAGTGGATCCTCCAAACATCTTTCAAACCCTAGTGAAGTGACGACTGGAGAAAGTGTGTGACAACAACACAAAAGAGAATGATCAAATGATATGCTTTAGGGTTATTCACCCTATGTATTCCATGTTTTTCTTTGCTTCATTTTTCCTTAGTCTTTTTATGGTCTAGCATCCCTTAGGATTATTTCGATGCCTTAGGTTAGGATGGTTTTAGATAAATATTTATTAGAGTTTAAGGTTATAAATTAATGAATATTTTATTATATTCATTAATTTATAGTTTTAAACTCTAGTGTTTTTGATTAAGGTAAAAGCAGGTTTTACATGGACCCGAAACCAGAGTACAAAACAACACAAAGATAGAGCATTAAAGTAAACAAAATGAAACACCTGCTGGAAAACAACAGCAGGGACCAACAACCGACCAGTTCAAAAGTATAAACTAAAGACAAAACCAAATACAAAACAACTACCAGCAAGAACTAGCTAATTATCTATTATCATCTCCTCAGCCTTCTTCTAGAGGTCTTCCATCTTCTGGATAGTTTCTTGCAGCTCCTTCAACTCTTTAGGTTTTTTAGGGACCTTCCTCTAGGTGCACCCTCTAGTTCTCATCCCCAGCCCAGTGTTGCCAACATCCTCATCGATGGTGATAGTGGTTCTTTCTAGCATGTTCCTTTCCAGATAGTTATGCAACATATTCAGATTCATAATGGTCACCTTCAGACCCTCGTTGCTATGGTTCAGAACACCTTTTATCATACTGTCATGGTTGCTAATTTTGGCTTCTAATTCTTTCATCCTATCTTTAACCTTCTTACTCATCTCAGCAGTGCCATCCTCATTTGTATTTTTATTTTTAACCTTATCAAGAACCTTACTTTCCATTTTTCCCAGCTTAGTAGACATGTTTTTCATAGTTTTTTCCATTTCTTGGATGTGGATTTTCATTTCCTACATTTCCTTTTTCCAATCCATGTTCTTATCCTGATTCTCCACATTGTTCTTCTCCTCCTGCAAAGAAGCTTCCCTCAGGAGGATAACAGGTTCCTCTTTGTTGTTTTTGTTCTCTAGCATGGTCGTCTCGTCCCTACCTTCCTTCCCACTTTTCGAGATGTCCTCACCGGTATCATTTGAAGAATGGATTTTACCAGCCTCCTTACCTTCATTCTCTTGTCCATCCATAATTCCTACAGAAAACCCTTCTTCATCATTATCTTCCTCCTCTCTGGTTTTACCATCCCCCATATCTGGTATAACATTGATCATTTTTTCTTCCACAGGGACATTCTAAGAAGAAATATCAGCCTCCATGGATAAAATCTGAGTACCTTCATCCTGTTTCTCAGCACCCTCATTATAATCAGGGGAATCTTTCATAACTTCATCAGAAGAATAATCTTGGGTCCCTTCCTCTTCCTCTTCCACTTCCTCCTTTTCTTCTCCATCTTCATGGCTAATCTCCTCTTTATCATCATTCCCCTCATCTAGCCAATCATTCATTTCCTCTTCCTGATCTTTTTCGTGCTCTTCCTCTTTCTCATTGTTTATCTCTTCTTCATCGGAATCCTTCTCATTGTCTTCCTCAAGGATACCCTGTTTTAAACTCTAGTGTTAATTGATATTCTCTTTCAATTTTAATTTGATAAAATAAACAATGAAATTATATTCATGTAAAAATAATAAATATTATTAAAATTAATGGAATATAATTTATTTTGTTGAATTATTATTCCATTATTTTTATTTATACTTAATATTTTTTAATCATGAATATAATTTCATTTTTTGTTTTATTTTGGGAGTTCATTAACTTATTTATTTATTTGTTTAAATACAAATCTTAACGTACTTAATTTAAAACAAATATAAATTCTATTTGTTTTAAATAAAAATTATATTAAAATTTATTTTATAATAATAGATAAATAAGTTAATGAGTGTATCATTTATTTATTCATTATTACTTAATAATATTCTAATATATCTAGTTCTTAAACAAATAGGATTTATATTTGTTTTTTAATTAAATATATTATAATATTATTAAGAAATAGTAAACAGCTAAATTAATAAGTCATTGTTCTTGATCTCAAGGGAATTTTCTTTTTGTTTGCACTTACTGTGAATAATAATAATGGTTTGTCAATGTTATAAGGCAACCATTATTAATTATTCAAGTGCAGTAAGGAGGTTTGGTCTCAGAGTTGGCCTTAGGTTGTAGCATGCTTGTCTAGGGATGGACTATTAGTTGGCTTTTCATTTATGCTCACTCAAGGGAGAGTTTTCCTATTCATGATCAGTTATGGGGCAGTTTAGGCCTATTTATAGCTCTTTGGAGTTGTTTTGGAGATAAGCATCAGTTCATCATCACTTGGGAAGCCATTTCTAGTTGTTTGGTCATGGTTTATTGCAGTTACATCCCTATTTTGGTGGGCTTTATTCTCATATCTGACCCCCATAGTTTCTGCATGTTTTTAGAGGATCTTGAGCAGTTCTGGGGTAGTTTTGAGTGGTTTTTCAGTTGGCCATTACTTGGTGGAGCTAGAGGAGCACTTAGACTTCAGTTTTTGGCAATTTAGCTCTTGATTTTATGGGTTTTTCTCATGCATCCGATCCTTGGAGATCTGTAGCCTATATTATTATTTTTTGACCTCATTTGATGGACCTTCTTTTTTGCTCACATGTTTTGGCAGATTGCATACTTGCAAGAAAATTGTAAGGGCATTTGGTAGCAGAAATTTTCAACATTGATTATATTGATACACCAGTTCCTTCTCATTGATTTGGGTGCAATATTATGGATTTTCTTACTTTTATGTTGTGTTATCCTTCATTCAAGCTATATTCCTTGTTTCATATTCAAATCTTGATACTTGTTATTATAGGTCTTTGTTTGTGTCCTAACTCTTTTGCAGAAAATTGGTGAAGCCTAGTTTCCCTTTCAAAGCAAAAGATTCCAGGTCCTTGCATAGAATTGCATGTTTGTCTGAGTATTGAGAGCCATCAATATCTTTTGTATTTCATGTTGATTCATTTAAGGTTACATACAAATTATTTGGTGTATCACCTCATTCAGTTTTAGGTATTCATAATTTTTCTCATCCCTTTACCCCCACATATACATTTAGTTTTAGGTGATCATTGTTTAGGAACCAGCCTATCTTCTAGAGATTCTTCTCTCATTTTAGGAGAACCCACTACCCAAGAGAGTTTCCATATTTCAATAGGATAGCTAGATTTCATATCAAAGCTAAAGACACAATCCTGATTAACAACAAATACCAATTTAGATTACCTAAATCTTCTAATTAGCAAGAAGATTAACAAGATATTTATTTTATTTTTGTTTTATCTTTATGTAGGTTTGCCTTCTGTATAAAATTTTGAAGTGGAACATTTTAATGTTTAAATAATATTTGAATTTAAACTTATTATGGTATAGTTTAATAGATAAAATCAAAAGTAAAGGTTTAAGAGATTTATGCATAATTTTGATAGAAAGTAAAATCTCTTTCTTATTCAACTATCAAAATAAGTCCCATTTAATTTATAACAAGGAATCAAATCTCAACCTTGTGTTGATTTATAAAAGATCTTTAAACTAAAACTTTGCAAAGGTATAACTTCAAATATTCAACAAATATAACTTTTTACAAGGACATTTCTTATAGTTTGATTTAAGTGAAATATGCCTTAAATTGAAATTTACAAAAGAAGGAATTATGATAATTTCACAAAAATGGATATATAAAAGAAAACTTTCCTTTCATCTTTTATTAAATCAACAATAAACTATTTCACCATATACAAATTTTTATAATCCATAAATCTCAAGGAGTTACAACTTTCTCCTATTAAGAGATTTACTAGTGATTCAATATGATAATCTTTAAAATCAAGTCTTCCTAACATGGTTGTTCCTTCCAAGAGCTTCATAGAACCTGCAAATAAAACCCTCAGGTTGACCATGGAGGTTCACCTCCCAACCTAGGTCTTTTTAGGCCACCCCCGAGCTAGGGGTTTTAGAAAACTAACAGGTACCAAAATTTTATACACAAGACAAACATGAGGAGACACACACAAGAAAATACTCCCATCCAAGGCTTACTAGGTCATAAAATAGGACCTAAAAAAAGGGGTGAAGAGGGCATACTCGTGGAGATAGCCAACCTAACAAATTGCAAAAACTAGAATAGGCCACACATGGGCACTCAAATCCATTTTTACAAAGGTTACAAAAAAAACACATTAATGGCTCCAAGCCATCAAACTTCTCCTTATTACCCCAATTCCCTTTGCATGGTTGGCATCATGGGGCCTTTCCCACCCATGTACATCCCTCCACACATGGGAGACTTTGCACATCATGGCAGCCTCTAAACCTTCACCCCATCAAGGTTACTCTTCCCTCCTAAGGGTAAGTGCGCCTTGATGAATCCCACACAAAATATACAACACATAACAAAAAACAAGACTTACATACCTCCATGGAAACCTATGGAGTTGAAAAAAATAACATGAATCTCCATTAAAACTTCCTAAAGCTTTTACAAGCAATAAAATAAAATATTCTACAAGTACTTAAGAAAATTCCAACCTTAAGTCCATGCTCAAGGTGAAAATGAAGGATTTGAGAAGCTTTCTCCCTTTATGTCTTTTTCCTCCTCCAAAACTAGGTGTCTCTAAGAGTAGAGAGTGGGTGAACAACCTCACTTCCCCCTGCCAAATCTCCCTAAAAAGGCTCTAGCCTAGGAATATCTAATTCCTGCATTAATGAGGAAGCTTCTAGAGTCTTCCCTTCCCCTTCTAAGTCAAGTTCCTAATAAATGGTATTAATGGCTCACATGAGAAGGATAAAATACTTTTCCCAAAATGATCAAACTCTTCAATTTTCTCCACTTTGAAAAGAGGATATTTTAGGGGTGTCATAAATGAGTTTAAATGCTCTTAATGGGTTGAAAATGACACCTAACCCCTAAGGTACCAAGTAGGGTGGTCAAAACTAACCCTAACTACCTTCTGGAAGCCTATTTGGTCCTTCTAAACTCCACTTGAAGTTAACCTTTGAATTTCAACTCCCTTGACCCAATATGATCTTCCTAAACCTTAGGGTATGCATGGGTATTACACTAGGTAACCCTTGGGTCATGACTAGGTCTACCCTAGTTACATTTACTATCCATGCTAACTCACATAGACATAGGTGTCAAGTGAAAACACATAAATACATTAGGCATGACCCATTTAACATTTTACAAAACTAATTTAAATACAACCATGCTACATACTTTCATGAATAAAATACATAACAATGAGGTCCATGTCTCTTTACAGACAAGACCTTAGCATCATGGGGAATACACATAGGTTAGTTTCTGAAACCTCAAATTTAATACCATGGTCAAATACCTGAATACTCATTGCACACATCAGTAGGTCCAATAAATCCACATATAAACATAACATAATACATAATGTAACACACACACCACTTACATCTGCATTCCATTACTCATTTGGCAAATTAAACAATATCTGCATTCTGATATATCCTAACATTTATATCTCTCACAATGTATCTTTAAACTTAATCATAAAGATAAACTACAAATTAACCATAGGGTATCACCTGAATAGGTTCACATCAAACATAATGTATAATAACATGGTATGAGATCTTATTGATAATAAAAAATAACATATGTATCAACATATTCAAGAGTCTCAATAGTAATAGCTGAAAACATAAATAGGGAAATATAGTGCTAAGCTATGATGGGCTGGGGTAGGCCTCACAGTTAGTCACTACTCTTCGAAGGCTTTGTTTCCATGAGATACTTTCTAAGCATTCTTTAAGTTATGGAGCATATTTTTATAAGAAATATCTAATCCAATAGTTAGTTTGTCATAATTCAAGAATGATCTTGAATAATTTAGAATAGAAACAAGATCTAGTTGGGAAGAGAAGATCATCATAAGGATATGGAGTGATAAAGAATTGATCAATAATATGTGAATGGATCACAAGCTATTCTTACTGTACTCAAATTTGTGGATATGGGATCTCTGCTAGATTTATGTGTGAGGAATTAGTTTGTGGGGTGAAGAGGAAGATTCACAGAGATATGCTAGGATATCTTCATTTGCCTCATTTGGAGAGTAGATTGTAATAAGACCTAGAGTTGTTAGTTTGCAGTGGACTATCAAATAGTTATCCCTATCATATTCATAATTCTTGACATTATGATAGTGTTGATGTGTGTTATTAATATCAACAATGATATTTGTCCATGTCCATTTTTTGGATTGTATTATGGCCAATTGTCGATAATCATTTGTATAATGCTTAACATTGTAAATCAAACATGTCATAGAAAACATGAAGTATGAAATGAAACACAGAAAAAATGAATGATCAATCTAAATAGCTATGGTTAATAAGAAATAATTATGTATTTTCATATTCAATGGTAATGTATGCATGCAAGGTGACAATGATGCTTGAATAGATATTAGAAAACATTTGTTTTGTTAATAGTTATGTTTGGAATTTTTTTTCCATGAATTAGCAAGTGATTTTGAATTCAACATCAAGGAAAGGGTACAAAGAATAGATTAGGGGATGTTGGAAATAATTGTCTGAAGGAAATTGCTACTCAAATTATGTATTGTCTTTGATGTCACACAATGTCATAGTCCACAGCAATCAGTTCCTACCGAGCTCAGTCGGTCTGCCAGACAGGAATATTAGTGCTTACCGAGTCCACTCGGTTATCAAAGAAAATTAGTGTCTACCGAGTCCACTCGGTTATCAAAGAAAATCAGTGTCTACCGAGTCCACTCAGTTATCAAAGAAATTTTAGCATTTACCGAGTTCAGTCGGTCGTCAAAGGAAATTCAGTGTTTACCGAGTTCAATCGGTCGTCAAAGAAAATTTAGTGTTTACCAAGTTCAGTCGATCGTCAAAGGAAATTCAGTGTTTACCGAGTTCAGTCGGTTATCGAAGGTAAAGGATTTTCGGTGTTTACCGAGTTCCCTCGGTCTCTGAAAGATTGTAGAAAGTTATGGTCACCGAGCACTGTCGGCCCTTGAAGGATTTTTGCAAATAGAGTTTGCTTAATTTAGCCGACTGTTATACTAAATAATGTTGATTTGACAAATCTAAAATCATATAAATAAAAGGTCAAATGTGAAAAATAAACAAGATATACAGCAGAAGATTTACAGAAGAAAAGATAGAAAAGGTGTGTGCGAATTTGTGAAGGATGTTCAGATATCCTTAAGGTGCAGCAGAGATTTATTCGATCAGGAAGGATCACACATATACAGAACAGAGATCTGTAATCAGCAAGGCAGTTGCATTATTATATAGGTCATTTTTCATTGTTACCTTCTTATCATTGTAACAGTGAATTCTAAATCTCTTAACTGAGTTGGTTTAACAACCATATTGTAAATCCTCTAACAAGGTGACAATTCCATTGAATTATTTTCAAGACCTCTTACTAGGCCACTCCTAGCAGGGTGTTTAAATCCTCTAACAAGGTCACACCTAACAGTGTGTTTTGTAACCTTTTACCGGGTTGGCTTCTAACCGGGCATCACTTCAGAAAAGTGAAAATCAGTATCTAGATACATTGGTGGTTTTTCCCATATTGGGTTTCCATGTTAAATCTTGTGTCTCTTGTGTTCTTAATTGCTATCTTAATCATACACCAGTGCTGATGAATATCTAAAAGATAATTTTGTTAATACTTTCTGCATCTTCAAAGTTACTGCAATCTATTTACCGAGTGCTAAAATAGATAACATTGTTAAGATATCCTAAGGGATCTGGAAAGAATTAATTGTGAAGCATTTTATAGTTGACTAATTCACCCCCCCCCTCTCAGTCACTTCATCCATATTCCATCAGGGGAATTGTATTTAAAAGGAATAATAATGTATAAAAAATAGAAAAGTGAAAGTGAATTGAATGTCAAGGAATGAAAACAAACCAAAAGGATGTGAAAAAACTAGTAAGGGTATATAAAATTGAAAATGAAATGAACACGAAGGAAATAATACAAAAAATAGTATGAAAAGTTTGTGAATATGTAAGAATGTGAAATAGAAATGAACAAGAAGGAAACCATGTAGAAATGATAGATACCTAAAAATGAATTGAATAGAAATGATAATATTTAAAGAATAGAAAAGTGAAAATGAATTGAATGTCAAGGAATCCAAATAGACCCCGAGGATGTGAAACAACTAGTAAGGGTATAAAAAACTAAAAATGAAGTGAACATGAAGGAAACGATATAAATAATAGCAGGTGAAGTTTGTAAGTATGTTAGGATGTGAATAGAAATGAACAAGAAGGAAATATAAGAGATGATGGATACCCGAAATGAATGGAACACCAAGGATAAAATATGAAAGAATAGAAAAGTGAAAGTGAATTGAATGTAAAGGAATCCAAATAAACCTTGAGGATGTGAAACAACCATTAAGGGTATAGAAAACTAAAAATGAAATGACACATGAAAAAAAACAATACAAAAAATAGAAGGTGAAATTTGTAAATATGTAAGGATGTGAAATATAAATGAACAAGAATGAAACAATAGAGATGATATATACATGAAAATGAATTGAACAAAAAGGATAATGTAGAAAGAATAGAAATGTCAGAAAGTGAATTGAATGTCAACAAATCCAAACAAACCTTGAGGATGCGAAACAACTAGTAAGGGTATAGAAAACTAAAAATGAAATGAACATGAAGGAAACAACACAAAAAAGCAGGTGAGGTTTGTAAATATATAAGGATGTGAAATAGAAATGAACAAGACTAAAATAATAGAGAGAGATACTTGAAAATGAATTGAACAAAAATAATAATATAGAAAGAATAGAAAAGTGAAAGTGAATTGAATGTCAAGTAATCAAAACAAACCCCAAGGATGTGAAATAGCCAATAAAGATATGGAAAAATGAAAATGAAAGAAATAATACAAAAAATAAAAGGTGAATTTTGTAAATATGTAATGATGTGAAATAGAAATGAACAAGATTGAAATAATAGAGGATATATACCTGAAAATGAATTAAATAATAAGGATAATATAAAAATAATATAAAAGATAAAAATAAATTGAATAAAAAAATCTTGAGGATGTGAAACAACCAATAAGGGTATAGAAAACTGAAAATGAAATGAACATGAAAAGAAACAATGAAAGACCAGTGCACGATAAAAATCTTCATACTATATTTATGACAATTAAATTGGAATGAACATGAAGGAAATAGTAGAAATAAATAAATTGAAACAGTTAATTTAAATATGTGAAAGTGGTATTAAACATTTACATACTTGGAAAATAAACTTGAATTCTTTTTACTATGTCTTCTTCTTTCTTTCTTCTCTTTGATGAATGTTGAATGGCATGAATGGGATGAATGAGTCTACTTGTATGTTACAAGCTTTTTGTGTTGGTGTGGTGCCTTTAATTTTTGTACTCTTGTAAATTTGAATTTTGAATTTATAGATTCACTTGCAAGAACTCATTTGACTGTTTCTTTAATTTCATATTTGATTTCCCTTGAATATTAATTAGTGGCCTTACACAATTTTTATTTTTGAATGTAGGTGGTTTAAATTTGAAGTGACCATAAGATGTGTGCTTGAGGTGGAATATTGAAGGAGCAGTTTGGTTAAAATGATGGTACACAGTCATGTCAAATGTTTTAGGCTGGTCACATCTTAGTAGGCACTAGTGGTCTCAGTACTTGCATTGCATCGCTAGTTGTCAACTTGTTTTGAGTTAGAGGACGTCCACGTGGCAATGTGTTGTTTTTATTGTGGTTTGTGGCTGAGGTGGTGAGCCCCATTTCAGTGTTAACAAATGATATGTATTTGATTAGACACATTCTAGTATAAATTGACATTCCATTCCTTTTTGTACTGAATGACCCAATAAAGGGCACATCAAAACCTGTTAGTGAGATGGACAAGTTGTTTTTTCAACAAGAAAGGAACTCATTACTTTTTAAAATTGTACATATATAAAACACTAATATTCATGCCTAAAGTGATTCATTTTATGGCCATTTATTAATCTATATTTATTTGTTTTAGTTTTGAAATATAAGCTGAGACATACTAGGGGTAAGGTTGTCAAGCGTGGGCCCAAAAGAGGCCCACAATGGTGCAGGAACACCCATGGGTTTATGGCTTCAATCCTTTATCCTTTTGTTTTGTAAGCCCTCAATGGAATGTGTGTGATCCATAAGGTCATGTTGACCACAATGTGTAACCCAATAGGGATTGAAGGTCTAGATAGGTCATAAGTCTTAGGCTATTGCATCTTTGAGGCTTAAGTGTTCTAAGTCTCTTACTTAGTTATTTAAAGTTTGATGATGTTAGCATGATGTCATTAGGGCTAGGATGTGTTAGAAGTCATGTTAGGACCTAGATTGGAGTCTAGGTCAATCTAGGACAAAGCTAAAGTCATTTGTTTTGAAAAATGGAAAAGTTGTTAAAATGTTGCAAAAAGTTGCTTAGCAACTTTTGCAACTTTTCAAAATTGCTTAGACAACTCTGTCCAAACACACTCCAATGACCTAGGAGTTCCCTAATGATAACCTAAGACAAACCTTGGCCTATTTAAGTCAAATTTGGACCTAATCCTGAGGTTAGAATGTCAGGTGTACGGACATTTGATTTTGGAGAGTTAAACAGTGCATGCATTTTTGTGTATCTTTGTGGTTAATCAGTTACAAAAGAATGTTTTGGATTGTAATGTGAAATATAATTAGTGGAGATCTTAGATTAGTGTTTTTCCTTGCATTCAGTTTCTTTAGTTTAGTGAGTTTTGTTTCTTTCTTTGTTCTGCATAAATTCTTTGTATTTTGTCTGTTCATTGGTTCAAACCAAGAAACTGTTAGAAATGGGGACCTAGCTCACTATCCCACTGTTCAATCTGTATGACCTCTTGGGGATAGTGGGTAGACTCCATGTACATATTTTGTATAGAAGAATGGGCCCTGGAAAGCATGGGAAGCATTTTCAATGTCTTTCCCTAGGCGAGCCTATGGTGAGCCTGACTAGGAAAGACTAAGCTACAATAGTGATAACTTGCAGGGGTATGCATGAAGTTATAAATTAGGGATTGGAGGTCAAAGGAAAGGATCTTACCAAGATCTGGTGAAGAGGAGAGGGTCTAACCAATCCATTTGGTTACCCAACACTTGTAGATAAACCATGTAGCCAAAATAGTCCTAAAACCCTCCCAAAACACTCATTTTTGGTTAGGGCATTATACGGAAGGGTAGAAACCTAAAACCTTAAAAATCCTTGAGAGGTTGACTATTGAAGCAAGAATCCATAATAAATTTGTAGGGTCCTTTGGTATGACTTTGGTGAAAACTCCCATTTTCCCGGAATAGGAGACCTAATAGGGGCTCTTCCATGTAGGTCTATTTTGTGAAGGATCTATGAAATCAATAAAGGAGATGGGTGGAGAAGGACTTTCAAAAACCCTAAATAGACAAAGTAAAACATATTTGAGCACCTCCTCACCTCTGCAAGAGTTCATGTTAACATTGGAGGTGGAAAGCCCTTAAATAATATCAAGGGTTAGTGTGTGTGAAAGCTAGAGAAGCACCAAGAACTTAGCTAGTCTTGGTACTCTTTGCTTGATAGTTGAGTTGGTCATTTGACTAGGGGCTCAAGACTAAGAAGGAGATCCTATAGGTCAGAAGGTGTAAGGAAGAACACATCAAGGTCACTTGTGAGACCTAGGCATGAGCTTGTGATTGGCTCATCCAACCCTCCCTATCACATAAACATCTCGCCTATTGGACACCATACACATATTAGCATCCCTCCCTTAATTATGACGAAGATTTGAAGTGTAGAAATAAGAAACGCAAGTCACAGATAATAGAAGAATTTAAGATTACAGGTTCATTTTGGTCAACGAATATCAAAATTCTCCAAAGAAATTATAGTGATAATTTAACTCTTAATTATACCTCATCATTTTCCTTTCCTTTCTATTTTTTAAAATCTAATTATTTGAATATTTATTTGTAAATATTTATAAAATTTTATTTTATTTTATTTTATAATGACATGTAGTTTTGTTAGTATATTTAAAATATCAAGTTGCAAAGAAATTATAGAGACAATTTTAAGTATTAATTATATTCTATTAATTTTCTTTCTTTCTATTTTTTAAATCTAATTATTTAGATATTTATTTATAAATATTTATAAATAATTTTTTTAGGAGATTTATTTTATAATTTAGTTGATAGGCTATTTGTGGGAGCTTTGTTCCTTGAAAAATCATTTTCCCACTAGAAAATTGTCAACCTTTCTCCAAAAAATATTTTTCCCATGAGAAAATTGTCAACCATTCTCCTATCTTGATGAAGGGTCCTCCCCTTAATACCACAAACACATAACAAAAATAGAGAAACAACAACAATTTGCAAGAACATAAAATGGACTTCTTATTATCTCCACAAGTGTGGAATTACAAATTTCAGAATTACAATATGCAAAGCCACATGGGCATTTTCCTTACAATATTCTGTAGGACAAAGCCTCGAAATATTACCCAGAACTACTACCCTAAACTGGCCTAGAAAACACTACGAGCCTTCCTTATATAGGTAATTTTCCACCGCCCAAGAAGGTTCCATAATTTTAGCCATTAAGGTTGACCGCCCTTAGAATTATTTTATTTTCATTTTTTTTTACAATAGGGTTGGCTCAAAATAATTACAAATTTTATTTTTAGGTAGTCCAACTTCCAGAGGCCATACATTTTTAACTGTAGCTCCTTTTGACTATTATAACCACTTTTTCGAAATGGCAGGACTTGATCTACAATGCTTGACTCGCACATGCTCCAATCAGCCAAGGGTCGATCACGATCTGGAGCCTCTAAGGCCTTCAAAATTGAGCTCAAAGATTTCATACCCAAAAACCTCAATAACTTCACCAATACATATGATATATGGCAATGAAACTCAACTGGTAGGCTGATATGACTAAGATGAACCTTCACCTATGAAATTATAATATTCTGAGCTCGTATGACCAACTTACTAAAAATAGTAAGTTTCCATAAATTTTAGCTCTGCACGAGATAGCCCTTATTGAAAAGAAACTACAAATATTTTTGGGTGATGCAAGATTTCCCTTACACCTAGGATGCTCCTGCATCATATCTTTTTAGGAGATTTATTTTATAATTTAGTTGATAGGCTATTTGTGGGAGCTTTGTTCCCTGAAAAATCATTTTCCCACTAGAAAATTGTTAGCCTTTCTTCGAAAAATGATTTTCCCACCATAAAATTGTCAACCCTTCTCTTATCGTTTTTGTTTTCGATATGAACTCAAATTTAGAATTTTTAGGTGTCTTATTTTTCTTGTCTTTTTTTGTGATTTTTATTTCTTTCCCTTATGGAGAGTTTCCATTTTCACTCCTAATATTATGGTTTTATGGCGCGTCCCTTCATTTATAAAACAAAATTCTACATATGTGTTTCATTTTATGGACTCGAGATTTCATTATTGTGATCGAGAGTCATTGTAGATTTTTTATGTTTCGTGCAGATCTACGAGTGACTTTGACACCTCCCTTCAATGCATTCTTTATGGAGGTTTTAGATTCTTTATTTATTATCCCTCTCAAATCCACGCTTCAAGTTTACTAGAAGCTTTGAGTCTTAAGCTCTTCTCAAGAAAATAATGAAGTATACATATTATTGATCATATAAGAAATGTTTTATCTTTTCATGAATACTGAAATAAATATCCTTCTTTACTGTTTTGACAAAGCTCTAACTGCACCGGTATCATGATGATTTTTATTTTCTTCCAAATGTAGTTTAAAGGTTTCCATTTATTACTATAGCTTTGATTTTAATTGGTAATGCTCTGTGATGTTCTATATCCATGCATTCACCGCTGAGGGATTCTTGAAAGGAAAAATTCCTTCATGGCTTCATTTTAAATTTTCTATGTTGAAACCCTTCTTATGGCCATAAATATAGAGTGGGGGGAACACTTATAGCTATGAAGTATGAGTTTTCCAAGATTTTGTGTACGCACAAGATTTGCACTCAAAATATTTGTAAGATTTCAAACTTTTCTTGAAAATATAAGTTTATTTCTTTCATGTCTCTTTTTGTATACATTTCTTTTTTCCCTTTTGGTTCCTATAACTATGGTGTACAAATTATTACACAAGGTCAAGGTGCCTTTCTTGGTGAATCCATGTCTGGCATCAAGGTTCTATATGCCTAAGAAATGATCTTCTTTAGCCACAGATCTTCAATAGCTAAACATTATGCACAATCATAATCAACTACTATGTTTGTGATTTATGTAAATTCCTGTCTTTGTAGATTAAGGTTCTGAGATATTAGTTGGGTAGGGAAAAAATAATATGAGGAAAATAGAGAAGTAGAATTTGTTGTGTGGTTTCATTTTCTATGCACATACAACATATTTGAATGTTTGATAAAATTTGCATGCATATCTAATTTTTTAGTCTTACATTATCTAATTATTAAAAAGTCTATATATAAAGCTTAAACATGTAAAAATACAATTTTAATAATAAATTTTATTTTCAAATTAAAAACTACTATTTTTATAATTGAATACGAAAATTTTAAAGAAAGTAAATAAGTTAATAAATAATATTATATTTTAAAATTTGCAAGTTCAATTTGTAATGGAAACAAATCTTAAATATTTATCAATAAATACTACTCAATTTTGAAGTTGATTTTTAAAATTTATAATACAAATATTTGTTATTTAAGATGAAGTATTTGAAAAATAAAATAATTTTAAACTTTAAAAATGATTTATTTTCAGTTTATAAAAGAAATTAAGTTCTAGAAAGTGTCATTTATAATAAAAGCATTTGTTTTAAACTTAGCAACAAATATTAAAGATTTTGAAGTTGATTTACTTAAAATTGATTGTATAATAAGTTTTTACTTTTTAAAGTTTCATTTTTAAAGGATTGTATAATATGTTTTTACTTTATGAAATTTTTTAGTTTTATATTTAAATTAAAAAAATATTTATTATTTTATATGATTTAATATTAAAACAACATTATTATGGAAGTAATATTTTTGCTCAAATTTATCGTGATACTCATTCACAAGGGTAATATTTTGGTGTAGTAATGAAACTTTTTCATGAGTGTAATTAAGTCTCTATTAGTAGTAGTTTTTAGTAGTTTTCTCGTGTGTCTCAATTTATTTTTCTCTATTCAAGAAGGATTAAAATCATGTAAGAGGGATCAAAATCCTAAAGGTGACTAGTATGAAAATTTCATTATGATTGATACATCAAATTTTAGATTTTGATTTCACTAGTGAGTTTTTAATTTGGATGAAAAAGTCATTTGATATTAAAAAAAAAATCAAAGTTTTCGAATGAAGATTGTATTTAAGTTTTATTTTGGCATTTTTTCAAATTCAAGCTTTATACATGTCCAACTTGAAATAATTTTTCTATTTTGTATGTATGGCAATTAAAGTTTATTGATTCAAATTTTAGATTGTGTCTTTGCACATCCTCACATAAAATACAAAATAGTAAAAAGCCAAACCCTTGCGATAGTTCATAAAATTTCAAGGTAAAAAAATCAGATTTTTTGGATGAAGATTGTATTTAAGTTTCATGTATGCATTTCTTTCAAATCCAAGCTTTATACATGTCCAACTTGAAAATAATTTTTCTATTTTATATGTATGGGAATTAAAATGTATGGATTCAAATTTTAGAATTCAATTTTACATTATGTTTAACTCAGAAATTTGAAATTTGAAATTTGTTAATATAGGTATGATTTTTGCCACATAACACTATTTTTTTTGGGTCAATGTATATTTCTTCATTAATTTAACAAACAAAATTTCTACTTTAGTAGTATAAAACCTCAACTATCCGTTAATATTCACACCAACCAACCACAAATAACCAAACTCTACAAGTTGTAACATATTGCATGCACAAAAGTATGTGACTGCTAGTGATATGTTGTTTTATAAGTATATTTATAATTTTAAGTTGATCTAGATATTTTCAATTTAAAAAATATGTTCAATTATATTAATAAATAAATAAGTCATATCAAAATTATGGAGTTCTTGTGGAAAAATATTATTGTAGTTTATAATTCATCTTAAAATTTAAAATTTTTAATGGTTGAGTCTAAAACTTAATATTTTGTACTTGAAAAATAGTATGATAATTCTCTCTCTGTCTCACACACATTTGCTTATACTTCTAATAGTTTTTATAATATATAAATATTAATAATATTTAAAAATACCTTGAAGTGTAGTTGTTACATCGAAAAGAGATATGCTCTCCTAGTTTAGCTTGCATAAATGTGTGTAAAATATCAAACATAGCAAATTAAGAACATTATAATCAATCTCTAGTGTAAGAGAACAATATCGAGAAGACAATAGCACAATTTTTTGTGATTCAATTTTAATATCTCTCTCTTCGTGTGACCCCCTTTCTACACTATACCTCGATCTTTTTAAATGGGGAATGGTATGTTGAATCTTCGAGATAAAGTTTACTCGCTCTCTAAATAGATAGTATGTATACTTTAGCTTGATTCAAGATAATTTTTTTTTAAAAGATTAATCTTATAGACTTATTATATGAGATAGATTTATAAAATTGTTATACTTTAAAGTTTTTATAACTAATGAAATATTTTATATTATCTTATTGCATTTGACATATTCATAAAATTGTTATAGATAGAACCTTTTATAACTAATGAAATTATTGCATTTGACATATTCATAAAATCGTTATAGATAGAACCTTTTATAACTGAGCATAACATTCAAGCTAATAGAATTGTTGTATTTGACATATTCATATATCTATCATACTTAGAAATTTGTATAATTAAGAATTTTCTCATGCAATTTTCTTGTGATTGATATATAAATAATTTTTTTATAATTAGAATCTAGCATAATTATATTTTATTATTATTTTATAAATAAATATTTTAGATTTTCACAATCCAATTCATGTAGCAATATTATTTTGTTATTCTTAAATTTCATATGTACTATTTTTTAGTAATTAAATAATATCTTATATTTAGAGGTTAAAGTAGAAAGTTAAGTTATTTTTCTCCTCTTTCTATGATCTTTCTATAAATTTAGTTGCAATAAATGTGATATTAGGGTGAATTTATTGGAATATTTGTATGTATAAGAATAAGGTAGGGGCTAACTCCATAGAAATATGTATGTATTTGGATGTGAAAGGCTAGTGGAATGAATTCAATATTGACTATGATTGTGCCATCTCACAACATGTACATGTATCAGGATATTTCCTCACAATAGGCATAAAACTATATGAAAAATGAGCCAAAACCATATGAAACATAGACATGGTATGCAAATTTCATCCTTACATAATGTAAAAAATAAAACACTACCTGTGTAAATATATATTAAGAATATGTTGCCATCATTCAA
Organism: Chamaecyparis obtusa; assembly: GCA_027943335.1. NCBI lineage: Eukaryota > Viridiplantae > Streptophyta > Pinopsida > Cupressales > Cupressaceae > Chamaecyparis > Chamaecyparis obtusa. The sequence continues at coordinate 1,266,872 of BSBK01002499.1, forward strand.
ACATTAGATGAATTAAAATTTGGCATTGATAATAGAGTAATATGAGAATATAACTAGATTGAATTAAGAAAGACAAAGTAAAGCTTACCTTAGGTAAATGAAAGCATGTGTGAATCAAGTAGCAATTAATAGAAAGAAGAAAGGGCAAATCATTATAACAAAGAAAATATCAAGAAGACAATAACATGCATTTTTTAAAAATTGAATCAAATAATTTTAAAAAAATACATTATGGGAGGTAACCAAATAAATGCTAATATTGCCAATAAGATCCCAAAATATGACAGAAAGAACTCTAGAGGAGCATATGACCACTACAATACAGTTGCACATAACAACTATGAAAATGATTGAAACAAGTAGTTTTAATCACCAGTTAAAGCAAGAAATCTAAATAATAATACAATAGTACTTGCTTAGTATAGTGACAAGTACTAACAAGAACAACTTTAAGAGAACATAAAACCATTGCCAAACAAAACTATCAAAGTATGAATCTCAATATTTGTTGTCTTTGATGACAAGAAGCTCAAGGTCCCAGTGTGGGTCGAGTTCCTCGGTCTTCCCTTACCTTGTTGGCCTTTCATGCAAGCCATAGCGCAGAAGCTTGGTAGGGTTATATGTCTCGAGCATGATCATTTTCTTAATCCGCGCCCTCACAAGAGGCTTTGTGTTGAGGTTGACCTTTCTAGGAATCTCAAAGAATCCATAGAGATTCAGGTTGGTGATATCACCTTCACCCAGAAGGTACTCTATCTTAATCTTCCGAATACTTGCTATCGGTGTCAATCCGTGGAGCATAAGATTAAGGACTACCCTTTGGCAGTGCCTCGTACCAAGCCTCCTCCCAAGGATGCTAGTTCACAACCGGTTGAGGCTGGCAAGAAAGAAGAGGGAAAAAAAGATGAATGGGTCACTGTCGGTCGCCGTAACAAGCCCCACAAGCAGCCTATTTTAGCTCCCGCCTCTCATCCACCACCTTCTGATAACATGGGTTTTTTGGAAACCCCTATTATCGAAGTTTCAAACCCTGTTGAGCAAGGGAAAAATGTTTCCACCGCCCAAGCTTCCGCTCCTCCAGCCAGCATGCCTTGGACGGCTACCGAGATTATTTCTTCTAGCTCTTTCCACCGCTCTCTCAGCCTTTCTAGGCACGCTGAGACTAAATTCAATGGCATGCAAGACAAGCGGCGTAATATTTCTCTAGATTTTCCTGGGTCTAGTTTTGCCCCAGGATATTTGTCTAATAGCTTTGATTCCCTTGGGGACGAGGATGGAATGGACGACACTGTTATTCCATGAAGTACATCTCATGGAATGTTCATGGGTTAACAGACCTACACAGAAAATATTCTGTCAGGGATTTCTGTAAGCATTTTTGTCATTTGGATGTTTTATGCCTCCAGGAAGTTAAGATTTTTGGTTTCATGCTTGATGCTACTTGTAAAGTTATTTGGCCTAAGAGCCTTGCTCTTTGTTCTTAGCATGAGGCTGGCCGTGTTACTCTCCTCTCTCCTCGTTGGCATTCCCTGCTAGTTAGCCATGGTTATGATCCCATGCAATGAGTTGTTTGGGCACTTTCATCATTGAGAATCATTCCTTTGGCATATCTAATGTTTATGCTCCCAATGATGCTGTTGAAAGATCTCACCTGTGGCATTGGCTTGCAGATTCTCTGCCACTTGCTACCTGGTTTGTTTGTGGGGACTTCAATATGGTGGAGATGGCACCTGACAAGGATGGTTTTGTACCATTTTGATGGACAACTGGTGAAAGAGAAGCTTGGTACTACATGCGTAATAAATTAGGGCTTTTTGATCCCAATGTGGGCCGCCACCATTCTGATGGGGCCTAGAACACTTGGTCTAATTACAGGGCTTCTTTTGATAGAATTCATAAAAGGCTTGATCGTGCCATGATCTCGGCTCAATATTTTTTTTCCTTTTCTGAAAAGCAAGCCTTACCGATCACTCCTCTTGTTGATGTGACCTTGTCAGACCACTTTCCCATCCAATTTAATGTTTTTTGGAAGACAACTAAGGCTAGGCCTCCCACCACGCAATTCTACTTTAATAATTTTGTCCTTCATCATCCTTCCATTGTGGCCCAGATTCATTGGGTTTGGAACCTTGAGCCTAGACCCACCCACTTGACAAGATGGATTCAATGGTGGAATGAAGCCATCAGGCGTACGGCTCATTTCTTGCGCATCTATGGCAGGCAATTGGCCAACTGTCGTCACAGAGCCTATGATGTCAACACCAAATCTTTGCGTGTTGCCACCGAAGCTTTAGCTTAGGACCCGTTCAATCAAGAGTTGCAAATCAATCTTGCCAAGTTATGCCACTAGAAGCAAGTGGCTGACAACCATGCTACTAGATGAGCCCAGATCAAAGCTCGGCTGCACTGGTTAAAGGTTGGAGACCAAGTCTCAAAAGAATTTTTTACTGCCCTCCATCCTCGGCATACCAGTATGGGCATATCTAGAATCTGAGAAGGTCATTCCCTTTTCACGGAGCTTCCTGATGTTTTGCAAGCCTTTGTTCGCCACTATGAACAAGTCTTTGCTACTCAGGGCCACTCCCCTACTAGCGAGAAATCTCTTACAGATTGCATCACAATGGTTCCTCAGTGTGTCTCCCCTGCTCAGCGGGTCTTTTGTGACCAAATGCTTTCTTTGCAAGATCTTTGTGAAGCTGTGTTCGCCATGGCTGATGATAAAGCCCTTGGTTGTGATGGCTTTCCCCGTGAGTTTTACAAAACCCTTTGGGAAGCCATTTCTCCAGATCTCCACCAGGTCTACCTGGAAGCCTTTCATACCCAATCTCTTGGGGATATCATTAACCAGGGGAATATCAAGTTCATTCCCAAAACTAGGGATTCAGAGGACATTTGTAACTAGCAGCCCATCACTTTGCTCAATGTCTCACACAAGATCATTACGAAAGTGCTGGCTCTCAAGATCTAACACATGCTTCCGCAAATTGTCTGGCCTGAGCAAACAAGGTTTATTAAGTCAAGATTTATTCTTGACAACATCATTGTTGTTTGGGAAGGTATGGAATGGGCTCGTAAGTCTCACCAGAAAGCCCTTTTTCTCAAAATTGATTTTTCTAAAGCTTATGATCATATTGAATGGTATTTTATCCTCACGATGCTTCATGCTATGGGTTTCAGCCCAAGATTTCTTCAATTTGTGCAAATTCTCTTCAATAATGCCTATGCCTGCATTACCATCAATGGCTGCCAGTCTTCCACCTTTGGGATTTTCTGTTCCATTTGACAGGGTTGCCCTTTGGCTCCAACTCTTTATGTGCTAGCAACCGAAGGGTTTGGCTATCTACTTGCTCACTCCATTTCCATGGGAACTATTAGGGGAATCTCCTTGCCGAATTCCTCCCAACAGCTTGTCAATGGCCATTTTGCCAATGATTCCTTCCTCACTCTGGTGGAGGATGAAGATAATATCAAGGCAGCCTTGTAGTGTTTAGACACCTTTTTCTTGGCTTCTGGCTCAGCCATTCAGTGGCACAAAACCCTTTGTTACAAACAGTCAGCTCTTCTCGAGCCTCCCTGGCTTTCTTAGTTTGGCTGGACAAGAATTCAACATGGGGAGATATTTCAATTTTTGGGTATTCCCTTTGCTTTTCAAGGTAATCCTACTGATCTATGGAATGCAGTTCTTGCTAAGATTGAAAAAAAGCTTACCTACTAGATCATGAAGCCGCTCTCCCTCGTAGGAAAATTCTAGATTTGATCCAAAGTCCCGGCTGCCATGCATGTTTATTACTCCTCTTGTTGGGCCCCTTCCAAAGCCTCCTACAAATAGCTCGAGAAACTTCTTCAGGATTTTCTTTGGGCCTCTGGCATTGATCACCAAGGCTTTCATAGAGTTGCATGGGACTTTTGTTTCCTTCCAAAGTCCTCTGGCGGGCTTGGATTAATTGATACCCAGAAGCAATGGCACACCCTTTGTGCCAAGTGGGTTGTGCGGTGCCTCATAGGCAATGAATCCTAGAAACTTCTACTTTGTCACTGCATTTCCTCAGGCTTTCCTCTTCACAAGCTTGCCTAGAAGGGATTGGCTTTCAAACCCTGCTGGTTATGAGGGAGCCTATCCAGATCCAAGGTACTTTTGTCACCAAAAGTATTTGGAAAGCTTGGGAGTCTATCAAGCCATGGCTTCAGTGGGCTGGGAAAGGTTTTTGAGATGGTCTTTCTTTCAACTAGCAGAACATTTGTTGGTCTCCTCTTTTTGTCCAGCAAGGGATTCCTTTTTCCATAATTCAAGGGGTTAGTGCTCTTCAATTTCACAAGCATGGCATTCAAACCCCCGAGGATGTTTTCTCTAGAGCCACTATGAATCTTTGATCTTGGGATGATGTTCAAGTTCAATTTCGGCTCATCCGCCCAGATTGTCAGACTTTTGACTTGTTGGTTTTTGCCATTCCGCCTCACCTCTTGCACAAGCTGGGAATTCAGTCAGTCAGATCATGGTGGAAAGACTGGAAGTGGTATCCTGCCACTCCTTTCACTAGTTACAAGCCTAAGCTTGGGTATTCTTGACTTATGCCTCATTTTCCCATGATTGATTCTCTCAACCAACGTTGGCATCTTTCTTCTTCTTAGAAGAGCTGGGGTTGGAGATTTCACACTATTTGGGATTCTATTACTGAGCCTAAAATTTCTCATTTTGCCTGGTGTTTGTTATACCAGGGCTTACCCTTGGGAGCTAGACTTTGGCATATGGGGGTTCCTGACCCTAAATGCCCTTTTTGTGGTCACTTAGAGATGCTCATGCATATTTTCTAGTTTTGTTGTCGTGCTCAAAACTACTGGAGTTGGATTCATGACTTTTTTGCTCCCTTCAGGCCAGAGCCCTTTTCTTGGCATATGGCTCTTCTCAGTGACTCTCCCAGAATGCCTTCCTAGTTCACCCAGATATGGCATACTTTTCAGTTGGAAATTTTGTTTACTCTATGGAAAGATAGGAACATTGTGCTTTTTTTCTCATAGTTGTCGGGATAATCATTTATCTCTTTTTGATAAAGCTTGTATTTGTAACAATGTAATGATGCAGATCCAGGTGCAAGCAGATAAGGTGGCCCTAGAGGTTTCCCACTTACAGGAGTTGCTCCAGCACTGGGGAAATGCCCCTTGCATTGTTGCTTGGGTGCCTCCAGATTCTCTCTCAGCTGATCATACACCACCCAGGGGCCGACGTCGCAGCCAGAGGTCCTCTGCTAGACACTCTAGGACTCCATGGTAATGGCATCGCCGCTCCACCTCCCCTCCTCCTCGGAGGGATGCAGGTTTTGGTTGGCCTCATGTGCTTGCTTCCATTGCTGGTACTTTTGCTCGGCCTTCGGCCTCTGCTCCTGATAATCAAGGAAAGTTCCCTCGCTTGGCGCTGGCTATCTCGCCCAAGTGGGAGGAAGGAGAAGTTGAAAAAGAAGATCCAAAAGATGGCTGGGCCATTCCTGATCAGACTCCTGGGCCCAATGTTTGGGGCAATCCAGATGATAAAGATCCTCCCTCTTCTGCTACTACTCTCGCAGCCTGAGGGTTTTTTGGTTTTATAGTTTTTTTTTTATGAATAGTTTTTTGTTTCCTGCCTAAGTGTCATGTGAACTTGCGGGGTGATTCTTTCCCCCGACCCTTTTTGTGAATATTGTACTTTAATGTTTCTATTAATAGTGAAGGCCTCTATTCATAAAAATATTTGTTGTCACTATATGTAGGAGCATCACTCTTTGTTCATTTTTTTGTTTTTCTCATTTTCTAATTTCTTGTTATCTTCATTTTTTTTGTTAGTTTCTGCTTGTTAGACATCCCATTGCCAGTTTAAGACAAAGCAATCTCCTGTCACCAATCACTTTTTATCACTAGTTTAACATAGAGCAATCTCTTGTTGCCTATCTAGTACGATGAAAGACAAATTTCTCAGTTGGGTGTTTGTTGTGGAAACCAACCAAATTGGTTGGTCATTAGTTTTAGAAGGCCAAGAAATTCAAAAGGGAGAGATATTTCTTTTAAGTGTTAGTTGAAAGGAAAGCAAACCATTGTTGACAAAGGAGTGGTGTGCAAATTTGGGGAAAGAATGGATTGCGGGAAGGAAGTGAAGATGCCTTTCTTGAGTTTGACGGGTGAATACTGGCAGCATTTGGGTGAGATAAGAGTTGTGTTTGTAAGGGACATGACCCAATTCTTGAAGTTTCAAAGTTCTTTGTAATCATCTTTAGAATTTGGAAAAATGAAATTGGATTGTGATTCATTGTTTTAGTCTAATTTGGGATCTTTGCATGAACGTTCTGATATGAACATATAGTGTTCCATGTGATCATTTAATTCTTATCAATTTGGTCCTATCTTTTTGTGCATTTGGAAATTCATTAGAGAAAACTTTGGATTTTAGCCTGAACATCTAATTGTCCTTATATCTCTGTTCACTGGTAAAACCACTATACTTTGTTTGTCTACAAGACTGTCATCAGATGACTCCCCAGGTGCCAAAAATATTCATGAGCTCGTGCTCATGAGTTCTGTCACTTGAATGACCTAGCTTGATAATCTTAGGTTCAATAGATCATGAAGAATCCTCTAATGGATGATTCAACCACTTGACTATGTACTTGAAGTACTCTCATCTCCATGTCTTCTTCAATAGCTATTGATCTAGAATGCATTCTATCTCAAGTAGATGTGAAGTGGTTCCTTGTCGCTCTTTGTGGAATGTAAACTCTTCCTTTTTTGTACCTTCTTCTCCACCCCTCTTATAAGGATACAAATCTACCACATTGAAAATTGGAGAAATGACCAAGTTTGAAGGTAGGGAAATTTCGTAAGCATTGGCTAAGAATCATCTAAGAACCTTGTACGGTCCCACTTTCTTCATTTTCAGTTTATTATATTCACCTTTTAGAAACCTCTCCTTCTTAAGGTGATCCATCATAAGATCACCTACTTGAAAATTTGATTCTCTTCTCTTTTTATCAGCATGCTGCTTATAAAACTGATTGTTCTTTTCTATATTCATCTTCACTTCTTCATGAAGGTCATGGATGGCTATACAAGAATCTTCACCGACTGCACCTCTTTTCTCCATACCTTCAAGATCTATAAGTTATGGTCTAAAACTCATTATAGGAAAAATCATCTTGTGCCAAAGCCAAATCCTAACTCTTAGGTGCGTTCCCAACAAGACACCTTAGCATATTTCCCAAACTCCTATTAACCACTTCCGTTTGGGCATCTATTTGGGAATGATAAGAAAAATTGAAACTTAGATTTGTTCCTAGTTTTTCCCACAAGGTCCTCCAAAAATGTCCCACAAATTTAGAATTCTGATTAGAAATAGTACTTTTAAGAATACCAAGCAATGTAACCACCTCTTTGAAAAATAAATTTGCAATATTATTAGCATCACTAGTTTTCTTACATGGTATAAAATGAACCACTTTTGAAAACCTATCCACAACCAGAAAGATTGAATCATTGCCTTTGAGTTCAAGGCAAAGACAAAATAAAATCAATACGTGTACACTCTTAAGTTCTTAATGAAACTAGTATTGGCTAATACAAATTGGCATTCTGATTTCTTCCCTTTGCATGTTGACAAACTCTAGATTTCTCCACATACCTCTTGACATTCTTTTGCATCTTTTTCCATTAGTAATGAGTGGTTAGCTGCAAATAAGTCTTGTCCTATCCAAAATGACCAACAAGGCTGCCATAATGCTTATCCTTCAATAAATTGTCCTTCATAATACCTCTACATATGCACAATTTGTTTCCTTTGAAAAATAAACCCTTGTGTAGCATATCATCCATCCATGGTCCCCTATCTCTACTATGAGGACTGCTGCAAGCTTCAAAGGCCTCCTTAAAATTTGCATCATCAACATACAACTTCTTCAAACTATCACAATTAACACTTTTAGTTTGAATTTCACATAGCAAGAGACTTCTTCTACTCAATGCATCAACAACCTTATTTGTTTGTCCACTCTTATGTTTCAACATAGAATTAAAACTTTGAAGATACTCTACCCACTTAGCATTCCTTTGACTTAATTTATGTTGGTTGTTAATGAATTGTAAAGCATGCTTATCTATATACACAATGAACTCCTTTAGAAGCAAGTAGTGTCTCCATTTCTTCAATGACTGAACCAAAGTATAGAATTCAAGATCATATGCAAAATATTTCTTCTTAGCATCATTTAATTTCTCACTTAGATATGCCATAGGTTTACCTTATTGACTAAGAACAACCCTTATAGTCGATCCACTTACATCACACTCAACTTGGAACACCTTATCAAAATTAGGCAAGATAAGGATAGGTTGCTCACTCACATTTTGCTTTAATAATATGAAGCTCTTCTTAGCTTCGTGGGTCCATTCAAATTATCTTTTATTACCCTTAATAGTTTCAAGAATAGGTGCAACAACATGACTGAAATTCTTTAAAACTTTTGGTAAAAAACTAGGGAGGCCAGAGAAACTTCTTACCTTCATAGAACTCCTTGGTGTTGGCTAATCAACAATAGCTTGAACCTTCTCTCTATTCATCTTCAATCCATCTTTAGACACCACAAAGCCGAAGTAAACCAATTTAGTTGCAAAAATACACATTTCTTGAGGTTAATCTGTCAATTTTTCTCATGCAATCTCCTCATAACCATCCTCAAATGCCCCAAGTGTTCCTCCTTTGACTTGCTAAACACCAATATGTCATCAAGATATACAATCACACATTTCTAAGAAAGGGTTTCAAAAGTTCATTCATAAGCCTCATAAATGTATTGGGTGCATTAGAAAGTCCAAATGGCATAACTAGCCTCTTATAGAGTCCATCACTAGTCTTGAATGTCATTTTTCACTCATCTCCAGGTCTGATCCTAATCTCATGGTATCCACTTTTCAGATCTATTTTAGAAAAATACATTGCACCACTTAAACAATCCATTAGATCTTTCATTCTAGGAATAGGAAATCTATATCTAATAGCTATCTTATTAATAGTCCTATAGTCAACACACATTATCCATTCGCCACCTTTCTTAGGTACTAAAACAATAAGAATAGCACAAGGGCTAAGGCTTTCCCTAATCAAACATTTATTGAGTAGTTCTTCCACTTGATTTCTAATCTCCTCATTCTCCTTGGGAGTCAATCTATATGCAGCCTTATTTGGTAGGCTAGCTCTAGGTATCAAGTCCATATGGTGACTTATACTCCTCATAGGTGGCAACTCATCCGACAACTCTATTGCAAAAATATCTTTATGCTCCTCCAAGATCTCTTGTATCTCTTTAAGTAAATCATCTGATTTTGTAGTGGTTAGTACAATTTCAGATTTAAACACCAAAGAATTTAAACCTACATTTCATTTTTCATATCATGTAAGAACTCTTTGCCACTTACCACCATTACCTTATTGTTGCTACTGCCATTGTCACCCTCTTCTTGTTCTTGCACAGGCATCAACGTGTGTTTAACTCTATCCTTCTCAAAGGTATCAATATTGTTCCATCATGCACCACCTTACTATCAAACTGCCAAGGTCTTCCAAGCAATACAAAACATACATCCATATGTATTACATCACACAACACACTATCCTTATAACTACCAATCTAAAATTCAACAAGAGCTTGTTCATCAACTAATAATTAGGTCCTTTTTTGTAATCAAGAAACTTTATATGACATAGGGTGTTTAGTTTTCTTGAAGCATAACTTGTCACCCATATTTGTGGCTACAAGATTATTCATACTACTACTATCAATAATTAATTTGTAGCATTTACCTTCACATTTGGTTTTAAACAATGCCTTTCTTTGAACTACTTATTCGCTCTCTTTTGGTGGCTTCAACAATACCTGCTTAAATAGTAAAGACTCTCTTGATTCTGGTTCATCTTTATGATGAGTAGGTGACACCACACTCTCTTGGTCTACTTGAACAATTTGATTTGTCCTTTCAAACTTGCTATGCCCTCCTTGTGATGATTCTAGACATTCCCAACTTTTGTGACCAACATATTGATTACACTTAAAAAGCATTTACCAACAAAGCCTCTTCCTCTTCCTTGGAAATGACCTCTTGCGTAAGATCTTCCTCCTTTATTTTGATAACCTCCTCTTTCATTGTTCACTGCTCTGCTAGAAATAGCAGCCCCTTCATTTGAATGATGTTTTCCTCTTCCAGACTGCTATTCTCTTCCTCTAAATTGTCTCCATCTCTTCTTTTATTGTTAACTTTATTTCCTTAGAACTTTGTCTTCTACCTTGAGGGCCAATTGATAAGCCTCTTCAAGACTTCTAGGGGATGCAAGACTTCACTCATCCTGGAAACTAAACTTCCACCCCTTCAAATACCTTGCCACTTTCTCCACGTCTTCTTCAATATGACCAGAACTAATCACCAACCTGTAGAACTCTTCAGTATAGTCCTTGACTGACATATCTTTTTTTCTCAAGTTCTACAATCTTCTGAAAAGATTGATCTAATAATCACTTGGAAGGAACTTGTTGATGTCAATTTTGTACCACTACATAACATATAGCAATTGAATACTTGATATAGAATACCAAACACTCAACCCTCTCTTGAAAAGTAAATACTAATGAAGAACATGAGAAAACTCCAAGGTTCCTTACACTTGTGGATACTAACTCAGTTATATTAATGTGATTTGCTGGTTAATCACATAGGCAGGCTTACGTTGTTCATTCAAAGATAACTTGGTGGTACTTCGCTTGCTTGGCTTGTTCTTTTCTCCTTGATCACTTTCACTTTCAACTACTCCTACCACTAATTGCTTACTACTCTACTACTACTCCTATGAATGAAGAAATTAGCAAATGGATGGGGATCCAACCAAATGAAAGCCTACCTGCGGCGCTACCTCCATTGGTGCAATGATTCAAAGGGATACTCTTATAATTTTCACACTAACACCTATCTTCCAACCCAACTTGAAGTACAAGCGGAAAGATGAAATGCAAGTAGAACTTGGGAGCGATCGAACTAGATTACCACACAAGGCTTCCTAACAAGCCGCTAGGATGCTAGTGGCCTAGCATATAGATCCCTATCAAACATTCACTAACATCACCATACAACTAGCCATCTAATTCTATTCTAACAACATGAAAGATGAGAAGAACCATGCAATACACCAAAATGATCATGTATATCCACCATGCAAGCCACAACAATGAATAGAGAACAATTTTGATAGTATTTTGGCAACAATTCTCCAACATAACTCTCTTTACAAATGAGAACAAATGGCCTTATATAGAGGCTCAAAATTACAACAAGTGGCCAAGATTAAGGGGCAAAATAAAGGGTCAAGATTAAACCTTACAAACCCTAATTAGGGTTACCATCTTTCAACCAATTACATGAGGGCACCAACTTTGTGGGCCAATGAGAAAATTACAATAATCTATCAACCAATGAGAACATAGGACACTTGGCATGATTTGATTGCATGCACATGAAATTGCCACCTCATCAACCTTATCTTATAAATTTATTTAATCCTTGAGATGAGGTGAAGCCTTGGATGCTTGAGCTCATCCTTAGAAACTTTCTCATCACCACTTGAACTTGCTTGTACCTGATGTCTTGACCATGAAAGGGTGAGGTCTCTATGCACTTGGGGTAATCTTGCCTTGGCCTCGATGGCTTGCCTGGATGCAATCCTTCTTGCAATTTGATAGCCTTGCCCTTGGCCACCATCTTGAAATCGAACCTGACCTCTTTCAACCTTTCGTCTCACTTTCCTCCTTCATTATCCTTGCCTTCCTTAACCTTCCTGGTCTTCTCTAACCTTCCTACTCAAATTTGGATTGCATGCACCCACCTATGCTTCAATACTCTTGGGTTCTGGGGGCACCTGCCTTGGCCATACCTCCCTCTCAAATCTAACCAAACTAGCTTGCACGAATAGCCAAGCCTTTCCTAGCCTCAAATATCTTCAAATCTCTTCCAATCTGCAATGAAACCTACCTCCTCACTAACGTTTTCCTCTTTGGCTAACCCTTGAATGTCCTCAACTATTCGGACTGCCACAACCTCACCCCCTTGGCATAAGCATCTGCCTCAACCATAGTGGTACAGTGCATCTCCCCAAATTTGGATTTGGTTCGACTAGCAAAGCATCACCAACAACCTTGCAATCAAATAGAAGAGGTAGGACCCCATGTAGACTTGCTTCTGATTTTGCACTATCCTAAGTTGCAACTCTAAATTCTTGCTAATGATCCTAGCACAATCAAACTTTCTTTTCCATTCTCAATTCCTTCAATAAAATAATACATCCAAGGATCAAATTGTGTACCTTGAGCGGAGCCCATGACTTGGTTGAGAAGCACAATAAGGTCGCCATACTCTGATTTGAAATCTGAACTGGTGAGCCTTGACGACTTGGTAACTCCTCTCTTGCCTTCCTGCAACCAACTTGCAATTGTACCATGTCCACTACCAATGTTGGTGTCACCCACTCGCTTCAATTTTGAGAAGAAGGTGGTCTTGGGCATCATGTCTTCCTTGCCTTTCTTGGTATAAATTCCCCTTGGGTTCTTGCTTGCACTAGCATCCACCATCCTAACCCTTATTTATGCCTCTTCTTTCTACAATGAGATGGGACTACACTTATCTTTGCCCCTCCAATCCTAGGGATGGAACTACCACTTATTTTTGCCTCTTCAATTCCTATCACACTACACTTATCTCTACCTCTTCGCCTAGGGATGGAACTACCACTTATTTCTGCCTCTTTGAAAACTTATGAGATGGACTGCACTTATATCTCCCAACTTCATTCCTAGGGGTGGGACTACCACTTATATCTCCTAACTTCAAATCATATGAATGAAAACTACACTTATATCTTCCAACTTCAAGCCCTAGATGAAATGATGAAGTGGTGGATGGAAAATGCAAGCAAGAAATGAGAAAAGAACCAAGTAAGAACAAGGGAAGAAATCTACCTTACTAACCAACCTTCACCAACAAACTTGAAGCTCCTCTTTTACACCAAGCAAGCCCTCAACTCCACCAAAGAAGAAGAAGACACAAAATCTATAGTCCCTTCACCAAAATCTCGCAAATCTCCTCTCCAAAAATCGCAGGTATGCCCCAAAAAGAAGTCTTCACAAATCTGTAACCTTTCTATGATTTTCATAGCCCTTTAAGACAATTTCGCATGCCCAAAAAAATAGTAGCCTCTTCACCAAATTCGTGGCTTCTTGGCAAAATTTGCAAGTCTGCCCTTGGGATCTCGCAAGTCTGCCCCTTGGGATCTTGAAAGTCTTGATCAATTTTGTAGCCCTTAAATCTGGAAATCTTTTGCCCCAAAAATAGTAGCCTCTCTGCTAAAACTCACAGCCCTGTCCTTCTCCAAAAAAACTGCAACACTTTCAGATTTTTTGCAGGCTTTTCCAGATTTGCAGCCCCCAAAAAAATCACTCTTCCTCTCTAAATTTGCAGCTTCTGCTGCTCCAAGAGCTCCTCCTTGGCTGCCAAGAGACAAGTGAGAAATGAGAAAATGAGGAGACAAGCCCTCCCTTTATACCAATTTTTGCCTCCAAAAAAGTAGGGCCGACTTTCTAGGAGGGAAAAAAATTAAATTAAAATTACCATTTAAAACCCCAATTAAATGTAATTAAAATCACACAGCCTTGGGTATTTAATTTTAATTTAAAATTGGGCCAGCCTAGTGCAAAAATTATGGGTTTAAATTAGCCAAATCCGAAATTATCATAGGCCCTAAAATTGAAATTTTGAAAAAAGGTCATGTAGGCCTCTAATATAGCTTTAAACCTTCCCCATTGTGGACCTAATAACTTACCTTAAATTTCACACCTCTTAGGCCTTAAAATACATTGAATTTAACACACAAAGGGGCCCAAATTAAATTTCTAAATTACAAACACTCAGCCCAAAATTGAAATCTGCCAGCCAATTAAAATTCAAATAAATTCAATTTAATTTCCAACTTTCATTTACTCTTTTTCCCCATTTAAAATTTTGAAAATCTCACTTGGCAATTTAAATTTTATTATTTTGCAATCCAAAAATCATTTAGAAATTTAATTTCCGTTTGGCAATTAATTTTTTTTTTGCAATTTATTAAATTTGGCAATTTAATTTTCATTAAAAAAAAAATCATTTTCACCACAAAAAATTTACAAGATTTTCCCAAAATATCCAAATCCATAATTATATTTTGAAAAAATGTTAAAAATCATTCAATTACTCCAATTTTCAAAATTCATCCAAATCCAAAATTTGCCAATTTGTCCTACCAAATATTAAAATAAAATTTTCTCATCGAATTTCATTTGGCTTGGAGACAAAATCGACTGTTTAAGAAAATCAACGTTTCTTACAAGGTGAAAAACAAGCAATACCCTCCCAAGCACTCGAAACATCCAAGGTGTAAAATTTTCATTTCAAAATCTTTGGATCACTCCAAAACTCGCTAAGGCATCCAAATACTCCCAGATCTAGGAAAATGCCAAGGCCCGCTCGAAAAAAAGGGGGTCCCCAAATTCTTTGGGGTGATGGTGTGAAAACCTCACAATAGAACTCTGCCTTCAACTTGGCTACCATTCGATCCCAAGACTTAATCTTCTCTTTATTTTTCTTTGTTTCTCAGTCTAAACATAATCTCACCACATTGCAACATGTCCATTGAGTCTTGTATAGGAAAATTTCACTCTCTGCTCTTTTTCCACTCCTTCAAACTAAAAATATTTATCAAGTTCATGAATCTAATCAAGAGTTTCCTCTCCATTGAGGCTTCCAAAATATGTAGAAACCTCCACCTTGGGTTTGGCTCCTACACTCATGATTGCCCTTATCAATCTCTCATCTTCTACAACTGGTTCTGCAACCACTCCCTCATTGATTTGAGGTTCCTCTAATTCTTTGACATTGTTGCCTTCATCAGTCACTACACCTCTTCTTTGAGACTATTCTATGGCATCCAACCTTGCCATGATACTTTGCATCATCTCAAACATTACTTCTCCTAGAGATCCTCTACCTCCTCCCCTATTGGTTCTTCTTGGAGGCATGCTATCTTATTCTTCAAATTCCCAATCTCTTTAGGCCTTTGATACTAATCTGATGGTAATATTGTAGACAAACATAATAGAGAGGGTTTACCAGTGAATAGAGATATAAGGACAAATAGAAGTTGAGGGTGAAATCCAAAGTTATCCCTAATGAATTACCAAATGCACAAAAGGATAGGACCAAATTGATAAGATTTAAATGATCACACAAAACACTATATGTGCATATCAGAACATTCATACAGAGATCCCAAATCAGAGTAAAACAAGGAATCACAATCCAATTTCATCATTCCAAGTTCTAAATATGATTACAAAGAACTTCGATCCTTCAAGGACCAAGTCAAATACCTTACAAACACAACTCTTATCCCAACCAAATGCTGCCAACATTCACCCGTCAAACTTAGGAATGGCACCCTCACTTCCTTCCTCAAATCGGTCTGTTCTTTCCCCAAATCTGCACACCACTCCTTTGTCAATGATGGTCCACTTTCCTTTTGGCTAACCCTTCAAAAGAAATCTCTCCCTATTTGTAATTGCTCAGTCTTCCAAAACCAATGACCAACCAACTCAGTTGGTTTTCGCAACTAACACCCAACCAACCAAACTGCCTTTCATCCTACTAGATTGACGATCTGAGACTTCTCTGTGCTGAATTGGTGATAGGAAGTCTAATAAGCCAAAACTAACAACAAAAATAACATAAGAAGAAATTAGAAAATAATAAAAACCAAAAATGAACGAAGAGGGATCCTCTTGCATCAACATAGGGTATCACTTCTATGGAATTGTAAAAACTAAAACTTGATTCTATTCAGATTATTGTCAATTTTCACTTGTTCTTTGGGACCTCCTCATAGCTGAAAGCACAAAAAAAAAATAGTTTGAAAAATGATATCAGAATAAAATCTTAATGAACATCATGATCTGAAAAAGAAACCATGTATTTAATTTTCTATATACATAAAATAATTTACTTCATAAAATCAACCACAATATTCTTCAGAAGCTTTAAATCTAAAATAGTTTTTTTCCAACATAAAATGTGATAAAATGGATAGAGTTGGTTGTAATAAATTTGTGAAATTCTATGTGTTGCGAAGTGAAGGCCAACAATCATAATGTTTTTATTATCCCTTTTATTATGACTCTTCAATTCGAAGACTCTTCATTATGTAATAATCTTGGAGCCTTTATGTATGCTGCTCTTGCTCATTTGTAAACAATCTTTTGAATTAATACAATACTCTGTAGTTTGGACGTAGCCACAATTTGTGGTGAACTAGGATAAATCTGGTGTTGTGCATTTGTTAATTTACATTGTATGTCTGCTGTTTATTTCTTGCTTTCAAATCCTTTCAATTGATATCAGAGCACAGGTTGTGCAGATTGGAAATCTACGTTGAATTTTTGAAAAGATGGAGGATATGAAAGTAGAGAAATTCACAGGCAAGAACTTCAGCCTGTGGAAAGTGTAGATGCATTCCTTGCTGATCAAGCAAGATTTTCCAATCGCAATCGTAGGAAAATCTAGCAAGCCAGTTGCGATGTCGGATGAAGATTGGAAGAAGATTGATGATAAAGCGATGGCATCAATCTTTCTTTCGCTATCACAAAATGTTTTCAACGAAAATACAACAAAAGAAGTCTGGGACAAACTTCAGAGCATGTATGAGATGACATCGGCTGCAAATAAAATCTTCATTATGAAGAAACTCTATAAGTTGAAAATGAAGGAAGGGACTACGTTGTCAAATTATGTAAATGATTTGAACACTTTATTATGTCAAGCAACCTTGGTTGGTATGACACAAGATGACGAAGCCAAAACCATCATCTTGTTATGTTCTTTACCCAACAGTTGGGATCCTGTAGTTAGAGCTATTAGCACTTCTAATTCCACAAAGAAGAAGCTGGTCTACGATGAAGTGGTTGCTACTTTTCTTAGTGAAGATATGAGAAGATGTAACAAAGACACCCCATTCGGTGATGCTCTTACCATGGTCAACACCGAAAGAAAGGGAAGAAGTCATCATAGAAGTAATAATAATTATTACAATCAAAGAAAATCAAGATCACCCAATCGATCAAAGTCAAGAGGTAGAAATGGAGAGTGTTGGTTTTGTGGCAAACCTGGCCACTCAAAATGAAATTGTAGGTCTTACAGAAAGCACAAGAAAAAGTGAGGAATAGTGAAGCTAATACAACCTATGAGGTAGATGAAGCTGCTCTAATTCTTTCTACATGCGACTCAAAATCAGATTCTTGGGTGATAGATTCCGGAGACTCCTTCCATGCCACTTCATGTACGGATTGCTTTACTAATTATCAAGAAGGCAAATTTGGAGAAGTATATTTGGGTGACAACAAAGCATGTAAAATCATTGGGAAAGGTGATGTTGTCTTGCATCTAGAAGGTGGAGCCAAATTGCTGCTCAAAGATGTTAGACATGTTCCTCAATTAAAGAGGAATCTAATTTCAGTCAGCCAACTATATATCCAAGGATTTAAAATAGAACTCATGGATACATGGAAAATAGTCAAAGGTTCATTGGCTATTGCAAAAGGAGAGAAGACTGGTAGCCTCTATATTGTGAAATCAATCAATGAGGTGGGAGCTGCTATGACAGTTGTAGGCAGTGATGCGGCACTTTGGCATCAAAGATTAGGCCACATGAGCAAGAAAGGACTAGAGGTAATGCTCAAAAGGGATCAACTACCAGGTCTCCAATCGACAAACTTGGAGTTTTGTGAACATTGTCTCTACGGCAAGCAAAAGAGGGTCAGCTTCTTGAAAGATGGGCATGACATGAAGGCAAAACCATTGGAACTTGTGCACTCAGATGTCTTTGGTCCTACTGAGGTAAGCTCCTTAGGAGGTGCTAAATATTTTGTTACTTTCCTTGATGACTGTACTAGGAAAGTTTGGATATACATGATGGCAAATAAATTTGAAGTTTTCTCTAAATTTAAAGTTTTCAAAGCTCTTGTTGAAAACCAAAGAGGCCACAAGATTAAATGCTTGAAAATGGATAATGGAGGGGAGTTTTGTTCACTGGAATTTGATAATTATTGTGCAGATAATGGTATTCGTAGGGTGAAATTTGTCTCCTACACCCCTCAAGAAAATGGGGCAGCAGAAAGGCTAAATAGAACAATACTCGAGAAAGCTCGGTGTATGCTTTCCAATGCAAGTTTGGGAAAAGAGTTTTGAGCTGAAGCGTGCAATACAGTGGTCTATTTGATAAATCAAAGTCCCTCATCAAGGTTGAACTTCAAAATTCCAGAAGAGGAATGGAAAGGAAGAAGAGTTTCATACTCTCATCTTAAAGTCTTTGGCTGTTAGGCTTTCGTACATGTCCCTAAGGAGAAGCAAAGAAAACTGGATCCTAAATCACAGCCTTGCATATTCGTTGGATATGGAGAAGAACAATTTGGCTACAGACTTTGGAGTTTATCTGATAAGAAAATCATAAGGAGCAGAGATGTAGTCTTTAATGAGAAGATATTTCCTCATTCTAAAGATGAAACTCCTATCAGATAATATATTCCCCTATTTGAGATGATGGATAGTGGAAATAAAAACTCTTCCATCTACTCACATGTTAATCCCACATCAAATTCTCCCATCTACGTTCTATCCACTATGCCTCAGCTGTCACAAAGTTCAGCATCAGGAAGCTTGGCGAATGAAAATTTTCACGACTGGAATCCATACGGTGGCAATCAAACTGCCTCCCCACACGGCTTTGATCCCATCAAAGTTTATTCCCCTGCATCCTTTGCTCACCGCATGGAGAACATTGATCGTAGGGAACATGGTACACAACCGTCTAAAGAAACACAACATGAAGACACCGTGGTTGGGAGTCATGGTCTTGACTCAGCTGTAGAACACTCCTCTTGGCCTCTTGTGACAAATTGCAGGGATGAAGACTCATCCCCTGCTCACGACAGTTTGAAGACCCAGCTCATGACAGGGACAACATCCTTGGCATTCATGACAGGCAAGTTATTCATGACAGGCATGATACTCACGACAGTTCTCCGCATATTCACGTCAATCCCCAGCCACTTCATGATAGGCATGATACTCATGGCAGTCATAATGACTTCTTCTCATCTCATGGCAAGCAAAACATTGTAAATGTCATCCCTCCACCTCACGCAACTTGGCCACACTCCTCACCTATGACTACTCATGTGGGTGATCAATCTCTGCCCCCTCTCTAGCAAGGGAGAGCTATTAATGAAGGAATCAGGGGAACTACTAGAGAAGAGATCGACAGAGTTGCTGATAAAGGCATCGTGCCTTCTCTGCCCCTTACGCATGACACTTTCTCTAAATCAACAGATGCCAGACAGAGTACTCATGCGGAGACTCTAAAAGTTAGTAGTTTGGGTTTGAGACATTCAACTACATCTTCTCAGAATGAAACAAAGAGGTAGGGAATTAAACAGGGAATCCAAAATTCAATTGGAAGAACTACAATCTCTGGTTCTCCATTTGAACTAGTTCAAGAACAACCAGGATGTTTGGAACCCCAATTAAGGAGATCTACCAGACAAAGGAAAATGCTAGCTAAATACTCTGATTATGAGTTATTGTTCACTGAAGAAGCAGAGCCTTTAATTCTTATTTCAAAATTTTTAGAACCATCAACATTTAAAGCTGCTCTCAAAGATGTCAACAATGATGCATGAGGAGATGGATTCTTTACTTAAAAATCATACTTGGGACTTGGTCTCTCTTTTGCCAAATCGAAGACCACTTACGAACAAGTGGGTATATAGGTTAAAAGAAGAAGATGAAGACATAAAATGCTTCAAGGCCAGATTGGTGGTAAAGGGGTTTGATCAAGAAAAGAGGATAGATTTTAACGAGATCTTCTCACCAGTTGTCAAAATGACAACTATCCAAAAAGTCTTGGGATTAGTAGCAGCGTGGGATCTTGAGTTGGAACAACTTGATGTAAAGACCACATTTCTACACAGTGATGTAGAAGAAGAGTTATAAATGGAGTAGCCTCAAGGATTTGTCAAGAAGGGACAAGAGCATCTTTATTGCAAGTTAAATCGGAGCTTGTATGGCCTCAAGAAAGCTCTAAGGCAGTGGTATATAAAATTTGATCACTTCATGGCTGAAAACAATTTCACGAGATGCGAATCAAACCCATGTGTCTACTTCAAAAAACTTCCTAATGGTGAATTCGTCATTCTTCTTCTTTATGTTGATATGTTAGTGGCTAGCACAAACAAAAGAATAGTTAATGAGTTAAAGGATAAATTGGAAGAAAGTTTGACATGAAGGACTTAGGGTCAGCCAAGAAGATTCTTGGCATGACGATTGCAAGAGATAGGAAGAAGAAGGAAATTACATTATCTCAAAAACAATATATTGATAAAGTTGTTGAGAGGTTTGGCATGGTTGATGCTAAAGTTGCCCCCCTTCCTCTTGCTAGTCATTTCTGCTTAAGTTCTGAATTGTGTCCAAAAATACAAGAAGAAAATGACTTCATGGAGAAGATTCCTTATAAATCTGTAGTCGGGAGCATTATGTATGCAATGGTTTCTACTCACCCCGACATTGCTCATGCGGTGGGAGTTGTGAGCAGATTCATGAGAAATCCCGGGAAGGCTCATTGGGAAGTAGTTAAGTGGATACTAAGGTATTTAAAAGGAACTTCAGATTATGCATTATGCTTGGAGGAAATAAGGTTCAACTGCAAGGTTACACTGGTTCTGATCATGCTAGAGACTTGGACAAACAAAGGTCTACCATTGGATATACCTTCATGTTTGCAGAAGTTGCCATCGGTTGGGCTTCAAGGTTACAACATTGCATTGCTCTTTCTTTAGTTGAGACTGAATACTTGGCTCTTTCTGAAGGTGCAAGGGAAATGATTTGGCTTTAGCGATTGCTTGGTGACTTGAAAGTTCATCAAAATGAGCATAAACTATTTTGTGACAGCTGCAATGCTATCTTCATGGCTCATAATCACTCATCACAACATTGCTCTAAGCACGTTGATGCACATGCTCACTTTGTTCATCATGCAGTTAAAGAAGGAAAGCTGGAAGTTGTTAAGATTGATACCAAGATCAATCCGGCAGATATATTCACAAAGGTTGTTGCCAAAGAGAAGTTCGAATGTGTAAGGACTTCTCTTGGGCTTGTGAAGAAAAGACAAGTTAGCATTTAAGCAGGGTATTGGGTGATCAGTTGCAACATGGTTGTCCTTTAGGTGGGAGTTTGTTGAGAAGTGAAGGCCAACAGTCATAATGTTTTTATTATCCCTTTTATTATGACTCTTCAATTTGAAGACTCTTCATTATGTAATAATCCTGGAGCCTTTATATATGCTGCTCCTGCTCATGTGTAAACAATCTTTTGAATTAATACAATACTCTGCAGTCTAGACGTAGCCACAATTTGTGGTGAACCACGATAAATCTGGTGTTGTGTATTTGTTAATTTACATTGTATGTCTGCTGTTTATTTCTTGCTTTCAAATCCTTTCACTACGCATGATTTATAGTAAGATTTTAGGATTTTTTTGGAGAGATTTCAAAATTTAAAACAAATCTATTTTGTTTCAAAAATTATATTTAGTCATTGTAAGCCTATGGGCCATTGGGAGCAGGGAGGCAGAGAACGAGTGTGAAAGAGAGGTCAGAGCTGAGTATGCTCATATTGTGTATGAGGTTAAATATTGTGTAATAGAATTTGATTAATGTAAAGCATATTCACATGCCCCAGGTTATGGCCATTTTTGTCAATGTATAGATATTGGGAATGCTTGTCTCTATGTTAACTTGTTAAGTAAATTTGGTGTTTTCCCAGAATTGGTTACAGGTGTACACACTAAAATGGTGCACTTCTATGAACCATTACATGCAAGGTTGCTCAAGAATGAGGCCTCACAAAGCGGCTCATAGCTCTCTATGCATGGAGTTGCAAGATTGAAAATTGCTCTCAGCTAGAGCTACAAGCTTGTGACCTTGCTAGTCAACCATACAATGAGAGATTCAAGTGAAGACAAGGGCAACAATGCCAATATCTCCAAGAATCCAAATATGCAATGCAATGCAAGCTATATGAGAATGCAATCTAAGCTATGAAAGGAAAGTACAATGCAACTAATCTATGAAAGGAAATAGCAATGGATTACAATGCTTCCTATTTAGACTATGTGAGATTATTCTATTGCATAAAAGGAAATCTACACTAAGAATGCCATTATCATGCAACTAAGAAAGCAAATATGAACTAGATGATGAAATGAAGCAAGTCTTCAATGTCTTCAAACTCTAAATGCACCTAAAACCTGCAGCATAACAATAGCATAAAACCATGATGGATATGCAAATGAAGGAGAGAGCTCTCCTTTTATAAGAAATGAGGTGAAATGGACCATGGAGATTAAGAGGCAAAAAGTCTTAATCGACAGTGGAGGTTGAAAGAGGAGCAATCCATGTGCACACGTATCCTCCAATAAGAGTGAAGTGTTGACTTTTGAGCCTCATGTGAGACAAAAAGTACTTTTTTCCTTTTTGTAAAATAGGAATAATGCTTTATTTGTGCAACTTAGGATAAGAGAAAAAGGTGGGCTTTTTATTTAATCAAAAGGGGAGGAAATATTCCTTTTAATCCAAATTCTAAACCATATTCTAGTCCAAATGCAAACCATATTCTGGTTCATTATTGCTATGTGACTCTTCGAAAAGAGGATTGATGTACTTGTTATAATTCTCAAATGTGAATGGAGGAATACGAGAAGGACTATGGAAAATGTGTAGCATAGGTTGTGGTTCAGGCGTATGGAATGGAAGAATGTTTTTGGAAAAAGATGAAGTGGAAGCATTTGGAAGCTTGAATGTCAACTTCACTTTTTGCTCAACATAAGACTCTTTCAAGAGAGACTTTGGAATCCATATAGTCGTAGTCTTTTCATTTCCTTTTGATAATTTAGAGAGAATATCTTCAATGATGGGTTTTGGAACCCATACTTGTCTTGTAGTTTTCTTCTTAGATATCTCTTTCGACTTTATGCCCCCATGTCGACTAGAGGAGACATGGTGATCTTTTTTTGATGGATTTTTGTATTGCTTCTTTTTCTTATATTGAACATTCAAGTTACTTCCAAAAGACTTGGGACTTGTGGAAGAAGGAGGATATGACTGGTTAAGATGGGTGGATGGATGAAAATGATTCAAGGGTATGTATCTATGTTGATCTTGAGGAAAGATAGGAGATGGCGGGACATAAGGACCCAAAATGGATGATGAATTAGGAGAATTAGGAGGGGAAAGTGAAGGGACATAAGGGCCCAAGATGGAAGGAAGACGTGAATCCCTTAGTATTGGTGGAGGAGGTCCAAGGATGGACGTGGAAGACGCAAAAAGATAATCAATAAGTTCATCAACATCTATATGACAACCAAGGATATCTGCATCTTTAAAGTGAGCATTAGAATTTTCAACAGGATTATGAACATCTTGAATAGGAGCAACTTCTTTGATAGGATCATTCAAAGCTTGCGAAGACTTAGGAAGAGAAGAAAGCGGAAGTGAACATGGAGTGGTAGAACAAGAAGATGGAAGACTTTGATCTTGACAAGGATCTTTGGATAGCATAAGCGCATCATTTTTTTCTTAATTTTCAATAGGCGGAATAGTGGAAGTAACAACACCATTGTCAATAACCTTAATGAAAGGTACACACTAAAATGGTGCACTTCTATGAACCATTACATGCAAGGTTGCTCAAGAATGAGGCCTCACAAAGCGGCTCATAGCTCTCTATGCATGGAGTTGCAAGATTGAAAATTGCTCTCAGCTAGAGCTACAAGCTTGTGACCTTGCTAGTCAACCATACAATGAGAGATTCAAGTGAAGACAAGGGCAACAATGCCAATATCTCCAAGAATCCAAATATGCAATGCAATGCAAGCTATATGAGAATGCAATCTAAGCTATGGAAGGAAAGTACAATGCAACTACTCTATGAAAGGAAATAGCAATGGATTACAATGCTTCCTATTTAGACTATGTGAGATTATTCTATTGCATAAAAGGAAATCTACACTAAGAATGCCATTATCATGCAATTAAGAAAGCAAATATGAACTAGATGATGAAATGAAGCAAGTCTTCAATGTCTTCAAACTCCAAATGCACCTAAAACCTGCAGCATAACAATAGCATAAAACCATGATGGATATGCAAATGAAGGAGAGAGCTCTCCTTTTATAAGAAATGAGGTGAAATGGACCATGGAGATTAAGAGGCAAAAAGTCTTAATCGGCGGTGGAGGTTGAAAGAGGAGCAATCCATGTGCACACGTATCCTCCAATGAGAGTGAAGTGTTGACTTTTGAGCCTCATGTGAGACAAAAAGTACTTTTTTCCTTTTTGTAAAATAGGAATGATGCTTTATTTGTGCAACTTAGGATAAGAGAAAAAGGTGGGCTTTTTATTTAATCAAAAGGGGAGGAAATATTCCTTTTAATCAAATAAAGACTTAGGATAAATGGTTAGCCCAAGGATAAAAATCCAATATATGATCGAAATTAAGACTTGATCAAGAAATTGATAATGTTCAAAATATTGATTATTGATCAAAATGATTCAGGGTTGATAAATCAAATAAATGGGGCCCAAAGTCTAGGCGACCATTTTTGGGTGCATACAACAGGGATACAAAAGTCTTGTAGAAGGGTTGTAATGGCCCTTTGAAGATTATGTGGTTGTGTACGAATCGGTTGTCTTTGAGTTGTGGATTTACTGTTGAATTGAATTTGTGGGTTGTGTGTTAGCAAGTTTATGTGAAGATGTGGATTGTGAGCATGAATTGAATTTGTGGGTTGTGTGATTGTGAGCAAGTGTGCACAAAACGTTGCTAAGAAATCACCCTCTATGTCTTTATATGTTTAGCTTCCGTTGCGTTATCTGGTTCATTACAACATTATTACCAATTGAATGCATACCACAGGTATTTGAATATTTTTTTGACAATAAAGTTTTTGAGTGTGTTGATGTTGCAGGAATTTCAGATTTATAAGGGGAGCAGTAAAATGAAGAAATTAGTGGTGATATTGAATATGTTTGTTTCTTTGTTTATGTTGATCATTTTTATAATATGGAAGTGGAAATAGAACATAAAATTTTATAAATCACTTGAAATTTGAATAGCGACAAATTGTTATATTTAATGTTAAAATTTGATCTTTCATATGCTTACATGTACATTGACATTGATATAAATATACTAAAATTTTGATCTTTTCAAATGGTTATCATATGTTTCAAATTTAAATACACAAATATTTTATAAAAATTAATTTTAAATAAAATTATACTAATTATGAAAAAAATGTATCCATCTTTATTGTAATAGATACATTACTTTTAGTAGAGAGTTTTTTTTACTCTATAAAATATTTACATAAAAAGTAAATAGTTTTTTATTATTATATAATTATAGTAATATATCACAAACAAATTGTATTTTTTTGTATTAAAACAAATTATTATGAATACAAACAAAAGAGCAGCAAATAGGCTGCCAAAAAAAGAAGATTATTAGCCAGCTAGTTGCAGATTACATAAAATAGCTGAAAACTAATTGTTGACCTTACAAATAGTAAACCATGTGTTCCAGCCAACAAATTGTATTTCTGATTTCATTTTACCTTGGATTTGAAATAAACTCTTTACTTACAGTTGTTGGATAATTACCACAATTTTTTTATGATAATAATAATGAGAAGAATGAATTTGTTCGATCTATCTCAAAATTATTGACATGCCAATAAAAATCTTCCATTTACTAACACATCTGCAAAATACACAAAATAAAATAAAATAAACTAATATTTTAAAAATATATAATGAATTAAATCAACTTCTAAATCTCAAAATAAATTTAAATAACAAATCTATTAGCTCACCTTAAAAAAAACCTTTCATATTGTCAAATTTCGAAGCCATGGAAATAAATATTTCAGGACCCTGTCAACTCCATCAAAGTACTTCTCACCCCACCTCTTTGTTAGCGCAATAGATAGCACCACAGCTCCAAAACCCACACCATATGATAGTCCCACTCCAATCCAATACCATACACTTTCCTCATTATGTTCTTCGTCATTGATAGATGAAGAAATGGGAGGAGGTGGGACAAATTCTGGCCACGAGCAGTTTTTTGGGAGTGGATATCCTCATAAATTTGGATTTCCTTCATATGAAGATTTTGTAAATGTTGCCATGTGTCTTCCTTGTGGTATGCTATCTGAAAGGTTGTTATTGGATAACTTTAGCACTCCCAAATAGTTCAAAGATCCAAGCCCCAATGGAATTTGTCCCCAAAAATGATTCACAGAAAGATCTAATGATTCCAGCCTACTCAATTGTATGATACTATCTGGAATTGTACCATTTAAATTATTCAAGGATAGATTGAGAAACATCAGACCTTTCAACTTTCCTAAATCAGGAGGAAGATTACCATTCAAATGATTGTTGGAGAGGTCAATGGCTGCCATGAGGGAAAAAATATATGGGTAGTGCTCATCTCTGCTTTTAGAATCCATATTCAATTCATCTTCATACCTAAAATCTGTCATATTATTGAGCTGTAAATCCATTTCAGTCAGGATAAATCCTTCTTGTGGTTCTATTAGCATTGCTTGCAAACTGAAAATGTTGTGTGGTATAAACCCTGATAGATGATTTGAAGAAAGGTCCAATATTTGGAGGTGCTTCAGCTGGCCAACTTCTGTAGGAATGCTACCTTCCAAATTATTGTTCCTCATTGCTAAAACTCGCAGCTTTGAAAGGTTTCCTATTGACTTCGGAATCTGACCTTTCAATAGGTTTTTCCCAATATCTAGAAATTCTAGTTCCGTACAGTTTGATATTGAGGGGGGGAATTGCTCCACTCGGTTATTCTTTATCACCAGGGATTGCAGTTGACTTAGCTCACCAAACTCGAACGGTATCGCACCTCCCAAATTATTATCCCCCAAATTCAAAATATGAAGTGAGGAACTATTGGATATGCTAGAAGGGATGATTCCATTCAAATGATTATTTGCCAAATTTAATATATGCAGTGAAGAGGTAAACTGCATATTTGGAGGAATATTTCCTGTCAGCAAATTGTGGTTGAGAAGTACTACTTTTATATGAGGCGGCCAAATTGGTGCTATATTTCCACACAGAGCATTATAAGACACATCCAGAACCTCTATTGATTCCCAAGCTGAAGTATTTAGCTAAAGGCGACCCTGCAGATGATTTCCTGTGAGATTGAGGTAGCGTGGGCTCATATCCAGTAGCCAAGAGGGAATTTCCCCAGTAAGATTGTTGTCAGCTAGTTGCAACTCTTGAAGTGAGAATTGAGTCGAAATCCATGAAGGGATTTGATGATCCACCTTACATGATGTTATATATAAGAATCTTAAATTAAATAAGGGAATCCATGTGGTGTTGATGTTAAGTATACGATTAGATAAGAACAATATCCTTAATTTGCTAGAGTTTTGTAACAGAGAGTCCAAAATAATATGATGGCCACCTAGGGAGAGAGAAAGAATTTCAAGTGTAGAGGGTAGTACTAAAGAATCAATACTCTGGTTGAACGAATTTCCATCAGCATCGAGGGTGACAAGGGAGGAGAGCCTTGAAAATGAGGAGGGAAGAGTTCCACTGAGTTGGTTGTCAGACAAAACCATTGATTGTAGTGAAGAGAGATTGCCCAAGGAATCTGGGATAGATCCATTCAAGTGATTCTCACTAAGATCTAGATAAGTTAGTGAAGAGAGGTTAGAAAAAGAGGAGGGAATGCTTCCTGTCAGTTGGTTCCCATTAAGATCTAGGCTAGTTAGAGAAGAAAGAATAGAAAAAGAGGGGGGAACATTTCCTGTGAGTTTATTCATATAAAGAATTAGTGTAGTTAGAGAAGAAGGAATGCTTCCTGTGAATTGATTTCCAAAAAGATCTAGACTAGTTAGAGAAGAGAGATTAGATAGATGGAGCAATATTCCCACTCAAACTATTCAAAGATAAATCTAGTTGGGCTAGAGAAGAGAGATTTGTAAAGCAGGGAGGAATAGTACCTGCTAATCCCATTTCAGATAGGCGTATGGTTGCAACAAAAGTGAGGGTACACAAGCTCTCAAATATAACGCTGCCCTCCACTTTAAGTGAGCCAGGAAATGCATCATCATCATACTCATCTACAGAATCATTCACCGAAAGAGAAGTTCGGTCAATATCAACAGCAACTACATGATGGGTGGTGTTATCACAGGAAATGCCGAGCCAAAGGCAGCAATCTTTTCCCTTTTCCCACGAACTCAGTACATCTGCAGAGTAGTTTAGGCCGGCTTTGTGCAGGAAACAGACAAGGCAAGTAATTATCATGAATATGACTGCTTGCCGTAAGCTTAAAACGGTGAGCCACGAATCGTGCATTAAAACAGCCGTCTAGGATGAGAATAGAATTTAAGATTGTGCATAACTAGCCATTCTATCTTCGCGGCGGCTATACTCCCGACGAAATGCACCATACAGTGAATTTTTTTTTTCAAATTTCTGATTTAAAAGTGATTTTTTTCTGATTTTTTTTTTATGTTTTCGATTTAAAACATACAGATCATGAAGAACAAATGTTGAAAATTTCACAAAAATCTGTTGTATTTTCAGATTTTTCAAATTTGGTCAATGGTACATTTTGTCTGGAGGATAGCCCCGGCCCCGTCCTTCTATCTTAATGTGTAATGAGTATGCCGCAAAACTTTTGAAAGTTTGAAGTCGTAGGAATAGGGTGTAGTATTTGACATATAGAACAACATAATATGAATTGGGGGTTTCCTCCTCTTGATTTGTAGGAATGCAATTAAATATATAAAAAAATTGTTTATTTTGTGTAGGTAAATGAAATGGTATTGAGTTTATTAGAAAAAAAGATTAATGTGTTTATTTTGTTATATATAGCTTAAAAAGACAATTCTATCATCATAAAAAAATTGTTTATTTTGTGTAGGTAAATGAAATGGTATTGAGTTTATTAGAAAAAAAGATTAATGTATTTGTTTTGTTATATATAGCTTAAAAAGACAATACTATCATCACACTATAAAAAGTGTAGATATTGGAAAATTAATGTCCATTTATGATGGCGAATGTTGGAAAATTGAAAGAACAACAATATGATTTCCTCAAACTTTATGCATATTAGACTTAGACTCCATGCAAATTAGACTTAGAATATGTTAGTTTTGGGTGAATTAGGACTATTCTATTTTTACTTAACATTTTCAAATAAACAATTTAAGGAGTAATAAAATAACTAATCTCAAATTCAATGTATATTAGACTTAGATTATGTTAATTTTTTTAAAATTATGATGAATTTATTTTTGCTGAATATTTTCAAACAAATAACTTAAAAACAACAATATAAATAAGTCCAGATTTGATAAATATCGTACTTAAAATATATGAGATGGTGTTGCTTAATCTTCTAAAGACAGAAATTTAAAGAGAATCAAATTTAACAATTCCAACAAAAATATTTAACATGTAAGTTTTTTACCTTAACATGAAATAATATAAATAGAAAGATGATGATAAATACTTTGTAAATTATATGGACTAGTTGTGTATGGAGAAGAATAATTTTGTTCATACTTTCAATGTGAATTCTCATAATTCTAAAGACTTATAGATACAAGTTTAGTCTCACATAAACCCTTGGTTAAAATATTAATTATTTTGTTACAGTCATACAATATTGAACATGAATCACTTATTATTAGATAAGATTATGGATTTAATGGTGATAGATCTCTAGATATACTTTGTTCTACTATTAAACAATTCTTAAAAAATAACATGTCACTTTTATTGCCATAACTAAATAAATAAGGCCCTACTTGATGTTGTTTGATTATTAAAAGAGGTTCATATAATCAACTTATTTCTTTAGTTGATAAAACAGTAGTATAAATTGTGTCTTACTACATAGTGTGTGTGTGTGTGTGTGTGTGTGAGAGAGAGAGAGAGAGAGAGAGATGAACTTATTATTAGCATATATATTCTCTACTATTATCTATTCTTATCTGACCATGTTTCCACTTTTAATTTTCTATAAATGCTTTAAAATTTAAATTTTCCAAAAACTTCATCCTTTTCCTTTAGGAATTATTAAGACGTACCTAGCTCCTCTACTCTCGATGGTAGGTTCATCCTCCCAAAAAAAATAACTATGGACAAGGTCAATAGATTTATTTTCCCTACATGTAGACCTTTAGTTCTCATCTCTATATTTTTCCTATCATGCATCTTATAGATACACTTATGCTTACCTTTATCTAAAGAATTCTGTCTCATATTCAACTTTAAAACTGTAGCCAAACATTGATAATTCAAGTGACCAAATATTTGATGATGCAATTCACTTTAATCTTGGAACCTATAGTGGTGCTAATTATCTTACATACAAATGCTAAAAATTAATAGACGTCATCACTCTTAACACTTAAAGCCATAATTTTAAATTTATAATTAAGGATATTGATTGAACACATGAATAAAACTTGACCTTATAACCATTTTGAGTTATTTAATGTATTGAGAGAATTTTTTGTTTAGGTAAAAGATTCATATCTATTATTTTTGATTTCTTATCATCTTTTCTTGTCATTGGAATTGAACCTATTCCTTCAATTTAATGTGATCTATAATCACCAACAAATATTCTTGCACCTTCACCTGTTCTAAATTGATAAATAATTTTATTTATTTATTTTAACTTGTATGTTGGCTAGCTCCTAAATTAGTATACTGCGCGTTATTTAAAGTTTGTTTTAGTATCTAATGAGGAGCTACTAATATTTTACTTTTACATTTTTCTTAATCAAAATTTTCTTCTTTTTTTTCAAAACTTTATTTTTCCTTTGACATGTGATTTTCTATGATCCTTCTCTATAACTTCATAACATGTAATTTTTTTTTCTCTTTTAAAATAATCTTTGTGATTTATCCATTCATTTTACCCTTTTATAAGTTAATACTATTTTTCTATTTTCCCTTTCTTCAATATATTGCATTTGAATATTTTGTTGTCAATTTTCTCAATTTTGATGTATTTTATTTTAATATATACATAAGAGATATATAATGTGTGTGTGTGTGTGAGAGAGAGAGAGAGATTTGTGTGCACACACACGTGTGTGTATGTGTGTGTTATAAATGAAAATAAATATAGATATAGAGGTAAATGAAAAGAAGAAAGATATATATATATATATATATATATATATATATATATATATATATATATATATATATATATATATATATAGAGAGAGAGAGAGAGAGAGAGAGAGAGAGAGAGAGAGAGAGAGATGAACTTAAATAAAAGTGAGTGAGAGGGAGTGATATAGATAGATAGGGAAAGAGTGAGTGATATAGATAGATAAAGGGATAATAGCGAGAGAGAAGAATAGATAGAGATAGGGAGATATTTTTAGAGATAGAGGGGGAGAGAGAGAAAGATAGAGGTACAAATGAAGGTGGAGGGAGAGATGAAGAGGGGGGGAATAGATAGAGAAATAGACAGATGTAGAGTGAGATATTTAGATAAAAAGAGATAGAAGATACAAAGAAAGTGAGACACATGTTTGAAAGAGGTGTATGTGATATTTTGACATAATTTTCACTACAAAAAATCCTTGTGAGTATCTCCCTTTTTTGCTCCTTTTTTTGCTTTCACCCACAGTTTCAATGTGTTTTTCTTTATTTTTATAAAAAATCGACACTATTTATTTAGATGGCACTATTTTTGGCACCAGATAGAACAAGTAGGTGCTAAATCAGGCACTATTTAGTGCCTACATTAGAACCTAAATTAGAGCCTAATTTAGTGCCTAACTTAGCACCTTATTTAGTGCCTAAATTAGCGCCTAATTTAACACTTAAATTATTGCCTAAATTAGCACTTGAATTAGTAGCACCTAAATTAGTGTCTAATTTAGCACCTAAATTAGCTCATAAATTAACACCTAAAGTAGTAACACCTAAATTAGCACCTAAATTAGCGCCTAATTTAGTAACGCCCAAATTTGTACCTAATTTATACCTAGATTAACACATAATTTAGCACCTAAATTAGTGCCTAATTTAGAACTTAAATTAGTGGATAATTTAACACCTAAATTAGCACCTAATTTAGTGCCTAAATTATCATTATGTATTATAAAAGCCCAAAAACTATCCTTACGCATGCATGCATCACATGGTCTCCAAAAATGATGTAGTCATGGAAGGAGTTTCCCCAATGGAGATGGTCCAAATCATGCAGCCCAAGTCAGCACAATGGAAATCAACAACTCACGATCAACAACAATTTAGCAACAAACTGAAAACTTGCACAATCACACATTCACGTTATCATACATTCATAAATTTACATCAAATTGGCCTGCAACATGTAGCTTACATTCTTAGACTTACATACCCTCTTACAATAGAAAATCCATATCTAAACCCTAG
The DNA here is from genome assembly GCA_027943335.1 of Chamaecyparis obtusa. Lineage (NCBI taxonomy): Eukaryota > Viridiplantae > Streptophyta > Pinopsida > Cupressales > Cupressaceae > Chamaecyparis > Chamaecyparis obtusa. The sequence goes on from BSBK01002499.1 coordinate 1,299,537, forward strand.
TTCTAACCTTCCAAAGGTTATCATTACAACTCCCTCCTACTTCCCTCTAAACAAGGATCAAGTGCCTCAATATATAGAACCTTCACAACACACATGTCAGCCAAGATCTATCAAATTTTCTAAGAATAAGAAAACATAATATAAAAATATGGGTTAAGGCCCAAATCATAAGGATCTAAATGCCAAGTTGTTGAAATGAAGCACGATCCAAAAGAGATTTCGATCTAAGATCAAGCAACATCGTGATATGATCCACAAAGCTTTGCCAATTAGGAGATTGCTTCGCGAGATCGGAAATAAACTATGTATTCTATTCTGATCTATTTGTGGGGAAGAAAAAGATGAGCTCCAAATGGCAAGGCGTTGTAGAAACCAAGGTCATGGCTCTGCTGGAGGTCGTATGGAAGTTAGCAAGCGACTATTACAAGCTACACAAGTTGTTTCCGGGCATGAAATCGTCAAAAAGAGTGGAAGGATTTCTTGTACAGAGTGTGGGATCTGTGCCCCATTGTATAACGGTCCTGCCATCAGGTCAGGAGGGCATCGATTCTTTTGGGGGCAGAAGAGCTCATCGCTTTGGATGAGAGTAACCATTCATTTACTTGTCACATGAAGGACACCAAAATGCTGGGCTTTAGTGGCTAGCAGGCTACCATTAAAGTCTCCGAAACAGGGGAACATGATAACTATTTTCTGAAATGGTCTTTCGAGATGGACCCCTCTGCCGATCATTCCAAAGAGGATACTGAGGCAATGAGGCCCTTTTCAGCTCCAAAGATCACTTTATTGAACAACCATTATGATTTTGAATAAACTATAAATAATTTAAAGTATAGATCAATTTAAATATTAATGTCAGTTATAAAATTTTCTTCCTTCAGCAACTAGAGAATTGAATTGACGTAACATGAAAATAAAAATTATAAATTACACTTACATAAATAGGTTTAAATAGTGATAAAATGTTATATTTGATTTTATAATTTGATGTATTCTATGTTTTGGCATTAAAAATAAAATTTTGAGTTTTTTAAATGATTACAATATATTTAAATAATTTAAGCATAGAAATAAAATTTTGAGTTGTCCAAATGATTATCATATATTTTATATTTAAATTTTATTATTTTGTCGCATACTAACACTATTCTATTAGAATTTGGTTTAAAATAAAATTATATTATGAAAAATGCAATGTCTTAAATTTTTTATGTAAAAGGAAAAATGTTTTGACTAAAGTTATGAATTTGGATTCATCCTCATTTAAACATTCAACAACACCACAACTTAACAATTACATCATGTCAATACTCATTGTCCAACTTTTAATGTAATGTACTAAATATATTACTTTTTATTATTATTTTTTTCATTATGTAAAATATGCATATAAAGTGTATAAAGTATTTTTTAAGACCGCATATTTATAGCAACACAAGATTTAAATAAATAAATAAATAAAAAATTATTGCAATTCAAAGGCACCAAAACAATTTATGCTTATGATTTCATCTTCTACTAAACTTGAAATAAAACCTTTACATATAATTGACTAATCGTCATACAAGACCTTATAGTAATAATAATGAACACAATGAATTTATGTACTCTATCTCAAATTATTATTAACACATCATTAAAAATCTTCTAAACACTCCAAGATCTACAAAACACAATCACTTTAAGATATGTAAAACACACAAAGAAAGAATTAAATTAAGTGATATATTCTAAAAATTCATTAGAAAGTGAATGAACTTCCAGCTTAAAAATGAATAAGTAGAAAGCTCACCTTAAAGACCTCCTTTCATACTCTCAAATTTTAAAGCGGTGGAAATAAATATTTCAAGACCATGTCTCAAAATTATTAACACACCATTAAAAATCTTCTAATCACTAGATAAGATCTACAAAACACAATCACTTTAAGATCTGCAAAACACACAAAGTAAGAATTAAATTAAATATTATATTCTAAAAATTCATTAGAAAGTGAATGAACTTCCAACATAAAAATGAATAAGCAGAAAGGTCACCTTAAATACCTCCTTTCATACTGTCAAATTCTGTAGCCATGGAAATAAATATTTCAAAACCATGTCAACTCCATCAAAGTATTTCTGACCCCACCTCTTTGTTAGTACAATGGATAGTACTAGAGCTCCAAAGCCCATGCCGTATGACAATCCCACTCCAATCCAATACCATACACTTTCCTCACTTTTTTTTTCTTCATTGGTAGATGAAGAAATGGGAGGAGGAGGAGAAAATTCTGGCCAAGAGCAGTTCTTTGGGAGTGGACATCCCCATAAATTTGGGTTTCCTTCATATGAAGATTTTGAAAATGTTGCCATATGTCCTCCTTGTGGTATGCTACCTGAAAGGCTATTGTTGGATAACTGGAGAACTCCCAAGTAGCTCAGAGATTCAATTCCCCATGGAATTTGTCCAGAAAATTTATTTTTAGAAAAGTCTAATGATTCCAGCCAACTCATTTGTACAATACTATCTGGAATTGTACCATTGAGATTATTCATGGACAGGTTGAGCAACATTAGACCTTTCAACTTTCCTAAATCAGAAGGAAGATTACCATTCAATTGATTGTTGGAGAGGTCAATGGCTGCCATGAGGGAGAAAATATATGGGTAGTGCTCATCTCTGCCTTTAGAATTTATATCCAATCCATCTTCATACTTGAAACTTGTTAGATATTGATGTCTAGAATAAGTTAATAGTAGTTCGTAATCCATTTGAACCATGATAAATCCTTCTTGTGGTTCTATTAGCATTGCTTGCAAACTGAAAATGGTGTGTGGTATAAACCCAGATAGACAATTTGAAGAAAGGTCCAATATTTGGAGGTGCTTCAGCTACCCAATTCCTTTAGGAATGCAACCTTCAAAATTATTTTTCCTCATTGATAACACTTGTAGCTTTGAAAGATTTTCTATTGACTTTGGAATCTGGCCTTTCAATAGATTTTGCCCAATATCTAGAAAAACTAATTTTGTGCAGTTTTCTAATGAGGCAGGGAATGTTCCACTCAACTGGTTATTCTTTATCACTAGTGACAACAGTTGACTCAGCTTACCAAACTCAAATGGTATTAGACCTTCCAGATCATTATCCTTCAAATTCAAAATTTGAAGTTTGGAAAAATTGGCTATGCTTGGAGGGATGATTCCATTCAAATGGTTATTTGCCAAAGTCAACATTTGCAGTGAAGAGCTAGAGGTACAATTGGCTATGCTTGGAGGTATGATTCCATTCAAATGGTTATTTGCCAAATTTAACAGTTCTAGTGAAGAACTAACCTGCATGCTTGGAGGAATATTTCCTACTAGAAAATTATCATTGAGAAACAATACCCGTATATGAGGCGGCCAAATTGGTGGTATATGTCCACACAAAGCATTTCCAGACACATCCACAACCTTTACTGTCTTCCAAGCTGAACTATTTAGCAAAAAATGACCATGCAAATGATTTGTTGTGAGATTGATGTAAGTTAAGCTCATATCTAGCAGCCAAGAGGGAATTTCTCCAACAAGATTACTGTCAGCTATTTTCAACTTATCAAGCCAAAATTGAGTTGAAATCCATGATGGGATTTGACCATCCATCACCTTACATGATGTCATATATAAATTCTCTAACTGAAATGAGGGAATCCATGCGGTCCTCATATCAAGTACACAGTTGGATAGGAACAATGTCTTCAATTTACTAAGTGTTAATTGAAATGAAGGATTCCATGTGGTGGTGCTATTAAGTACACAATTGGACAAGAACAATACCTCCAATTTGGTAATATTTTTGAAAAAAGCCTCTAAAATAATATGGCGGCCATCGAGTGAGAAAGAGAGAGATTCCAACATAGAGGGTAGTGTTGAGGAAGTAATACTTTCATTGAATGGATTCCCATCAACAGAGAGGGAGACGAGGGAGGAGAGCCTTGAAAATGAGGAAGGTAGGGTTCCATTTAGTTTGTTGTATTCTAAATCCATCCATTTTAGTGAAGAGAGATTAGAGAGGGAGGGGGGAATGCTTCCTGTGAGTTGATTCCTAGTAAGATATAGCTCAGTTAGAGAGGAGAGGTTAGAGAGAGAAGAGGGAATGCTTCCCGTGAATTGATTATAAGAAAGATCTAGGCTAGTTAGGGAAGATAGAGTAGAGAGAGAGAGTGAGGAACATTCCCACTCAATCTATTAGAAAATAAGTCTAGATGTGCCAGAGAAGAGAGTTTTGTGAAGCAGGGAGGAATGGTACCTGTTAATCCCAAGTAGGCTAGGCGTATGGTTGCAACAAAAGTGAGGGTGCACAGGCTCTCAGATATGACACCGTCCTCCATTACAGCTGGGGGAGAGAGTCCAGCAATATCAACAGCAACTACATGATGAGTGGTCATGTTATCACAGGAAATGCCGTCCCAGAGGCAGCAATCTTTTCCTTTCTCCCACGAACTGAGTACATCATGTGCAGAGTGATTTAGGCCGGCTTTGAAGAGAAGAAGAGCATGGGCTTCTCTTTCAATACATCCGCAAGAGAAGGGGAGAAGAAAGAGTGTAATAACAGTGTAATAAAGCAGGTTGGCCATGGGAGGATGAAAGTGTGGGTGTATCAGCTTGCAAATTCGCAGTGTAATGAGATTGAGAGGGCAAATGATTATAAGGAGGGCTGTTGCGTGAGGCTTACGTTTGGACTCAGAAAATGAGAGCGTAGGTGGAGCACTAAAACAGCCACGAGTCATGCACTAAAACAGCCGTAGAATTTATTTTATGACAACAATTTGTTGTTGTAGCTGCTACATCTAAAGTTCTCTTATGTAATTTTTTTAATCTTATTTCAATAAAAACAGTTAGATAAATTATGAGAATCTGGTTTCTTTCCAGTTTGTGCAGGAAAATGAGAGGGCTACTGGACCACTAACTATGGTGATGATGACTTGACGCGTGGAAATCAACAGGCAGTAGTCATGCATTAAATCAATATAGATAAGACATCACTTTCTGTTGACTAGACTTATCGTACAAGATTAAAGAAGACTTTACTGACTTCAACAAAATAATATTTGCAAAGATTGTTTATTTAATCGGGTCAAGTCTTTAATATTTGGAATTGAATTCTAAGAGTTCATTTTAATCAATAAAGTTTATTTTCATATTGTTAAATTAAAAATACTAATATATATTTATAGAATTTAACTGATGCTTGTTATTTTGATTTGAAATTTAAATTTGTAATAGATATATAGTAGAATTTTGATCTATTCAATAATTCTATTATAAATTAGTTTTAAATTTAGAATTTTTATATTATATTTAAAAATAAATAAATAAATTACATTATAATTTTATTTTTAAACTATGTTATATCTCATCTATAATAAAAAGGTTTCATGGAGAAGTGATAATTTGAAATTAATTATGTTTCAAAATAAGGAAGATAATCAGATTCCAATATCCAATTAGCACTCGTTATGTTTGCAATAGAGAGGGAGGGGTGGGTAAGGAAAGAGGAAAAAAATAGAATGAGGTATAAAGAACAAAGAGAGAGTATGGAAGAAAGAGAGGGATGTTTCATCTATCAAAAACCTTTACCATGATGTTATGGTAGATGCCATTCGCTATTATAGATCTTCTATTTTGTGGCACCAACTTTATACATGTTGATTGTATCTACAAAATATTGCAAAATTAAATGTAAATATAATTAAATTCATAAATAATTTAAATAACTTATTTAAATATACAGTTTAATCATATTGCAATCAATTATGTTAGTAAACAATAGATATAAAACTAAATAAAAAATTCATTTTCATATTTGAACAAAGTAGATAAATATTAAATTAATTCAATAAACTGAATTAAAATTTTAATTAAATTCATAAATAATTTAAAAAACTTATTTAAATATACAGTTTGATGATATTGCAATCAATTATGTTAGTAAACAATAGATATAAAATTTAAAAAAAAATCATTTTCATATTTGAACAAAGTAGATAAATATTAAATTAATTCAATAAACTGAATTAAAATTTAATATTTTAATTAAATATATAAACTCAAAAAACTATAAATTATAAATAATTGATAAAATATAAAAATTAAATTAAAAAATATATAAAAGAAACAAAATATATGACCCATAGTGTTTTGAAAAATTATATATATGATAAAGGAAATAATCGACTGTATAGCCCGTGCCATAAAAAAGTGGGATTTTACAGTTTTTTTTGGGAGAAAAATGAGAGGGCAAGAAAAAAGTTGTTGAGTCGGTTGAAGAACGACGTTTAAAAATTGAGCGTCATTGCTTTGTGTCAAAGTGCGATTTTCCAATTTGACCAGGAAAATGCGATGGAAAGTATGAAGATGAGGTGTTCAGTGCAGAAAAATTCTTGCCATAAGATTAAAGCAGTTACTTAGCCACCTTTATACTTGCGGTCACCTATAAAAATAAAGAGTGGGTAGCCACCTTTATACTTGTGGTCACCTATGAAAAGGTTTTTGGATAATCTAAGCCCTGCTTTAATCTCACATAGCTATTTTATTTAAATGTTAAATTAAGTTAGGCAACAATATCTTAGAAGTAGACCACTCTTCTTTATTGTTCTACTTAAGATGAACCACACCAAAATATGGTAAAATATTTAGTATGAAATCTAATATTCAAATTGGTAATAAAAAATGGTCATTATATTTCAATAGATTTATTATTTATATTTAACTTGTTCTTAAATGTCTATTAGTATTTTAATATATTTTATTTATTTATTTTTATTGTCATTACACTCATTCCTTATTATCATTGCTACTTATATTTTGAAAAATCTTTATAATGTACACACACATATCTTTCTCTGTGTGTGTACATCATCCTAAAAAGTAAGCATTTACTTTGTGCTCATTTTGGGACCACTTTAGTGTGTTCCTTATGGTACAACCTCACATTGCACCTAATTGAGAGCTGTTGGTGAATGAATTTGTCTCCTCAAAAATATTTCATCAATAAAACTCTATCACCCCAAACACGAAGACATAAAATGGTTCACCAGAAAGCACAAAGGCTGCACACCTTATTCTTAGATAAGGGGCTAAAATAAATTAAATCCGATAAAGAACAATAAAACAAGGAAAGATCTAAGCTTCTCACGTTTTCACTTGAATAAAGATTAACACAGTAGCGAATGAATTCATTGCAACAATTTACTTCAGGATAGAAAGATAGCACAGGAAATGAAAATGATCATTCACAAAGAAATGTTCCTTTCTACAATCCAAATAACACAAATTCAGATTACTCCCCAAGACCAGCTTATATTATCTCAATTCAAAGTCAAGACAAGAAACTATCTTAACATCATTCAAAAAAATCAATCTATTCAGATGCTACCAAAAGAGTTCTCAAAACCACTTCCTTAGTCTTCCTTTTTTTTTTCTAACCCCTATTCCATCTAAAAGTTCCATACTTATAGTTTCAGATTGTTGGAGGGTCTCCCTGAAAACCCGACCCTTTGGTAGTTTAAGGTAACACTTATTACAACTAAGCAATTAAAAAGGAGACATGTGTCTCATATGTTTAATAAAGTAATTTATTAACCGACCATAGTATTTGCTGTCTCCATACATTCAATAACATAACTAAAATGTAAATACTTATAAACTAATCAAATATGCATACATGAAACTTCATAAACATAACACTAAGATTTTGGTATCGCAAAAATCCTTGTTAGAAGGTAAAAGCTGCGGTGGGGATGGAACTCACAAAGCTTCACTACTGCAATAAATAAATTTGTCAGTTAAGGCTAAAAGGATTAATCACTTCTGATGATCTTACCCTATTAGGAGTAACAAAAAGGATTTCTAGATCTACCTGGTTAGAGGATTTTAACAACACAATTAAGTGTGCACTCAGTTAAGAGATTTTACATAAGATTGTTAAGTCTACTCTATTAAGATATTTAAATTTGTAGCAATGGTTAGAATACAACAGTGAAATTGATCTGTAGATAGCAACTAACTTTGCTTGATTTTAGATCTGATAAGTACTTAACTATTATCATATTATTGTGATGGATCTTTTCTCTGAATTCTGCTCAGTAGCCTTCTGATCTAATATCTGATTTAGTCCTTGAATTCTCTGTCCATGCTTCAACCTTCACAACCCTGTTTGATCTTCAAATGCCTGTATGTGGGGCTACTTCATGTGTGATACATGTCAAAATGACATCTTTACAATTCTTGTAATAAAGGATTTTGACCTAATTAGGGTTATGACAACATCTTAAAAAAAACCTAAAATCAACGATCCAAATTAATATCTTAAACATCATTACATACGGATCATGAATCATTAAGTAATTACATCCACATTTAATCTTCTCCTTGATCTTGGTAAAACTTTTTGTAGATTGGTGTAAACCGTTTACCTTGTAGATTGTGTCATTACAAACTTTTATGTCATTTCCTAGTTTACTCGGTATACACTGCATTCATCACTCGGTATTTAACTAACGCTCGGTATATATGAATGCCGGGTTAAACTGTGCTTGGTGCTCGGTAACCATCTGGCTCGGTATGAGTGCTCAGTCAAGACTGTGTTCAGTTAATAAGATATTCTACCTTGTGCTCTGCTCAGTATCTGTTCTTGGTGTGTTGACCAACTAGCATGTTTGCCTTCTTTACTGGCTATATGTGTGACACTAATGACAACATATAACTAACATTCTCCCCCTTTGGCATTAGTGACAAAAACACATATGTATGCCTTAAGCAAAAAAATTGAAAAACTATATACCTAAAACTGTAAAATCCCCCTTTGTATGTGCCTTGGTAAGTATACAAACTATTTATACATAACTTCTCCCTTTTACTTATTCCTTGTAAGTATACATATCTATTTCCCCCTTTTTTGGAATAATGCCAAAATCTGTATATACTTACAACTTATCAAAAATAGGTTGATGGGTTTTCTTCAAGTTGGTGAAGAGGTTTTCCCATTCCTCTTTCAAACTGTCTAATGCAATCTGCTCCAGACCAACTTGTGCAGGCATATCAGAGATATGATCTATGAAAGATAACTCAGGAGTAGCTATGTGATCTTTGGCTTTCTTTGTATGTCTTATCATCACCTCAACATGTGGTAACAACTTTTCTTGAAGCTCAATTGTTTCATCTTGTATTTGGTCTACTTCTCTTCTCATCTCATTCCTCAACCCATGTATATGCTTGACCTTAGCATAATGTGCTTTGAATGCATTTGGGTCTATAAGCAAACTTTATGCACTCTTAATTTGCAACTCTTCATCTAATTGCTTGATCTTTTTGGTTGTCTATGTAGTGAAGGACTCAGTATTGCAAAGCTTTTGCAAAGTGGTGATTATCTATTGAATGATTGCTTCAATCTCACTAATGGTTTCAAATAATTTCACCTTATTTATTGCCATTGATTGGCTGATTTTCTCTGCAATCTTGGATTGGATTTTGGATTCATCTCTCTTCTCAATTTTCTTTTCCGCATCTACATTCAGAGAGTTCATGTGTCTGGTTAGAGTTGCAAGTTGATCAATGATGAGAGTTGTCTCGTCAACATTGAAATCGGGTACTACCTGCATTAAAATCTCTCTAACATCTTCTAAGACTTGTTTGTGCTTACTCTATTGTCTCAGCTCTTCTTGTGCTATCTTCCTTGTGCACAATTCACCATATCTCCTTAGTGCTTCTGGGTCTAGGGTTCTTAGGTCACATGTAGGAATTTCACTAAGTGTTCTTGGGGAGTATATAATTTCTAAATTTTGAAGTGCATACATTTTTTGTATTAATTTTGACACTTAGTCATTTTTCACTAAGTATTTTTGCCAGTGCCAAAGAGGGAGATTGTTGGAAAGAGACACTATAAAGGTCCTTGGATGTTATCACTGATAGAAACTCAAGCTGGTTTTCCCATCTACATTGCACTATTTGATCATACTAGGAGGCAGATTAAAGATTTATTCTAAGTCTAGCAATGAATAGAGCATATAGTAGTGTGTAATATTCAATTTGGTACTTACTCACAGATTAATATATCGAGTCATGGATCTAAGGGAAGATTTATGGATGCTTGGCCTACCTTATTCTATATTTTTGTAGTTCAATGACAACTAGTATGCAAGCTTGAAGAATTTGTGTATCAGCTTTTGGGTTGACAATGAAGAACAACATATATGTGCATTTTATCCTTAGGTGGATTTGATGAAGCAATTTTGGTGATTTATTTTGTGATCTAGGATGTTTAGCCGACATGTGTGGTAATGTCACATTGGTATTTACATTTAGTTCTAGTCAAGATTGATTATACATGTTTCATTATTTTGCTAAGAATTCTTGAGCCAACATGTAAGTCATATAATCTCTTGTTGTAGATATATAAGATTTATGCATTTGATCATTTTGGAGAGGCAAATTATATGTGGAGCATAAATATAGCGATTGTGTACAGTTTCATGTGTGCAAGGAAATTATTTGAGATCTGAATCAGAGCTATAGAGAAGTGAGTAATGAAATGTATGAAATCAGTATATTGTACTTAGTTAGAACTGTATTTTGGTATTTGTAGATGATGTTTCTCAGTTCAAATCCTCAGTGATATTGTAATTTTGTCTTATACATAGTAAGCCTTTTCTATTTTGAGTAGTGATCTCTAGGTAGTTTGCTTGAATGCATGTGCATTCCTTATTGTAATACTTTTGCAAAATATTTACATCTTGTGGATTCATCCCCATCAAGTGGTTTTTCCCTTAATTGGGTTTCCACACAAAAATCTTGGTGTTATGGTGTTGTGGATATTTGTGTTTTGCTTTTGTATCTCACTTTTCATTATATGTGCTAAGAGGCTAAAGAATTAGATTAATAAAGTTAAATATTGCAAAACATTGATTCACTCCCCCCTCTCAGTGTTCCTTAATTCCAACAACCACATACTTGAAAACCTTGCAATTCTATTCTGAAAAGGATGTGTAATTTGTAGCAAACAAGATTAATATTTAACACTCCAATTACTATGGAAAATACCTAATGTATTTTAAAAAATCTAATTCCACGTAAAACCTCCACCTTTATCTAGAAAAAATTAATCTTTATTCTAATATACAAAATTTAAGTATAAAATTCCATAATTCCAAAATGGTTGTGAGGTACATGTATAACCAAGAATCTACTTGACAACACGTATGGTCCACCATAACAATGCTCAATCCAACTTCACACAAGTGATGAGAAAGAAATATATGGCATTCCCTCTTTCTCTCATATGTGAGAAATAGAATATCAAATCTTAAATCGAAAAGACAAATGTTGAAAACCATTTGTATTCCATATTTTATGGAAGATTTAGTTATATTGCGAGTTCTACTCAAGTCAACAAACATTCACAATGGTTTTCAACAAGTTCTCTAAGGTGCCTGACACAATAATAAGGGTAGAGAGTTCACCACTATTGATGGCAAATTCATTTCCTATTCAAATCAATGTTCTTGTAGAAAAAAATAGTGTCATTATAAGGTTCATAACTTTTATTGCAAAATCCTATAGATGACCCATACTATTGCTATTGATCCTCAACTATCAACGTAGGTGATTTTTGCAAAATATCCAACCAAGAAATGTAAAACTCCATCTCCTAGATCCCATTAAACTCCCCAACAAACGTAAACTACTATAACCACAAAGGTTCAAAAGCTTTCGACTAGGTTTGTTGCATTGGGATCCATTTTTTTTTTGTATATTTTAATATGTATGTTTACATTATGATTATCCATTAAGACTTTAATATAAATAAATATGATACACTTAAATAAAAATAAAGGAAATGTCAATCTTAAATTCCACTATCCTTTCTTTTTGTACGTGTAGCTTATTGCATGTGGAAATATCCCTTAATCTTAACAAGGAACTCTTAAAATGCTACTCTTATACCACTTGTATATACTCCATATCCTCTAGATTTGATAAAAAATAAGGACATCTAATTTTTTTCTATTAAAGTTTGTTTCCTATAAATGATATTCCTACGTGGAATTTAGTTTATAAAAATGATTAAATTGTAATTAAAAATTTCTTTGGAAGATACTTAAAAAAATTGTGTTTATCCAAGATAATATTAATGTTTAGTTATAATTTATTCCCCTATATTGGAAGAGAACTTTCATAAATGAAACTTAAAAAATAATAAGTTTCACTTTTATAACTAGATTTAAATAGCAGTTTATAATATTGTTGGTAAACAGATTGTTTTTTTTTTGAATTAACTCTTAATTACCCAAGTATTAAAGAAACAATCTAATACAACCGTTGGGAAATGGAAATGATTAATTGATTTCCCTCTGAATTTGTTGGTACAACTCCCTTTAAGTAATTGATCTTCAATGAATTTTGTTATTTCCTAATCTAATGGGGTATGTTCTTAACCTGAGAATAGGAGAGGCAATCCAAGCTAGGCTTAGACAAGAACTAGCTCATGCAAATCAAATTAACCCTAAATCTAGCCAACCTCAAGAACTTATAAATCATACAAGCTCCTAAAACTGGTAATGCAATAATAAATAATGACAATACAAATGCAAATTGAATGATTGATGAAAATACCATGATGCTGAATCTATCCAAAATATCCACAAGAACTTCACTTAAGATTCTGAACAACACTAAGATCTTCTCTTTAATTAATTGTATTAAGTCTTTAAATAATATTTCAGATTTGATCACAAAATGAAAAGATCTAAAAGAAGAGATGTCCTAGTTAACAGAAAGATAGATGTGATGGAATGATTAAAGCATTGGCATTAAAACATAACAATTTTGACTCAGCAAAACAAAGTTCTTTATGCCCAAGATTTAGCCGACCCTTCCATTGATTTTCAGAATAGTACATATAGAAACCAGAGTTTGACCATTACAAAAAGTGTAACTAAAACAGTTCAACCTCTCTAACCATAAAAAAAATGATAAAAGGTAAATGAACATTATTGATTACAAAATTTTATCAAATACTTAGCAAAAGGGAAAATTACAGCTATGTCTTTGGATTTTTCTCCTTATCTAAGTTTACCTTATAGGCAGTAATGGCCGTGATGATTGGAACAAGCTCATCATGTCTATTAATATGGACATTGGTATATCTAATGAGCCATCAAGAATGCTCTTTGTGGAAGGTCTTCACTACATCTACCCGATCTGACAATTCTTTAGTGGCTTTGCATATGCATCCTCCCAATTTCTGAAGTTCTGGTACTTTATCTAGGTGGAAGGAAGACTGCTCTGTCAAATTCTCTATATATTCGGAGAAGGATTTTTGCATTTTGGCTACTCTGACCAATTCCTTCCCTTGACTACTCATCTGAGACTCCGTGTGAAGACCTTTGACTACTAGTTCAAAGCCTCTTTTCTGCTCTTCTTTGATTTGGATCTCTATTTTTTGTAATCCTTCTTCAGCCTACATGATCATTTCAAATTGAAATTGTAGGCTTAGAATCCATTTAATCATAGGCTCATCCCCCTTCTATAGGATCTTGACCTCTATCGCCTCTTTAACCTTCATTTTGGCTACTATGTGTAGCATCACTATGCATCTCTCACTTTTACTCCTTTCTGATATGAGAGTCCGTAAGTTCTTCTAAATATTGTTTCTCTCTTTTTCTAGCTTGAGGATAATATTACCCAACTGTTCTATTGCTTCGATCCCTTCAGATCTGAGCCTTTCAACCCACCTTTTGCCAAATTGGCCAAAATGTCCATCTTATTGCAATTTAGCAATGATAGCTTGATTCTCTGTAATACTGGGGTCAAAAGTAGCTTGGGAGCTAGGAATTCTCATGATTGGGGTAACTAATTGCTTAATATAATTGGTCACTTCATTGACCTCTAGCTTGTGTCGTACCTTGGCAGCTTTGAGATCCTCGGGCTCCTCTTCAATAACCACATTGGTTGATTTCCACCAATCTACTTTAGTATCATGATGAGCCAACCCCATATCAAATGATTGCAGCTCAGAGTCAGAAATAGACAAGTCCTTCAACTTACCTTCCTTGGCGGGTTTCGCTACCTCCATGGTGAAGTGCCATGTTTCTGTTCTTGACCTAGAGTAGACAGCATCTCTGCTTTCTTCATCTTGCTCACAGTGGCACATGATTGTAGAGCCTGTGAAAGAGTATCTTTGTTGGGAGATCCTTCCTCAATTCTCTTTCTTTTGTGCTCTAAAGTGTTCTCAATCCATGATTTAGCACTGGTAATTTTGGTTGCAGTAACCAATTCTTCTACAAATAATTTTCTGATAACTGGGGGAGTAGACCTTGGTTTGGAGGTGAATGGATTTGTTGGAGTTGATGATGAGGGAATCATCTTAGGATCTTGGGTATCCTCTGCTTTCTTATCAGCCTCTACATCCGATTCAGTGGTTGAAGTGTTAGAACTTTCTTCACCCACATCTATAATTGGAGGATCTTGTATTGAAGTGTCACCTTGTACATCTAGAATGGTAGCCAAAATTTGAGGCTTGGTCTTCACAGTTCTAGGAGGCTGAGTTGTAGGCTTCACTAACTCTGCAATAGCCGCTTTCTCTGTCAAACCATTGATAGGAAGAGAGTCATCCTCACATGTTTTCTCTAGTGGGATTTCTTTCTCAGGAGGTTCATCACCTCCACCCACTTGTTGAGCTGATCCTTTTGCCATGGAAGAAGTAGCTACTGAAGCTACTGCAAGAGCCTTCACTGTTGTTGCTGTGGGATTTTGTTGAGGCGGGGGAGCCTTATTTGATTTTCTTTTCATGTTCATCATCCATTGGGCCCACTCCTCTGTTCTCTTGTAAATCCCATCCATTAAAATCTGCAAGTCATCAATAACTTGACCTTGTATGAGCTCAGATTTTATAGCAAGGTGCTTAAAATTTTCCAAATATATGTCATCATGCATATATTTCCTATCATCCTCAATACCTTCAACTGAGATGTTAAATTTGAACCTTTGGATATGTTCAACTGTTAAGCTCGCATAAAACCTATCCCTAGTCTCCAACTGATCCTTGCAATTGGCCCAATAGTCCTCTATATCATCTAGGTGATAGATTGCACAACCCATCTACAAGTAGTCCCTGGCATAATTCACAGGATCATATTGGGGTCTCAAAACATCGTATGCCTCCAATTGGAACTTCTTCAAGAATGCGCTCAGCATGTTCTTTGCATTGGACTGAGATTCACAATTGTAGGTTCCAACGGTAATGGGGAAGTCATAACCCTTCTTTCTTGCGCTCGCACAGACCAAGTTTACTTGCACCGCTTACCTTATCACCTCAATCAGCACAATCATATCATTAGGATACCTGGGCAGCTTTAAGGGGAAGTCATCAAATCCTGCAAGATGAATATATGAGAAGTTTGCAAATTGGATAAAATAACATCAAAATTTGCTAATGAATGTCATAGCTTATGGAGAAAAATATCCTCTCCGGGCAACCTTGCAACTTCCTGCACAACCTCATCATGAACACATCATTGACTTTAACATATTCAACATAGCTGTTATGCAATTGTAAATAGGGGAAGAACTCATAGCTTTTAACATTATCCAAAAATTCTTCTAGCCTAGGCAGCCCTGGCCAAACTTGAATTGTGGCTAGAATGTACAATAAGAATGAAGACATGTAAAATTCATTATCATACTTAGCTCTATTGAGGGCACTTGAAAGATTTTCACTTACCATGAGAGCCCAATCAATGAAATGGTGTTGAGAGCATATCACTTGGACAAAAAAGAAATGATGCTCAACAAAATTAAGTGCATCGCTCTCACCTCAACTCTTGTGGAGTAATACCAGGATATCTATGATTTTTGGCTTCAGGTCCATGCCATATAGTGTCTTAGGAAGTTTTCTCTTAGCACCTCTAGGTTTCTGGAACCAGGACTTCAAAATTTGCTTCCTCCATGTCATCTTTTTCACCACAAATTTAGTAACTACTTGGCTGTATGTCATCTATGAATACTCAAATTGCTCTGGAATTTGCAGGCAGTTCTAGACGGAGTCCCGATCAATAGAAAGAAACACAGTATCATCTGGAAAGATGATTTTATTGGTATTCGGATTGTATCAAGCTATACATTCATGGATAATCTCTCGCGGTTGAACAACAATAGGTTAGCCAGCAGCCTCCACCAATCCACTCTCTTTCAGCTTCTCAGTAATGGGATGTATTCTCTCTATGCTTAATCTATTCTAGAAGCTCTGCATATCGAAGAGCTTCATAGAGGTGTCTAAAATTTTATACCACTCAGACGTAATACCATTCAATCCGTCGAATCCTGTAAATTTGGTGGCCATTTAAAGCTAACTTGAATTGGACAACATAGCTTATCGCAACAATATGAAGGTAAAAAGTAGTAGGGTTAGTGCTTAATTCAGGGAGGTAAGTCAGAGAAATGGTAATCTCAGCTTTTTACACTTCTTCAATTTATAAACTCCCAACTTTTTACTGTTGATTAGTTACTTCCCGCATCACACAAGTGAAAGAAGGATAATTAATTTGAAAATATCTGTTATAAAGCAAATGAATTTATTTTAATTCTTCTACGGGTCGTTAGAAAACAAATTTTCACTCAGAGTAGGTGTAATGTTAACTCATTGAGAGTAGCGGAAAATTACTTTTCCGCTTCTCCTTTAGAGGAGAAATGCTTTTTGAGTACTCCCTACACAAAAATCTGCCAAGAGCATTTTAATCCTTTTCACAGTGCTATTATGACATGTGACAACTTTATTGTCTTCCTTTCATGCATTAGATCCATGACAGATTGAATCTTGTTAAAAAAAATCTTGTTTATAATGATTTGGTAGAAAATGCACCTCGCAGGTCGAAACCCACTTGTTTGGATAATTGGAGAAGCGATTTTCTATTTTTCCTCCTGGAGGCCTTAGATTTACATTTTATCACCCAAACTGAGAACACTAACTCCAATTATGTCTTCAAGAATTATTAATATTCTCCATGGTCACCACTTACTTGTTTTAACCACTTAAATCACTTAGGTGGAAAATGCCTTTGAGGGTTCATTTTCCGTTGAGGAGAAGCTCAAAACTATTTTTCCGCCAAGAAGCAAAATTGAAGTGTCAAGGCTAAGCATATCAAATTCTAATAAGATCATTGTTATAAAAATATGAATCGTGACCTTTATCGGATTTGGGAGCTAACCTACCCACATAAAACATGAATCTGATAACAATCCCCCGACTTACAAAAAAGGGAAATCAGCTTGGGAAAATCTGATAAAGGCCTCCTGCCTTGAGGTAATTCTGGACCTAGACTTAAGATTCACAAAAAGGGATTTAATACCATTACGAATACAGAAAACATCCATTTTTGCCTTAAGAATTTAAAGAACAGAAATGGGGCAACAAATGGCTCTATTTGGACTTGGACATTCCCATGTCCAAGCAAGGAACTCAAGTCTCTGGTTTCACAAGGCTCATAAAAAGGGGGCTACACAACAAAACTAAAGAAAAACATGGAAAGCAAAAGATAGAAATGAAACCTATCTAAGGAAAACAAAAGCAGGAACTAAATGTAACTATACATAATATAGGGGTTACATGTTTTCGATTCAAATCTGGTACAACTTCAAGTCCTGACCATTGTACGTCAGGGGTAGTGTTTCACCATCTGGATAAGTCAATTTGAAAGAATATTTCTTGAACACTTGTTGAATCTTGAAGGGTCCCTACCATAATGTTTCAAATTTTCCATGCTTGCCTTTAGGCACCCTGCATTTGTCCCATAGCAACACCATATCTCCCTCCATGAATTTATGAGGTCTTCTTTTTTTATCAAACAAATTCTTCACACACATTTGGTGCTGTGTGATATGATCTACTATCTTCTCCCTTTCTTCTTTGAGCTTATTTAAGTACATGATTCTCTTTTCTAAACCATCTTTATAAATACCATCTTCCACTATTGTTCCCAACTTGCAGGTAGCCAAATCCAAAGGTGTTGGAATAATAGCTTGAACCCCATAGACAAGTTCAAAGGGAGAAACACCAATTGCTCTTTTGGGAGTCACCCTGTCAGTCCAGAGTGCTTCATGGATTTTCTTGTGTTGAGATCTTTGGTTATCTGCTACAAGTTTCTTCATGATACTCACCAAGTTCTTGTTACTCGACTCGGCTTGACCATTTCCTTGAGGGAAAAAATCAGAGGAATGGCCGATCGAAATACCATACTTGAAACACAATTCAGTAATCTCCAAAGAAGAAAATATATAGCTAAACCCATTACTAACTTGACAGGTACACCAAACCTTACCAGGATGTTTTCTTTAATGAATTCACATACCACTCCAGAAGTACTCTTCTTAGTTGCTTTCGCCTCCACCCATTTAGTGAAGTAATCTATCGCAGTAATTATCTAGGATGACCTACACTAGATGTGGGATTTACAGGGCCAATAAAATCAAGACCCCACTATTGGAAAGGATTTTCGATCACCACAGGCCTAAGGGGAAGTGCCACGAGCTGAGGCTTTCCAGTAAACATTTTGTATTTCTCGCATCTTGCCACCCAATGGTAGGCATCTTTGAACATTCCCGACCAATAGTAACACTATCTTAATATCTTAAATGCAGTAACTGATGAAGAAAAATGTGCTCCGCAAGCTTCATCGTGAAACACCTTCAACAGTTTCTCTTGTTGTCGTTTGTCAACACATCTGAGAAAGGTCCCATCAATCGATCTTTTATACAACCTGTCTTCCCAAATGACATATTTTGAAGCCTTCATCTTCAGATCTCTTCTTTTCTTTGCAGTCAATCCTTTAGGACACTCACCATACATTAGAAAATATACAATATTTTCAAACCAAGAGTCTTGCATACTCACCGTTAAAACCAATTATTTTACTTTAGGAGCTTCATCTACCTGTTTTTTTGCCATTGCTTTACACAGTGCATTTCCCCTTACCAATTTGGTGGGTTTTATCTCTATGTCATATTCTTGTGTCTTTGCCACCCATGCTCCTCTATTATTACACCCCACATTTGGTTGATTCAAGATGCTTTTTATTGCAATGTCAGGCACATATACAAAAGAGTGAGAATGTAAAATATAGAAACATAAATTCTTTAAAGCCTTCACCATGGAAAATGCATGTTTCTCAGCCTAAGAATATTTCAACTCATGATTTTTCAATGGTGTTCTCATAAAGGCTATATATAGGATCTTGAATTCCTTCCTCATTTTCTTGCATCATAATAGCTGACAGGGTATGCTCAGAGGAGTAACAATAGATTATGGAATCCTTCATGTAGTCTAGATGACATAAAAATGGAGCATTGGCTATGGAATTCTTAATATTCTTGAAAGCTTGCTTGCCAGGATCATTCCACTTAAAATTTGAATTCCCCTTCATCATATCAACTATGCATTTAGTAATTTTTGAAAAATCTAGAACAAACCTCCTGAGGAAATTCACCTGACCAAAAAATGATTTTACTCCAATCTTATTTAATGGTAGGTTGATTTTTTGAATTGCTCTAACCCATTCTAGGTCAATTCTTATACCTTCCTAGGAAACAATGTGACCCAGTAACTTCCCTTCAGTCACACAGAAGACTGATTTCTTGGGATTCAAGGAAATCTCGTGTTCTCTGCATCTTTGTAATACCTTCCTCAAATCCTTTATGTGTTCTACCCTTCTTCTAGAAAACACTGAAAGGTCATCCAGATTAATACAAATTATCTTAATTTTCATATCACTGAAAGAAAGATCCATACCTCTTTGAAAGGTAGCCCTAGCATTGATTAATCCAAATGGCATCCTGTAATAAGAAAACGTGCCCCATGTAGTGAAGGCCATTTTATGTTGATCTACTTTCTCCACTTCTATCTGATTATACCCTGATAAGTCATCCAACATGGACATCATCTTAGCTCTAGCCACAATCTGCAATAGGTGATCCATGTTGGGAAGACCATAATTATCTTTCAAGGAAGCCCGGTTAAGGTTTTTGAAGTCCACACAAATTCTTATTTCCCCATTTTTATTTCTCACAGGCACTATGTTTGCCACCTAGGTGGAGTGATAATGGATAGGATAAATGATCCTAGCCTTAAGCATTTTATCAACTTCCCTAAATATAGCGTCAACAACCTTGGGGTTGTAATTCCTTTGTTTCTTCCTGAATGGGACAACACTAGGCTTTAAGGGAATTTGGTGTTTGAATTTCCCATTCATAAAACTCTTTAAGTATTCATAACTCCATGTGAAAACATCCTGATTTTCAAGGAAAAGCTTTCTAGCTTCTTCTCTCTCTCTCTTATTTGGTGCAGCATTTCCCGATGTTTATCATCTTAGGGTCTTTTTTACTCCCAATGTTTATTCCCTCATATTCACCAGTAGTAGGACCTCTCTCAGTCCTCTTCTTTTTAACAAAAGTATCATGCCTATTGAATTTTTTTTCAAGAGTGATCAGGTGAGGAGGAATTATATTACCTTGCAGCTGGATGATCCTTGAATGATCTTTCTTCTGTTTGTCATGACAATCTCCTTTATGAGTACTAGGAACATCCTTGTGAAAATCACCACCGCTCTCCAAAAAGAGAAGAAGATCCTTTTCATCTTCAAACACCTGCCAATCTTCAACATTGTCAGGTACAGATGGTCTATATACAACTTCTATTTGATACTTCTTATCTCTAAAATCTGGGTGAGGGAGGAATAATGAAGTTGATACTACTAAAGAGTCTGCTTTGGAATTCAAGTCTCTTGGAACAAAATTAATAGAGAAGGTGTCTAGGGCTTTGATTTCATCCCATACCCTGTTCCTATAGTTTTTTAATCTATGGTTCTTCACAGAATATTGATTTTTAACTTGGTGCACAATTAACTCAGCATCTCCTCAAGCTCTTAAGATTTTTGCACCTTTTTCTTTCATAGCAATAATTCCTAATAGTAGGGCCTCATATTCAACCATGTTATTGGTGTTTCCAAACTCCAATTTGTAAGCCATGGGCTCACATTCTCCATCTGGTGATATTAGAACTACTCATGAACCAAATCCTGATGATGTGCAGCTACCATCAAACTCAAGAGTCCAAATCTGTGGTGTCATTCCTTCAGTGGAGGAGTGATTTTATTCTTTTCTGGATTTAGGTTCTTCATCATGATCATCCATAAATAGCATGTAGTTGCCAAATTTTGATTCCTGATATAGAATTTGTGCTTTAGGGTCATCAGATTTTAGCACTGTGAACTTTGCTTTCTCCTCAGGAACGAACTTTATCTTTTTGCTTCCTACTGGATCAAAGCCTGAGACCAATCCAGTTTTATCTCACCTCCTAGATCTTTGCAAAAACTCCTGCTTAACAAAAAACCATAACTAGTAGGTGTATCAACAACTAATATGGTTAACAACATTTTCTTCTCAGGGTGTGTTGCTAAAGCTACTTGAGCATCTTTGATTTTCCCAAGCAAGGGGACTTGTTTAGCATCCATGGAAAAACATCTACCATGGGATTTAGTGAGAGTGAGACCTAAAGCTTTTGCTACAGCTGATGGTATTACATTGTTTGAGGTACCAGAGTCAATTATACAATTACTTAACTTACACCCATTAATATATAATGATACATAGAATGGTTCTGGCTTTCGACCCGGGAAAGTAGCAAGAATGGATGGTTCTTCTTGGTCAAATAGACCTATTAACATGGACTCACTTTCTTTTGTTGAAACCATAATATTTGGATTTAAATTTTGATTCCCAACTTTACAATAGTCAACTAATTTTTGCATTTCTACAGGATTAGATTTAAGATAGTCTAGGGGAAATCTAAATTCTAGAGTCTTTACAAATTTGAATAATGTCAAAAGAATTTTGTTCCTTACCTGGTGGTAGAATCTTCACTCCTTGATTGGCTTCTTTGGAGCAAGAAGCATGCGCTTCATTATTTTTTGGTGAAGATGTGGAAATAAGAACCTTATCTTTTTTACTCTGGGTCCAAACTGCATAAGAATTTCCATCTATGGTAGCATAACATGCATCAGCTTGCTCTGAATATGATTCATACTCTAAATATAAATTTCCAGAGTCACCATGTGAGCACGAATCTAGTTCAGAGCAAGATGCTGTGACATTCCATTCATCCACTTGATGCATCTTCTAGGCACGAGCTACATCGGGGCAAATTTCTCCATCATGGTTTGTCGTTAGATGAAACACACACATGTTTCCTCTTTTGGGAGGAGCTACTATGGCTAACCTCTGTTGCAGAGTAGGCAATTGTAATGTTTTTCCATCAGTATTTCTCATGTCATTATTTCTTCCAGGTTGGTCTTGAAAATTCTGCTGGTAAGGATTGTTAAATCTAGGAAGTTGTCTTTTGAAGGCAATGAACTCATTAGATAACTTATGGATCATCTCTTCTCATGATGTAGTATTGCTAGTACTAGCCCTAGTTTGTATCTCTTGTTTCCACTTCCCTACCAAAATCATGTGATCTTCTAACTCCACAACAGTTCTCTGTGCAATATCCAAATTGACTGGGTTTTCCCTTCTTAAGTCATAGCAGATATCTGGTGGCATAACACTTATGAAAAATGTCTTCAAATTAGCTGGAGTAGGTTGATTAGCTACTGGAATATGGTTAACAAGCTTATTAAATTTGGCAACAAAATCCCTCATGCTTATAGAAGGCTCCTTTCTAATAGAAGTCAACTGAGTTAACAAACCATGTTCATCTTCGGTAGTTTTAAATCTTATTTCAAATGCCACTCTCATAGAATCCCAATCCATAATAGAAGAATTAGGCAAGTTATGAAAACAATCTGCAACACCTTCAATTAGAGTCTCAACAAATACCCTGATTGCAACATCTTCCTCACGTACTGCTAGGATATTAATGGATGCAAAGAAAGAAGCAATGTGTTCCTCTGTGGACACTTTCCCATCTCTGGAGAATTTGGGAAAATTCTTCCTCGATCTAGTGGGAAGTGGATTATATGCTGCTAATTGCAATGGACCAACTACAGCGGCCCAAGGAACTGCCATGACTATATGAGGTAGATAAGGTGTTAGGTTTACAATAGGAGGAGCAACTACTCCGTGCAGGGTTAGCACTTGATAGGTAGTGTACAAGGAGGTTGATTGTTTGGGAGGTGAAGGAGGTCTGCTTTTTCTTTTAGTGTCTTTTCTCCTTCAGAGAGGTACTTCAAGTAGGGCAAAATCAATCTCTGCAAGTATTTCAAAGACTAGGTCTGTACCACCCTCTTTTCTTGCACTTCTAAGAAATCTTTTAGGCTCCAGAGCTTCAATTTAATTTTTCAATCTAGCTTCATGCTTTGCTCTGTGTTGTGCCCTTCTTAGATTTCTCCTTTGGATGGCTCTTTCAAGTGCTTCGGCTCTAGCTTCTTCTTGTTCAAGCACTTGACTGGTGTTTCTATAATGCTCAACATTTCTTTTGTATCTCCAAACAAAAGTATTCAGCAATGAAATAATGTCCTCTTGATCATCTTGAAACCCAAGGTTTGGTTGAAGCACAGGAATCACGTTCTCATGGGGAAGTACCATCTTTCCTCATGATATCACTTCTAGTCTAGCGATTGTTTCTCTTCCCAGTAGAGTCGCCAAAAATCTATTGGTAAACAGATTTTTTTAAAAAAATTAACTCTTAATTACCCAACTATTAAAGAAATAATCTAATACAACAGTTGGGAAATGTAACTGATTAACTGATTTCCCTTTGAATTTGTAGGCACAACTCCCTTAAGTAATTGATCTTCAATGAATTTTTTTATTTCCTAATCTAATGGGTTATGTTCTTAACTTGAGAATAGGAGAGGCAATCCAAGCGAGGCTTAGAAAAGAACTAGCTCAGGCAAATCAAATTAACCCTAAATCTAGCCAACCTCAAGAACTTATAAATCATACAAGCTCCTAAAATTGTTAATGCAATAATAAATAATGACAATACAAATGCAGATTGAATGATTGATGAAAACACCACGATGTTGAATCTATCTAAAATATTCACAAGAACTTCACTTAATATTCTGAGCAACACTCAGATCTTCTCTTTAATTAATTGTATTAAGTCTTTAATACAATATTTTAGATTCGATCACAAAATGAAAAGCTTAGAAAGAAGAGATGTCCTAGTTAATAGAAAGATAGATGTGATGGAACGGTTAAAGCATTGGCATTAAAACACAACAATTTTGACTCAGCAAAATGAAGTTCTTTACACCCAAAATTTAGCCGACCCTTCCATTGATTTTCAGAATAGTACATATAGAAACTAGAGTTTAACCGTTACAAAAAGTGTAATTGAAACGGTTCAACCTCTCTAACCAAAAACAAAATGATAAATGGTAAATGAACATTATTGATTACAAAATTTTATCAAATACTTAGCATAAGGGAAAATTACACTTATGTCTTTGGATTTTTCTCCTTATCTAAGTTTCCCTTATAGGCAATAATGGCCGCAATGATTGGAACAAGCTCATCATGTCTATTAATATGGACATTGGTATATCTGATGAGCCATCGGGAATGCTCTTTGTGCAAGGGCTTCACTGCATCTACCCAATCTGAAAATTCTTTAGTGGCTTTGCATATGCATCCTCCCAATTTTTGAAGTTCTTGTACTTTATCTAGGTGGAAGGAAGACTGCTCCATCAGCTTCTCTATATATTCGGAGAAGGATTTTCTCATGTTGGCTACTCCAACCAATTCCTTCCCTTGACCACTCGTCTAAGACTCCATGTGAAGACCTTTGAGTAGTTCAAAGCCTCTTTTCTTCTCTTCTTTGATCTGGATCTCTGTTTGATGTAATCCTTCTTTAGCCTGCATGATCATCTCAGCTTGAAATTGTAGGCTTAGAAGCCATTCAATCACGGGCTCATCCCCCTTTTGTAGGAGCTTGACCTCTATCGCCTCTTTAACCTTCATTTTGGCTACTACGTGTAGCATCACTATGCGGCTCTCACTTTTACTCCTTTCTGCTATGAGATTTTGTAAGTTCTTCTGAATATTGTTTCTCTCTTTTTCTAGCCTGAGGATAGTATTACCCAACTATTCTATTGCTTTGAGCCCTTCAGATTTGAGCCTTTCAACCCATCTTTTGCCAATTTGGCCAAAATGTCTATCTTCTTGCAATTTAGCAATGATAACTTGATTCTCTGCAATACTGGGGTCAAAAGTAGCTTGGGAGCTAGGAATGCTCATGATTGGGGTAACTAATTGCTCAATATAATTGGTCAATTCATTGACCTCTGCCTTGAGTCGTACCTTGGCAGCTTTGAGATCCTCGAGCTCCTCTTCAATAACCACATTGGTTGATTTCCACCAATCTACTTTTGTATCATGCCGAACCAACCCCATATCAAATGATTGCATCTCGAAGTCAGAAACATACAAGTCCTTCAATCTGCCTTCCATGGTGGGTTTCGCTACCTCCATGGTGAAGTGCCATGTTTTTGGATCTTGACCCAGAGTAGACATCATCTTGGCTTTCTTCATCTTTCTCATAGTGGCACCAGATTGTTGAGCCTGTGAAAGAGTATCTTTTCTGGGAGCTCCTCCCTCAATTCTCTTTCTTTTGTGCTCTAAAGTGTTCTCAATCCATGATTCAACGCTAATAATTTTGGTTGCAGTAACCAATTCTTCTACAAATAATTTTTTAATAACTTGGGGAGTAGACCTCAGCTTGGAGGTGAATGGATTTGTTGGAGTTGATGATGAGGTAATCACCTTAGGAGCCTGGGTATCCTCGGCTTGCCTATCAGCCTCTACATCCGATTTAGTGGTTGAAGTGCTAGAACTTTCTTCACCCACATCTATAACTGGAGGATCTTGTATTGAAGTGTCACCCTATACATCCAGAATGGTAGCCAGAATTTGAGGCTTGATCTTCACAGTTCTAGTGGGCTGAGCTATAGGCTTCACTAACTCCATAGTAGCCACTTTCTCTGTCGAACCAATGATAGGAAGAGAGTCATCCTCACATGTTTTCTCTAGTGGGATTTCTTTCTTAGGAGGTTCATCACCTTCACCCGCTTGTTGAGCTGATCCTTTTGCCATGGAAGAAGTAGCTACTAAAGCTACTACAAGAGCATTCACTACTATTGCTATGGGATTTTGTTGAGGCAGGGGAGCCTTATCTGATTTTCTATTCATGTCCATCATCCATTGGGCCCACTCCTATGTTCTCTTGTAAATCCCATCCATTAAAATCTGCAAGTCATCAATAACTTGACCTTGTATGAGCTCAGAGTTTACAGCAAGGTGCTTAAAATTTTCCAAATATGTGTCATCATGCATATATTTCCCATTGTCCTCAATACCTTCAACTGAGATGTTAACTTTGAACCTTTGGATCTGTTCAACTTTTAACCTCGCATAAAACCTATCCCTAGTCTCCAGCTCATCCTTACAATTGGCCCAATAGTCCTCTATATCTTCTAGGTGATAGATTGCATGACCCATCTGCAAGTAGTCCCTAGCATAATTCACAGGATCATATTGGGGTCTCAAAACATCATATGTCTCCAGTTGGAAATTCTTCGAGAATGTGCTCAACATGTTCTTTGCATTGGACCGAGATACACAGTTGTAGGCTCCAACGATCATGGGGAATTCATAACCCTTCTTTCTTGCACTCGCACAAACTAGGTTCACTTGCACCACTTGTCTTATCACCTCGATCAGCACAATCATATCATCGAGATACCTAGGTAGCTTCAAGGGGAAGTAATCAAATCCTGCAAGATGAATATATAAGAAGTTTCAAAATGGATAAAATAACATCCAAATTGGCTAATGAATGTCATAGCTTCTGGAGAAAATCTCCTCTCCGGGTAACCTTGCAACTCCCTGCACAACCTCATCATGAATGCATCATTGAATTTAACATATTCAACATAGTTGTTATGCAATTGTAAATAGGGGAAGAACTCATAGCTTTTAACATTATCCAGAAATTCTTCTAGCCTAGGCAGCCCTGGCCAAACTTGAATTGTGGCTAGAATGTACAATAAGAATGAAGAAATGTAAAATTCATTATCATACTTAGCTCTACTGAGGGCACTTGAAAGATTTTCACTTACCATGAGAGCCCAATCAATGAAATGGTGCTGAGAGCATATCACTTGAACAAAAAAGAAATTATGCTCAACAAAATTAAGTGCATCGCTCTCACCTCGAATCTTGTGGAGTAATACCAAGATATCTATGATTTCTAGCTTCAGGTCTATGCCATATAGTGTCTTAGGTAGTTTTCTCTTAGCGCTTCTGGGTTTCTAGAACTAGGACTTCAAAATTTCCTTCCTCCATGTCATCTTTTTCATCACAAATTCAATAACTGCTCAGTTGTATGTCATCTTTGAATACTCAGCTTGCTCTGGGATTCATAGGCAATTTTGGATGGAGTCCCGATCAATAGAAAGCAACATGGTATCATGTGGCTAGAGGATTTGCTTGGTATACGTATTGTATCAAGCTGTACATTCATGGATAAGCTCTTAAGCTTGAATGACAATAGGAAATCTAGCATTCTCCACCAACCCATTCTCTTTCAGCTTCTCAGTAATGGGATGTATTCTCTCTGTATTTAATCTATTCTGGAAGCTCTACATATCGAAGAACTTCATATAGGTGTCTAAAATTTTATACCACTCAAACGTAATACCATTCAATCCATTGAATCCTATAAATCTGGTGGCCATTTAAAGTTAACTTGAATTGGACAACACAACTTATTGCAACAGTTGAAGGTAAAAAGAAATAGGATCAGTGCTTAATTCAGGGAGGTAAGTCAGACAAATGGTAATCTCATCTTTTTACACTTCTTCAATTTATAAACTCCTAGCTTTTTACCGTTGATTAGTTACTTCCCGCGTCACATGAGTGAAAGAAGGCTAATTAATTTGAAAATGTTTGTTATAAAGTAAATGACTTTATTTGAATTTATTTCCCCACTTCTACGGGTTGTTAGAAAACAACTTTTCACTCATAGTAGGTGTAACGGTAACGTCTTGAGAGTAGTGGAAAATTACTTTTTTGCTTCTCCTTTAGAGGAGAAATACTTTTTGAGTACTCCCTACACAAAAATCCGCCAAGAGCATTTTAATTCTTTTCATAGTGCTATTATGACATGCGACAGCTTTATTGTCTTCCTTTCATGCATTAGATCCATGCCAGATTGAATCTTGTTCAAAAAAATCTTGTATATAATGATTTGGTAGAAAATGCACCTCGCAGGTCGAAACTCGCCTGTTTGAATAATTGGAGAAGCGATTTTCTATTTTTCTGCCTGGAGGCCTTAGATTTACATTTTATCACCCAAACTGAGAACACTAACTCCATTTTTGTCTTTAAGACTTATTAATATTCTCCATGGTCACCACTTACTTGTTTTAACCACTTAAATCGCTTAGGCAAAAAATGCCTTTGAGGGTTCATTTTCGGTCGAGGAGAAGCTCATAACAATTTTTCCACCAAGAAGCAAAATTGAGGTGTCAAGGTTAAGCATATCAAATTCTCATACAATCATTGTTAGAAAAAAAGGAATCATGACCTTTATCAGATTTGGGAACTAACCTACCCACATAAAATATGAATTTGATAATAATCCCCTGGCTTACAAAAATGGGAAATCAGCTTGGGAAAATTCGATAAAGGTTTCCTAGCCTAAGGTAATTCTAGACCTAGACTTAAGATTTACAAAAAGGGATTTAATACCATTACTAATACACAAAACATACATTTTTGCCTTAAGAATTTAAAGAACAAAAATGGGGCAACAAATATGTATATCCCTTCAACGTGATGCCTTCTTGCAATGCTTCTTGCAATGTTCGTCAGGACATCGTGTTGCCCTTTGCTTCATATCTAGTAGCAGTGCCTAGGGCTACTACCTCAGGTGAGTCTTTGGCTACTGAGCCTGAGACTTCTACCTCCTAGGATGGTGTTTCTTTTTCCCTTTTGGTCAGTTCTCTGGGCATGCCTCCTTCCAGTGGTGTTCGTCCAAGGGCTGTGGGGGCTGTGACTTTTTTCCCTATGTCTCCTTCTCTTTCTGAAGGATGCATGTTTTTTTCTCCAGCTGTGGGTGCAGGTTTGGGTGAGAAGAGGTTTTCTTGCCCAAAAGTTTTTAAAAAATCTACTTTGGGTTTGTAGGCTCGGGTCATAATGCGAAGGGGCTTGCTCTTGCAGGAGTTGATTTGGAATCCTCTGGACCTTTGCCTCATGTTTCTACTTTTGGCCCTATTGCCCCTTCTGATAATGCTATTTACAGGTTGGTTGTTGTTGTTGTCGATCGTGTTGGAGTGGGTTCTTATGCTAAAGTTTCCTCTAAGGTATTGCACGGGTCTAGGGGCTCTTCCCGTGGTGTGCCTTATACTATTTCGATATTTTCTAGTGGCCCTCTTTCTGTTAATCTCTCTGCTGCTACTGAAGAGGAACTAGATACTTGCTCTGTGATGCTTAGGGTTCAAGCTCTGATTTGTCTCTTTCATGGGTTCTGGCCGACTCTGCCTCAACTCCATGACTGGATTTCCCAAAAAATGGGAACCAATAATCTCAGATAATGTCCATATCTTTCCCTTAGCAAAAGGTTTCTTTGTTGCTAAATTTGATAGATATAAGGATAAAACTAAGATCTTGTGTGAAAATTTCTTTAGCTGGGAGGAGGGTAAATTTTTGCTTATGGTAAAACCCTGGCACCCAGATTTTAATCTTTCCACTAAAGTTTTCAATAATATGCCTATTTGGGTTAGACTCCCAAATCTCCCCCTCCATCTTTGGCAAGGTGTTGTCCTGGAGGAGGTGGGTGAGGCTTTGGGGGAGTTTCTACTTATTGACGATGATTCTTCTAATATGTTCCATTCTACCTTTTCCTGTATTCTGGTAGACATTGACATTTCATAAGGCCTTCCTTCCAAAATTAAAATTGAATCATCTAAAGGTTGTTGGACGCAACAACTGGATTTTGAGGGTATCCCCTTTAGGTGTAGAAAATGTTTTAAAATAGGTTATCATGCTTCTCTCTATAGTGTTGATTTCAATAAAAAGAAAACTTCTCATACTTGGTGGAAGGATGCCTCTACCAAGCATTATACAGTACTGAAAAGCTCTTCTCAAATTTTGAAGGATTCTGCTCCTATCTCGGGCTCTCAGAAGCCTACCATTGAAAATGATTCGAATCTTGGTTTGCCTCATGTCATTCCTATAAGGACTGGTGTTGAGATTGATCCTAATTTCTCTGTTGTGAAAGTTCCTCCTCTCTCTTTACTGGTGGATCCCAAGCTTTCTGCTAGCGGTTCTGCGGCTGCTTCTCCTGCTAGCCCTGCTGGTGTGATTTCTATTATGGAACTTGTTGTTCCTGCTTCTCTTGCAGGGAGTTGTTCTGGTTTTGTTTCTGAACCATTGTTGGTGGTTTTGTGACTGCTTCTCCTGCCAGCCCTTCTGGTGTGATTTATGTTGTGGAACCTATTGTTCCTTCTTCTCTTGCTGGGAGTTGTTTTGGTTTTGTTTCAGATCCGTTGTTGGGGGCTGGTTCCTCTATTTTGAATTCATTTCGGTGGTAGGCCGAGGCTGCAAGAGTCAAAGATGGTTGGATCACTTTTAAAGGGAAATAATCTAAGAAGTTTTCCTATTCGTTTGACATGACTCTTCATTCTCATAAAAAGGGGAACTTTAGATAGTATTTTGGCTATCATCTTAGTAATACTATTTCTAATGCCCATTTTTTAGTAGTGTTTTGAGTTTGTTGTTTAAGTGTCCTACCTTTTTCTTGGTTGGAATGATTTTTTTTGGGAGCTTATAACGTTCTATCATAAGTCTGTTTCTATTAAAGGGTTTCGGGGCCTCTTCAAAACATGTTGTTACCTTAACCAAAAACTAGATTTAAATAGCAATAAAATTTCCATATTTGATTGTAAAATTTGATCTATCATATATGCTTATATCTCCATTGACATAATGGTACTTAAATTTTTATCTTTTCAAATGAATATCATATATTTTATATTAAAGATAGAGGGATCAAAAAAAGAGTTACAAAGTTAAACCAAGTACGAATCGGAGGCCAAGCCTCATCAACAAAAATAAGATATCAAACTGTATATCGAGTCAAATGCAGAGCTTAGTGAAGAACATTCTCATAAATAGGAACCCATGACGTCCACCCAAGAGGGCCTTCCATCCAAATGATATTATTCTTCTCTTGAATTTGAGCAAGCATGACCAATTTTTCCAAAGAAGGATCTCTATTATTTTTGAGCTCCTTCGCCAATTGAGAAAGAGTCTTCTCGAAGTTGGCCAAGTTGTTCATGTTCCTTTTCCAATCAGCAACATCTTCCAACTCGTATGCAAACATAGTAGTGTGCCCCTCTTTGAGAAAATGTTATTATCTCTATTTGAGCATTAGATGTTGTCATTAGTATCAAATTAGATCCATCAGTTATCTAAGCTGATCAGTAGGTAAAGGGTGGAATAAAAAGCTATAATATGCTAGTTAGTTGAACAAACAAAACCTTCATATTGGACATTCAGAAGGTAGAACCAAGAGCTACAGGGAAACATGTTTAATCGAGCATCAGAGTATATCAAGCACCGAGTCAGTAAACACCGAGCACCAGTGTATTCACCGAACATAGAAGGTTGTGTTTACTGAGTTATTCAGGAAATGACATAGTAATCAATAATGACACATTTATCTATGCTAACGTTTTACACAGATCCATAAAATGTTTTACCAAGATCGAAGCTTATTTATTATGGACGTAATCATTAATTGTTGTGATGATTCCTATGTAATAGTTAGATCTAGGTTAATTTTGTTTCCCTTAATTAGGTTTCCACACAAAAAAAATCTTGGTGTTATGGTGTTGTGGATATTTTTGTTTTGCTTTTGTATCTTACTTTTCATTATATATGTGCTAAGAGGCTAAAGAATTAGATTAATAAAGTTAAAGATTGCAGAACATTATTTCACTCCCTCTCTCAGTCTTCCTTAATTCCAATAGTCACATTCTTGAAAACCTTGCAATTCTATTCTGAAAAGGATATGTAATTTATAGCAAACAAGATTAACATTCAACCCTCAAATTACTATGGAAAAGACCTAATGTATTGTAAAAAATCCAATTCCATGTAAAACCTCCACCTTTATTTAGATAAAATTAATCTTTATTCTAATATACAAAAGTTAAGTATAACATTTCATAATTCGAAAATGGTTGTGAGGTACATGTATAATCTAGAATCCCCTTGACAAAACCTATGATACACTATAACAATGCTCAATCCAACTTCACGCAATTGATGGGAAAGAAATATATGACATTCCCTCTTTCTCTCATATGTGAGAAATTGAATATCAAATCTTAAATCGAAACTTGCCAAATGTTGAAAACCATTTGTATTCCATATTTTATGGAGGATTTAGTTATATTATGAGTTCTACTCAAGTCAACAAACATTCACAATGGTTTTCAACAAGTTCTCTAAGGCGTCTGACACAATAATCATGGTAAATAGTTCACCACTATTGATGGAAAATTCATTTCCTATTCAAATCAATGTTCTTGTAGAAAAAATTAGTGTCATTATAAGGTTCATAACTTTTATTGCAAAATCCTATAGATGACCCATATTATTGCTATTGATCCTCAACTATCAACGTAGGTGATTTTTGCAAAATATCCAACCAAGAAATGTAAAACTCCATCTCCTAGATCCTTGTAAACTCCCCAAAAAATGTAAACTACTATAACCACAAAGGTCCAAAAGCTTTCGACTAGGTTTGTTGCATTGGGATCCTTTTTTGTTTATATATTTTTAATATGTATATTTACATTATGATTATCCATTAAGACTTAAATATAAATAAATATGATACACTTAAATAAAAATAAAGGAAATGCCAATCATCTTGAATTCCACTATCCTTTCTTTTTGGACATGTAGCTTATGCGGAAATATTCCTTAATCTTAAAAAGGAACTCTTAAGATGCTACTCTTATACCACTTGTATATACTCCAGATCCTCTAGATTTGATAAAAGTTAGGGACATCTAATTTTTTACTATTAAAGTTTGCTTCCTATAAATGATATTCCTACGTGGAATTTAGTTTATAAAAATGATTAAATCGTAATTAATCATTTCTTTGAAAGATACTTAAAAAAGGTGCAAGAACGTAATTTTTTTTAACATAGTATAACCAAATGCAATCACAATCTAACTATGAAGTTTTAGCTAATCTACAAGTAGAAAAATTATCAATATAATACTATTCATTTATTAAATTATAAGAAATCTGATAACATTGTGAAGTCTTTTATTTTCAAATACATTACATAACACAATGAATTGGATTTTCACTAATCAATAAACTATGCTAGAATCCAAAACAAATTGTGATTATCCAAGATAATATTAA
Organism: Chamaecyparis obtusa; assembly: GCA_027943335.1. Classification (NCBI taxonomy): domain Eukaryota; kingdom Viridiplantae; phylum Streptophyta; class Pinopsida; order Cupressales; family Cupressaceae; genus Chamaecyparis; species Chamaecyparis obtusa. The sequence goes on from BSBK01002499.1 coordinate 1,333,004, forward strand.
TGTTTAGTTATAATTTATTCCCCTAGATTGGAAGAGAACTTTCATAAATGAAACTTAAAAAATAATACGTCGCACTTTTATAACCAGATTTAAATAGCAATAAAATTATCATATTTGATTGTAAAATTTGATCTATCATATGCTTATATCTCCATTGACATAATGGTACTTAAATTTTTATCTTTTTAAACAAATATCATATATTTTACATTTAAATTGTGTTATTTATTGTTGATACTAATACTATGTCATAACAACTTTGTTTTACTGTCAAGTTGTATTAGCTATGAAAAAGTAGTTTATCCTAGCTTCAATTTACTAATTACGATATTTTTTACTAAATATTTTTAACTATGTAAAACATTTTACATATAGGGATAAAGATTTTTTATCATGTACTTATAGAAACACAAAAATTATATAAAAAATAAATTACAAATTAGTAAAAATTAAAGATTACCAATTTTTTTCTAAACATATTTTATATTAAATTTGAAATAAAACCTTTACATATAATCAGCTAACCACCATAAAAAACTATGGTAATAATAGTGAGGAGAATTGATTTGTACAATCTATTAAATTTGAAATAAAAACTAATGACATATAATTGGCTAATTGCCATACAAAAAAATGTGGTACTAATAACAAGCATACTGGATTTGTACAATCCATCTCAAAAGTATTAACACCTATTAAAATTCTCCCGATTACTCCAAGATCTATTAAACACACAAATAAAAATTGGAATCAAATAATAATATAAAAATATATAATAAATAATAGTTAAATGAACTTCAAACTTTTACAATAAATAAAGACAACAAACGAATTTAAGAGCTTACCTTAAAACACCTTTCATATCGTAAAATTGCGGAGCCATGGAAATAAATATTTCAAGACCATGTCAACTCCATCCAAGTATTTTTGTCCCCAGCTTTTTATTAGCACAATAGACAACACCACAACTCCAAATCCCAGACCGTATGACAGTCCAACTCCAATCCAATACCAAATGCTTTCCTCACTTTTCTCTTCTTCATTGATAGATGAAGAAATGGGAGGAGCAGGAGCAAATTCTGGCCAAGAGCAATTCTTTGGGAGCGGGCATCCCCATAAGTTTGGATTTTTTTCATATGTAGATTTTGTAAATGTTGTCATGTGTCCTTCTTGTGGTATGCTACCTGAAAGGTTGTTGTTGGATAACCTCAGAACTCCTAAGTAGTTCAAAGATCCTAGCCCCCATGGAATTTGTCCAGAAAAATTATTTGTAGAAAAGTCTAATGATTCCAGCCAACTCATTTGCCCAACACTATTTGGAATTGTACCATTGAGATTATTCATAGATAAATTTAGCAACATCAAGCCTTTCAACTTTCCTAAATCAGAAGGAAGATTACCATTCAATTGATTGTCAGAGAGATCAATGGCTTCCATGGTTGAGAAAATATATGGATAGTGCTCATCTCTTCCTTTAGAATTGATATTCAATTCATCCCGATACATGAAATCTGTCATTGTAGTGAAATTAGTAAATGATTGAACAAATCCCTGTTGTGGTTCTATCAGCAATGCTTGTAAACTGAATATGTTGTGTGGTATAAGGCCAGATAGACAATTTGAAGAAAGGTCCAAGATTTGGAGATACCCCAGTTGCCCAATTTCTATAGGAATGTTACCTTCAAAATTATTTTTCCTCATTGCTAAAACTTGTAGCTTTGAAAGCTTTCCTATTGACTTGGGAATTTGACCTTTTAGTAGATTTTCCCCAATATCTAGAAAAACCAATTCTGTGCACATTGATATTGACCAAGGCAATGCTCCCCTCAGCTGGTTGTTTTTTATCACTAGTGATCGCAGTTGACTCAGCTTACCAAATTGAGATGGTATCATGCCTCTCAAATTATTATCCCCCAAATTCAGAATTTCAAGCCCAGAACAATTGGCTATGCTTGGAGGAATGATTCCATGCAAATGGTTATTTGCCAAATTTAACATTTGCAATGAAGATCTAGAGGAACATCTGGATATGCTTGGAGGGATCATTCCATTCAAATGATTATTTGCCAAATTTAACAATCTTAATGAAGAGCTAACCTGCATGCTTGGAGGAATATTTCCTGTGAATAAATTGTCATTCAAAAATAATGCCTGTAGACGAGGCAACCAAATGTGTGGTATACGTCCAGACAATGCATTATTAGACACATCCAAAACTTTCATTTTCTTCCAAGCTGAAGCATTTAGAAAAATATGACCTTGCAGATGATTTTTTGTGAGATTGATGTACGTAAGATTCATATCCTGTAGCCAAGAGGGAATTTCTCCAACAAGATTGCAGTCAACTATTTCCAAACTTCTAAGTAAGAATTGAGTCGAAATCCACAAGGGGATTTGACCATCCAGCTTACATGATGTCATATGCAAATCTTCGAACTGAAAGGAGGGAATCCAAATGCTACTGATGTTAAGTACACAATTGGATAAGTACAAACTCTTTAATTTGCTAAATGGTAACTGAAATAAGGGATTCCATGTGGTGTCGCTATTAAGTATAGCATTAGATAAGAAAAATGTGCCTAATTCGCTAAGGTTGTGTAAGAAAGCCTCTAAAATAATATGATGTCCATTTAGCGAGAGAGAGAGAAACATAAGGGTAGAGGGTAGTACTGGAGTAGCAATATTCTGGTTAAATGAATTCCCATCAGCATAGAGATAGCTAAGGGAGGAGAGCATTGAAAATGAGAATGGAAAAGTTCCATTGAGTTGGTTGTTTGACAAATCCATCCATCGAAGTGAAGAGAGGTTGCCTAATGAATCTGGGATATAACCACTCAAGTGATTCTCTCTAAGAGTTATGTCTGTTAAAGAAGAAAGATTGGAAAAAGAGGGGGGAATGCTCCCCGTGAGTTGATTCTCAGAAAGAGAGAGTATATTTAGAGAAGAGAGATTTGAGAGAGAGGAGGGAATGCTTCCTGTGAGTTGATTCCACGAAAGAAATAGGAAAGTCAATGAAGAGAGATCGGAGAGAGGGGGAATGCTTCCTGTGAGTTGATTCAAGGAAAGTGATAGGTAAGTTAGGGAAGAGAGATGGGAGAGAGAAGGAATGCTTCCTGTGAGTTGATTCACAGAAAGATCTATTTCAATTAGAGAAGAGAGATGAGAGAGAGAGGGAATGCTTCCTGTGAGTTGATTTCCAGAAAGATCTAGTTCAATTAGAGAAGATAGATGAGAGAGAGAAGGAATGCTTCCTGTGAATTGATTTCCAGAGAGATCTAGGAATGTTAAAGAAGAGAGATGAGAGAGAGGAGGAATGCTTCCCATCAGTTGATTCCAAGAAAGAGATAGGTAAGTTAGAGAAGAGAGATGAGAGGGAGGGGGGATGTTTCCTATGAGTTGATTCTCACTAAGATCTAGTTGTGCAAGAGAAGAGAGATTTGTGAAGCAGGGAGGAAATGTACCTGTTAATCCCATTTCAGATAGGCGTATGGTTGCAACAAAAGTGAGGTTGCACAAGCTCTCAGATATGACTCCGCCCTCCACTTTGCGCGAGCCTGAAACATCAAATAAGTCTGTAATATCAACACCAACTATGTGATGAGTGACGTTATCACAGGAAACACCTAGCCAGAGGCAGCAATCTCTTTCCATCTCCCACGAACTCAGTACATCTGCAGAGTCATCCAGGCCGGCTTTGAAGAGCAGAAGGGCATGGGCTTCTCTTTCAATACATCCGCAGCAGAAGCGGAGAAGAAAGAGTGTAATAGTGGAAAACAAAACTAGGTTGGCCATGGGAGGTTGAGAACCTGGGCGTATCATCAAATTGCAATTTAGCTTCTAGAAAACAAAAGGAGTTTGACCTTGGAACTTGAGATTGAGAGGGCAAGTAATTATAATGTAGAAGAGGTGTTTGAGTGGGGTCAAGAAAGGCGTGAGGGATGCGTTTAAAACTTGCGTAGACGTGCCAGACTTGCGTTTAGAAATTTTATGTAGATAGAGATAGAGATAGTAACAGGTGTTGACGAACAGGATGCCTTATAAACTGCCGTGACCAAAGGGCTTTATTTTTGGCATATAAAAGTGTGATTTTCTAGTTTTGGAGGAAAAATCAGAGAGCAAGTAATTACGAAGAAGAAGAGCTCTTGAGCACAGAATCCAGATAATAAGTTGTCGTGTGGAAATGTTAGAAGATAATAATTGCCGCGAGTCACGCCTTAAACCAGAAAGGTAGACTGGAATTCGTTGTATATTTCTGGGATTGTTTAAAATAGAAGTGAAGACTAATTGGTTCCATTATTCCAGTTTTTTGCGAAGTTGATGCAAGACTTTGACTATAGAAATATTGTAATACACAAGAGGCATAATAGCATATATTGAGATTAAGTGGGCTTACGACTATAATGAAGAAAATTTCTTGAGTCAGATTAAAAAGGCGTATACGAGATACTACGTTTAAAACTTAAGCTTGTAGAGCGTAGACTTGAAAGACTTGAGAAGCAGCCGTGATCCATGCGTTATGCTTTGGCATTCTTTTCTCATTGCTCTCTGTAAAACTGGAATTTTCCAGTCTGTGCAGGAAAATGAGAGGGAAAGTAGGAAGTTATGATGAAGACAAATTCCTGCCTTAAAGTTCAAAACAGCTAGTCACGAGTACCTGTGATGATGAAGACTTAATTTGTTGCCAAACTTGCCGTGTGGAGTGAATGAATGAAATGTTTTTAATGATGTCCACGAGACCACTGGTCTAAGGGACCAAAGGGCAAGTTAGGCGTCTGCTGTGATTTCTCCAAGTCGTTCCTTTTGTTGTGGATCCGGATTAGGAAGCTTGATGTCTTGTCTAATCTTGCCTCTTCGAAAAGTTCTTTCATGCTGCTCACTCACGAGTCCCGCATTAATAAAACATATCAAAGGTTTAAAAATAGGTCATTTTTTTATGGTTTTCAATTACAAAATATGCAGATCATGAAGAACATATAGTTAAAATTTGGCCAAAATCTGTTGTGTTTTCTAGTTTTTGAATTTTGGTCAATAGGAGCATTTTGTAGGGAGCTTAGCTGCCTTAAATAAGATAAGACTTCACTTTCTTTTGACTAGACTTGAGGTAGGGGAGTGGAGAAATTTTCACTGATATCTACAATATATTATTTGAGAATATATTTTTTTTATGAAGGTTTTGTATCTACAAATTTGTTTTAGCTATCTATATGGGAGCTTATGAAGGACTAAGGAGTATCCATTCCACTAAATTTGCTCGGGGCAGATTCAGAGCTCATTCCTTTTTTGATATAGGAGTTTTCCACTGAGTAAGACTTGATTCTTTGTGGGCTCATTAAGAACCTTTTAACTTCACCAATATACATATTTTTAGCAGTAAAATTAATTGTCTTGTGTCATTAAAATTAATTGATATTTTATTAATAATTAAAGAAATCAATCTATTGTAAAATATATAAGTTATTAAAATTAGATATCAATCTATTTTAAAATATTTTTAGACATAATAGAATTAATATCATACTTTTTAAAATAGAGTTTATTAATTTTTGATATTCAAATCATAACAACGATACTATACCAATTTCAAAAGTCAAAGTTAAATTTTAAATAAATCCAACTTTGCATAAGATTGTGTCATCTCACAATATGTAAACGTATCAAGACATTTCCTTGAAATAGACACAAAACTATATGAAACATGACCATGATATGCAAATTTTACCATTACAACAATAATAATATAAGAAGTAAAACATGCATGCGACCAGGGATAGGGATAGGGCACACCCCCCCCCCCCCCTTCTTTTTGTCTATAGTTAGGTAGGGGCAGTCATTGGTCTAGTTCTAAGATAAGCTAGGGCTCCATAGGTTGAGTTTATTACTTTTTGATATTCAAATCATAACAACGATACTATGCCAATTTCAAAAGTCAAAGTCCCTCTTCCTTTTTATTATATATATATTTCTTGAACTTTATCCATTTTATTAAACATCTAGAAAGTTCAATTTTAAATAAATACAACTTTGCATAAGATTGTGTCATGTCACAATACATACACGTATCAAGACATTTCCTCAAAATAGACACAAAACTATATGAAAGATGACCATGATATGCAAATTTCACCATTACAATAATAATATAAGAAGTAAAACATGGCTACGACCAGGGATAGGGATAGGGCACCCTACCCCCCCCCCCCGCCCTTTGTCTATAGCTAGGTAGGGGCGGTCATTGGTCTAGTTCCGAGATAAGGTAGGGCTCCATAGGTCGAGTTTATTAATTTTTGATATTCAAATCATAACAACGATACTATGCCAATTTCAAAAGTCAAAGTCCCTCTTCCTTTTTCTTATATATATATATATATATATATATATATATATATATATATATATATATATATATTTCTTGAACTTTCTCCATTTTATTAAACATCTAGAAAGTTAAATTTTAAATAAATCCAACTTTGCATAAGATTGTGTCATCTCACAATATGTAAACATATCAAGAAATTTCCTCGAAATAGACACAAAACTATATGAAAGATGACCGTGATATGAAAATTTCACCATTACAATAATAATATAAGAATTAAAACATGTATGCGACCAAGGACAGGGATAGGGCACCCCGCCCCCTTTTTTGTCTATAGTTAGGTAGGGGCGGTCATTGGTCTAGTTCCAAGATAAGGTAGGGCTCCATAGGTCGAGTTTATTAATTTTTGATATTCAAATCATAACAATGATGCTATGCCAATTTCAAAAGTCAAAGTCCCTCTTCCTTTTTATTATATATATATTTCTTGAACTTTCTCCATTTTATTAAATATCTAGAAAGTTAAATTTTAAATAAATCCAACTTTGCATAAGATTGTGTCATCTCACAATATGTACACGTATCAAGACATTTCCTTGAAATAGACACAAAACTATATGAAAGATGACCATGATATGCAAATTTCACCATTACAATAATAATATAAGAAGTAAAACATGCCTACGACTAGGGATAGGGATAGGGCACACCCCCCCTCCTTTTTGTCTATAGTTAGGTATGGGCGGTCATTGGTCTAGTTCCGAGATAAGGTAGGGCTCCATAGGTCGAGTTTATTAATTTTTGATATTCAAATCATAACAACGATACTATGCCAATTTCAAAAGTCAAAGTCCCTCTTCCTTTTTATTATATATATATTTCTTTAACTTTCTCCATTTTATTAAGCATCTAGAAAGTCAAATTTTATAAATCTAACTTTGCATAAGATTGTGGCATCTCACAATATGTACACGTATCAAGACATTTTCTCGAAATAGACACAAAACTATATGAAAGATGACCATGATATGAAAATTTCACCATTACAATAATAATATAAGAAGTAAAACATGTCTGCAACCAGGGATAGGGATAGGGCACCCCCCCCCCCTTTGTCTATAGTTAGGTAGGGGTGGTCATTGGTCTAGTTCTGAGATAAGGTAGGGCTCCATAGGTTGAGTTTATTAATTTTTGATATTCAAATCATAACAACGATACTATGCCAATTTCAAAAGTCAAAGTCCCTCTTCATTTTTATTATATATATATATTTCTTGAACTTTATCCATTTTATTAAACATCTAGAAAGATAAATTTTAAATAAATCCAACTTTGCGTAAGATTGCATGTCATCTCACAATATGTACACGTATCAAGACATTTCCTCAAAATAGACACAACTATATGAAAGGTGACCATGATATATAAATTTCACCATTACAATAATAATATAAGAAGTAAAACATGCCTGCGACTAGAGATATGGATAGGGCACTCCCCCCCCTTTTGTCTATAGTTAGGTAGGGGCGGTCATTGGTCTAGTTCTGAGATAAGGTAGTGCTCCATAGGTCGATTTTATTAATTTTTTATATTCAAATCATAACAACATTAGTATGCCAATTTCAAAAGTCAAAGTCCCTCTCCCTTTTTATTATATATATATTTCTTGAACTTTCTCCATTTGATTAAACATCTAGAAAGTTAAATTTTAAATAAATCCAACTTTGCATAAGATTGTGTCATCTCACAATGTGTACATGTATCAAGACATTTCCTCGAAATAGATGCAAAACTATATGAAAGATGACCATGATATACAAATTTCACCATTACAATAATAATATAAGAAGTAAAACATGCCTGGTACAAATATATTTGAGGGATTTATAACCATTATTCAAACATTAGGTAAATTAATTTGTATGGTTGATAATGAGGTAATATGATATTAGAAGTGAATTGAATTAACAAAGACAAAGTAAAGCTTACCTTGGGTGAACCAACTTGTAATTTAGTAAGGAGAAGAAATGGAAAATGATAGTAACAAAGAAAAATATTAAGATGATAATAACATTTTTTTTAATCATCTGCAAGCGTTTCTGGATTTGATTGTGTTTAGTGTTTTTTGCATCAACATTTTGAATCACACTTCGAGATCCATCATTAGGATGAAACATAGCATGAGAGAGAACCATTTTTTCCTTGTTCTCTCTCATGCTATTTTTTATCCTGATGATGGATCATAGAGTGTGATTCAAAATGTTGATGCAAAAAATACTAAACACAATCGAATCCACAAACTCTTGCAGATGTATGTCATGGATTGTGGAGATCTCTTCTCATTTATGTTTTTTTTTATTAAACAAAGAAAAATACTAAGACAAAAATAGTATGTGTTTTTTAATTGAATCAATAGATGGAAAAACATTACATTATAGGATAAAAGAAGACAATTGCAAAAATGAACCGACAATACAATATTTAGCCTATAAGATCCTAGAAGATGGTAGAAGAAAAAAAAACTCTAGATGAGCATAAGACCATGACAATACAATTGCTCATAGCAACAAAAAAAATGATTAAAACCAGAAAAACTCTAGGAGAGCATAAAAAAATTACAAAGTGAAACCATCAATTCTAGAATTCGATATTTGTTGTAGCTATTTTGAACATAGAGTATCATTTCTATGGAAATACAAAAATTAAAACTTGATTCTATCCAAATGATTATTGATCTTCATTATTTCTTTGGTACTTGTCTAGAGTCAAGAGCACAAAAAAATAGTTTCAAAAATAATATCTAAGTAAAACCTTAGCATTTCACCTTCTTGGTGAACATTGTTCCAAAAACCAGCCATGTTTTTCATTTTACACATGTTATGTACAATATCTGGCCCATAAAATCAACCAAATATTAAATTTTGAAACTTGAAGACAAAACAACTCCCTTCCAATATAAAACATGATAACAAATTTCAAACTTTCATTTGATGGTATGAATGACATTTATCTAGTTTCAAACTATCATACATCTCAACCTATCACCAAAAAGAAATTTAAAATGTCAAACCTTCTATTTGCACCAAAAAAATTGGTAGACTTGCAATGCATAATGATCCCTAAATTGGGAACATAGATTTCTTTCCAACCTCTATTGTAACAAATAAGCCCATGTAACTTATGGTGTTATATTATCCAAATCTAGATATTATCATGGAGATTCCTTTGTCAAAATGTTTACATAGCTCATTAGGAACATAAAGGTTTATTTTCATGAATTTGGAATGGTTTTGAAGTAGATTTTAATACGTGGGCACTTTTGTGTCCAAAAAGGTCCATAAATAGTTTCAAATTTCATCATTCTAGCGACAATTTAGTTCTTAATTTGACATCACTAGCTTTTGATTCTAGTTTCATGGTGTTTGGAGGGGTATCAAAATATAAATGATTTTGTTTTAAATTGGGTCATTGAGGGTCCAATTTGCAAAGGTCATCAAATACAATATGATGAACATTTCAAAAAATAATAATAAAGTTTTATGCAATTAGTATGGAATCGAGCTATAATGTATCATTATCCTCATAGTAAAAGTTTCATAATTTGATCAATCTACAATTAAAGTGTTAGCTTCATAATGTTTTAAATTTTCTATTAGAGTGCTCTACCAACTGAGTTACTAGCCCCTCTTTGGACATCCCATTATTGCTATGGTTATGGTTTATCTTCAACACCCCTCTTTAGGCACACTATATTTCCTTCAGACTCATAACTTTTCTCTAATACTAGATGTTGAGCCACAACTCCTAAATTGACTTGTTAGGATTTGAATCTAGGTCCTTCCATTTGTTGTTTGAGTGATCTACCACTAAACTTCTAGCCCCTTTAATACCAATCCGTTTTGATCTAGGTGAGTTATTTTCAACAAATATTTCATTGGATCAAATTTTATTTAAAAGATTCATTAAATAAAAAGAGTGTAGGAGTTGAATAAAAATTAAAAAAATACACAAAATACAACCACAATATACTCTAAAATTTAAATAGTTTTATCAAATCTATATGCAAAGGAATTGACGATATAATATTAATTTTTTTATTAAAGTATAGGTAATGTGATAATAGTGTGAAGTATTTTTTCAAGTACACTAGAAAATATAATGTATTGAATGTCCACTAACCAATAAACCATACTAAGGTCTAGAAAATTAAGTTTTGATAAAAAAATAATTAATATTCAGTTATAAGTTTTTTTTTCCTTGACTAGAAAGAATTGACATAAATGGAACTTAAATAATTTTAAATCACACTTTTATAGCTAGAGTTTGAATTGCTATACAATTTTTGTTTGATTCCAATGATTGATATATCATTTACTAGAATTTTGATCTTTCGAATGATTATCATGCACTTAATATTTATAATTTAATATTTTTTGTTGCATACTAATACGATTTCGAGTAGATAGAGATAGTAATAGGTGTTGACGAACAAGATGCCTTATAAACTTATGTGACCAAAGGGTTTTATTTTTGGCATATAAAAGTGTGATTTTCTAGTTTTTGGAGGAAAAATCAAAGGGTAAGTAATTACGAAGAAGACGCGCTCTTGGGTGCAAATAGGCCTGGAATTTGACAGTCACCCCTATTTGTCATATCAATTTTTCATGACGGTTTGGTTATTTTAATACCTTTCATTTTACGTTTTAAGATGTATATTGATTGTCATTTTTTATAATATTAGTTTAAATTAGTAATATTTACAAAAATCTCAAATGTTCTAAATAAGTTTCTAAATTCATATGTTTTATTTTGAAAAGATTTTAAATCAATAAAAATAATATATAATAAATCATATAAAAACTTTTATTTGTGATAAAATAATATAAAATTAGAAAGAAACTATAAATTAGCAACTTGAAAGTTTCCAAATTTATATATTACATACTAATATTTTAAATTGGTAAAACAAGTTTCTAAAATTCATAGATTCTATTTTAAAAATACTGTAAATTAATAAATTGTATTTTAAACAAAATAGAAACATTTGTCATAAATAAATATCATATATTACATATAATAAATATATAATTATTTTATTTAATAAAATATTATATTATCTATAACAAATTTTGATAGTTTATTAATAAATTTAAGTGTCATATTGACGGTTTTATAAAAATTTAACTTATCAATCTATACGATCCAATAAATTTTCAATATGTCATATATGGCTCAAAAGGGGGAAAATGGCCAATACGGCCATCAAATTCCAAGCCTGAGCTGCGCAGATAATAAGTTAGTCAGAGAAAAAAGGTGAATACTAGATACTACATTTAAAACTTAAGCTTGTAGAGCGTAGACTTGAAAGACTTGAGAAGCTGTGATCCATGCATTATGCTTTGGCATTCTTTTTTCATTGCTCTCTATAAAAGTGGAATTTTCTAGTCTGTGTAGGAAAATGAGAGGGAAAGTAGGAAGTTATGATGAAGACAAATTCCTACCTTAAGTTCAAATCTTGTTGCCAAACTTGCCGTGTGGAAGTAACACTCACGAGTCCCGCATTAATACGACACGAGCTAAGCTCCCTATAAAAACGTATCAAAGGTCAATTTAAAAAAAAAAAAAAATTTATGGTTTTCAATTACAAAATATGTAGATTATGAAGAACAGATGGTTAAAATTTGGTCAAAATCTGTTGTGTTTTTTGGTTTTTGAAATTTGGTCAATAGGAACATTTTGTAGGGAGCTTAGCTATGTCTACTGCCCTAAATAAGATAAGACTTCACTTTCTTTTGACTAGACTTGAGGTAGGTGAGTGGAGAAATTTTCATTGATATCTACAATAGATTATTTGAGAATATATTTTTTAATGAAGGTTTTGTATCTACAAATTTGTTTTAGCTATCTATATGGGAGCTTATGAAGGACTAAGGAGTATCCATTCCACTAAATTTGCTCGGGGAAGATTCAGAGCTCATTCCTTTTTTGATATAGGAGTTTTCCACTGAGTAAGACTTGATTCTTTGTGGGCTCATTAAGAACCTTTTAACTTCACCAATATACATATTTTTAACACTAAAATTAATTGTATTGTGTCATTAAAATTAATTGATGTTTTATTAAAAATTAAAGAAATCAATGTATTGTAAAATATATAAGTTATTAAAATTAGATATTAATCTATTTTAAAATATTTTTAGACATAATATAATTAATATCATACTTTTTAAAATAGAGTATATTAATTTTTGATATTCAAATCATAATAACAATACTATGCCAATTTCAAAAGTCAAAGTCCCTCTTCCTTTTTATTATATATATATATATATATATATATATATATATATATATATATATATATATATATATATATATATATATATATATATATATATATATATATATATATATATATATATATATATATATATATATATATATATATATATATATATATATATATATATATATATATATCTTGAACTTTCTCCATTTTATTAAACATCTAGAAAATTAAATTTTAAATAAATCCAACTTTGCATAAGATTGTGTCATCTCACAATATGTACACGTATCAAGACATTTCCTCAAAATAGGCATAAAACTATATGAAATATGACCATGGTATGCAAATTTCACTATTACAATAATAATATAAGAAGAAAAACATGCCTCGTACAAATATATTTGAGGGATTTATAACCATTATTCAAACATTAGGTAAATTAATTTTTGTGGTTCATAATGAGGTAATATGATATTAGAAGTAAAGTGAATTAACAAAGACAAAGTAAAGCTTACCTTGGGTGAACCAACTTGTAATTTAGTAAGGAGAAGAAATGGAAAATGATTATAACGAAGAAAGATATTAAGATGAAAATAACATATATTTTTTTTATCATCTGCAAGCATTTCTGGATTCGATTGTGTTTAGTATTTTTTGCATCAACGTTTCAAATCACACTTCGAGATCCATCATTAGGATGAAACATAACATGAGAGAGAACCATTTTTTTCCTTGTGCTCTCTCATGCTATTTTTTTATCTCGATGATGGATCATAGAGTGTGATTCAAAATGTTGATGCAAAAAATACTAAACACAATCGAATCCACAAACACTTGTAGATGAATATCATGGATTATTGAAATCTCTTCTCATTTATGTGCTTTTTAATTGAACAAAGAAAATACAAAGACAAAAATGACATGTATTTTTTACTGAATCAATAGATGGAATAACATTACATTATAGGATGAATGAAAACACTGCCAGTATGAACTGACAATATAATGGCCTATAAGATCCTAGAAGATGGTAGAAGAAAAAATAACTCTAGATGAGCATAAGACCATGAAAATACAATTTCTCATAGCAACAAAGAAAATGATTGAAACTAGAAAACAGTCTAGGGGAGCATAAAACAATTACAAAGTGAAACTATCAATTCTAGATTTTGACATTTGTTGTAGCTATTTGGAACATAGAGTAACATTTCTATGGAAATACAAAAATTAAAACTTGATTCTATCCAAATGATTATTGATCTCCATTATATCTTTGGTACTTGTCTAGAGTCAAGAGCACAAAAAAATAGTTTCAAAAATAATATCTAAGTAAAACCTTAGCATTTCACCTTCTTGGTGAACATCATTGTTCCCAAAACCAACCATGCTTTTAATTTTACACATGTTATGTACAATATTTGCCTCATAAAATTAACCAAATATTATTTTGAAGGCTGAAGCCAAAACAACTGCCTTCCAATATAAAACATGATATAAAATTTCAAACTTTCATTTGATGGTATGAAGGGCATTTATCTAGTTGAACTATCATACATCTCAACCTATCAGCAAAAAGAAATTTAAAATGTCAAACTTTCTATTTTCACCAAAAAAATTGGTAGACTTGCAATGCATAATGATCCCTAAATTGGGAACACAACTTTATTTCCAACCTCTATTGTAAAAAATAGGCCCATGTATTATGGTGTTAAAATATCTAAATCTAGATATTATCATGAAGATTCCTTTGTCAAAATGTTTCCATGGCTCATTAGGAACATAAAGGTTTATTTTCATGAAATTTGGAATGGTTTTGAAGTAGATTTTAATACATGGGAAATTTTGTGTCCAAAAAGGTCCATAAATAGTTTCAAATTTCATCATTCTAGTGACAATTTAGTTCTTAATTTGACATTACTAGCTTTTGATTCTAGTTTCATGGTGATTGGAGGGGTATCAAAATAGAAATGATTTTGTTATTAAAATTTGGCCATTGAGGGTCCAATTTGCAAAGAAGGTCATCAAATACAATATGATGAACATTTCAAAAACAAATAATAATTTTTTATGCAATTAGTATGGAATCGAGCTATAATGTATCATTATCCTCATAGTAAAAGTTTCATAATTTGATGAATCTACAATTAAAATGTCATCTTCATAATGTTTTAAATTTTCTATTAGAGTGCTCTATCAATTGAGTTACTAGCCCCTCTTTGGACATCCCATTATTGCTATGGTTATGGTTTATCTTCAACACCCCTCTTTAGGCACACTATATTTCCTTCAGATTCATAACTTTTCTCTAATACTAGATGTTGAGCCACAACTCCTAAATTGACTAGTTAGGATTTGAATCTAGGTCCTTCCATTTGTTGTTTGAGTGATCTACCACTAAACTTCTAGCCCCTTTAATACCAATCCGTTTTGATCTTTTCAACAAATATTTCATTGGATCAAATTTTATTTAAAAGATACATTAAATAAAAAGAATGTAGGAGTTGAATAAAAAATAAAAAAATACACAAAATACAACCACAATATACTCTAAAATTTAAATAGTTTTATCAAATCTATATGTAAAGGAATTAGCAATATAATATTAATTTTTTATTAAAGTATAGGTAATGTGATAATAGCGTGAAGTCTTTTTTCAAGTACACTAGAGAATATATAATGTATTGAATGTCCACTAACCAATAAACCATACTAAGGTCTAGAAAATTAAGTTTTGATAAAAAAATAATTAATATTCAGTTATAAGTTTTTTTTCCTTGACTAGAAAGAATTGACATAAATGGAACTAAAATAATTTTAAATCACACTTTTACAGCTAGAGTCTGAATTGCAATAAACTTTTTGTTTGATTCCAATGATTGATATATCATTTACTAGAATTTTGATCTTTTGAATGATTATCATGCACTTAATATTTAGAATTTAATATTTTTTGTTGCATACTAACGAATATATTATTCTGAATTCAAGAATCAGCATAGGGTAAAAATAAATAGTAAAAGAATGTATTTTCCCTTCACAAAATAACTAAGAGTGGTTTCAGACACCCTTTTCATCCTTTAACAACATATGTCAAACTCAATATAAAGTGTTTTGGACAGAATACCCTGCATGTTGATTGTGCCTCCAAAACAAGCATGAATCTTGGCCAATTAACTTTGAGCAAGTTATTGTTTTATGAACTCTTATCCCTCAATACTTTCAAAAGTCTTTTTTAATGACTCAAATGAAAGGAAAATGAATTTATAATTTTTCTCTTTAGATAACATAAATAAAAATCCCAAATTTGCCCTCAAACAAGCCCTTACACCAAGGGTTTCTTAAATCTCCCACTTCCACTCACTTCCAAAATCAAAAAAGAGTTGATTCACCTTTAGATTGATATACTAAGGCTATCCAAACTCTTAAAATCCTATGTCATTCAGCTAGATCTTTTGTTGTTGCTCCCAAGCAAGTAATTTGAACATAACCCTCAACATACTTCTCGATGATCACCTGCCTTTTCCTTTCAGTTATCTGCATAAATCATGTTAGATGGATATAGTACATGTCATTATTAGATCATCCCATGAGAATAAGTGTCATCGTTCATGGAATGATCCATTTCATGGATAGAAAATCAAAACTGTCACTTAGAAATTAGTAAACTTTAATTTATCAATCAGAATAAAGTAATGAAACTTGAATCAAAATGCTTTGTCAGGACATAAAACTTGTTTGGATGATCAAATAGACATCCCTACTAGATTCTAATGCCAAACCAATGAACAACAAAACCAAACTATGCCAAGAAATACATAAATGGATTGCAAAATTTGAATATTATTGGCAATTTACTATTTTTTCGTACACTAGTGATTTCCCTAACTTTCTTTTATCGTACAAAGAATAAAAATGTGTTTTATAAACTTCCTATCAACTATACCAACTGATTTGGATTGTTTACATTTCTTAGTTAACCTTCAAATACACAAAACAACTTTTCCCTCCAATTTGTTCCTAGCCATTGGTATTCAAAACTTTGAATTTGCCAAATTATTTTATTTTTTTTTAAACATCAAAATAATTTCACAGAACTATCAAATGGATCCCTAAGACTCTTTTAATCATTCCTAAACTCTCCTAAGACCAATAAGGATCCATATTACATCATTTCATCATAATGTCAATTAAACATCATTAATGATCCTAAGGTCCTTAACAAGACCTTTAGGATTTATTACAATTTTCTTATTTTTTATGTCATCAAAGACCATGATAGGTCCTAATACACTCCAATTTATTGACCTAGACACCATCATGCCTTTTCCTTGATCTTTGTTCTTCATCAACCTCCTTTCATGCTTAGATTCTCCTGCATCACTCTACCAACTTCTCATCATTCACTTTCTCCTATAGAATAAAAAGTGTGGTCTTCGAACTGTTCATGACCTTAAGAGTGAAGTGGGTAACCTCTTGCAGTCTCTTTTCAATACCTACAATTTCAACACTCATCTTTTTCATTCCTTCATTTATACCTACAGTGCTAGCTTTAATTTTTCCAATCACACCTCCAATATCCTTTTGCACAATGGAGATCTCCTCCCCAATTGTATTCTCTTTGATGGGGGTGGGGAGGGGGAGTGGATTTTATCTCATTATTAGGTTCTAGATTAGGGGCTTCATTTTTTAGGCTTTTAGAGATGTGAGACAAGGAGTTGGCATTGTTAGTTTCCTCCCCCTCCTTACTCTCAGTCTCTTCTGAGTCATAAGAACTCGACTCATCCATTCATTTTTCCCTTTCCTCATAGTTTTTGTTGCCACTCTGGTCAAGTGGCATAGGGTTCTCATTTCCTTGGTGATCTCCACATCTGAATTAATCTAATGGATATTTAATTTTGCCTTTTTGGGTGGTTGGCTCTCCAAACTAGGGTTATTATGTTTTTTCTCTTTAGGCATATCAATAGAATTGGATGTCCTAAGTTATATCCCATCTTTCTTTTTATTTTTAGAATCTCATAGTTTTCAAATTATTAATTCGCCAGTATTCTTTTTAAGTGACTTGTTTTATAATGACATATAATTAAATAAGTATAATTTTTATTGACTATTAAAATGTTTTTAAATGACTTTCTTTATAATAACATATCATTAATAATATATTGTTTATTTTTTAACTACCTTATATTTTAAATTATTTATAAGTAACTCAGAAACATAAATATTGTGAATGCTTGGAAAGCGCTAGCTAAATGATCTAGGAGCTCTAGTGTTGCATAGCTTCAAGTAGTAGATTTGTAATTTGAAATTGTTGGTTTCTTCTATGCTACAAGATGCATGATAGTATAACAAATAGAAGGCCATGAGATTGAAGGAGGAAGCACAAAAGGAACATGAAAATCTGAGCCAATTATAGGCATGGACATTCCTCAGATTGAAAAATAAATTGGTACACACAAGGGTTAGTAGTTATAGGTGTGAAAAGCACTAAAGAGAGCCCTAATCATGGAGAAAACAATGAAGATTCCTCCTCTTGTGCTGCAAACAAAAAAAAGAAAAGAATGTATCCCAAATGAATTAGACCATGGAAATGAAAAGAAGTGAAGATTTAGGTAAAACTTTGGAGTTTATGTAATCAATGAGCGACCAATGCCTTCATGGAAATCCATTTTGGTCTAAGTCCACAATCTATAAATTCTAGTAAAAATTTTACTAGATCCAATATTATTGAGAGATGCATAAACAAATGAGACCATACTAATGGAAAATTTTAAACAAAGAATAAATACTACAAATTAACTCTAAAGTTTTAGTTTTATCTAGGTCAAGTTTATATGTAAAATACTTATTAATATAGCATTTATTATTTATCATTTATTGAAATATAGGTAATGTGATAACATTGTAAATTATGTTTTCCAAATACTAGAAAGATATAACGAATTGAATATTCAATTTAATCACTAAACCATAATAAGGTCTAGCAAATAAAGTTTTGATCCAAATATATATATTAACTTTTTAGTTATAATATTTTTTCTTTAAATAGATAGATGGTTGGTATAAATGAGACTTCAAACATTATGAATCACAATAAAATGTGTGTTTGATTCTAACATGTGATATGCCATGTTATAAGGTTTTGACCTTTATAAAATATGACTTGAAAATAAAATAATATTAATTAGTTTATTTATCTTCTTTTTTTTCCTTTTTCTTTCTATGTATGTATATATACATATATATACACACTCTATGTGTGTGTGTGTATATATATATTCTCATTTGTTTTAAATATATAACACACACACATATATATCATTATTAGGAATATCATTGCACATATATTTAATGATATTATTTAAGTAATTATTTTCTTATTGTAATCATTTTTTATTAATAATTTTAATATATTATATAATAACATATATATATATATATATTACTACTACATGTATTTATGTAATAATAGTATGTATATTATTATCAAATATATATATTTTTATTCTTGTTAGATTTATAAATACTTTTTTGTGCTTTCATTTATATAATTCCTATTTGTATTATTATGTTTCTCATAGACATTGTGCTTATAGGTTTTTGTCTTTTTCTTCAATTTACAATGTTACTTTGCTTTTGTTTATCATTTCATTTTATATATTTTTATAAGTTTTCTTAGTATTTTAATTTTGACTTAATCTTTTTTGTCTTGATTTCTTGTATTTCGTGTCAAACCGTGCCTCTCTACTCTTTATAAGTTATTGTTTGGTCTACGAATTACATCTTTGTTCTCCTTATGATCTCATATCATCCCGATGATGGATCATAGAGTGTGATCCAAAATGTGATAAAAAACTTCAACACAATCTACTCTGAAAAAATTTGTGCAATACTTTATCACAACTATAATGTAATTCTATTTACTTTTAAGTAAAGATTTTATCTTTCACTATGTAAAATATGTTTCCATAAAACAAATAAAGTGTAATTTTAAAATATTGTATATTTATAAAATCATAAAAGATTTAACTATAGACTACATATCAGTACAAATTAAGGTAAAAAAAGTAATGAAAAAGTATTATATACTAAATTTGAAATAAAAACTATACATACAATTGACTAAACATGACAAAAAAAATATGGTAATAAAAATAAGCATGACAAAATAAAGTTTAATTTTAAAATATCGCATATCTATGAAAACACATAAGATTTAAATAAAGATTATAGATCAATTAAAATAAAGGTAAAAAAAAAGTTTAAAATTTTATTTTTCACTAAATTTGAAATAAAAATTATACATATCTTTGGCTAAATACCACAAAAATATATATGGTAATAATAAGCACAATCAATTTGTACAATCTATTTCAAAAATATTAGCACACCATTAAAGAGCTTCCAATTTCTCCAAGATCTGAAAATCACACATAACAAAAAAAATAATTAATATTCTAAAAATAAATAAATTGAATGAACTTTTCAATCTTAAAAATATGTTTTTTAAAAGAAAATTTAAGAGCTTATCGACACAAACTTTAAATTAAAATAATTAATATTCTAAAAATGAATAAGAAATTGAATGAACTTTCAAATCTTAAAAAACAATTTAAATAAAAGGTAAAATCTAAGAACTTACCTACACAAGCTTATCATATTGTCAATAGACAACACCATCTCTTTGATAGTACAATAGACAACACCACAACTCCAAAACCCATGCCATATGACAGTCCCAATCCAATCCAATCCAATACCACAGACTCTCCTCACTTTGTTCTTCTTCATTGGCAGATGAATAAATGGAAGGAGGAGAAAAATAAAATTTTGGCCAAGAGCAGTTCCTTCAGAGTGGACATCCCCATAAATCTGGATTTCCTTCATATGAAGAGTTTGAAAATGTTGTCATGTGTCCTCCTTGTGGTATGCTACCTGGGTTGTTTGACAAGTCTAGAACTTACAAATAGCTCAAAGATCCAAGCTCTGGTGGAATTTATCCAGAAAAATGATTTATAGAAAGGTCTAATGATTCTAGCCAACTCATTTGGACAATACTATTTGGAATTGTTCCATTGAGATAATTCATGGATAGGTTGAGAAACATCAAGCCTTTCAACTTTCCTATATCAAAAGGAATATTACCCCTCAGATTATTGTTGGAGATATCAATGGATGCCATGGTGGAGTAAATATACGAGTAGTGTTCATCTCTTCCTTTAGCATTCATATTTAATCCATCCTCATACATGATAGTAATTGGCAAATAAAAATCTGGAAATTCTATACTATGAAATTGATATATTTGAGCAATGAGCACCTTCAAAATTATTTTTCCTCATTGCTAACACCTACAGCTTTGAAAGGTTTCCAATTGACTTTGGAATCTGGCCTTCAAATAGATTTTCCCCAATATCCATAAAAAGTAATTCAGTACAGTTTAATATTGAGGGAATTCTCCACTCAGCTGGTTATCCTTTATCACTAGTGATTGTAGTTGACTTAGCTCACCAAACTCAGACGGTAAAGTACCCCCCAAGCTATTATTCCCCAAATTCAAAATTTGAAGTAAGGAAAAATTGGCTATGCTTGAAGGGATTATTCCATTCAAATAGTCATTTGCCAAATTTAACACTCGCATTGAAGACCAATTGGCCAAGCTTGGAGGAATATTTTCTGTCAATAAATTGTCATTAAGAAATAAGATTTTTATTTTAGATGGCCAAATTGGTGGTATATATCCAGACAATGCATTGTTAGACACATCCAAGACCTCCATCTCCCTCCAAGCTGAAGTATTTAGCAAAAGACAACCTTGCAGATGGTTTGTTGTGAGATTGATGAAGCCCAGACTCATATCTAGTAGCCAGGATGGAAATTCTCCAACAAGATTGCAGTCAGCTATCGTTAACTTTTCAAGTGAGAATTGAGTCGAAATCCATGAGGGGATTTGACCATCCACCACCTTGCATGATGCGAGGTGCAAATGTGTCAACTGAAATGAGGGAATCCATGTGATGCTCATGTTGAGTACACAATCGAATAAGTACAAAATCTCTAGTTTGCTAAGGTTCTCAAAGAAAACCTCTGAAATTATCTGATGGTTGTTTAACGAGATCCGAAGAAATTGAAGTATAGAGGGTAGTGCTGAGGAATCAATACTCTGGTTGAATCGATTTCCATCCAGAGCGAGGGCAGTAAGGGAGGAGAGCATTGAAAATGAGGAGAGAAGAGTTCCATTTAGTTCATTATTTGACAAAAACATCACTTGTAGTGAAGAGAGATTGGCCAAAGAATCTGCGATAGGACCACTTAAGAGATTATGAGCAAGATCAAGGTAAGTTAGAGAAGAAAGATAAGAGAGAGAGGATGGAATGCTTCCTGTGAGTTGGTTAAAAGAAAGAATTGGGTTAGTTAGACAAGAGAGATGAGAGAGAGAAGGGAATGCTTCCTATGAGTTGATTATCCCAGAGATGTAACTTAGTTAGAGAAGGGAGATTAGAGAGACAGGAGGGAATGTTTCCTATGAGGTGATTTTGAGAAAGTTATAAGATAATTAGGGTAGAGAGATTAGAGAGAGAGTGGGGACTGCTTCCCGTGAGTTGATTATTAGAAAGAAGTAGCCTAGATAATGATGATAGATGAGAGAGAGGGGAGGGAATGCTTCCTGTGAGTAGATTTTCAGACAAATCTAGGCTCATTAAAGAAGAGAGATTAGACAGAGAAGGGGGAATAGCAACAAAAGTGCTCTCAGACAGGATGCCCTCCATTTCAGCTGAGGTAGAAAATCCATCAATATGAACACGAGCCATGCACTAAAACAGCTGTGGAAAACTAATTATTTTGGCAGACTTCTTCTTCGCCTGCAACTTGCCGTGTGGAAACATTACATTACAAGAAAATAAAACCCACGAGTCACGCCATGCGTGGAAATGAGGTGTTGCTAAAGTAAATAAGTAATAGCGTATGTATTACTTCCCAATTTGTGCCGGAGAATGAGGGCAAATAATTATGATAAGTCATCAATTTCTATTGACTAGACTTTGCCCTGGCAGATTAAGAGAAAACTTCGCTCACTTTTCCAAAATATTATTTAAGATTATTCACTTTCATTAAGCAAATAAATATTTAGAATTTAATTGTATAAGCTTATCTTAGTCAATAATTATTAGAATTTATTTTATGACAACAATTTGTTGTTGTAGCTGCTACATCTAGAGTTTAGGTCTTGTCTATTGCTACATCGACATTATATTGACCTCTTATTTATGTATTGTATATCATGAGAGTTTAGAAATACTTATGTTATTGTGAATAAAATTAATTGATTGTTAATAATACAATTTCACATATATTTTATTTCATATTATACATTTTAATTATATAATATACATGTATGGCTATTTGACAAACTATATAAAAGAAGTTTGAAAAAAAAACAAGTCATTTTTTATACTTAAAAGTTGACAATATAATGCATATTATAAAATAAATATGGCACTATAATATAATGTGTATTATATAAAAGATATTGTACATTAATTATTCAATTATACTATATTTTTACATAGTAATTTCTATTAAAAAATATATTATACAAATCAATTCCTTTAAAACTCACTAAACAAACAAATCTATATAACAATATTTGCTCATTCATAATTATAAATTAAAATAAATCATTTGTGTCTTTATGTATCACATATTATGATACAATAATTATTAACATAATTAAGAATAAAAATTATAAAAAATTTAAATATGTTGTTTATTATTGATATAGTATAATAAAATAATGTTTGAAATTTTCAATTTTAAAATAAAATTATTTATATGCATTATAATGATAATATAATATTATATATAAAAAAATAAACAACAAATATATTAAAATATTTAATTTCATTATTTTATATTATGAATATATTTATTATTTAGAGTTACGTCTTTTTACATGCAGTGATAATTTATTATTTACAAATTGAAACAATATTCAAAATATTCTATTTTAGCAATCAAAAATTTGTCCAAATCTAATGTACCCTCACTATTAGTTCTATTTCTCTAACATAAAAATAAAATTTCTCGCAAAATCTTAATTTCTTTATGAAACATCTATTGCAAAGAAATAACTCGTATAATTTAAAACAAACCTAGAACTTATACAAAGTCACATTGAAAAGCTAAAGAGAATAATCAAATAAAATTAAAATAATACTAATTTCAATTACTTTAGCAACTACATGAGAAACAAGAAAACTACTTGAGAAACTTAAATAAAATAAAATAAAGTCACATGAAGATGAAGTGAGGATAAACAATAAATATAATAATATAAATTGGAGCCCTCCATGCTTTAAGCAAAAACCAAAAAATCTAGCGTATGATATTTTTGTAGTTTTTCATGATGCTCAACAGTAAATCGAACCAAAAATGTATGGACAAAGCGGAAAAACAACCAGCGAGACGGGGAAAACAAAAAACAAAATCAACGGACGAAATCGTCAAAACTACCAATCGTATTCCCTTCTATCCGTTCACGTGTTGAAATTTGCGCAGGTTTTAAAGAGTTAATCCAACGACGAGCAACACTTCAATCATCTTGCACGCCTGTAATCAATTTTGGATGGTTGATTTTTTTAATCAACAACTTCTCTTTCATATAGGGAACCCCTTCGGGGGTAATAAATTAGTTTTAAATTTAGAATTTTTATATTATATTTAAAAATAAATAAATAAATTACATTATAATTTTATTTTTAAACTATGTTATATATCTCATCTATAATGAAATTTAGCATAGATACAAGTCCTCTAACTTAAAATAATTTTTTACTTCCTTTTGAAATTAGTCACACAATCATCTAATCATAACTTTTTAGTTTTTATTTTTATAAAATTAATTTATTGGTCTATTTTGACTAATAATGAAATTAATTCTTCACGCAAATTAATGTCTTCCTAACATGCCTCTAAATTAAAAAAAAATAAACATCCAAGAGGTATGGAAGGTCAATTAGGTTAAAAATCAGTGTATTTATGGCATACATTTGTGCAATACATGAGGTCAATTGATAGACATTTAGCAAATGATGTTTGTGTAAAAATGGTCTCAATGGAAAAGTGATAATTTGAAATTAATTATGCTTCAAAATAAGGAAGATAATCAGACTCCAATACCCAATTAGCTCTCGTTATGTTTGCAATAGAGAGAGAGAGAGATGGGTAAGGAGAGAGGAAAAAAATAGAATGAGGTATAAAGAACAAAGAGAGGGATGTATCATCTATCAAAAACCCCTACCATGATGTTATGGTAGATGCCATTGGCTATTATAGATCTTCTATTTTGTGGCACCAATTTGTAAATATAATTAAATTCATAAATAATTTAAATAACTTATTTAAATATATAGTTTAATCATATTGCAATCAATTATGTTAGTACATGATAGATATAAAATAAAAAGTAGTTTTCATATTCATATATGAACAAAGTAGATAAATATTAAATTAATTCAATAAAATGAATTAAAATTATATATTTTACTTAAATATGTAAACTAAAAAAAATATAAATTATAAATAATTAATAAAATATAAAAATTAAATAACATAAAAAATATATATATAAGAAACCAAATATATGACACGTAGTGGTTTGAAAAATTATATATAATATAAAAATTAAGTAGTATAAAAAAACTATTTAAAAGAAACATGAAATATGATAGGCTAATAAATATACCTATTCGGGAGCAGCACGTTGAAAAATATATATATTAAAAACATGAGCCAGGTGACAAATTAATTCTAACGTACACACTGTAAATAGTTTTCTAACAAATATGATGCATGCCCATTTTTGGAGAAAAATGAGAGGGCAAGAAAAAAGTAGTTGAGTCGGTTGAAGAACGACGTTTAAAAATTGAGCGTAGAATTGAGACTTTTCTCATTGCTCTGTGTCAAAGTGCGATTTTCCAATTTGACCAGGAAAATGCGATGGAAAGTATGAAGATGAGGTGTTCAGTGCAGAAAAATTCTTGCCATAAGATTAAAGCAGTTACTTAGCCACCTTTATACTTGCGGTCACCTATAAAAATAAAGAGTGGGTAGCCACCTTTATACTTGTGGTCACCTATGAAAAGGTTTTTGGATAATCTAAGCCCTCCTTTAATCTCACATAGCTATTTTATTTAAATGTTAAATTAAGTTAGGCAACAATATCTTAGAAGTAGACCACTCTTCTTCATTGTTCAACTTAAGATGAACCAAAATATGCTAAAATATTTAGTATAAAATCTAATATTCAAATTGGTAATAAAAAATGGTCATTATATTTCATTAGATTTATTACTTATATTTAACTTGTTCTTAAATTTTTATTAGTATTTTAATATATTTTATTTATTTATTCTTATTGACATTACACTCATTCCTTATTATCATTGCTACTTGCATTTTGAAAAATCTTTATAATGTATACACACATATCTCTCTTTGTGTGTGTATCGTCCTAAAAAGTAAGCATTTACTTTGTGCTCATTTTTAGACCACTTTAGTGTGTTCCTTATGGTAGGACCTCACATTGCACCTAATTGCGTACTATTGGTGAACGACTTTGTCTCAAAAATATTTCATCAATAAAACTCTATCACCCCAAACACGAAGACATAAAAGGTTCACAACAGTTGGGTAGGTTCAATAGTTCACCTCCCTCTGAATTTTATGAGGTACAACTCCTTTTGATCTTCAATGAATCAATTAATCTTAATGTATGCAATTTCTTTTAACCAGAAAGAACGAAGGCTACACACCTTATTCTTAGATAAGGGGCTAAAATAAATTAAATCTGATAACGAACAGTAAAACAAGAAAAGATCTAAGCTTCTCACATTTTTACTTGAATAAAGATTAACAAAGATTTACACAATAGAAAATGAATTCATCACAACAATTTACTTCAGGATAGCCAGATAGCACATGGAATGAAAATGATCATTCACAAAGAAATGTTCCTTTCTACAATCCAAATAACACAGATTTAGATTACTCCCAAAAACCAGCTTATATTATCTTGATTCAAAGTCAAGACAAAAAACTATAGTTCTCAAAACCACTTCCTTAGTCTTCCTTTTTTTTTCTAACCCCTATTCCGTCTAAAATTTCCATACTTATAGTTTCAAATTGCCGAAGGGTCTCCCTGAAAACCTGACCCTTTGGTAGTTTAAGGTAACATTTATTAAAACTAAGCAATTAAAAAGGAGACATGTGTCTCATATGTTTAATAAAGTAATTTATTAACTGACTGGAGTATTTACTGTCTCCATACATTTGAAATAACATAACTTAAATGTAAATACTTGTAAACTAATCAAATATGCATACATGAAACTTCATACACATAATGTCTAAGATTTTGGTATCGCATAAACCCTTGTTAGAAGGTAAAAACTACAGTGGGGATGGAGCTCACAAAGCTTCACTACTGCAGTAAATAAAGTTGTTGGTTAAGGCTACAAAGATTGATCACTTCTGATGATCTTACCCTATTAGGAGTAACAAAAAGGTTTGCTAGATCTACCTAGATAGAGGATTTTAGTAACACAATTAAGTGTGCACTCAATTAAGAGATTTAAATAAGACTGTTAAGTGTACTCTATTAAGAGATTTAAATTTGTAGCAATGGTTAGAATGCAACAATGAAATTGATCTGTAGATAGCAACTAACTTCGCCTGATTTTAGATTTGATAAGTACTTAACTGTTATCACATTTTTGTGATGGATCGTTTCTATGAATTCTGCTCAGCAACATTCTAATCTAATATTTGATTTAGTCCTTGAATACTTTGTCCATGTTTCAACCTTCACAACCCTGTCTGATCTTTAGATGTCTGTATGTGCGGCTACTTCATGTGTGATACATGTCAAAATGACATCTTTACAATTCTTATAATAAAAGATTTTGACCTAATTAGGGTTATGACAACATCTTAAAAAAACCTACGATCAAAGATCCAAATTAATATCTTAAACATCATTACATAGGGATCATGAATCATTAAGTAATTACATCCACATTTAATCTTATCCTCGATCTTGGTAAAACATAATTTTCTAGATTGATGTAAACCGTTTACCTTATAATTTGTGTCATTACAAACTTCTATGTCATTTCTTGGTTTACTCAGTATACACTGCATTCATCACTCAGTATTTAACTAACGTTCAGTATATATGAATGCCCAATTAAACTATGCTCGGTGCTCGATAACCATCTGACTTGATATGAGTGCTCGATCAAGACTGTGTTTAGTTAATAAGATATTCTACCTTGTGCTCTACTCGATATTTGATCTTGGTGTGTTGACCGACTAGCCTATTTTCCTTCTTTACTAACTATATGTGTGACACTAATGACAACATATAACTATCATTCTCCCTCTTTGGCATTATTGACAAAAATACATATGTATGCCTTAAGCAAAAAAATTGAAAAACTATATACCCAAAACTGTAAACTCCCCCTTTGTATGTGCCTTGGTAAGTATAAAAACTATTTATACATAATTTCTCCCTTTTACTTATTCCTTGTAATTATACATATGTATTTCCCCCTTATATGGAATAATGCCAAAATTTGTATATACTTGTCACTTATAAAAAATAGATTGATGGGTTTTCTTCAAGTTGGCAAAGAGGTTTTCCCATTCCTCTTTCAAACTTTCTAAGGCAATCTTCTCTAGACCAACTTGTGCATGAATATCAAAGATATGATCTATGCCAAATAACTCGGAAGTAGCTACGAGATCTTTGGCTTTCTTGGTATGTCTTATCATCACCTCAATGTGTGGTAACAACTATGCTTGAATCTTGATTGTTTCATCTTGTATTCGGTCTACTTCTCTTCTCAACTCATTCCTCAACCCATGTATATGCTTGACCTTAGCATAATGTGCTTTGAATTTGGTGTTGTAAGCAAGCTTTGTATACTCTTCTGCATCTCTTCATATAATTTCTTGATCTTTTCGGTTGTCTCTATAGTGAAGGACTTGGTAGTGCAAAGCCTTTCCAAAGTGGTGATTATCTGTTGAATGATTTCTTCAATCTCACTAATGGTTTCAAATAATTTCACCTTATTTATTGCCATTGATTGATGATTTTCTCTACAATCTTGAATTGGATTTTGGATTCATCTCTCTCCTCAATTCTCTTTTCCACATCTACATTTAGAGAGTTGATGTGCCCCGGTTAGAGTTGCAATTTGATCAATGATGGGAGTTTCCTCATCAACATTGACATCAAGTACTACGTGCATCAAAATCTCTCAAATATCTTCTAAGACTTGTTTGTGCTTACTCTATTGTCTCAGCTTTTCTTGTTCTACCCTCCTTTTGCACAATTCATCATATCTCTTTAGTGCTTCTAGGTCTAGGGTTCTCGGGTCACATGTAGGAATTTCACTAAGGGTTCTTGGGGAGTATAGAATTTCTAAATTTTGAAGTACATACATTTTTTGTATTGATTTTGACACTTAGTCATTTTTCACTAAGTGTTTCCATCAGTGCCAAAGAGGGAGATTGTTGGAAAGAGACACTACAAGGTCCTTGGATGTTGTCACTGATAGAAAATCAAGTTGGTTTTCCCATCTACATTGCACTATTTGATCATACTGGGAGGCAGATTAAAGATTTATTCTAAGTCTAGCAATGAATACAACATATATAGCAGTGTGCAATATTCAATTTGGTACTTACTCCCAGATCAATATTTTGAGTCATGGATCTAAGGGAAGATTTATGGATGCTTGGCCTACCTTATTCTATATTTTTGTAGTTTGTTGACAACTAGTATGCAAGCTTGAAGTATTTGTGTATCAATTTTTGGGTTGACAATGAAGAACAACATATATGTGTATTTTATCCTTAGGTGGATTTGATGGAGCAATTTTGTTGATTGATTTTGTGGTCCAGGATGTTTAGCCAACATGTGTGGTAATCTCACATAGGTATTTACATTCAGATCTAGTTGATTGATTATACATGTTCCATTATTTTTCGAAGCATTCTTGAGCCGACATGTAAGTGATATAATATCTTGTTGTAGATATATAAGATTTGTGTATTTTGTCATTTTGGAGAGGCAAATTATATGTGGAACATAAATATAGCGATTGTGTGCAGTTTCATGTGTGCAAGGAAATTATTTGAGGTTTGAATCAGAGCTATAGAGAAGTGAGTAATGAAATGTATGAAATCAGTATATTGTACTTAGAACTGTATTTTGGTATTTGTAGATGATGTTTCTCAGTTCAAATCCTCAGTGATATTGTAATTATCTTATATGGGTAAGTGCACAAAGATGGGGGACCAAAAAGATGCCACTTTTCTTTTTGGTCCCCCATCGCGCATAGTGTGCACGCACTAAAGGGTGTGCGCCCTATAGGGCACACACCCTATGACTTGGGTTGCCCAAGCCTTAGGCTTGGGCAATGCAAAACAAAGCGTGTGCGTCAAATATGGCGCATGCCAAATAGGGCACACGCGCTTTGTAAAATCCAAAAATTTTCACCCCTCGTGCGCTATGAAAATCATAAATTTACATAGGGTGTACGCCCTATGTAAGATATAGATTTATATAGTGAGAGAGAGAGGGGGGGGGTAATTTATACAAATATAACATTTAAGTATAAGTTTGATAATTTTAATTTCTTATACTTTAAGTTATATTTGTATAAATTATATAATGATTTCAGGATGTTTGGGATAGGTTCCAGCTTCATAGGAGTTAACATGCAGATTCTAGATTTGAAAAATTCCAGACTTAGCCAAATTTCAGTATTCAGCAAGCCTTCAGCAGGGTTACCTCCCAAAATCCATCATGGATTTCAAAGGTCAAACTGAAGCTGGCAAAAGGATTCCCAAAGGGATTTAACTCATTTTTATCACAAATCACTCAGTTTCGACCCCATCTCTATGACATACTTAGCTTAGCTCTCACCCAAATCTCTCTCTCTCTCTCTCTCTGTATATATATATATATATATATATATATATATATATATATATATATATATATATATATATATATATGTATATACATATATATATATATATATATATATATATATATATATATATATATATATATATATATATATATATGTATGTATGTATATATGTATATATATATATATATACATATATACATATATATGTATATATATATATATACATATATATATATATA